>JALJCO010000945.1:0-677028 GCA_023101725.1 Atherinomorus stipes
GGAGGAGAGCAGCGGTAAATCAAAGGATTCCTGTTATTAACTGTTGGGTTGTGTTTCTGTTCATTAAAGGAGTCAAATGTGTAGGGGGTCGATGGACTTTTAATTTTTTTCTTTTATCTCAAAGTTTAAATACTTTTGAAAGAATACATGTCAATAAGTTTTTATCAGTAATTAAGTAAACACGCAAAAGAGCAACAGAGGTTCATCTTAAGAACTTTGCTGCTTTTTAGGGTAAATGCAAAATCCAGTCCAGCTGCTGCTAGCTAAGAAAATGGATGAACCTCCAAATGCTTACGAGAACACAGAAGAAATATGAGAAGGGCAGTACACTGTTGCCAACTCCTCAGTGAGAAAAGTTGCCAAAAGTCACTAGATGACATTGTCTAATTTGCATAATTGGCCAGTACAACTTATTGCTGAAATAACGTCATAGGAGTGGCAAAAATGGATAAAAGACACCCTAAATATGTTTATAACAGAAAACAAACAAAACCTGTCAATATTTTCTTTGTTTTACTGTTAGTTAGCCTAGTTTGATTTTCAATTAAGTCTATGCGACTGTGGCAGTACAGAATGACGGGAACCACTTAAAGTGCAACTTGCATATATACCAGCAGACAACGCCACCCTGGGAATTGCACCCAGGGAGTAAAAAGGAGATTAAATGCACCAAGTAGCCTACAGGTCCGTTACAATGAGGCAGAGAACACAGTTCACGGGTACAAAAGTTTTATTATTAATTACTATTTAAAATTACTAAACTATTAAAAACAGCTGACCGTTATCAGCAGAGTGAAATAGGCAACCAGGGCTGAGACCTACTTTGGGGGCAGGCGTCCAAAAGGGGAAAAGGAGGGTCCCAGGACACCACGCGTGCACAGCAACCAAAACTAAATCCAAACAAAAAGGAAAAAACCACACAAGGAGGGAGGAGTTCCACCACCATGGACACCAATCCACCACTATAGGCTCAGCACCTGAGAGGGAAACAGAATCAATTAAACACAAAGAAGGAACTCAAAAATAAAAAAGGGCTAAAGCAACAAAACTAAGGTAAACAAAACTAAATTAATAAAAATGAGAAAACATTGCCCAAAATAGGTTCCCCACTATTATCCCCAAAATAACACAGTCACGGATACACAGTAGGGGGTCTCGCGACCACGGGTGTTACCACCGTTTGCAGAGGTTCATCAGAGCAAACATTACATAATCAGAGCGAAGCAAAGCAGCAGCGGTCTCCCTCAGCCGGCAGTTCAGCACGGCTTCACTAGTCCAGCCAAGTGCTCCAAGACCACACAGCGCGGCGTAGAGCAATTTGTCCGGTGCTCATTTCCTGAAGGAAGTTGTTGAAGGTTGCGATGACAGCCTCAGAAGCTCTCGGTCCGGGACCGCACGGCGTGACACGGACCAGGCGTCCTACACGGGTCATCCAAAGCTGCTACACCGTCAGGGACTACACAGCTCGTACCAGTGGGATCGGCACCAGCAGCAACCCGCAGCCTCGATCACCAACCATCAGCACGGCAGGAGCGATCAAACACCCAGCAAACAGCTAGCAGCAAGCCCATGCAAACACTAGAAAAAAACAAGTATGGTTACCAAAAGAAGCACACTAGAAGGAAAAAGCGTGAACTGCAGCCGCGGTCACGAGCCTACCTGCCACCAGACGAGAGACGCAGAAAATGCCGGAAATGACGTCACCCAGCCACCAGCAAGCAAGGATTCCCACCCAGGTTTGGCTTACTTTTATAAGGAGTCTTCAGCCAGGATTGGCTGAAAGAACACCGGAAGCTTCCCAATTAGTACTATCCTGCCACACTACAATACGTTTAATTATTTTTTCTTTTTTTGTCCATACCCTTTGTCCACTAAAAACATTAATATCCAACAGTAAGCCAGGACGGGATCAACCAGTGGCAGCTTTGAGCTCAGCTCTGAGCATGCCAATATGTGACAACAGAGAGGAGGGCAGATGTTTCGCTGAAAGTGAAGACAGCAGACAGTGGTGAGTCAGAGTGCATCGCAATATCGCGTAATATATTAAGTGACACCTGAAGGTAAAGCAGCATCTCACTGCAGTTTGACATGAAAATAAATACACTAAATTATAAGGTTTCTTTTAAAGATACAGAACACAAAAACGTTTTCAACAGAAACCATTTTTTGCAAAGTTATGGTAAAATATAGGGCTTCAAAAGATCCTAAATTGAGAGCAAGAGCCAGCTCTTAAGTTTGATAGCCAAACTTCCCATCACTTCATGAATATAACTACGTTAAGTATTGAGACCCTGACTATGCTCAGACTGCAGTCACATGTGGCCCAAATCCTTTTTTCTTTTTTTTTCTTTTTCACCCTTAAGTGACTCGGGTGAGATTGTTTCTTGAAAGTGTGACCAGACTACTGCCGGGCTTGCACCAAATGGTTTTCACCATCGCATACTTAAGACTGAAGATGTTTAGTAAATCTCAGGAGTTTTACTGGAGTCGTGGCACACCCGTGCAGCCTCGATCGTTAAGTTTGAGATGGTAATCTGCGCTGATTTATAGCAATCCTTTCCTAGTCTTAGGCTTGCTACAATTTCAAACGTGTTTGATATTATCGCAAATCGCAGTGACACAACACAATCAACAACCAATGGCTGGATGAGCTCTGACAGCAGCGGAAACAGGCGCCGACCTCCAGGACCGTCAATACTCAGAGCACTAGCGCAGCCAGAAAAATCTCGGGGTCTTGTTTACGAGTGAGGGAAAAATGGAGCGGGAGATGGACAGACGGATCAGTGCGGTGTCTGCAGTGATGCGGACTCTGCATCGTCCATCGTGGTGAAGAAGGAGCTGAGCTGGAAGGCAAAGCTCTCTATTTACCGGTCCATCTACGTTCCTACCCTCACCTATGCTCATGAGCTGTGGGTCATGACCGAAAGAACCAGATCGCGGGTACAAGCGTCCGAAACGAGTTTCCTCCGCAGGGTGGCCGGGTTCTCCCTTAGAGATAGGGTGAGGAGCTCGGTCATCCGGGAGGGGTTCAAAGTAGAGCCGCTGCTCCTCCGTATAGAGAGGAGCCAGATGAGGTGGCTCGGGCATCTGGTCAGGATGCCTCCTGGACGCCTCCCTGGTGAGGTGTTCCAGTCACGTCCCACCGGGACCAGACCCTGGGGGAGACCCAGGACACGCTGGAGGGACTACGTCTCCCGGCTGGCCTGGGAACGCCTCGGGATCCCTCCGGATGAGCTGACGGCTGTGGCCGGGGTGAGGGAAGTCTGGGCTTCCCTGCTTAGGCAGCTGCCCCCACGACCCGATCCCGGATAAGCGGAAGAAGACGGACGGACGTACAATAGGTCTATCGTCCTATCAGTAATAGTCAACAGTTTACAGAAAGTCACACAAGTAAAATGTTCTCATATATAAATCAATGAAGTAGCTGAATACAAAAGAGTGCACTTCGCAACAAAGAAAAAACAAACAAACAAAAAACTAACAGTCATTGCTGCCTATAAGACCAACATAGTGAAATATGACACACTCATGTGCGTAGAGCCATAACTTATTAATTACGCCAGTGGTTCTCCAACTTTTTACAGTGTGTACCACCTGAGAAAACATCGAGCTCTCCTCGTACCACCATCGTAACCAACCTGAACATACAGTAGCAAAGGCATTAGCAAGCTCGGTGAATGTACCGCCACCAACTGGGAGTGTGGGTCAGGACAGGCAGTGTACACCTGACTTGCACTCTCCCTGTGTTTTATAAGACAGAATGAAGTTCATTTCGGAGTCAGGGTATGATGGGAAATGTAATAGTTTTCACTGCTACGTTTTTATACTGTGGTACACCTTGAAACCGGAAACCGGCACATCCCTAATCTGTAGTGATGATAGTGTCTTTGGGCTAAATCTTTATTTACATATTCACTGCACTACATCATGCTGTTTTGTGCTATTATGACTTCTATTTGTGAAGATTTTACTCTAGTGTGCATTTTTGTTTTGAAGAGGTCCACTTCAGGTCTGCTGAAGAATCAGCAGCCATATCTTTCCTTCTGACCTCTGATTTTTAAAATTCCAACTGTGAGGCTTAGCTAATGTCCCAAAAGAGTGTTTGTATGCATCTCCTGTTCACCCCTGTGAAGCAGAATCTTTTTTTTTTTTATTTGGTAATCTCTCTCAAAGATGAGCCCAAATTCTGATTTTTCATATTCTCAGTCACCTGATCCTCCTCATTTATGATGTCTGGGATAGTGCCCAAGGCCCACCCATGAAATCTTCATCATCCACTGCCCACAACAAGGGTTATAACGTGACTGTGTTAAAGGTTCAAATTTAAGCGTATTTGGCCAAGAGAAAGCCTATCAGAAATGAAGCTCCTGCATGACGGGGGTGAACTTATGCCCTTCTTATTTTGGACACAAGCTACCAGCTACATTTGAACTGTGGATTAGATTTAAGTCCTGTTTGGCCCAGTGTTACTTGGTGTCGTATAGCGCTGTACTGCATGCAGGACTCTGCATGCGCACCATGGCCAACATGGCTGCCATGAAATAGCCGCCCTGCTTTCCTCTGCATACCGCTAGAAAGAGTTTGCATATGTGGCAGTTGACAGTCTTGTCACTATGCCTCCGAGTGTTGATGTTCCCTGGCTACTTGGCCAAGGGGATGTCCCTTTGGCTGACTGGTTAGCGCGCATGACTCTCACCTGGGAGTCTGTAGTTCAATTCCCGCCCGGGTCCTCCTTCGCCCTGCCACACATAGTGGTACACGTTCCACAGTTTGAGAATGAAGGCTCTAATGTAAGGTTGGCACTAGTCATACTGAATCTGATATTTTAAAATCAGATCTGGGTCATGTGGTTTTAAGTCCTGATTTTTTGGAAAGTGATGGTGGTCTGAACAGCGGAGTGACTCATAACAGAATTCATGCGATAATGACATCACTCTACTGATACCAACAACAGCTGATTTAGTTTAATTAGTAGGAGAATTTAATGCAGGTGTGTTGGACAGGGTATGTTTTAAAAATTGCAGGGTAGCTCTCGAGGACCAGACTTGGGCACACCTGTCATAGACTGTGGAGGGAAAATTAAATTTTATGCTAGGTTTATCACGTCTTACTATTGATTTTGTGTGCATGCAGGTCATTTCAGGGCAATCATTTACACAAAATAAAAAGGGTCATGTGAACAGCCACACAAAAAAATTGATCTGACAAAGAAAATCTGAATTACTTAACATTTGCATTGTGAACGTAGCCTTTGACATGAAAGATTTAGCCAAATGTTGAGCATCATTACATCATTAACCAGTAAGAGGGGGTCAGACTGCAAAACAGTTAAGATGCTTTGTATAAAAAGACAGGGTTGTTCCCTATCTTTCTTGAAGACAATTTTGACATGTAGAGGTTGGGGAAAAACAGTAATGTTCCAACTGATAAACAACCACTGTACCTCCTGAGCTGTTGTAGCCTTCATCATACAAAAATGATGATGACTATTATAATATTACAACACTATGGCTCAGACATAAAAAGTTTAAACAAAAACCAGTTTGTTGTTCTTAATATCTGTTTAGTTGCATTCATGCTGTGTGAATAAGTTATCATTTAGGGGAAAAGCAGATGCATGTTTTTTTTCGTGTGTCCAAATCAATTGTGAATCTAGGGGTTGGAGACGACAGTATTTAGATGCTCATCAGACACTCGGTATGAAACTGTGGCAGCCCGCTCTAATTGCATAAAAGCCTTTTGTGCCTTTTCCCTTTAGCTTGTTGTGCTCATCTTGTTGTGCTCGGGTCTGCAGAATCAAAGGTGAGTGGAAACTAAAATCACTGCGAGTCCAAAGAACATCTAGCACTTACACCTGAACTGAATTTAGATCTTCATGTTCTCTTCTGCTCTCCCCCACAACCCTGAATTAAACAAGCGTCACAGAAAATGAATGAATGATTGAATACTTTCCTTTGTCAAATCTGGCATTTCAACCTCAGTTTCTGCTCAAAAGAGCATGTATTATTTGTGAAGTTGGTTGGGTCAGGTTACTGTACTTTTATTAGCATAATTCTCACAAGTAAAATCAAAAGTGAGAACTGTGGAATTCAGACTATTTATTAGACTTTATTGTGGTTTAACCGTGTGAGGTGCCAGTCATGATGCCCTTGGTCTGAGAAAATAATCATTTGACGAACAATAAGTACATTTATTTTCTATTTCCAGCCCAGTCTAAGGCTGATTATCTGAAATTATGCCGAGCTGACCTTTACTTTGACTCATTTCTCATTACTCCATTAAACATTTGCTAAAACACCAGTGTGTTATACTGTTTGTCTGCCTGGGTTTATGAGCGGAAGTCCTGCAGAGGGGACAGTGATCCAAGATCATGTCTCAGAAATGGCTCCCTGTTTTACAGTTTATTTAACCATCCAAACGGGTAAATGTGCAGCTCAGCAGGAGTCGAACTGAAGCCTGAAATTAAGCCAGCTTTGGTTTGACATCAGAGAGAGGGATGGACATTTGGGGAGATTAACCTTTGGTTTCAGTGTTGTATCTGGTCATAACCCGCATTAAGCTGTAAATATCACTAAATGAAGACTTTTTTTTTTTTTTTGCCAAAACAGTGAATTCATCATAATTTTATATATCCATTTGATGCACAAACAGCAGCGTCTGTGTCCTATTTTTCACTCATTTTCACATCATTTATTAAAGAGATATTTTCATTATCCCAACTACGACATTTTAAAAAATTTTAAGAAACTGTGGCAATGAGGGCCTAGGTGGGATCCAATCCCACAAACGTTTTAAATTGAAGGACTTAAAGTAAACACTTTATTTGGAAGAAGTGTTCCTAAAGGGTCCTCAAAACACCTTGAAGATCATTGGCAAAACTCTCCAAACACTTGCAGAACTTCATGTTGCCTCCAAAAAGCATAAAATATTTTTACGGACAAGTCACATTGTCATATTTTATATCATCCAGGCCTGCAGACTTTTAGCTGTTTGATCACTTTAAGAGATGTGCTGCCTTTTTTTCCTTTGGAGGAGTAACTCCTTTTCCTCTTCTAAGGGTAGATAAGTCCTTGCACAGCATCAAATCTAATGTCTTTCAGACGCTGATGTTTCTGACCCAACAGGCTTCATCGAAATAATGGAAAAGCTAGATGTTGCTGATAGAAATGTCAACTATCTGCTAAAATATAACTAGGTAGCATTGGTGGGACTTTGCTGGAGTGCAATACAGAGCAATTATCACAACAGCCAATTCCACTCCTCCCATGTGAGCACTCTGACACAAATTTTAGCCATGGCACACTTGTCTTCTTTTCCTCTATGGCGTATCGTCTGACTTGGCAAACGGGGTCGACAGAGCCACGGGAGATCACCAAGATGACTGTTTTGTTGTCTGCTCATTAGGCCACAGCAAGTTTTGCTTCATTGTTCACATGAAGGTCCCAGTTGCCTCTTCATGAAAGGTCTTGATCACCTTCCAACCTACAATCCATCAAGTGATTCTTTTGAATTGTACCGAAACTTCTGAGGCCCACAGATTCTTTCAGATGAGTTATCCATGTCAATATCTCAGTGATGTGAAAAACCCCTCAGAGACAGCCCAGTCAAAGGGGTTTTTAATGGTTCTGCATAGTTACAGAACAATTCCACCGAACCTTACTGTCTGATGTGGGTAGCACCATCAAATATAGGCTTCCATGTGTAGACCATGAAGTCATACACTAAGCCTGACACACCAGCTTGCACAGAAATGTAAAACATTTCTTGGGTTTGCTGCATGGATACTGCCGCTAACTTCGATCTTTTTTGCCTTATGCAGCCATTATCGTATGACAGTTGATGCTCCTGTCATTATGCCTCCAGTTGATCATGTGCCCTGGCTACTTGGCCAAAGGGATTTCATTTTTGCTGACTGGTCAGTGTGAATCGCTCTTACTAAACTTGGGTTCAAAACCCACCTGGGCCCTCCTTTTGTCCTGCTACATTCTGGCGTTGCCAGCATGATCAATGAAGCACTAGTGGTGGCTCCATGGATTTCTAATGGATGGCAGCCTGGGCAGAGCAGGAGAACACGGTTGTGAAAAGAGATGTGACAGTTGACGGTCCTGTCACAATGCCTCCAATTGATCTCATGCTACTTGGTCAAAGGGATCTCTCTTTGGCTGAATGGTTAGTGCACAAGGCTTTTACCCAGAATACTGGGGTTCAAACCCTGCCTGGGCCCTCCTTTCATTCTGCCACAGTAGCATCAGTTGCGGAAATTGAGCGTGAAAACCAGTTCTCACATTTCCTCTTCATGTGCTCAAGTACTGGCCTTAATTTCACCAGGTAATCTTAACTGGAGTCAGGGCTATGCTATCTTGAAGGTTGAGTATCCTGTTCAAACTTTTACTGTATACCTCTTCAGTGGCATGACGTGAAACTTTGTCATGCTTTAGGTGGCATTGGCCCCAGGTGCTCTGTGCCTTGGAGTGGAGTGTCTTCAGGTCTCCCTAGTGTGTCTTCTTCTTCTTTTTTTTTTTTTTTTACTTATTTTAAGAGTGGCCAAGATTTGTTTGCTTGTAATAAGCCAAAAATGCTGCTAATAGAACAAGCAAAACTTTCTACATAACATTTCTTGAATTAAGATGCATTGCCTTAAAACAAGTTCCTATATCTCAGTGAAAAGTTTCCTTTTAGTTAATTTAATCTTATTTTATGTGTGATGAGATATTTTGACTAGAGATTAGAAAAATATACTTGGTAAGATTTGAGTTAATAATAATTACCTTTGGTGTTAACCATTTTATGTATTCTTGATGTGACTGTGTGCAAGGGTCATTTACATTTAAAAAAGTTGTAAATCTAGTACAAGTTAATTTTAGCATGTCATAACCTTAATCAGATTTAACATAATTTCCCAGAAACAAAATTGTGGCTAGTGAAACTGTTTTCTGTGGCTAATAATTTTGGAAAACTACTAGCCACAGTGGCTGGTAAGCCAAAAACCTTAATGTTAAGCCCTGCCTGGGATTACTGATTTTTTTCTTTATATTGTATCACTGTAAATGACCAGGTGCCTCCCAATAGTGTGTTACAACAAAAGATCGCTCTTGTACAAACAGTCTTATTTCTCTCAGTATACCAATCAGCGTTACCAAGCAAACAGGAGGCTGCCTTCCTGAATTATAATTAACCAAAACATTTTCAAAATATACCCAAAGCAGAAACTTCATATATCTGAGATCAGTGCCAAAGTACAGCTAATGCCCAGTATTTTTATTTCTAACACAAATCTGGCTCACAGAACTTGTAATTTCCCCTTTGTTTTCGTCCTTTACATCTGGGAGAAGCTGCAGAACAGACGTTGGCACACATCGTAAATTAATCAGCCAATCCATCATGATCAAGTCACTGAAGACCATTACAGAGAGGAAAAACCACTGTTATGTAGTTTGCATGATGCATTATTCCCATCATACACACTCAGCTACACACACCCTCCGATAAGCATGACAACATGTGGATCGGTGCCAAAGCCATTAAAAACCGTCTGACTGTACTTTGTAAATAAGACTCCTGGTGCACATGTAAAAATGTGACTAAACACTCTTGTGGGAAAGAATCACACAGCTAAAAGATGAAGACTGTGACGACATGCTGAGATTACATGAGGTTATGAACATATAATGGGAAAAATGGAGCGACATATCACAGATCTGTTCGGTTTGAAGGACTCACATCACGGAAGCTGATCAGATCTGTCTTTTGGTCCTTATAGCTGGACTGGATGCTGGAACGAGTCAAGCATGATGATGTCACAGCACACGTACTCTTTTACTTCCTTTTTTTGTTGTTTTGCTCTTTGCCTCCACAGCTCCAACGGGAGTTTTTGTCTATTTATTTTTTTTTACCGTACTGTCTTCTTTCCTCTTTTCTGGGATCAGACAGCAGCCAAGGAAGCCCAGACTTACGTCTCTCCGGCCACAGCAACCAGCTCATCCAGGGAGATCCTGGGGCGTTCACAGGCCAGCCGAGAGACATAGTCCCTCCAGCGTGTCCTGGGTCTTTCCTGGGGCCTTGTGCCGGTGGGGCGTGCCTGGAACACCTCCCCAGGGAGGCATCCAGGAGGCGTGCGAGCAAACTCATCTGACTCCTGTTGATGCTGAGGAGCAGTGGCTCTAATTTGAGCCCCTCCCGGATGACCGAGCTTCTAACTATTAGTGTTGTCACGCTACTTGGTACTTCAGTGCCAAGTCAGCAGCATTACTGTTGTACTGTCGGTGTCTTTATTTTCATGGTACCATGAAACAGTTACAGTAAGTGAAGATGGATAACCAGAGTGCAGCGGGGCAGCTGCTCTGCCTCATCTTTTTGGGGAGAAAAAGGAACAGGAACAAGGAGCCATGTATGGAAATGTTTCCTACGTTCATTTGTGGGTGGCCATTCCTAATCCCAGCACACGTGCGCCGCATTCAACTCACAGTGGGAGCGCATCAGACATTCCCACATCTCCGGACGCTGTTAACACGTGAACCGCGGAGGTTGAAACAAAATTGCGGTGCAACAGGAATTTGGCCCGCCTCAACTGTCCATTACACTTTGAAGAAAATTGATCAAACTTTATAAATAGTATTATTGTGTGTGTGTGTGTGTGTGTGTGTGTGTGTGTGTGTGTGTGTGTGGGAGGGGGGGGGGGGGGGGGGGGTGGGGGGTGCGTGGGTGTGTGTGTGTGTGTGTGTGTGTGTGGGGGGGGGGTCCATCACCATCAACCATGAATCAATACCACATAGCCTAAAACTACTTCACTTCAAGTAGATGTGCTCACACGTGTGTGCTGTAATCTTTTGTCCCATAATTACCCGTCGTGTTTGTTGAAGCTTTGTTCATTATATAAAAATATTTAGATGTCTGGCTGCTGGCATTTTCATTGCTGATGCAAAGCACTGAGCACAATGTTGTTTGTTTTCTTTCAAATACTTGAAGGCTTCATGCCATTACAGACCTATTTTATTATTGTTTAGTTTTTTTTATTATTATTTATTTGTTCATAGTTGATGAAACTTTGTTCATTATAGTAACAAAAGCACTTCTGTTGTAAATACTTGAAGGCAAAACACCACTTATTTATTTATCTGTTCAGGTTTTCATATCGTAAAGAGGTGAAAATTCAATAAAGGTGGATATATTGAAAATTGTTATTTTTATTTATTTATTCATTTTGGACATTTTGGTATTGAGTTAGTATTCGAGTATGCTAAAGAAAAAAAGAAAGTAAAGTCTAAATGTGTTTCTGTTGTCGGTGTGAAACTGTGGAATGAATTGAATGACAAACTCTAATTATGTGCTTTTTTGGTGAACTTTTGAGGAGGCTCAGAATGTCAAATTATAAAAGAATTTAAAAAGATCGCAAATTGCGATTGACACATCAGTGAGAATATAGGTAGGTGAGTGCCTGCTTAATCTAACAAATTAAGATTATAAATCACCATTGGAAATTAAAACAATGATTTAATAACAGTCCCAAGACTCCAAATTACTTTTATATCTTGTAACAACATAAAGGGACATTGTGTAACAATTGTATATCGCAACCAACTCGCTAGTACTTTTCATGCTGCGTTCGTATGAAACCGGGCAGATGGACGACAGCCGCTGCATGTAAAGGCATCAACAGCCTCTATGTGAAGACGTGGTCTGTCAGTTACAGTGACTTCAGTCCACATCTGATATGTTGTCATGGCGATGTCATATTGTTTTCCCTGACCCATGTTTTACTGTCTTTCTCTCGGCTTCTGTGATTAAAATTACATCTGGTTTGTTACTGACGGCCGTCTGCCCGACTGCACATGAACCCAGCATCAGTGTAACGCAGGTTCCTCCTGACTGCACCCGCGGTGACTTTTCTAAAACATAACCTCCAAATGAGCTGACAACTCCGGTGTCTCCGGTGAGTTTCTGTGGTTTCCTACTGTCACGCTTCAACTGAACGTAAAAACATGGCGACTTGGTATGGTAGCCACCACTGAGCAGACCCATTCGATATTTATATATTTGATACGAACGGCAAATTCAGAACTTAAAGGAGCACTTCAGTTTGTTGATGGGAGCGATTACCGATTAATGGAAAAACACTTTGAACTAAATAATACATTTTTGTGAATACATAAAGGGATATTGTGTAAGTTCTCATGTTAAGACTGAGAAAGTGACAACTCAGAGGTGGAGCCGTCTGCAGTGCAAAAGCATCTTGCTCCAGAGTCCACAGATACATTATGAAAAACCTGAAAGAAACAACCAAAAACAGCGAACCAGCTTTTGTTCAACACTCTTGCACTTAATTCAAGCCATTCACATGGTTATCCTGGTTGATATCATCTATTAAGAACAAGCATTTCAAATCCATAAACCTCAGAGAGAGCAGACTTCCGCCAAGCAGCTTTTATAATGATAAACAATCCTTCAAATAATTCTGGATCCAGGAGGTGATCCGGATCACCACCAAAATTCAATGGGTTTGTCCTTGGGCTGAGGCACACGGTCGGTGAAAATTTCAGGTCAATCCATCCAGCACTTTTTCTGTAAGGTTGCAGACAGACAGACAGACAGACAAACCAATGCCACTGAAAATGTGATACCCACAAAGTGTTTTGTAGAGTAATATTATTAATCTCCTCTGGAGTCACTTTTTGATTTCTTGGTATTGTATCATTTTATTTGATTAATTTATTCTGCTAAGTAAGAATAAGAATGAGAAACACACAATGACTTGAAGTTACGGGAAACAGACACTGGGTGGCAGCACTTCCTGGCGTCGCCACTGTCTGGGAGCCTTCACAGCGCGAGGCGGAAGTGGAGCTCATGATCCAAAGAGACTTGGAGAATGAGCAGTCGTGGTCCGGTCTCAAGTACTACTTCTTGTGTTTCCAAGTTGGTTCTTTTTTTGTGTGACTTCAGATGCTTTTAAGCTCATATCAATCCCTCGTGATTTGTGGTCCACAAGCTAAAAGCTTGTTTAGTGTGTAAAGTGTCATGATACTGTACGTGACCATGGTTGTGGAGAAAATGGCGCCCGACGCCGTAGCTAAATGGTTACTTTCAGATTTATTTCCTTTCGGCTCCTCGGCATTTGTGGGATAATGCTGTATGTGTAAAAGTCAGTGTGTGGTGCATTATTTTAATTGGGCATTTGTTGAATATTGCTGTGTGAAAATCGGTTGTGTGCGTGTATTACATTGCTCAAAATATTAAAGTTAATGCTAATGTGCTGGTTAAGACTACCCACGGCTGTAGCCCTGGTAAAGGACACACATAAACTGTAAAGAATGATAAAGTTCAGGTTTATGGGTTAAAGTGGCAAGTTATGAGTCAGCCATGTTTATTATTTCATATTATTCAAAAGGTTACATTGTTCAACTGCAAGAGAGATTATTCTGTTGTATTAAGTGAGCGCTTAATATGCTTAATGTACCTTATGTACAGTTAGAGGAAATACTTTTTCACTGAGAAGTAACGATGCGTGGTTGAGAGAGAAGTGTATAAATCATTGGCAATAGACATGACATGATTAATGATGGACAAGTGACATGATTACAAGGGAAAATGGTCATCTTTGGTTTAATACAAATTTTAATTCAATTTATTTCTGGGAAATATGGAAAATTATACATTTAAGGTGAATGTTATTTCAATATGGTGAATACCAGTGCCAAAGAAAAACCAGATATAATTCATGATTGCAGTGAATCTGAGAATAAAGATAATCCAAAGAGACTTGGAGAATGAGCAGTTGTGGTCCGGTCTCATTTACTACTTCTTGTGTTTCCAGTTTCTGTCCGGATTATCTATCTGTCAGCGGAGGCCTAGCTGTGACCCGCTACAAAAACATTACCTCCTTGGCAGAGATAAGAACAAATTTGATCATTATCACCACACAATACAATAAACATCGCCATCACTGAGACTTGGACTTACTCTATTTTAAGATGAAGTCCATGTAGCTGTCCAACTCAGTTGTTGATCACAGCGTTGTTAAACTGTTTGATGAGGTTCTCAAATTTTAATGAGCCCCCAATTTTTTTTTTTTACTCAAAAGACAGATGTATAAAATGGTAATTCCTCTTGTGCTGTCATCCTGCTTGATACAGTAAGCCTGCCAGCTAACTTGAGAGCGAAGTATCAATTCACTAATGCTCTGGGAATGTACGTAGCCCATTGGCATGTGACCATAACGTAAAAAGGCAGCGCAGTGAGCTGCCTTTTCATGTAAATGATTTCATATGGAGAAACTGTCATACATACATCATTGCGATAATATGAGAGGTAAAGGCAGCGCTGAACTGCACCTTCAGAGGGTGTGGCCTCAGGTGTATTTATCTGCGGCCTGCAACCCAGGTCCTACAGTTGGCGTGTCGCATAGTGGGTGGGTCTTGTTAGGTTCAGGGGAAGGGTCAGGGGTAGGGTTATATTTTACCGTGCTCTCATAGGTCTGGTGGCGTGTCTTACAGTGACGTCACTCGATGACATGCCCACTTTACGACACGCCTCTGTCTTGCGAGCCACAGATAGACCCTACTCTGTGTTCTTGACTTTAATGCACTGTGAAGGTGGGCTACTGGTCTGCCTGACCAGGAGGAGGTGGTATTGAGTCATTTTATTAAGCAATGAAAAGTCCTAAAAGCTATCACTTTCAAAATGATTGATAAAGCAGGCTTTTGGAAATTATAATTTGAAAAATATTACATACGAAAAATAACAAGTATCAAGGGAATAGAAAAAAAATACAAAAAGTAATAATTATTTAAATGGAATTATTTCACGTATTCCTTTCTGTGTTGGGTAGGCAGTGCCTATCCTGACTGCAAACCACTGGTAACCATTTAAACCTCTATCCAGCAGAAAGCATGGTGTCTGCTAATGGGATTCGGTTGGTTAAAGATGTGGTGACCTCTTCAGTCTCTGAAGCAAATTTTCTCCCATATTGGTCATGGTACATATTTCTGTCATTGGATAGATTTGAGTTATTTTCAGTTCTGAAAAAGATCAAGTGGGAATGTTGACTAGAAGAGGCCCAAAGTCGGAGCTTTGACGGACACCACTTGTCGATACTCAAACTCCCCGTTTTGTCCTCCCACAATATGGGTCACACCAGTCCATCTCTTTCATTCTGTCCATTTGCCCAGTTAGCTTTGCAATGCCGTGATTGATCATGTTAGACAACTGATGTCTTCGTCCTTCATCAAGCGGCTTGTGTGTTTTTTATTAATTTCTTTGCAAAATAAAGATTCTTTGGCTTAGTGATTTGTTAAGTAACAATTGAAACTGTCAGAGAGGTCAACAATAAATGTCCACAGTTAGATAAATTGGTGTAACCTTATAAACTCTTCAAAGTCCCCCCATTGGGGGAACTCCAAACAGATGGTGCCAAATAACAAAATAGCCAATTGGCTAGTGTGAGGACTGCAATGACTTTTCCCAGACTAAGGTTGAGCCAAATCCTGGACAATACCTGATGAAAAGGAATAAAAACATGTGGAAAGCTGAAGTGTTTTCATTTAAAGCAATTTTGTCACCAGCAAAATGTGTCTTCTCTTTCAGGATGCAACTCCTAATGTCACACTTGTCATCTTGTCCATATGGTCACATTTCTACACCAGAAACACAGATGTCACACCAATGTGTGTGAAAAAGTGTTATATTGTTGGACACTCCCAAGATGGATATTTGCTTTACACACTTAAACTGAGTTTAAACTTACCAGTTTCAAACACAGTTTCTCTATCCTGTAATTTGTCTTCTTTCTTTTCTGTAAGCATTTTCTTTTAGCTTGTCTTAAATCTGCTTTCAGTTGAAACAGACAAACTGTCAGATCTTAAAATTAAAACTTCATGTTTTATTTGAGCTCATCTTTACTGTCAGAACATTAGGAGCTGTTTACTGCTCTACCTGTTGAATGTTTTTTTGTTTGTTTGTTTTTTTGTTTCGGGGTACTTTGTGTTTTCACAAACATGTGACTGAGTGACCTGACCTGCAATTAAACCCGGGTCTTCCCGACTATGTGGTCTCGGTTCATCTGCAGGACGAAACTGGTATCAGGGAGCTGCTGCCCTGGAATGACAAACACGCCGCCTCCCTAATCCACCACAATCTAATCTAGATTAAAGCCAGGATCAAACTACACGACTTTTTCCGTCGTTCACGATGGTCATATGTCACATTAACAGAAATTGTGTCATAAAATCGTACGGTGTCGTGTTACTCGCGGTGGTCACACTACAAGGATTGCACCAAGAGACAACCGTCTGATCGTCGCGGGGTGTCGCAAAAGACAACACGAAACGGGAGGCGGGACAAGCAGCTGTCAATCAGTCACTTGGTTTGGAGTCTCTGAATTGACTGGTGGGGTCCTTATGAAATGGAAAGTGGACGGAGACTCGTCCTCCATTATTGTGACCAACATGACCTGTTTGTGTGTATTCTGCCTGTTCCAGTTGTTCTGTGGAGCGGGTTTTCAGTTGTAACTAAACAGGATGAAATCCATGATGCGCACAGAAGACTCGCTGCTCATCTTTGAAAAACAGCTTTGAAGAGAGAAACTGGGCTCTGATCGGCGCCGTTGCTTCCACCAGGTGCATCACGCGCCGCGCGCAGGGCGCCCAGTGCCAGCGAAGCCAAAACTATCAGGCTGACCACAGTCTGCTGCCACGAGACCAAAGTCCAGCCGACCCAGTGACGCTACTTTTAAAAACTGGCATAAAGTGAAATAAAGTGTGTTGTTCTATACGAACGCATACGGGTGCGTCCTCACGTATTCCTGAACTCCATCAGTTCAGAGCGCACGCTGGAAACCATGGCAACCACATGAAATCACACACGCATGATAAACTGAGAGCTGCGCAGGCCGCGCATCGCTGTGTCTATTCTGCACCCAGAAGGTGTGTTCAGATGGTTAATTAGCTTTGTGATCACGCGTAAAGTGGATAGTTATGGCTGAGTGCACGAGCGCGCATGGGTGTCATATTTGCTCATCTCATTGAGCGCAATGTCTGTTATGTTGCGGTGTTTTTATTTAAACAAAGTGATTTTTCTGTGATTTTGTCATTGATTTATTTGAGAGCGTCACATTCGTGCACGTTTGGACTGCTGTAAACTACTGTTGACTATTACTATTACTGATAACACACATATCGTGTGGTTATGTTTCGAGTTAATAAAGTAATGTTTTATTCAAGAGAGATACACCCTTTTGAATGTTCGTGGAGGTTTAACACTGTTGAAAATAAATTTGGCACACCCAGTCTTGCTTTTCTTTTCTTTTTTTTCTGGAGTAAACTGATGCCACAGCTCCATAAATCTCTCCACCGCTCCACCGGAGCGGGACTGCGTCTCTCCTCCTTTCCTCCACTGTTGTTTGTGTACCTGCGACCTGAGCGTCACTCTGGTAGAGGCGAAAGACGCACTGTCCTCCTATTGGTCAATATGAAGGGACATGTCGTGGGACGTGTCACACTACACGGACAAAACCAAAAAATTCTGACACGCCAGTCTTTCTGCGTCGTGGTCGTGGAGCGTCGCAGACGCCAAATCGCCAATCGCTGATTGTGTCACATTACACGGAGCGAAGACACGACGTCCTGCGACCCGACGACGCAGAATCGTGCACGACAGTGAGCGACTGTCTGCGACGCCTCCGTCGGGCCAAAATCGGGCTAAATTCGTGTAGTTTAGACCAGGCTTAACCCAAAACATTCCCTGAGTTGATACCACAAACATGCCACACACCACACAGGACTGAACATCCATTGGAAGCACTTTCTCACTTTGATTCAGCTGGACTGCATCTGCTCTGTCACATCATCAGTTAACAAGTTTGTTGAACTCCAAATAAACACAAATAAAAAGAAGCTTAATTCCATACTGCTGTGAAGTTTGTTTGAAGTTTTGTATTATGAGTGGAATTAAAATTACGTACCTAAGTAAGTAAGTAACTTATCTCACACATTTTTGTTGTTTTTAACACTTTAACTGTTTCAGATTGCTTATAATTTTGATTTTTAGTTTTTTATTTTTCTCATTTAAAGACTTGTTGGTGTTCTGTACAATAAACCCTTTATTCAACACAATGATAAATGAAAAGCAGAGTCGGTTTTTGCTATAGTATGAGCCAGAGATGTTGATAAGTCTATGACCTCAAATCCGAGTTAAGTCTCAAGTCTGAGTCAAACCTCAAGTCTTTGAGTGGCAAGTCCAAGTCAAGTCTAAAGTCACTTTAAGTTGTACAGTAATGAGTAATCTGACATGCGATGCCTGTGGTCTGGTCTGCTTGAAGGACTCCATTATAATATCCAAGGAATTAATAATCTGTACTCACTCTTTACCTCCCTGCTGCCTGTAACCGCACTGATCTTTAGCTTTACATGACAAATACTCTGTCCCTCTCCTCTGGAAGATGTCTTTGCTGTACTGAATTAAGAAAACCTGTAGATATGGACATTTATTCAGAAGACTGTAGTAAATATGCTCTAACTTGTCTAAGGGCACATTCACAAAGCTTTTTTGATTCGAATCAGAGTCCGTTTGCTCGGAAAGTCCCCCTCATTTAGGGGAGTTGTGAATGCGCAAACAGACTCTGATCCGGAATAAACAACGGAACTTGGCCCGCCTGCAAACGCAGGTCTCGGTCCGATTCAAGTGGACCAAAGACAGGAAGTGGACTACAAATTGCACTGGCATTGTGGGTCAAACGCTGGAAAACGTGGGTAAATGCTAGGACAACAAACACGTGTGGAGTTATGAGGAAGTAAAAGCTTTAATCGATATTTGATCTAATGAAAGCATATCCAGCTCCTTGTACAAAAATGATGTCGCTTTGTGGAGGGAACAGAAGTTGTGAGAACCTTCTTGTACGTGCGTCTTGTCCTGACCTACTGTGAATCTGAAAGCAGCGCCACCAGAGATTCTCATTCTTGGCCCGTTCGGCTCGTTTGGCAATAGTGTAACGTCCCTAAACGGACCAAGATCATTTTCATTCCGAAAGAGCTTTTAAACCGAAAGCAATCGGTATATTTGGGTCCATGTAAACGCAGCTAGTGACGTTAGTTACTGGCGGCCGTAACAAACATAAACAACAAAGTTATTATCCATACCAATAAAAATAGACTAAATATTAATTTGGCATCAACTTAGTAAGAGGTCGCTATTTGAACTAAAACCACGTAAAAAAAAAAAAAAATCCTCATTTATGGAGATTCTGAGAGTTTTCAAGCTTTGTGTTTAAAATAGAATAGTTATCATCAGGCAACAAAGTTGCGCTACTAACTGTGCTATTTGAAATATCCAAGTTTAAGCCGTTCTCTGTGAGAAAACTTTGATGTTGGGATGTAGCTGCTGCTCCAGAACAGAATCTGGACTCTCAAGAGGGGTGTCAAGAGTCTGCATCCTGGCATTCTTCTTGTTTCTCTTTTTGTGTTGTTGTGTTGTATGCTCCCTCCACTTTTTATGCAGCTGATGTTTGATTCGCTCTTTTAGATCATTGATCTGCTTCTTTTTCTGTAGCTCTACATCTCGTTTCCATCTTTCACATTTATTTTCCAAGTATTTTTGCCTCCTCTCAGGATCAACATCCCGAGGGGCACAACATCATTTTTGTCTCTCTGCAGCACTTAATGGAGCCATGATGGAAACATCCGCAAACTAGAAAAGCACTTGGAGAGTGCAGACCTCTGTCAAGCAGCTCGACTCCCCTTATTTTTGTGTGTTCTGGATCAAAGTATCCTGAATTTTGTCTGGATCTGGATCAACTTTTGAAACATTATAGAACTCATGGAGATCCTTTCTCGTATATCTTTTTTTACCAAACACTTGAGCCATTTGTATGGAGTTATATGGAACAACTCCAGAAATTTGGTCTGTTAGGGTGATGTTCATGTAAGACTGTTTAGACTTTGGTAAGGAGGTTTGATGTTGGTCAGATGGTCAGAACACACAGGACTTGCTTGTACAGTTAACTGTCTTTACTGGTCACTCTAAATCACAACAACACAATAATGCAACAAATGGCAGGCTTACAGGTGAGAAATTCCAGGGCTAGTTAAGGTAAATGCCTGGATGGAAGTGAGTGTGGTCTATAAACAGAAATACAAAGCCATGAGGAACATTCGTTTGGCAAATAAACACATTCAAGATATTAATTATTACTAATAAATCACAGTTAGGACTAAACATGCATATGTGTTCAAGGCTAACAGTTACAGTAACTGGCATGTAACAGGTCAGCTAGCTTGATAGCATAAAAAGTCACATGGTGAATGGAAGAACACTTCTGAATAAGCAAATCAGCTAAATAACATTAAAGGCTGAATAAACGTCCTGTTCAGGCAGAAATACAACTAGTTACTTACAGTTCTTCACAGATGCACACAGTTCACAATATTCAACTGGCAAGAAGTCTGTCCAACAGTTTTCTCTCCTCGTGCTCACTGCTGCTCAGAAGTTTCATTTCTGTGTCCTGATGATCATGTGCTCAGTAGCTGCACGCTTCTACCACAAGGGGGCACTCACACCTCATCAAAAGACTTTCCAACATGGCCGATCTCACAATGATAAAGAATCCTTCAAAACATTCCTGGATCCAGAAGATGATCCTGATCACCACCAAAATTAAATGTGTTCTTCCTTGAGCTGAGACACATGGCTGGTGAAAATTTCAGATCTGTCCGTCCAGTACTTTTTCTGTAAAGTTGCTGACAGACAGACAGATGGATGGACAAACCAACGCCACCAAAAACATTACCTCCTTGCCGGAGGTAATAATACTGAATATAACTTCACCTTTTTAAATGTTAGAAATAAGATCTTGAGTGAATGAGTTAAACCAAACAGGCTTAAAAGACAATAAAGCAGGGGTCCTCAATTAATTTTCACCGAGGGCCAAAAAATGTCCTCGTTGCCAAGGTGAGGGCCAACTTCTTTTGTTTATTTTTTTTTTATTTGTGTGTGGGAGGGGGAGGATTCATGCCAGCGGTAACTCCTGTAACATGCCTTTGTAATAAGTATGATATTACATGTATTGTATGATTAATACAATGTAAAATGTATATGATTTAATAGGAGCTAAAATAATTTACCTCTTTTTTCTTCCATCCAGGCAAGACACTGACAACCTTAAAATCAGCTCTGCTTCATGATCCGTTCATGAACTGTGTAACAGACCCCCCACTAACAGCATCAGTGTTTATATGGCACATGACATATAAATCATCATGTGACAGCTGAATGCTGTGAAGACACGTTACATTTCTGAACTTCATCACAGAATAATCATCAATAAATGACTGAAACGTGGTGATTAATAAACCTCACTGATGACAAAAAAGCTTAATTCTTGTTTAAAGTCCTAATGAAACCGTTTCATGCAGTGAAGTCGCGTTAAATATTCTTAAAGTTCACATCCATTTTAAGCTACTACCGCGATGTTCATTCTGCATTTACAGGAGGAAAAACTCCGGCTGCTCCTCGCTGGAGCGACTGCTTCCTCCTCCATCTCACTAATTAAAGTAGAATAGACCTGTAGACCTTCATAAACTGGTGTTGGTTCTAATACCGGAGAAGATTATTTAAACCAGCCGGTGGCCACGAACAGGACAAAGAAACGAAACCTATGACGCATTTCAGCTGTGCTGCGTTCAAGACAGCTGGGAAATTCATCAGCGCAACAAGGATAAAACTATTAAAAGTACATGTGGGCTTCGTTACAAAGTCAATAATGAAATATATTAAATCTAGGATATTTTAGGGGGGTTAAGAATGTTTCAGGGGCTCCAGTTTCTCTAACACAGCCTAACAACATATTTGTCCCTGGTAGAGTTTAAAAACACTGATATTAGTGTCTGATTCTGAAGCGGTTAATGTGATTTCTGACACGAGCTCGGACATTTTGCTCTCGGCCTGCGGGCCGCTAATTGGGGACCACTACAATAAAGTTTTCTTCCTTAAAAACAGATGCCCCTATTTTTTTCTGCTAAAATTGGTATTTTACCTTGTTACTGAGGCTCAAAATAATAGATTTTCAAACAAAAATGGGAAGCAGAACCACCCCGTCACACTAAAAAATGTGACTGGTGATAAATTTTAAAGCTAAACTGGCTAATAGTTCACTATGTAGTTAGCTAGCTGACTTAGCATATTTGTTTACAAATTGAAATATAGTCTTTCCAGTAATATAAATGTTTGCTTTTATAAAGGTATTCCTAATCTCTTTTGTGTGACGGGGTGGTGAGTTTAAGCATGACGGACGCCATCTTGCATACAAAACCATCAAACAATGTAAGATAGTGTGGGAACTTGCCTGGCTTTACACTTGGCTCCAACAGAGGCTAAAATGATGTCACTTCCCGCTTGTGATGCCTTGTGAAATAGGAGCAATTATTTATTGACAAAAAAAAAAAAAAAGAAAGTGCGATGGGGTGGAAACTCACCCCGAGGGACACATACAAATCATAAATTTTGTGTTTTCAATAAATACAGTTAATAGGATCAAGGGTATCTGTTTAATCCAAAAAATCATAAAAACAACAACAAAAAAATGCTAGTAAAGAAACTTTTTTGTATGTTAAATGCATCACTTGTTGGTCATAGCAGTTGAGGCAATAATGGCCAGGAAATAAAAAAATCATTAGAAATTTTATAATGTTTTAAAGGAGTGATGACATAACAGTAAAAACTAGTTTATGTTGTTGGCATTACTGCATATGTAAATACTCCAAAGAAAAAAACTGCATTTTTTACAGCTGGGTATTGTTTTGAAACGCCAGACCTAACTTCCTCAGTGATACAGTTGGGTCCGGTGATGATATGGAGCTTTTCAAATTCGTGTGAAAAGGCCTTTAGAGTGACTGACAGTCAATTCAATGGGTAATAGGCAAGACTGATCAAAGGAGAGTGATTGATTGGCGAGTGTAATACTGCCTGCTGGAAGCAGCTTACACTCATCTGATGTTACAGCAAGTAGCTAACATTACTCTGCTGGCAGTTAGCAACGTACAGACACGACATCTGTTTTACTTGCGTTTGTGACATAATTGGATAATCTGGACCTGCAACCTGCTTAACACTGGAGCGGCTCATGAATGTGTTTGGGGGAGGGAGCTGTGAATTTAGCAGGTTGGTCTTGCGCATGCGCATTATTCAAAAACTCGTTAACAGTCTCTGCTTTCTGAAATGCAGAAACATCTTCTATCCCAGAAATACTAGTTTCCTCTAACTTACATTTCACTGATTCTTGAGAATTTGGATAAAATGTGTCCCACAAAGAAAAGTGCTTATTCTGTTAGAAACTAATAATATTTTTATGAATAAAAAGGATCAAAGTTATGATCCAGGGTTCCTTTGCACAAATGTAAGATTTTTTAATAGGTTTATTTTTATTTTTTATTCATTTGAGGATCATATATTGACCTACTGCCAACAAAACTAGTTGTCCTCAGACAATATTTAATCAATTCAACTTCAACAAAAAACTAAAAGAAATAATTAAATTGAATAATATCTTCACCACATGATGGAGTGCATTGCAATGTGTATTAAAAACTATTTGTAGAGAGTTTTGAACAACATTTACTTTTATTTTGTGGTTGCTGAAAACGTGTCTCACATAATAGTCTCCACCGTCAGATATTTGTAAAAAGCAATAAAATCTGGCAACTACAAGGTCAACCACCTCTCTGAGGACCCCCTTTCAAACTTTCAACTCTACAGCATGCTTCAAGATCACCGAAGCTCCTGGAAATTTCTTATTTTTTCTTAAATGTGTTCATATTTTTGGAAATTGCTTCTGTCACAACCATAACACGTCACCACCGTCTGCTTCACATAAAAAATATCAGATTAGATGATGACATAAATGTAGGCTTTTTAAGAAGAGGTCTGAGGTAGCTAGCAATAGAAGAGAAACACGGTGGCTAACATGAACAAGTCAAGCATATCATGTGAAAAAGTAAGTTTTTGTCACCACCGTCAGACACCACCGTTTACTGTCTGACGGTGGGGACAAAAACCTGTAAATGGTCCTTGAAGGGTAGAAAATAAATATTTGTCACAGTAAACACCAAAATGAACTGTCATTAGCATCTTTCATCATTTTCATTTATTTTTTATATCAGTTCCCTCTATATTTCTTCCATATTATCCAACCCAAAGGGATGCGGTGTGCCTTCCCTTTTTCTCAATTTACTATTAAGCCATATTCATTTAGGATGCACACAGATCACCTGCTACTGCGCCTACTTTAATGACATATAATATAAATATCTCCTGTTGGTTGTGCATCTCAAAAAAGCCAAATGAAAATGTCATGATAACATTTAATTAAATCTAATATTCCCTGTAATTAAGCCCAGTTTCAAAGTCATTACACTCAAGTTTGACTTTTTATATTTTAGGAAGTTATGGCCAGGTGGCAGCTATCTGTGGAGGACAGAAAAAACAGGAAATATCAAAAGAAGCAGAGGAAATATACAGTGATGTGGAGTTAAAAGAGGAATAACTCAAAGTAGAAAAACAAAGGCTAAAGAAGAGATGCGTAAATTAAGAATTCTGGATTGTTCAATATTCAATACTGTGCTCACGGTTCGGTACACACCTGTATTGAACGGTTCGATATGAATACCTTTATTGTTGCACCCCTAAAGTGTACCCGTCCCAGTTTTTATCTGTGGAGACGCAACAAAATGTGGACTGACCTGACCCGACCCAGACCTGCTGGTGATAACAGGGATTTAAAGCACGTCTTCTCCAACACACCTAAATCAAATGAATGGCTTGTTACCAGCCCTCTGCAGAACTGAAAGACATGCATGAGGTAATTCCGGTGTGTTGGGAGGAGGGATGCATCTTAAAGTTGCAGGATAGCAGCTCTCAAGGACTGGACTTGGGCATGCTCATATTGTGTCATACTGCTTTAAAAAACGATTATCTCAGAGCTCAGGATTGTCAATTTTTGGACAAAAGAGTTAAATGAAGTTGACAGAATAGATTGCTGGGGGATAAATTAATACAGTTGCAGAAAATAAAATTAGAATTTAGGTTGTAATGTAGACTAGTGCTTCTGATAGTGTTAAAGCTGGCTGAGAAGACTGCTGGCCCAGATGACCCACCATTGAATATTTGAGTATTGGAAATTATTGTAAAGAAAACAGATTTTAATGTCCTTTACCCACTCATCTTTCCATTTTACTGAGCTGATTATCCTGATGCATTCTCTTTGGCCTCGTCTATTTTCTCAAGTGAAGGTTTTCTTATTTTAGCAACACGTGTATGTATTATAACTGAAAAAAAAAAACAAACACTCCAGCTTTCACACTGACCTGCCTGCTGGCAACACTTTCCATCAACATGTGTATTTTATTATAGACTGTATAAATATAAACTGTTGTCTTATTTTTCTTTATCTTCCCTTATTACTTATTCCAACATAAACCACAGAACCAGTGTGGAAGTATTGCATGGAGGGTTTAAACACCAAGTGAATGAATGGCGGGGTGTTTAGTTCATAATTGTCCTCAGATTAAAAAAAAACTCAGCAGTTCTGTAGAATATGAGCGATGCTCTTCTTGTACAGTATCAGTGTGAGTTTGCTGCAGTGTGTATGTGTGCGCGCGCCTGTTAAATGACATCTGTGCATGTGAATGTGCATCAGTTTGTCTCAACTGAACCAAAGTAATCTGTTATCTGACCTTGCTGACAGAAAACAGAGCCATCCATATCTCCTCACTGCGACCACAAACAACTCTGCTCCCTCCCACTCCTCCCTCCTCCATTTTTCTCATCTTCCCATTCCTCCCCGCATCCTGCCTGATTTCTACACCCCCGCTCCTCTGAGCTGAAGGTGCAGAAACCGGGTTTGTTATGAAAACACAATCACATACCGTTCTGGTACATTCCCACACACTTGGAGCTGAAACACACAACTTCCCCATCCTTCACAGTTTTGGTAAAAGCCACAAAAGAATGCATAAAAACAAATATTATAATTATTTTCTTATCAGTTTGGTGGGACTGGCGTTATTGTTTGTATTGTGAGCATCCTTTAAAACCGTCTTCACCGCTGTTGTTTTCTCTTGTTCTGCTGATGAATCCACAGCATCATCTCCTCCCTGCCTTTTCATTTCCTCTCCTCACCTCTTTTTTCCCCGTCGCTCTGCCTCTTTCATTCATAGCTGGGTGGGAAGCCGTATCCCCAGAATGTGACACATTACTTGGCTTTTAGAAAAGATATTATATCTGATCCCAGAAATGATGACCACACATATTAGAAATCACAGATCATTGTTCTGTCTACGTAGTGATCAGTGCTGATAGACTTGCACTCGTCTATCTTTTCTTTGGCTTTGTGCTCCCTCTTCCTCTCTGACCATCTCATTTCCTCTCTTTTACATTGCTCTCTGTCTTTTCACCCATTCATTTGATCCCCTTCAGACACACATCTTAGTCTCGTCTATTGACTTGCTCAGACCCGACTTTCTTAATCTGAACATGGTGGAAACTGAATAGCTTCAGATCAGCTGGTAATTCAGTACAGTTCACATTGTATTTAGATAGTTACCACAGTAGAAAAGAAGCTTGGCAAGGTGGGAAATTTTGTTCTAGGGATTAAATTGGACACGAAACTATTTAACAGCTTTCTGATTCATGCAAACAGCAGTGAGCCAATGGTAGAACACTGTGGCACTCCATCTCTGATGATGGTGGCTTCACAGTTCAAACAGCCATGTCCTAAAACTTTGCAAATTTGTTTAAAATGAAAGAATAAACTGTTTAGACCTCTCCATGTTTTTTCTTGCTGTTTTTCTTCTTACAAATTTAGTTTCCACTTAGAAAAGGCTATAATGTTTACAATAGTGGGAATGACCTGTTGCACTACTGCACATTAGATTATTTACTTGAACCAGCTGATTAAAACAAACCTCATGAGTGCATATAAAAAGAGTTGTGGTTAAAAGTATACAAACCCTCTCATTAAAGAATACACTAAATTCACAATAGTAATTCAAATAGCACGGACCTAAAAACACTGATGATGAATAAAAAAAATGTACTAAATCATGAATTAGCTAAATAAAATATTGATTTTGAATTTTTGCTTAAAAATAAAAAACAAACTAACAAAACTGTCATAGACAAACTAAAACCCCTTGCTCATGAAAAGTGGACCAAAATACCTGTCAACAGGTGCAGAAGTCTTATTGAACATTACAGAAAACACCTGATGACAGTGATTGCCTCCAAGGGTTGCTCAACAAAATTTTAGCTTGTTTAATTTTTTGTTTATTTTTAATATTTCTGTTGAACCACAAAACAAAATCAATGTCGCAATGATCATAAAATTGTCATTTATTGTTACTTTTGTCAGTTTCAACTTATTTCACTGGCAGTTTATTTTTTTCTGCCTTTAATGGAAGTGTATGTAAACTTTCAAGCACAACCATATATATATATATACACAGTGTGTGTGTACAATATGGACAACATTTCATATCTCGATATTCATGCCAGATATCTCAATATCGATACGATACGATATGAGAATGGGTTTGGTAAAAACCAAGCATTTTTTAGAAATATACTATCGTACCACGAAAAAATGTGGAAAGTGCAGTTTTATTTAAAAGAACTCACTGCCAGTCGTCAACATTAACATAAAGTATAATTAAAATAAATTATTAATCAAACATTTTACTGCAGCTCTGCTTTACCAATAAATAACAAATATATGCAGCAGCTGGTGGAAGGTGAAAACATTTAAAGTGCATTGAAGTGCAGCATGTTGATTCTTATAAAGACAACATAAATGCAGGAAATATATTTCTACTCGCAGAACAGAGGTAGTTCCAGCACAACTACAGATTCTTTGCCAGGAACACTCGCTTGTTAACCATGTCTGGCTTCAGACAGGACCTCTCACAACTCACAATGTTGCCTGATGCACTGAAAATTCTCTCTGAGGGAGAGCTGGTGGCCTGCATGCACAAGTATTTTCTTGCCATGTTGCTAAGCCGGGGAAAGTTGACTTTGTGAGTTCTCCACCACATAAGGGGGTCCTCTTCGTTGTCAATTGTGGAGATCTGCATGAAGGCACTCAGCTCAGCTTCTATGGCAGCAGTGGGATCAACTGGTACTGCAGCGCTTGCAGTGGATCTTTTGAAGAAGCTTGCCAATGACTTCTTTGCCTTTTTGGTGGGTGGAGGTGAAACTTTTTCCACTCTGGTGCAATCAACAGAATGCTAGAAAATAGTTTTTAAAAAAAAGAAAAAGAAAAACTGAATTAGTGATATATTATAATACAGTACCATGATGAATGATTATTGCTGTATCAATAACACAATTCAGCTAAATGTAAACTCAAACATTTACTAAAATACATCTAAATGGAAAAAAAACTATTCTCATTTAATCCATTTTATTATCTTTACCTTGTGTTCCATCATCTTCATCTCTGAAAGCAGTCTGGCTTTGATGATGGGGACATCGCTCAGACTGATGTACTGTGTCTTGTATCTTGTATCTAAGAAGGATGCCATATCCAGGAGCTCTTGTGTGACTCTGTCTTCATACTTGCTGTTCATGTACTCTAACATCTTTTTTCAGGACTTGGTCATGTCAGTGTCACCCTCCTCTGGTGCCAAGATGGTTGTGTTGAACAGGTTGAGTACTGGCTTGATGTGTGAAACACTAACATAATCCTCCCCTGACAGAACATCCGTGAATTCAAGCAGTGGTCCCAGTGCCTTGCTGACTGACTCCAGCACATCCAGATCTTAATGTCCAAGAATTAGGTGCCTGGTGTTTCGGTCGTCTGAGAGAACCTCATGGAGGGCTTTCTGCTGCTCCAGAATCCTGTTATTCATGAGCACCCTAGACCCCCATCTTGTTTGGCACTCAGTGATGAGTCCATGATCTGGAAGGTTGAGGCGCTTCTGGGCTTGTTCAAGTGCCACTCTCTTTTTCCAGCTGTGAGAGAAGTGGCACACCAACTTTTTGCAGACACCTGTGGCACGGCTGATCCGGCTGTCCCCTTTCACTGCATTTTCTAGAAAAAATAATGAACAAAATAATTCATGAGTTTATTACAATAGCTAATAATTAACCACATATTAATGCAGATCGTTCTCTCTCACCCACTTTTACCTACTCTCTCTCTCTCACACACACCTCTCTTTCTTTCTCTCACGCACACACACACACACACACACACTACCCTCTCTCGCTCTCAAAGTTATTAAAATTAATATATCAAAACGTACCTATTGCCAGGTGCAGCCTGTGCCCAAAACACTGAAGGCGCATCCAGCCGTTGAGCTCCAGGGCCTTGATCATGTTTGATGTGTTATCAGTCGTCACACACACCTGCTGGTCCTCCTTCAGGTCCCACTCTGCTAACGCACCTCTCATCTCCTGCGCTATGTTGTCCCCTGTATGTTCTCCGGGAAAGAACGACGTCTGAAGACAGCGGGCTTTCAGATCGAAGTTTTTTATAAAATGAATGGTTAAACTGATGTAGGGTTCAGTTGTCCGGCTCGACCACCGTGGTTGTGGCGTAATGATCGATTTCACTGAGCTCGGATTCAACATTCATTTTACACTCATTATAGAGTTTTGGAGTGGCCACTTGATTAAAATGTGTTTGGGAGGGTATTTTATAACGCTTGTCCAGCGTCTGAACCATTTTTTTAAAGCCCTCTTTCGAGACTGTGTACACGGGTACCATGTCTTTTGCAATGTGGTATGTTATGGCTTCAGTAATTACTTTATGTCTGGTAGATGTCAACTCGTACAGTGTAACGCTATTGAATGCATCAGCAATAAAGCTTTGCTTTGGCTTCTTTTGGGATGATTCCGAAGTCCCCGGTGTTTCTCTCATTGCCATACACTCTTCGTGCAGCACGCGATGGTGCTGTTTCAGGTGGTGGAACATGTTTGTTGTGCTGCCTTGCTTTGTCGCAATTTTCGCCAAGCATGACTTGCACAACACCTGGCTCTGGTTCACATCATCCTTTCTGAATCCAAAATACCTCCAAATAATGGAGGATGATTTATGTTTTGGCACCAAATCAGATTCTGCACCGCCACCGGCTGCATTATCTTCCGCAGCACTCATGCTACTTTTCTTTAACTTTTTTATCTCCCGCTGTGGTTGTAGTGAGTGTGTGCGTCAGCCTCCGTCTCCCTCACTCCCGTCCCCCCCTCATATGTTTGTCATTCGTTGGCTTCAGCCGTCAATCCACAGCAAGCATGAAATAAGGGTTGTGGTTGGCTGGCCTTAGTGTTGCATTCATGGGCAATCGTTAAAATAGAATTTGTTGGAACTTCCAGAGCTGTACATCCAGGACGAGCGCGGGGAAAATCTATATAGTTTATATCGTTGCTTTTCGATATTAATATCTTGAATGTTCATATCTAGATATAGATACGATAAAGATATATCGTTCAGCCCTAACACACACACACATATATATATATGTGTGTGTGGGTGTGTGTGTGTTGGCCGACCCTGCGCCGTCATGGACAAAGTGTCTCCTGGTGTATGAATTAACTGGATCAAAAACTTTTTTTTCTTGTTCTTGTGGCCTTGTAAACAAGAACAAAACTTTTACTTCTTGCAGAGCAGCTATTGTATTCATGATCTTGTTCTTTTGGTCACTACTTACAGTTTGTGACCATGGGTGACATTAAAATTAATAGACAATAGTCTCACGCACATCCCAGAAGAAAGAACTGGGTGCTGGATGCAAAATAGAGTGCAAACTAGAAGGAATAGGGATCCGCACACCGGGGAATGCTCCTCAGAAAGATTTAATACATGACGTTTCAGCTCCTGCCCTTCGTCAGACAAAATGGTTGTACATTGGAGACACACCTCCATATAAACAATCACCTGAGTCACATGACAAGAGCACAGTCAGTATACCAACCTTGCAGGTGTGTTATAGAGACCTGCACGGGATGAGATTTTCAATCACGCTCCCGCCCGCTTCCACGGGACTCCTTTCACCTGACCGCCCGAGAAATTCCCTCTGGTCCCCCGGGTCCCGAGTTTTTTAATCCAAATTTTGAAGACAATCTTGACTTGACGGTTTTTGAGGGATTTTTTCGAGAGCACAGCACAATGAGGCTTTGATTGACAACCCACACGCAGGTCATCCTGGCTCACGTGACCTGCAGTCGTTGCACACACTGGTTTAAAAAACAGAAGGGCTTTTTTGTTAATTATGCTGTCTGCTGGGATTTTCAAAGCGTTTTTCATCAGGGTTTGTTAATTATTGGATTAATACCAAGGAGAGGGAGAGAGTGATGTGCAGGTCGACCTGTGTGGGTCCCGTGAAGAAATATTCACTTAAATTGCAGCAGGAGTGGACAGTTAAAGGCCAACAAGCAACATTGCCCACCACACCTTTTTGAGTTATTTTACTCACTCGCAGATGGACAAACAGACAGACAAATACGGGGGATTTTTTTGAGGGACCATTCATCTGGCAAAAGGGACATATTGGTGGTGGTGTGTGTGTGCGTGTTTTGGGTGGGGGGTCTGCGCTTTGGGTGCTTTTCTAGTTGAATGATGCTGATGGATGAAATCATGATAGGAATGTCAACGAAAACCAACAGGTCATGTTTAGACAATAAGTTTATAGGCCAATAGGCCGACTCTGTGAGTCATTCTGGACATCTGTGGGAGGAGCTCGGGACCCGACTGACCACCTGCCTGTTTAACAGCTTGAATGTGCCATCCAAGAAATGTCAAACAATCCAATCACAGAAACACCCACAGTGAACAAAAATAACAAAAATCATAAAAAAGGCCTTATAGATCAAAGTCTAAATTAAAGTCTTTAGGAGTCAAAGTGTCCAAAGTATATATCCAAAATGCTTCTCTCTTAAGAATAAGAGAGTTGATGTCTCTACGGCGTGATGGGAGCTTAACCAGTTTGATGCCTACATGTCTAAGAGAAGACACATTGTGGGAGGCTTGTGTGAGAAATGCAATGCCACTGGATTTCTTGTATCATGATTCCTCGTGTTCCATCTGCTCAGGGTCATGTCATTCAATCTCCTGGTGACTGCAGGGCTTTTTTTGGAACAAACCAGATATTTTCCCCAATATCTGACCTTTTTTATTTTTTATTTTAAAAAAAGTCAGACAAATGATGAAGACTTGAACAATGAGGGTTTGGCATGGAGATATTGAAAATGATAGAGTAGAAGATTGTTTCTTCTTGGACTTCTGAAAACAGATGGGTTTGATCCATCTACCATATGTTGTCCGGTACATGAAATGTGCTATACAAATGAACTTGCCTTGCCATATGATTTCATGGTGTTCCATACATCATACACTGTAAAACTTGTTACCCATACATTGATATTTGAGTGCTGTGGCATTTGGAAAAACATTTTTTTAATCTAGTTGTAAACAGACGTTACGGTAAATACAATCCCATCCCACCATGAATTAAACGGATACAAAAACTTTAGTGTTTGTTTTGTTTACCATTAACAGTGATGCTAAAGTTATTAGAAGAAAAAAAGACTGCTAACTCATACCTAAAGGCTCAGACAGCAGCTATGAGGTTTCATTTAAAGCAGCAAATGCATCTTCTGAAAAGCGTGTGATCTGGGAGAAAACAAAACACAATTTGAGCTTCGTGTTCTGTTTCTGTTCTGCAGTCTACTGAAACTCCAGCGTGCCCTTTAACAACCTTTGATTATTTTTGGTCTTATTATACAAAGATGTCCTTCATGTGCAGGTGATGGGTGCGAATCGGCGTCTCAGACTTTGATAATTCACTCCTTTTGGAGAAGAAGACAGTGCAGATGGAACAGAGGATGTGCTGACATGAAGGAATACAGAGACGAGGAGTGTCAAGATGCTGTAGATGGTGTGTCAGCCTTTCTGTCAGCCCACATGATGGTTAGTGAAGGGGAGAAAATATTGACTCTTCCTCTCCAGACAGAGGAGGAAGCAGACAACAACAGTACAAATCAGTCAAATAAGTAAATGAGTGCAACCTCAGTGGAGGAAATAATTACATGTTCATCAAGGTTATGGGTAAAAAGCACGTCTGCTGCTGCTCCTGGATTAGAAACTTTGACCTGGATCAAGTTGGTTATTGGGTCTGAACAGTTCATCAACATGGTGTTTTTCATCATGTAGAAATAAATAAAGGCTCTCTTCTTTTTAAAGATGGCATTCTATTCTACTTTATTTTATTTTTTCTTTTCAGAGGTACAAGGTACCAATCTGCCATTTGCTGTGCCATTTCAATAACATCCAAATAATGAACATCAAAAAAGAGGAAGAAGAAAAAAAAAACAACCTTCCATCCATTCTCAATGAATAAATCTTCCAACTGACTGCACTACCTCCACCTTAACAGTGCACAGAGGCTCCCTGCCACATTGCTCTACAAATGTACACATTGCCAGTCACTATAACTATAGTCACATCAGCTTTACACAATGACAAGTAGTGATTCAGTAATTGGAGTTAAAACACTGGGGCATAGTATTTAAACAGTCGTAAAAAATAAAATGAAATAAATGACCACGTGGGCGTGGCTATTGTATGGAGCATTGGCCCCTCTTTATTAACCTAATCAAGTCCAAATCAGTGAAGACCAGATACCAGAAAAGGACTTCTCATTACCCCTCACAACTGCACTGATTCTTTCAAGAGAAAAGACCCTGAATATTTTCCTCTACCTCAACGTGCCAGTCAGTGGCTTATCCTTGATCCAGTTAATTAAAATGCACTTTCTGGCCAAAAATTGCTGTTTATCACACAGTTTAAACTTCTCTTGTGTTAGAGTCACTTCCTTTGACGAGAGGCCAAGAATAAAAAAAACCTGGGTCTTTCTTAACCTTTGCCTTTAAAATGCTGTTCAGGTCTTGAGAAATGATATCCCAAAATCTTCTCATCAGTTTGGACTGCCAAAATTTATGATAATAGGTTTCAGTCTCCCTTTGACACTTATTACATAAAGGTGATATCTGAAGGTCCATCTTATGAAGTGTGTAAGGACCTATGTGTAGATGGTGTAGTAGTTTATACTGCATCTCTCTGTCTGCTACAGGTGAAGGAAGACCGAACAACTTTGATGGCCTTTTCCAGTCATCCTCAACATATTCAGTCTTAAGATTTGTCTCCCAAATTAGTGCAATGGTTGTTATATCACCTGGGGTCTCATTTATAAAACTGTATGTAGGATCTCTTCTTAAAGTGTACGTACGCCCACAACCAAAAGTTTGCGTACGCCCAAAAATATTCAAATTTATAAAACCGTGCATACGCAGATTCAAGCAATTTCCCCTTATAAATCACACCCTTCCTGGAAGTTTGCGTGGGTGAATTTGGTTCATATTATACGAGCAATACCTCTTCAGGTGATAAGAATCTCTCTATATCACTGTACATGACTTGATCACAAGGGGTAAATTCTTAGATAACAGATCTTGGGTGTATAAAGGCTCTTTTCATTGAAGGATCAAGGACTGAGGTCAGTTGGTTAAATCACACAAGGCTGAGCAGGAAATTATTTTGTTCTGCTGATCCTTGTTAACTTCAAGTGACCAGTGAGTTGCTTACCATAAATACCTAATCAGCCAATCACCTGGCAGCAACTCAGTACATTTAGCTATGCGCCCTGGCTACTTGGCCATAGGGATATTCCTTTGATTGAATGGTTAGGGCACTTGACTCTCACCCCAGAGTCTGGGGATAGAATTCTACCTGGGCCCTCCTTTGCCCTACCACACATGGTCAAGATGACTTACTTAGGTTCAAACTGGGCATCAGAATGAGGACGAAAGGAGATTTAAGAGACTTTCAACATGGCATGGTTGGTCTGAGTGTTTCAGAAACTGCTGATCTATTAGGATTTTCAGACACAGCCATGCCTAAGGTTTAAAGAGAATAGTCGGAAGTAGAGAAAATATCCAGTGAGCAGCAGTTGTCTGGACCAGAATGATGATGTCAGTGGTCAGAGGAGAATGGGCAGACTGGTTGGAGATAATAGAAAGACAACAGAAACCAACCTTGGTTGGTTGAAGCAGATGGGCTACAGCAGAGGAAGACCACACCAGGGCACTCCGTCAGCTAAGAACAGGAAACTGAGACAATAATTCAAACAGACTCACAAAAACTGGACAATAGAAGATGGAAAAATGTTGCCTGGTCTGATAAGTCTCCATTTCAGCTCCACATTCAGATACTAGGCTCAGAATTTGGTGGAAACATCATGAATCCATCCTGCCTTGGATCAACCTGTGGGTGGTGTAATGATATGGGCGGTATTTTCTTGGCACACTTTGGGTCCCTGAGTAGCAACATAACATGGTTAGACTACAGCCTACCTGAGTATAGTTGCTGACCATGTCCATTCCTTTATGATGGCTTCTGATGGCTACTTCCAGCAAGATTATGCACCATGACACAAAGCTCAGATCATCTTCAACTGCTTTCTTGAACATGACAATGAGTTCAATGTACTCCAATGTTCTCCACAGTCACCAGATCTCCAACAGTCCAACAGAGCAGCTTTGGGATGTGGTGGAATGGTAGATTCTCATCATGGATGTGCAGCAACTGTGTGATGCTATCATGTCAATATGGAACAAAATCTCTGAGGAATGTTTCCATCACCTTGTTGAATCTATGACGCCAAGGATTAAGCCAGTTCTGAAGGGAAAAGGGGTCTGTCCAACCTGGTTCTACAGTAGTTAGTTGGACCTGATCAAGTGGCTGATGTTTGTACCTATTGCCATTATATTCCATAAATCACTGAATCACCATTTGGCTCTTTTAAATGCAGAGGGCACCAAGCTTTTCAATTATCATATTAATGATCCATCAGATTTTCATTTAACCAGAGGCTCTGTTTACTATCTACTGGAAGATCCCATAAAGTTGACCTTTACTGGTAAATTAGTCATAAAATCTGATACAAATTCATGTTGCACTGCTGTTATAGAAGTAATAAAAAGGTTGTGCAGCTCAGTAATTTTGTCTGATCCATTTATGCACATTTGTGGCTCTCTTGCTTACACTCTGGGTCCAGCTTCTTATAAAACGTTAAACCACAACATCCTCCTCACACCTGTTATGACTGAAATGCCGCAGGCTGTTCACGCCTGTACGTCTCATTGTCTGAAAGACAATTGCATTCCTCACTGAGCCTGCTGAAAAATGGGGCAATTATACTAATACCCTGATATAAATACTCTGTAGCTGAACAAGAGAACGCAGATGTTCAGGGGCGGAGTGATAAAACAAGCTAAAAAGCACACTGATCACAAGGAAATGTAGGAGCATTTACATGAAGAGTCTGTTGTCTGGGAAACCAGGCAATCTCTAATTATGCACCATTAATGTAATTGTCTATGCTTCCTGTCACATGACCTCTCATGTTCACGCTCAAAATGTCTTGTTTTAGAGAAGCAAAGAAGAATAAGATCTTGTTTTGTTGCAATATCTGTGCAAAAGGATCCTTTAATGCTTTGCCTCGTTATCCTCTGAACAAAACATTCAATCAAATCTTACAGAAGTTTGAAAAAAATATGACTTCTCAAACATTTCATGGAAACTGCAGTTTAAATCAGTTTATGTTGGCTTATAAAGAGGAAAAGATACAAAATTCAAATTATCGAGAAGCCAGTGAAGGTTACATCTTTGTCGAATCCAGCTGCTCATTTGTGGCTGATGTGCAGCTCTCGTGCTAACTCCAAGGTACTTGTATTCCTCCACCACTCCTACCTTTATTCCCAGGAAGTAAACAGGGCTTTTGTTTATTCCTGTTCTTCCTGGCCTGAGCTAGATGTTTGTAAATTCTCTGACATCTTAACCTGTGCTGTCAGTTCCAACACAGGCTACGAATCAGCTGTCACAACCTCGTGCTGGTTAAGCCGGTGTGCCCATGTTCCCCATAGAAGGCATCAAACATCAAGTCCTCAAATCATGTTGGAAATGGCATGACAGTGTCATAATTTTCACAGGTTGAATAAAAGGTCCTTTTTGAAGCTTATGAGGAAACAATGTTAGATTTAAAAAAAATAATCTGCCACTGCCGTGCCGCAACACTTTGTGGCGGATTAACAGCAAAGTCAATGCTTAAATAAATGTTAATCACATGGTAGCCTGAATCAGATGAATGGCTCATTACCAGGCCTCTGCAGAGCTGAATGACTTGTGCATGAGGTAATTCAGGTGTGTTGGAGAAGAGATGCATCTAAAGGCTGCAGGATTGTAGCTCTCAAGTGCTGGAAGGCCACCTCTGCCCTGGATAGTCTGGGGTGCAACATGGCAGTGGACAATGGAACGAGACCTGATGTCCCAGAGGTACTGGATTAGATTTAGGTCTGGTGATTGAGTAGGCCAATCCATGGCATCAATGCCTTTCTGCTGCAGGAACTGCTGACACACTCCAGCCACATGACACCAAGCATTGTCATGCATTAGAAGGAACCAAAGTTCCACGGCAGCATGTGGTCTGACAAAGGGTCCAACTATCTCATCCTGGGACCTATTGGCAGTCACGGTGCCTCTGGCTAGCACACAGAGGTCTGTGTAGCCCTTCAAGAATATCCCTCCCCAGACACTGACCCAGTGGCCAAACTGGTCATGCTGGAGGGTGTTGCATGACCAGTAAATGAAATGCAGAATGAAACATTTCCTCTGGAGAGGGGTAGTTCATAGAACCAAATTTGAGGGGAGTAGTTCTTAGAACTGCGTTCTTAAAACTGCTTTGTCCCAATGCGGCCAGTGAACCCGCTCGCATCCATGAAGAACACAGGGCACTAATGGCCAATGTTGGTGTTCTTTGGCTAATCCCAATCCGGCTGCTTGGTGTTGGGCTGTGATCACAGGCCCAACTTGTGGATGTCAGGCCCTCATACCACTCTCAGGCTGTTTCTGACAGTTTGAGCAGAAAGATACACATTAGTGGCCTGCTGACAGTAATTTTGTAGCATTCTTCTTCCTAACAGTAGGTGAAATTGATTGACAGTCAGGTTATTTCCTAACTGGACAGATTGATATCCCCAAAGTGTGACATATTCGGGTTTGTGGTAATAATCATATATTCCTTTCAGTTTTTTCAATTTTTTGTAGCAGCGTATACCATAAGTCAACAAAATTCCAGCTGTTCGGACAAACAGATTATTAGACATTTTTTGAGGTCTGTGTGAAATAACTACAAAGTCTTGGTTTTCCCCATGTAACACTATAAACTTCTTACTTGAACTCAGAGGACCTGAATGCTTCAGCTTCATCTTTTAAAGGAGTCATCACCTGGTGTTTCATGTATCCAGTATCCCTTAAAGGGTCACTGTGTAACTTTTAAACCAAACATCAGCCCAATATAAGTAATAATAGTTGATTTCTGGGGTCAATATACAGCACTTGACACATGTTGGTGCTCTGAGGGGGCTGCCCTCCTCAAAAATCAGGTAACTTTGCAGGAGTGGATCCGTCTCTCGTTGGATCACATGACCTGAAAAAAAATTTGCTTTATGGTTCAAACACTGCTATCAGCTGATCAAAGTGGTCTGCAAACCCGATTCCAACACATTGATACTGTAGAGACACTTTCATTTTGTGACAGTTGTGTGGCCTGTGGGAAATTACAGGTTTAGTGCCCCAGTGGCCAAAAGTTCCATGGTGTCCCTTTATATCAAACTAATCAGGAGGGGAAAAAAAGAAAAAAAAATCTAATATACCTCATTCTGAGTCTTTATGTAATATATATTATAGTGAAGTTTCAAATAAGGTCCAACACCAGAATACATGTTTTAATAACAAGTAAAAATGCAATTTCTGAGTGATGACTCCTTCAAAGCATAACTGTAGTTTCATAAATGATCATTATTTAAGAATTGTGGTGATGGGTGAGGGTAAGTTGACCAACTAGTTTGTGCCATGACTTCACACCTTATTAACATTAAATAAAGATGGAAACTCTGAGAAACCACATTGAGCCCACTGTTGGTTACCAAATTCCTGATGAACAGCACAGACAGTTTGATTCTTCCTCCCTGCATATTTTTCTTCATCTGAGGGTGACACGTTCCAGGACTTCATTTGTTTGTTAAACTGTAAAAGTCTGAAAGTTAATATCACATTAAGACTGCATCGTTTGTGCACAGCTGCTGTAAATCAGGATTAATTGATCTAATAAGCTGAGCAACAGATGAATCATTTACTTTTCAATGAGTTTGACTCAGTGTTTACACTTCTTTAATTCATCAAATGTTAAATGGATGTTTGCCATCAAACAGAGAACATAAATTATAATTCACACATTATTAAATTCTACCAAAAAAAGAAACATTTGAAATGAGAAGTTAAATGTGATGAATAACTGAATGTGTCTGAGAGATCCACATCATCCACGATATTAACAACAGAACATTATGATGATCCAAAAAAAAACATAATCAAGCTGACTGCAGAGTCCTGGTTTTCTCCGGATCTTAGGTTGGAGAATATGTTGGTCTTCAAATGATAAAACCTTTTTTCTTTTAGAAATACCTTTTGCGCACACAGCCTGAAAGATGAGGGAGATAAAACAGAATGACAAAAATGTTTTCTACCAGAAAATTAGGGAAGACTTTTGTTTTAGAATGTTATAAAATGTTTTACAGGACCTGAAACAAGTCTTTGTGAGGAAATAAAACTTTGAGATATTTGTTGAAATTGTAAAGATTAAAATGTCTTTTAGCAAGACTGTAAACTGGCCACAATGCTTACAGATGCGGGAATGAAAAAGTTCCCCTTTCTGCCGACTGCCAGCCACTTTCCAGCAACTTGTCTGCTAACTCAGTTGCACAGAGAAACGCTTGTGTGCCCAGGGGAAACTATTTCAGAGCATAAATGAACGCCCGGAACAAGGACGTTTCCACATGCCAAGTACGGACACCGTGCGTGATGATGTATTCGCGGGACAAATCGTTCATCAGGTGATAGTGCAGTAATGGACTATCTGCATCTGTCATTCTTTCATTCTTTTATCGCCTTCTCCATCACTTTTATACGATACACATAAAATATGAACGGGGAATCTCTAATTTGACAAAGTCAGACCCAAACACTCCACGTTTTGTGAAATAACAAAGCCAAGACGCCATGAAGGGAACTGACTGCATGTCCGACCGTTAGAGGAGTTGCAGTGGTCACTGTTGCTGAACCTCCTTTCTGAATTTTCTATCCATTTTCTGTTCGAAATGTTATTTCAGTGTTATAGTAACTTGATCTCACATAGAGCTGACTGACTGCACTTTCTTTTGACAAAATTATGAAAACAAATTAAACCAGCGTCTCCTCACAACATGCCGGCTGCAAGTGAAGTGGCCGATAGTCCTGTCACTCAGTCTGCGCATAAAAATGTCATTTATAATTGCAGTGATACATAATAATGTAGTCCAATTTATACTGGATTTAAAAATACACAATTGGTTCTAAGTACAGATGCGGGCATGAAAAAGTTTCTCCTTTTTCTGCCAGAAGTGGTGCAGTAATAGTGCACCATTACTGCACTATCACTGGCTGAGCATTTTGTCCCACGAATATGTCATCACGCACGGTGTCCAAACTTGGTGTGTGGAAACGTCCTTGTTCCGGGCATTCATTTATGCTCTGAAATCGTTTCCCTTAGGCACACAGGTGTTTCTCTGTGCAGACAAGTCGCTGGGGAACTTTTTCATGCCCAGATATGTAAAAAATTATACAATCCTTTAGTAAAAAAATGTTTGAATAACGACAGACTAAGTGCGCAAGACTCCTAATATACGTCAAGTCTGAAGCACTCATGAAATTCATATATGCCTGACAGAAGATAAGAAACACGCGGAAATTGGTGGATGCAATATTTTATCCTAAGTCACTCATATGAACCATTTAGGAAAGAATTTGTTCTTATGAATGCTTCTTGCATGAGACCCTTTTTTTCAAATGAAGGAAATGAGCCACAGATGCAGAATATGTTATTTTCATATTCCATCTTCAAACTTCATATTCCAGGAAATGTTTTTCAAATTAGAAAAAGGTTTTGAGTTTTGTATTTGAATAACTAAATAAAATAAAAATGCTTCCAGTTATTTACTTTGAACTGTTTATTTTTAATTTATTTTATCAATGAACTATTTTCTTGATGAGATTTCTATTCTATCTTTTTCCATCGGGTTTTTCCAAGTGCTTCTTTTTTCCGTTCTAAAATCTAATATTTAGTCAGAATCAAAGCTTGAATTTATTCCATGAATCATCAAAGTTGCACGTGCACGTTATCATATAATAAATGTAATAAATATATAATACATCAATGTCATTGTGGCAATCTCATAATATGATGTCCCATTTTTTTAAATATATTTTTTTTATCATGTGGATGAACTCATGATATGATAATCATGTGTGCAGGTAGATTTGGTTTAGTTACTAAAAACAAATTAAACCAAGAGAGAGTGTATTATGCTGTTTATATTTGACTGGGTCCAAAACCAGTTTGGATTGGGAAAATTGGGCTGCCGAGTAAAAAGGTTGAGCACACCTGAATTTTCATCTACTACAACCAGAGGTAGAAAATCCAGGTGCCATAAAGTAAAAATCCTACTTTGTTTTTGGATCTATCAGGACCACTCAAAATAAAACCAGTGTTCAGATTAAACACTGAGCTATCAGCTCATAAAATGCAGAATATTCCTGCTTTCTAATTGGTCATATCATCATGCCTATGTTGCATTCACCAAAGCCAGGAAATTAACAAACTACGTTCTTTAACATAGGAGTCTTTGGAGATTGATTGATTGGCATCAGTTTTGTCCGCCGGAGTTTTGCCACTCGAGTCCAACACGAGCATATGCAGAACAACCGGGACATATTTAAAGTGGAATGAACATACATGATCGAGGAATTCTTCAATTCAGATTTAAAATCAAAATAAATCAGCCACTTACTATGTATTTAAGATTTGATTTGAAATGGTCATTTTCATTTGAAATTAAGTGTCATCAAAGTCATCTTTAATATGCTTAAAGAGGATTTAAATTTAAGTCTGAATTAAAGGAGAATTAAAACTGTAAACGTAGCCATTGTTGCGTGAGACAGTGTTGAGCATCTCTTTTTTCGGGGTAAAAATGATGCAGATGACTTAAACTAAATATAAACATTTTGAATACTGAAAATAAATTTCACAAAAAAAAAAAAAAATTAAAAATTAAATTCAAATTATCCAGAAAATCAGCTGGATTTTATCCATTTTGTCTTTAAATTGGAAACATGTCTTTCATCATTCATCACAATTTATCAAGAGAAGAGAGGCAGCACAGCAAACAAAGAGCTATGATGGTAGATTTAAGGAAACACTGGAACGTGACATTAAAAATGTCAAACTAAATGTCACAACAGCAGCGAGTGAAACATTAGGAAGTGGAAGCAGCACATGGCAGCGTCTCTGTGGAACCATGTAAATGGTGCAGTTCATCAGCCAACACATGGATCACACTGACAGAAAATACATTCTATGATGTTTCAGATGGTGTGTAACTCTGCACTTCTGACCATAGTCTGAACAAGTACTCAGTACCATACAGTCTGAACTAAATTGTAATGTGGCGGGTTGATCCAGGGCAGTAACCCGTCAGCATTTGAGCTGAAGTCCATTGGTATTCTGGTCCAGTTCTCTTCACAAAGTGATGTAGTTATCTGTGAGTGACGCAACTCTGTGTATACACTGCTGGACCCCAATTACCCCCGCCTGGCCGCTGTGCAGCATCTGGGAATGTGTCCGTTTCAATGTTGTCTTCTCACACTAACTGCTTTGAAGCAGAAGTTTGAGGCCCTTTGGGTTTGTTTTTGTTCTTTGGGTGAATGCAGCTTCTGGAACTGCTCTCTGTTTCTTTGAAATAAATAAATGAAAACTTTGCAGATGTTTTTAAAAAATTCCTATCACAAGTTTCCATTTAAACATCTTTAAAAGAGTTTTGCTTTGTGATGTCATATGTCTTATTAAATTGGAGAGATACCCATCAGTTCAGTTCCTGATATGGCCAAGCAGATGAAAACATGGAAAATCTTGGAAGACTAAAACTTTTTGGTGTGTGGATGGATGAAAGCAGCTGGGATTTAGACCCTTCAGGAGAAATCCTGTATTATTTCTGCACCTTTAAAGTGCTGATGACACGACCTTAACTTCAAGTAACTTTGCCATACAACAACACACCAAGACAAAATAAGTAGTTCTGTGCAGTTAGAAGTTAATCAGACGTATATTTACGTAAATATCTGATGTTTACGAGGCTCGGCTAAACGCTAGTAGCTTTTCAGTCGCGAAACTAGCCACCATGATGTATCGTCAGCGAGATATTGTACATAGTTGTGGTCCCACCATTGAGTTACATGTATAAACTAAGCTGTGGAAAACATGAAAGATGCTCCAGAACAGCTAGATTGGAACTGGTTTGTGTGCTGGGATCATCGGCAAGTTCAGAAAAGTGTGATAATGCTAAGGAATTTGGGGAAATCACATTATACAAGCTACAACCGGAGTAGAACTGTAGCCAAGTGCCTACAGTCTGTCTCCAGCCTCAGGTCCACTGGTTCAGCTAAAAGCCTGCAAGACAACACTGAGGGAACTCAGAACTGTAAGGAGTGACCCAGAACAACGCAAGCAGACCCACAACTGTTAAGGAGCTGCACTGGTTCGACAGAGCCAGGCATGACAGAAATGAGACACTCGTTCCCTGTGTGGTGGGGGCGTACTAGTTTGTATATAATTGAAGTCAACACAAGATAAAGACGTAAAAGATTTATTTAAAGTTATGTAGATGAAAGGTCCGACAACGCCACCTGGGGCTTAAGGCCCCAGGAAATAAAAGTGCAGATTCGTTCCTGTTTAGGAAAGACAGAGACGTGAGTTAAACAATGAAGTTTATTCTTACAGTATAAAGATTAATCAATAATATTTCAAGTATCTAAGAACTATTAAAAAATTACTACAAAACTAAACTACAAAAATGTAGACCAGCTGGGAGCACTGGTGGAGGGCAGCCTACAAGGGAGAGTGCCCAGGTGTGCCACCACTTACCTTGTGAACACGCACGCACACTTCACTACAAACCTAACAAAAACGTGGAGCCCAGGTGTACCAAGTGAATCAAAACAACACAAAAAGGTGAGGGTCTCAACCACAAGTGCCTAGCCCATCCGGCCACTGTCTCCCGGCTGTCAAAAAGAAAGACAAATTCAAACAAATCAAACAAAATACACGCTGCAGCAATCAAAGCTATAAACAGGACAAAAACACTAAAATACTAAAAACAAAACCAGGAAACCAAATAGAGACAAAACAGCAGCAGGTGGACCTACAAAAAGGAAAACAAACTTAGAATCCCATCTACTGATAAGAGGACTTTCCTGCCACCCTACTCACCACCCAAAGAGCCCTGAAGACAGCAGGAAGCAGAGAGAGGCAGAAAGGTCAGCAGGTGTGTTTTATACCTTCTGGATTAAAAGGGGAGGAGCCTGTTTGAGCACTCACTTCTAGTGTAATGAGTGCTCACCACTACACCTGCGTTAGCTTGCAGCTAACGGCTTGCTGCGAGCTAGCAGCAGTAAATAATTAGCCTTTAAAAAAATGAGAAGATAACAACTAACATGGTTCCAATCGAGTTTTAAATAGTTCCCGTTTATAAGGATGAGGATGGAGGGAAGGAAGCATCTTTGGAAGCAGCTGGAGGAGATCAAATGACCAGAGACGTCCTCATATTACCGAGCCGCAGCTGTCTGTCAATCAGTAGCTGTATGACCGATGTGATAAAGCAACAATGGTTGAAAAAAAATTATTCCAGAGGACATGATTGCAGTTTGATTGTGTTAAGACGTCTCAACACATTGGTGCCTGAAGCTTCAGTAAACAGATGCTGTAGACAGGAGAGACGAGCAGACAGGCTCCTTCTGCTGCCTACTGTTTCCCAGTAAGTCCGACTCCGACTTGCTTCTTTATCCTCTTCAAAATAAAATTATAAATCTGTAGGAAACTTAAACTAATGCTGTACTCATGAGCTTTTCACCATTAACTGTCAATACAATTTGAAGGCTAAGTCATTACTGTTTGTCAACTGGAAAAGGAACTTAAAAAAATGTTAAAGAGCTGAGAACGTTCTCTGACAGACGCAGTGTTGTATAAAGAACCCAAAAGCCATAGTTGAGTAAAAGTAAAAGTTCCTTACTGGAAAATAACTCAAGTAAAAGTGAAAGTTGCCTGCTAGAATATTACTTGAGTAAAAGTAAAAAAGTAGCTAGTATTTACTGTACTTAAGTATCAAAAGTAAAAAGTACTGTTAATAAAAATCTGAAATTTGAGTTTAACATTTTCTTTATTCCTGTTTAATTTAGTTTTAAGTTTAAATTTGCAAAGTGTAAAGGAGCTTCAATACCTCCTTACATAAACCCAACCATATAGAAAAATACTATACACAGAAAAACATCCTTACAGACCTGCATGCATGCCTACCAACATTCAAATCCACGTACATTTAATATAAACTCATTCCTAATAAACTCGTGGTGCTCGGAGGTGATGCAAACAAACAAAAAACTTGATTGGTTGAACTTTAACATGACTGCAGTGCGACAGCACTTGAACTGTCCATCCAGTCATTACTGAACCATGAAAATGTTTTGTTCAACCTCAAAAGAAGTTGTTTCTCAAAATGGTGAGAACTCAGTCTCACTCTTTATTGGGCTGAAGACCAGACCAGCGATGCTAAACAGCCTTTCACCTGCTGCTGAGGCAGGTAAAGGTGTGTTTAGCTTCAGAGACAGCTTGTACAAGGCTGCTGCTAGTCCCACTACAACAAAACAAAGATTGTCCATTGGCTATTACGTTCCTTCTTATTTTGTAACGAGTAACTAAGATGCTCAGATAAATGTAATGGAGTAAAAGTATTGATTTTTCCCGGAAAATGTAGTGAAGTAAAAGTAATCAGAAATAGAAGTAGTAAAGTAAAATACAAATATAAAAAAAATACTACTTAAGTAAAGTAATGAAGTATTTTTACTTAGTTACTATACAACACTGGGCAGATGTCACATCTGGTTTCGGCTCACAGCGCCACAGTCTGGTCAGATGTGCTGAAAAGCAGCGATGTTTTCTAATAACTCATTGATGCAGCTGCGCTTGTTTCCGTTACATAGATCATCATGAAGAACGTTTTGGTCGATAACACATGGCAAAAAAAATGTCAAAAACGTGTCATCAGCACTTTAAATATGCATTTTGGTGTGTAGAATGCAGTGCGTAGTACGCATTGTGTACTTCATCTGTAGTGCACACTTTTGTCGCTAAATGCTAATCCGAATAAAGCACTGCATTCACAGGAAATGACGGACTAGCATTAACCACTAACATGTGCTAACTCTACTGAGCCGTTATCACTGCAGCCTCAAACACATGACCGGATCATAACTGTGATCAGAGAGTGAACAACTTGGGAGCATGCCACAATATACATTAGTAATATCTGAATTATTTCATCAACATTACTTATATCAGTACAATCCAACCTTCGCTGCAGCAGGGGTCGCCACGGCTTTGTTCTCCGCCATTATTCAGCTCTGAAAACAGTTCTTCTGCTACATCAACAAGATGGTGTCTGTTTAGTGGGAGAAATGTGCTTCATTCTGCACTGGATTTTTGACTGGTATTAGGGCAGCATCCGGGTACTTTTCAGAGCACAATTTTCGTTAAAACTACACTTGCACTCAACTGTAGTGTACTACATAGTGCAAGTGCATAGTGCAAGTGCACAGACTGAGACAGACCTAGTTTTTCTCACCCCATGAGCTTTAATTTAGATCCCATATTTCATCAGCAAAAAAAGACACTCTAAGCCAGAGACATGAAACGGGTCGGGTACCTGATGGGTAACCTGCAAAAATGAGTTTTTGCGGGTAGAGATTAAACTTCACCAGTACGAATGGATATTTATGGGTGAGTCGCAGGTGAGTACAGGATTTTTTGTCTACTTGAGCCTACTTCTTTTTTTTCCTATTATTTTTGTCAATATTGGGATTCTTCGCTGTTAGCATTAGCTCTGGAGTTGCTAGGTCGACTGTGTACAAATAGCATCTTCCTTACTTTACATTTCTCAAAGTCAAGTGGACAAAAAACAAAGCAGAATGAGGGTGAAGGTAGCAAAGGGGCCCAAAGTCCCCATGGCACTTTCCTCCTGTACATATAAGTTAAACGTCTGCTCGTGCTATTTAACGGTTAGCCGGTTATGTAAAATTGCTAATGCTAATTGAGTATGTGAGTGTTAGTGCACCACCTACTGGGAGGAGGAATTAAACTTCTTGCAATTAACTTGAAATCCTTGGTTTTCTCTCCATTTCTATGACTTCATGAGAAACCCTGACGGGACTTCCACCACTTTTAGATTTGAATGATTGCAATAAACAAAAACAACATAAACATTCAACACGCAATCGATTCGTTGACGACCATTTCCTGTTACACAGGATTGATAAGGAATATGTGACATCATGTGAATACAAGCAATGTGTTTTCCATCTCTTTGTGTCACACTTGTGTTAAGTTGATTGCCTTTTTCAATACTTTTAACAGTTTAAGTTCTGGAAAAGGAATTTGCACAACAGCAACAGAAGAATTTGAACATTCATTTTTATGTGTGTGAGAGTATATGTGTGTGTGAATGTGTTTTGAGAGTAAATCCTTTTAAACAATTTTCATATTTTTAAAACATGATGAAATTTGTGAAAGAAAATTATACTATTGCTACAAAACATCCCCTTTGCTTGAGTTCTAACATAAGTGTGTGCATGCTTGTGGGTGTGTTTGTGAGAGAGCTTTTTGGCCAGAAACTACCTGTTAGTGTGATCATTGCTCACAGCTAGATTGTATTCCTCTTAATGACTGTTGACTATCTTTGTTAGTTTGGCAGATTTGACCTTTCCTCATTGGGTGTCTGCTTCCTTCCTTTGACTGGGTTGTGGCTTTTATCACCCCACGCCATCCCATTGGTTCAATGATTTGAATTGATAAGTTCAATAATTATGGTCTACTGGTTCAATGTAAATCTGGCAGACATGATCAATTGAAAAAGAAAATGTATTGGGAAGACAATGTTTTGAATGAAAGCAAACCTATTGATCGGCATGTAGCTATAAAAATAAAGGCCAAGTGTCAACTTCCAGTGGCCGGCTATGAGGCTACCAGGAAGAAGTCATTATTTATAGTTCTCCCTTCATCCGCTACGGGCTGGCTGCAAGACTGAGCAAATCCCTATAGACTCCCATGTTAAAAACACTAACTTCACAGCAGAAATAAACATGTTTACAGCCTGGTTCAAAAAAATCATTTTAGGTTTAATAGGTCACGTTCACCTTCATGTCAACTATGAGGGGGGTGAATTTTTTTTATAACTCATCCATTTAGATGTTATTTAATTTAATCTTGAAATTATACATAATTAGGGGCGTGTCCTTTTGACTGACATGCTGCAGACTGGAAGCCGGCCTGCGGCTCCTAGCTCGTTTGCTCTCAGTAAGGTCTCAGTTTGTAGCAGAGAAGCACAATGGCAGTTTTAGTCGGATAATAGCAAGTCTAAGTGGATCTTACCTTTACCCTGCCGCTTAGGGGGCTAATCTTTGTTAGCTACTGTTAGTTTCGAGTTAGCTCGGTTAGTGTTTTGCCCAGAGTACGTCAGCTGTCAATCATTTGCCCCACTGCTCGGAGCGGCCTTTCCTTTGCCCATTTTAGTATTTTCCGGGAGTGACGACACACGATACGGCAAGATGGCGGCGGTGGGATACGCCCAACTGGCTTCACTCTTATTTCTTCAGAAACCATCTGGTGACGTAAAAGAAGGTTCGTCCCTCTCTATAAACAGTCTATCAAAAGGCACACAATGCATTTTTTTGTTATTTAGCGTGGTTATCTAGCTAGTTTACAAACTATAAAATAGGCAATTTTGATGATAAAATAAAAAGACATTCTCTTTCAGACAGCAGTCACAAATGACAAACCTGTACTCACAATATAGTAATGTTAGCCAGTTCAGTTAGCTAAAATAGTTTGCTACTTTCGAGAATGCTAATGTGTGGTATGTTTTTCCACATTTATGAATGACTCTCATATATGAATGTGCAGTATTGTTGAAATGCTGTATGTAAAATTAATATCAAATAATTCTGAGGTAATAGACAAAGATGCTATTTACATGTAAAATCAAGTGTACAATGATCTACTAAAGGAGTGACACTTATGATTTGATCTGTGTGCTCCACAAAGCAGTTATATCTGACAGTTGGATTATATAAGTGTCAAAGGTTCACTGAAATTTCACAAGATGTGAATGTAGGTCATTTCTGACCCACTGACAGAGGTTGTTGGCAAATCTAAGAACCACAGTTTAGTAAAATGTACAAAGGTTCAGTTAAAGATTTAAATGGCATGAAATCGTAAACATGTTTTTTGAGAAACATAATAAGAAATTCTAACATTTCAGTATGAAAGCCGCTATAGAAGATGTTTTGGTATTTCAGAAGTAGAGACTGTTAGCAAGTTTTTGAAAAACGCGCATGCACAAGACCAACCTGCTAGATTCATAGCTCCCTCCCTCAGCCACAGAATAACGTGTATGAGCCACTCAAGTGTTTAGCAGACAGCAGGCGCAGATTCTCCCATATATCACAAACGCAAGTAAATGGAATGTCATTGTCTAAATGTCGCTAACTGGTAGCAGAATGATTGTCAGTTACCTGCTGTAAACGTCAGACAGGTGCGCGCAGCTTCCGGGACGCAGTATTACTCTCACCAATCAATCACTCCCATTGATCAGTCCTGCCAATTACCTGCTGAATTGACCGTCAATCACTGTTACTACGGTAGTAAAAGTCCGATAGACAAATTAAAGGCCTCCTTCCACTGAAAACCCGTTTAACTTGCTCCTTCTGAAATACGGAGGGTTTCCCCTTGTTTACTTACACATGCTGACTTGCTAGCGTTGCGTTCCCCCCAGTCGGCTGTGCTTTCTCATCAGAAAAACAATATGAAGAAAAGAGCAAATCAGGAACAGCCTCGCACTTCTACGTCACATTGCAAATAGCGTATCCCACGTGGGGTTTATATCTGTCCATTGGAAGGCAGGTAACCCTCCACTACACACTAGAAGTGAAGACAGCACGACTGTAGCTTCGGAGTTGAGAAGCTAATTAGCTAACTGTTTGTTAGCATGGCGGAACAAACTTGTTTGTCGGCTCTATTTCCTGTCTGTAACGAAATAAGAGCGGAGGGCGGAGCTTCCTTCATACACTGATGGGAGGCAGCCAATCAGACGGAAATTCATAAGAAGGACCCGGAAAAGCCTGCCGTTGGACCACAAGCCTCTCTTCTAGTATACCAATACAGCTGGATACAAAGCAACCAGAAGTTTTTTTAAACAGAAACTATGCAGAATGCATTCAATAATAATGGAGAACACAGAAATATTAATGAAATGACCATGGAAGTACAACTTTAAAAATGTAAGGAATGCAGGGATGATTGGAGGATGTTTTTTCAGCCCCATTACTTTCACAGCTGATGTATAATATTTATATATTTGTATATTTAAAGCTTTTAATTAATCATAGTGTATGGCCTAGTGAACCCAATTTTACTGAATTTTGCAAAAATTATTGAAAGAAACATCTTCTATAAGATCTTTAAGATATTGCAAGAAAGCATCCTCACCAGGTCATTTTTGACCCACCCATGCATCTAAGAGTCAAAGTTCTGGTGTCTCTGGTGTGTTTGAAATAGGAGCATTTTTAGACTCTGACCTTTTGCCTACTCCCAGTCTGAGTTTTCCTCGTGCAGTGACTACATGTTGGTTGTGACCTGTGTTTCCATCCTCTATCCTTTCACCCCTTCAAAACTACAAGCTTTTCACACTCGTGTGTCAGTGTTTCCTTTAGACTGAATCATCAAATAACATCAACTCACGTTTATATAATGCCAGAACACTGTTTCTTCAAGTCAAAGTCAAACATCCCTCTGCTGCTATGATGATATCAAACAAGGTTTTATCCTGGTTTAAGACATCCTGAAGACAAACCGTGATGATCTCCACATGAACGTTAGAGTCCAGAGTTTAAATCCACAGAGTAATTTCCACAAAATACCAGAACGTTAATTTGATGTGAGATTATTCCTTACTCAGAACTTTTTACTCAGAACAAAATCTGTCCAAAGATGACCATATAGACTCATATTTGGTTCAAACTAACACAAACTTGAGATCTTTTGAGTGACCGTGTTCCAGGTTTGTGAGGTTATGTTTGGACTGGTTTCTGCTCCCTGTAGCCGCGTCACACAAAGATATTTGTGCTAACATGAAAATGGGACTAAACCACAAGTTCAGGGCGTACCTGTTTGTACATAAATCTGCTTTTATATAATCTGAAGCTCACTGTGTGGTAATTTATAACCACTTAATTATTCTTTTTAAATTAGGACAAATGGATTCGAGTGCAATTATGATTAGTTAGTATTCATTCTCTTGGCATTCTGTTTATTTTTTTTCCTCACTGGCTGTGTGTGATTGCACACAGCCTTCAAGTCTTGACTTTTTATAAACATTTTGTAGTGTTAACCTTTCAACTCCAGAGAGATTAACATCCAATTTAAGAGGAAAGATATAAAGGTTTTCATGGCCTATGCGTTCAGGAATCTGGTGGAGGATTTTCATTAAAGGGACTTGAGGCAAGATTAAGAAATGAAACTCGCGACTGCCGCGACTGGCGCTGTGTGTAACTGCAGCCACCAGCCGAGTCGTCACGGGAGCGCGCACAAACTCTTTACAAACAGTCCACATTCACAGCATTGCACTGGTGATGCTGTAACTCTGTTAATTACGTGACGGTTTACTGCAAGACCACCGAGCATATTTTATGACAGAAAGCACCATGTGGAGTGACGAAGTAAGTAACTGATAATGTTTGTTTTAGTGACACAAAGCATATTTACCTTAGCGAAATATTCAAGTTTCAGCAGCCACTCCAGTAATATTTTCTGCCTAGCGAGTGACGCTAATTATAACTGTTTTCGATAAAGTTTGCTAACACGCTGATGTAAGTGTGTAGTTATCATGAAACGGGTCTCAATTTTTCAAGCCAGTGAGATCATTTGTAAGACTCATTTTCATTACAAGACTGCGCCAGAACAACGTAAATATCAGGGGAAAAAAATGTTGAATTAGAATAAAACATTACATAAAATACAATCACAATATCCTTTTCAGGCTAATAAAGTTTTTATTTCAGGAATTGACTCTTGAAGGAGTGGCACTGATGGAGGACACTTCAGAGGAGGAATATGTGCCCCAGCCTACCCCAGACTCTGATGAGTCATGGGAAGGTTTGAGACCAGGGGGTAAAGGAAAAGGCAGTAGAGGAAGGGGGAAAGGAAAAGGCAAAGCCAGGGGTCAGGGAAGGGCACGCTCAAGGGGTGAAGGCAGCAGGTTGAGGTCCAGAGCTCCTTCCAGAGGACCAGGACGCCGGGGCAGTCAACAAATTGAAGCTCTCAGGGAAGACGACAGAGAACGGCTTGCACAGCTGAGAGCTGACAGTGTAGCTGAGATGCAGGTTGGTCATACTTATTGAGTTAAAATAGAAAATACCCCCCCCCACACACACACACACACACAATATATATATATATATATATATATATATATATATATATATATATGTATATATAGATATATATATCTATATATACATATACACACACATACACACATACAGACCCTTTCCCAAAATTTGAATTAACACCTCTTCCATATTCTAATTTTTTGGAAAGGGTCTGGATATACATACACACATTTCTCAGACTAAAACAGCTGACAGCAGACTTGAAATATTAATCTAGCCATGAAAACACATTTCCTTTATCGATTTCTACACAGCTTTACAACGTCTGAGCCAAGAGGAGAGAGATGGCATTCTTCAGGCAGTGGTGACCCGTCTACCAGGGGTGATGCTGGACATCCTGGAATTCCGGCAAGAGACACCAGGACCCCATATTCCTGATCGAGGGCAGCCTGCATGGTGCACTTGCCTGAACTGCCGACGCATGCCAACACAAATAGAAAATCTGTGCTGTCGGCAGACTTCTGAACATTGCTTGAGCAGAAGTGCCAACCTGGAGTTACACTGCCTTGATGAGGGAACACTGCGTCTGGTAAGGATGACCTGGAACGACATCTTTGCTCTGGTTGATGATCAAGATGTGGGCACCGACAACCGAGAGTTTCGGTTTGCTGCCTATCGCCAGTTCACGATCTGGCAACAAGGGCGGCTGGGAAGAGGGAACCGGAGGCCGATACCAAGCTGCTGTGTTCTTCGCATTCGTGCAAAATTCCCTGACCCCTTTGGAAATTACACTGGGTACAAAGAAGCTCCATTTAGGATGGTAGACTGACATTTTTTGACCGTTTAATTTATCCACAACACCTCAAAATATAATTTCTTGGCTGAAGACTCCATTTTCATTCAAAACAAAAAAATACTTTGAGCAATACTTTTTTATTTATATCCAGAGTTTACAAGAAATCCTTTTTCAGTTTTGAACATTACAAAGTTGTTTTTTTTTTACATTCCTAATAAAGAAAAAAGTGTGAAAAATAAGACAGTCGTGTCTTCTCTCTTCTCTTGCTTCATGTAGCTGAGGCCTTTATGGAAAAAGGAGAATGTTAATCTTAGGACATATAGCAGTGCTCTGAAAGCAAATCTGATCATAATTATTTTCAACTCGACTATAGCACAACAGAGAAATGATGGCTTGATGCCGACTGTGTTACCATTAAACACAAGTTACATACTTATAAATGAATTTGTGGTGCATTTGAAATTGTGAGAGTGAGCAGAAGATTTAAACCTTTAGACATTATTGGACCTTAGCACTGCAGCTGGCTTTTACTTGTGACATTTACTTCTTTTTTATTCAGAGAATTTGACTTGATCTGCACAACAATAATAAATATGGATGCACCACAATGAAATTTCTGGAAAGAAACTGAAAACAAAAAATGAGCAAACCAAGGCTGAAAATAAAACAGAAATTATTTTGTGAATTATTAGAACCATAGCATTTTTGTTTATGATGTGTACTAACCTCACTAAAATCAAGGAATTGGAATAAATCAAATTAAAAATGCACTTTTGGGTCATTTTTGGCCAAAAGCATTTGGTGCATCCCTAATTATAAACATTATTTGAAATTAAGCAGACATGAAATGTGGAATGTATGTGAACGACATACCTGTCCCCTGCGAATGTGGGTCTGGACGAGTTCTGTTGTTGGCGGGGGGGCAACTCCTGCAAGATTTCCAAGATGCCTTGGGTCACCCGGCCAGCGTTTTGCTTTTCTTGGAAGCGCTCCTCCATCCATACGCTTTCTTAGGATGCTCCGCTGCAATTCAGGGATGTAGCTGTAGTCTTTTGCAACCTTTACCACTTGTACATGGTAATTGCGTGACTTCTTGCTGTAGACTCTCTTGTATCTAAGACACAGTAGTTTAAAGATTTGTTGCAGTTATTTAGAAGTACCAATCATGTCCATTTGTTTTTGAAAAAAACTGAAAATGTGAGACTTACAATTTCTCATTATTCTGCTTGATGTAATCTGGTCTGTGGTTGTGGTGGTTGTAGTCTAATGCAGCGAGAAGGCACCTTGCTTCATAGACAGGAGGAGAGAAGGCAAACCTGTGTGTGCGTGGAGATGGAAGACAGTAGAGTTAAAAAAGTTATATCAAAAGTTATATCAAATATAATTTCGAGGGACTCCTTCCTGTGGTGCATAATGTCCAAGATGCATTTCTTTTTCATGTGGAACCACAACTCAATAATTGCAGTAAGTACTTATAAGTAAGGGTGAATCATAATCCAATTACCTTTTTCCAGCATACATGAGAATGCAATTCTGGAAACTCTCAAGTTCTGAAGTTGACCTGTAATGTAAAACAATGTTAAAACCTTTGAAAACATTTTTCAAACTTCAATTGATGTGACCAGTCTCATTTCTATGACATGTAATTTGTCATGTTTCATATTGATACTATTATAGCTGTTCTGATTCTGGAAAACAAGTTCATTAGTGTACCGAAAGGTCAGATATTTTGCGACATCCTTCAACCAACGTCTGTTGAACATAACTCGCTGGAGAGCCTCATGTGGTGGAGAGCCTGGCAACATGAGCTCTTTGTCACGGGTCGCCTCATCAAGTGGTCCATGGTCACATTTGCCACGGGTCCATTCATGCCTCCCTGTGACATGATGAAGCACCCCAACCCACATATCCTAAAACACAATACAATTTTGAGAAGATTTGTCATGTGACAGAAACGCTCCTCTAACACCAGAAGCAAAAGTTTATCAGTCATGATAGAAATAATTTAGAGTTTATTATTCTCAATTAGAGTCCTAATTAGGACATTCGTTCTCTGCGTTCAACCTATCTCTGGTTGAACCTGAGAGCAACAAGCAGCCAGTTACAGTACCCGGGGAGCAGCTGGCAGGGCTTGAGGTTTTTACTCACGGGCCCATAATACTTCACCTAGGTGCTGTGTCAGGGACCCAAACCTGGGTCTGTCGTGCCAAAGCCTGCAACATAACCACTAGGCTATCCACTCCCTCCCTCATCTGAGCAGAAAGATAATTATCGGAAAACGTATTGTTATTTTGTTGTGCAAATGATGACACACTACTTACATTGAACATATCACGATGTTCGGCTTTCTGGCAAATGTACCAAAACTGGTTGACGATGTCCTTCAGCCATACAAGTATGATGGAATGACCCTTTACAATCCCAGCCTGTAAAAGTAAATGAAAGAAACAATTTTTTCCCCCTTGAAAAACAGTATTCACAAATAGTAAAAACAGTAACATTAAGTTATAGTATACTTACTGCATGAAGTTTCTTGGTCAAGTTTTTGGCTGCATGCCATATGTCCAATGAATGCAGTATGCCTTTGTCTTTGTATCTTCCTTTCTTAGGATCTTTAATAAATAAGGACATAGTAAGGCTTATTCACAATATCCAATTATTACATTGTTATAAATCTGTCAACTGTTATTCTGAGTTGAACTGTGACAGCCTACACACGTTGTGCAAGTGTCCAATAATCATTGTCATAAATATACTCACCCATTAGTGCTGCAATCTGCATGTGCGCATCTGTGACAATTTCTGTGATGTTCAGGTCCTCCAAAAGGCTGTCAAACGTCTGTATGAAGGCTTGCTTCTCCATGATCACACTGTTACGGTTGGTTTGTCTCTTGTCCACAGTGACAACACTGATGATGTCCTTTGAATCGTTTTCCATAGTGGTATATGTGCAATACTGGGCAGTGTGGCCTGTAAATTTTTTTTCAAATATGAAAAACTTTTTGTGTTAGCAGAAAATGTTACCACAGAAAAAGGTTTGATAAAAACAATATTTACCCGGAGAGTCCATCCTTCCATCAGCTGAAACATATAAAAGCAATCATATTGTGAAATTTACAACTGAAACAAGGGCCATTACATAACCATTGAGTGTATTGGTATTTATTTTGTATTCCACAAACATTTATGTGTGAGTGCACGTATGTTTGAAAGCATCTCCACAGATCGGCATGATTTAGATTCCAGCAGTAAATTTGTATGCATCATAGATTTGTTTTATAATTCGTTTCATTTATTTATTTTTTTGCATGGATATATGTGAACAAATGTGTTAATGTGATTACATAGTGGACCCAGAAAACATAGAAGCAGCCATTAGCTGCAGGTAATGGGCATCCAATTTAAAATAAAAAAAAATATGTGTAATACAGTAAGAGATTGCGTTACATGAGGAACAATAATTTCTCTTTGACAGTGATTAAAAAAAAAAAAATCACATGCGTATATACACACTACTCACAAAAAGTTAGGGATATTCAACTTTTCGGCTTTTGGAGAACAGAATGATGCAGAACAAATATTTAACCATGGAACAATGCACATGTGCATTGTTCCATGGTTAAATATTTGTTCTGCACCAATCTGCTCTCCAAAAAACAAAACTTGATTATCCTCAATTTTTTGTAAGTAGTGTGTGTGTGTATATATACATAATATATATATATATATATATATATATATTTTTTTTTTCTCTCTAAAAAGTTGTGCCAAAAATTATTCTGCCAAGCCAATGTCTACAAAGTTATCTTCGGTGTTGTCTTGTACAATGCATTTCACATACTTACCTAGGGCAACAACACTGTCCTTTGCACGCAAGCTCTCAATGGTGGCAGCTCTCTTCTTCTCCCAAAACTCTTTAATGGAGCCAATGAAATAATGGTTCTGCATAAGTGTGAATGTTTTTGAAGACACTAAGCCAATGTTCATATACTTGAAGAAGAGGGCAATCTTTGCAAAGTTATTGCCAGAGAGAAGTATGTTTGTGGCAACCATGAAGTCTCCTCCTTGCATGGAGTACTTCAGGACAGGCTGGCTGTTCCACCCCCAGAGCTTATGTCCATGAATGCAAAACTATAAAAGGCAAGAACATGTTGATTTGTAGGGGGACAGTTACCAGTAAGTATTATTTAAAATCAAATCTGATTTCTATATAAGCACAAGCTCATGTGGATGCAGTCTGTGGTCAAACAACATTTATATTCAGAGGCTTTTCTGCCAAGTAAATTCAAAAGTCAGATCACAATTTAAAAATGAAATTTCTTTCTAGGACACATTCTACATTTTTTGTGATCCTCTAAATTATGGGACTTCCAGGCCCAATTTTCCATTATTTTTCCATTAATAAACGATCTGAACAATGTATCCACTATTTGTTTATTTTCACGTAGAGAACAAAATTGATAACATTAACAAGGTCAACTCACCCACTCGATAATGGTAGCACTTCCCCTTTGCTTGAATTTCACTTGGAATGGTGGAGTGGCGTCACATCTGGAACCTGTCTGGTCGTCCCTATAACAGCATTGCTGGATGGGTAGCTGGAGGAAATTCACCAGTATTTCCAAGCTGCTGTTAAACGCGATGCATGCTGGCTGGTTGACTAGATCTTCTTCAGTGGAGACCTTCTTCAGACTGGGGAAGGAGGGTATATAATTGACCACCTCTTCATATGGCTCTGGGTCGTCTGGTTCTTCATCTGTGTCATCATCACGGTGATGAATGTCAATGACAGATTCGTCAAGACCAACCAAGGGTAGAGCATTAATTGCATGCTGTAAACCCCCAGCAGCTCTGCATGACAGAATAAAAGTGTGTAAAGTCTCTTGGTGAGGCAACTATACAATCCATTATGTAATTCATCAATACACGTAAAATGTGCCAAACCCCCACCCACACACACCAAAGCTTGAGGATACAGATCATTTTAGGATCTACTATTTAGAGATACATACTGTAAACAGACAGGTGGTACGTAATCACTGTCATTTGGATTTGAACCATTTACATCAATTTCAATTCTGTAAAAAGAAACAAACAAAAATATAAACATGATGTGCCATAAGGTAGACGGAGATCAAAAGATGTGTAGATCTGGTGAAGTTTTCAACTCACACACTGTTGAGTAAGTTATTCACTTCTTCCCCATCAACTATTGCTGCATCCATTCCAAGATCTATGGATTTGAAACTACAGACAACAGAAGTATGCATGTTACATGTACTTTATTGATAACTACTGGTTCTTGCCTGAACTGTTGCCAATACTACAACGCAAATATGGAGCAAAACCCATCTCTACTGGACTCTCTAAATAGCAAAAATCTGCCCTGTAATATAAGTGTAAAAAATAAATTAATGTACTGTAACATTTGTCAGGAACACATTTACCTTTCTTCCAAAGTATCCAAAACTTGGTCATCAGTGATTGCCTCAACACCAGCCATTAGGAAATCTTCCCTGTCAAGAAAATGTTACAAGTGTAATCAGTGGTGTGTGTGTGTAGTTGTAAATTGTGGCTAAACACAACATTACAACATGTGATGAAATGTAATACAAAATCACAAAAAATGCAGTCAAAATTTTTCAATGCCTTGCCTGAATGACTACATACTTACCCCTCAGATAGCGGTTCAATTGGAGATAACCGATGACACAACTTGGCAACTGCTCGCTTGCTGGGTGTTGAGGCCTTCCTGACATTACTTCCACAAGTAGCATCTTCAGGCTGATTCTCCCGGTACCTTGAAAAGAAATTGTTAAATATATGTCTACAACTGGGTGTGACCTTGCCCCATCTGTTTGGACAGAACAATGGCTATATAATTTGATCTGTGACAACAATAATTATAGTAATAATAATATTAGGGCTGTGCAATTATGAAAAAATGATAATCATGATTATTTTGATTGATATTGAAATCACGATTAATATACATGATTATTCATTGACTTGAAATAAGTGTTTATTAACTCACCAATACTCAACCTCATATATAACTTAAAAAAAAAAAGAATAAACGCTTGCATTACAATAGGCCTTCGCAACGCCTTCGGTGCTCGTGCCTAACGAAAAAAAATTAGAAACAAGTAAATGAATGAAATAATATCAAAATAATAATAGCAATAAAAATAAATACCCAGTCTACGTGCATTCCTGTTCTATTCTCCTGCAGTTTGCTTCCTATAACTCCACCAGTCTGCTCGTTTCAGGATTCTCCTGGCTTCAGTGATTAATGAAAAATAGCATGTAGCATTTACATACATGCGGCATTACTCTTGTCATTAATCGTTTTTTCTTCCATTACAGAGTTTTTATGATTGTTAGAAGGCAAAATTGAAATCGCGATCAAAATTCAATTACATGTCCAGCTAGAAATAATCTCTATAAGTAATTTAGTCAATTTTTGTGCCACTTTCACAAACATTTTGTTTGGCTCTACAGACAACGTGACACAGGACAAATTTCGACAAATAAATACATTCACACAACCACACCAACTCGTGTAAACTTTGTGTAGCCGGTGTCGTGCACCGGCAAGTCTTACTACACAAACAAAAAACCTTTAGCATATGGCTATAACCAGCATACATGCGAAGGTAATATCCCAGCTAATATTTTGGGCTTTCGGTCCAACAGGACATAATTGTAATAATGATCCCAGTGTCGTGCCAAAGTAGTTATCCCCGACAGAAATCGCACGACGCCGGTTTTTGTTTTGGAAAATGTTCGTCTGTATATATTCAGAGCTAAACAGCAGCTGTTGCCGGTGTCGTGCACCGGCAAGTCTTACTACACAAACAAAGAACCTTTAGCATATGGCTAGCTGTTGCATGATTACAACGAACGCTTCTGCACGCTAGCTCTCTCCGACTCCGTGGTGATCTCATATTATTTCCATGTCGAGCTCTAAATATGAAAATACTCTTAATGTTTTCTTACCTGGTCACTAGGAAATGAGCAATGTCAGCATCAGTTTTCAGTCCCAATTCCATTTGTAGATCCCTCCATGAACCGAAGGCGTATCCGATGTTTATTCGGGTGCCTGCACGACCTTTATCATATTTTTGCTTCGACTCACGAGATGCCGCTGATAAAGTCCTCTTTTTCTTCGTGGTAGAAGTTTTAATTGGGCTTTCGGTAGGTCTTTCTCGTTTACTGACAGCAGAAGAATCCATAACTATCCTTACAATGTTTGAATTAGTCGCTTCTTCTTCTTGTGTTTCCGGCGGATCGCAACCTCATTTGGAACCAGTCTGGAACATCCTCTTCCTGTGTCAAAGCTGACGGCGACGCGCATGCAGCGTCAAATGACGTCACATCCGTAGAGCAGCGCGGGAAATTCGGACACCGAATTGCAGTGCATTTTGGAGCACACAGCCTGTTCAAGGCAACAGAGAGAGACATGGGTGCAAACGTTTTTTTTGGTATTTAACGCTTCATCACACATTATTATTAAAAAAAATGCACACGCATGTTTGGTTTTTTATAAATTCCTGCCTCATGTCCCTTTAAAAAAAAAAACACTTCTTGGGTACAACTTCTAAACAAATTTAGGAAGATTCCCATGTAGATGTTGGTGAATGAGGCCCGTTGTTCCATAAGTCTTATAGTTTGTTTAGATGCAGCTTTGCTAACCTAAGCTGTGCTGCCATGTTGGTTATTAACTGAAACCCTTGCAAACAAGCCAGGCATGTTCAGTCTTTTTCTAACTATATTGTAATGAGCTTTAATTTTCAACATGCTTATTGAGGCCTGGCGAGATGCAGCTCTTGGGTTTTCTGCTCAAAGCATTGTATGATAGACCTTTGGGTAAACTTGGTGGGATGTCCGCTAGAAAACTGGTAGCAGTCTTCAATGTGTACAAATACTTTATACTTGACATTTTAATCTATTTCACATTTGAAGCCGATGTGACGAAATACTTGGCAACCTGTAACAACACAACTTGACACACATGGATGGAAGATGCTGTGTGCATTTGCAACATGCAAATTTCAAGTTAAACAGCCCACTCAGAGACATTAACATTTACCCCGAACACTGCAGATGTCTTATATTCTCCAAAGACCTTATGTGCTGTTGTGTAGTCCTAGAAGAACATATGCATGTGTCTGTGTGGGTGCAAAAATCTATTTCTCCACCCAGAGATCAAGATGTAAATGATGGTGCACACACTGAACACAAACAGGAAATATGAGGAAGCTGTTGTTGCTCTCTAATAGATCAGCATATGAATCAGAGTAATAGATGGATTGTGGTCAGAGCTATTTGGGAGAGTGGTAGAGTGCTCTGCAATCAATGAACTCTAATTATACGTGTAAATGTTGGCCATTTACTCGGTGCATCACTGACTCTATTCGTTGCTTCATTTTATGTTTTTCCACCGTCTGTCTCCATGAATTTCACCAGCCATGCAGTTTTAATGATGTGCTTGAATTTAGTGAGATTTCAGTATTGAAAAATAATCAAAAGCAGTCAATCCTTCCAGAGACCTCTGTGTCCAGGGTTGCATTCTGGTGTTGATTGCAAATAACATGGTACAAAAACCACATGTAGTCGAGGATTCTTCCAGTATAATAAATCTTTATTGATTCCAGCAGCAGAGTGCAGATAAACCAAGGACATAAAAGAAATATCTTTAAATGAGAGGTCAGTAATGCAGGAATACTTGTTCAGGTGCTACTTTGAGAACTGCCTTGATTCTTGGCAATTCAGAACCAGTAAGATGCTGCAACTGGTATCTCTGAATTAATTATAATAATAATAATAATAATATAACAAAAATACATTTTTTATAGCACCTTTCAAAGCACCCAAAGTCACTTTACAATGAGACAGTAAAATAGACAAAAAATTCAACCACAAAGAGGCTAAAAACATAGAAAGCAATTAAAACTAAGGTAGTGAGATAAAATGATGTGACAGATTATAAGCAGTTTTACACAGATGGATTTTGAATCTGGATTTGAAAAGGGAGAAACTGTCAGTGTTTCTGATGTCAGGGGGGAGAGAGTTCCAGAGTCGGGGAGCAGAGCGACTGAAAGCTCTGCTCCCCATGGTGCTGAGGCAAGGGGAAGGAATGGTAAGGTGGAGGGAGGCGGAGGACCTGAGAGAACGGGAGGGAATGGTGATCTGGATGAGCTCAGACAGGTAGGGGGGAGAGAGGTTGTGGATGGCCTTGAAGGTATGGAGGGGGATCTTGAAGGTGGATCTGAATTTTACTGGAAGCCAGTGGAGCTGCTGCAGAACGGGGGTGATTCAGATTTAAAAGATAAAACCTTTTTTTTTTCTCATGACCTTCTTTGTTTCTGTGACTCTAAAGTACATTTAAATCATATGAAATGTTTAATCTGTGCACAAAGCTGATGGCTATGATGGGTATAAAAAGTCATAAAATACCCTTAACTGGTCTTATTCATCAGGATAATATGGCTGACATCTAAACACAGCTGTAAAAATTAGAGATCTGTCTCCAACACCTAACCCTCATCAACATGTACATGGATATACCTAAAATCTGAGGGTTGTTTTACTCCTCTTCTCTACAACAAAATCCAGTCCACACAGCACAAAGAGAAAAGTTTCACTGTGACAGGAAACTATAAGTGTTACACCTGTACTTGTCTCGATATTTTAGCAATCCAGAGGCGTTCCTTCTCATGCATGACCTCCCCTCGCCTCCTAAATACTCCAGTGTCTGCACAAATTTTCTGACAGCACTGACAGCTTCTCATTACAGACGCCTTCCCTCTGTGTGGAGACAAAGCAGCTTATGAAAAGAAGGGAATTTTTTTCTTTATTCTGCAGCAGCAACCACTTCTTCAAGTCATCCCACAAACTAGAGGTCAGATCTGGTATCACCCGAAGACAGCTGTGCAAAACTGTAAAAGCCTGTTCAGATAGTTGGTGCAAGACTGTAGTGTGGATCGAGGTCTAAGTCCACAAACCCCAACCCACAGGGCCAGAAAGATCTATTGTACTGTAAAGCCCCGTTTCCACCAGCGGGTCTGGGTCGGGTCGGGCCGGATCGGTCCACGTTTTTTTGCGTCTCCACAGATAAAAACTGGGACGGGTACCCTTATATCCGACCCGACCCGGCCTACTTTTTTGGTACCCTTCGGTAGGGGTACTGATCTAACCGATCCGGACCAAAGAGGTGGAGCTAATACACAGCAATCAGCTGATTCATCGAAAAATCCGTCACTTCCCGCACGTGACCCCGCGTAAAAACAAAGCAGGGGCGACTCCTTTTGTTTCTGTCACGTGTGGTGCGGAGTTTTGGTTAAACGGCGTTACATGGCGATGATGTCACGCGATCACATAGCAGCGCTGTCCAGTTAATTCTCCACCTCCAGAGTAAGGGTACAGGTTGCTGTGGGGACACAGCGTGAAATCAACACATCCGTACCCAAACCCACCCGATCCGGCCTGGCCCAACCCGACCTGACCCAGACCCGCGGGTGGAAACGGGGCTTAAATGTTTCACTATACACTCCAAAACACCTTTTGATGTTCTGTGTCCACAAACCTCGACATCTGAGCCACTATGGTAGTATGGAGAGGATCAACTCATTATATCAACCAAATAATGGATACAGTATGTTCAGCCAGGATAACAATGAAATGATAGCTCAATCCTTCATTTCAGTTTTGTAAAACAGTCCTGTGGAGAATAAACTCATGGCAACTCAGTAACTGTATCATTATGTGTGTTAGTGAATGGTAAATAGACTGTACTTACAGTAATTAGCACTTTTTTTAGTCATATACTGACTACTCAAAGAGAGCAACTTTGGGTTTTTTTTGCACAAGAATACTTCAGCACATAGCCTGGGGAAGCCTGGAATCGATCCGCTGACCCTTCGGTTGTTGGACAGTCGAATGAAGATGCATCTGAAATTATTGTCTTTAGAAACAAGATGAGTTTTTAAAAATAAGTCCTCAGCTTCAGTGAGCAATGTTGAAAGCAACCGATGAATTCAGAAATCTTGAGCTGAATTTTAACAGACATATTAAAGCAATAAACAAATCAGACTTTTAGCACCTCAAGAATATTTCCAGAGCAATGGGACTGATCTGAAGATCATCTGAGTAAAGTTTGCTTTATATCCTCAGAGTTAAAACTAAACTTTTAGTTTTTCAGCTTCTTATGTGTGGACCAAAGTACCAGAAATCTGAAGTCTGATGCGGCCGCAGGTATTTCTGTTCTGACAACCTTTGTATATGCCACCACTTTTAACCCTCTAAGCACCAAAATTGCAACAAGCACCAGGCCATATCTCCAGGAAGAGATCTTAGACCTGTTATTACTTTCTGCCCCTAGATGACAGACATGTGAATGTTTAATGAAACTCAATAGGTAATTTATGAGAAAATGGCATTTGAAAGACACCATACAATGCTGATGAGGAAGTGCTCCTATACAGTGATGCAGAGTGGATTACACAGAAATGAGCAATGTGCTATTTCCCTGTTGATAAGTTCTTAGCTATCAGCCATCTCTATTTTGGAGGGGGAATATTTGCCTCCTGAGGATAGAGACTGGTCATCTCACCACAATAAAAGTGAAGCTTCTGTTAGAAATCTCAGGGCCATCCATCCAGAAGTCCCAGACACTTTACCTAAGTGAGGTCAGGGAGACAGTATTTGAATTTTTAGGAGTGTCTGAACATGTTAGAGGCAGCGAGGGTGGAAAAATATCTGTGGGAGTAGCAAAGGTCCAAATAGGGTTATAAATATGGATGATGAGTTAGGTGTATTGGGAAAATAATGAAGTGCATCACAGGTGGTTCATATAGCTTGATGAGACAGCTGCGTATTTTGGAAACTAAGATTTGATAAATACTAAACCTACTGTTTATAGATACTGTACTATCAATAATCATAGTGGATGTTATGGAATCTAATATGGCTGCCAACCTGTGATACCATAAAATTAAATTCGTCATTCATTTTCTGTCCTGCTTAGTCCACTTCAGGGTTGCTGGAGCCTATCCCAGTAATTATCAGGCAAGAGGCACAGTACACCATGGACAGGTCGCCAGTCTGTCGCAGGGCCAACACAGAGAGAAAAACAATCATTCATGCACACATGCACTCGAAGGGAGAATTCAGAGATTAATTTACCTAACATGCTTGCCTTTGAACGCTGGGAGGAAGCCAAAGTACCTGGAGAGAATGCAACATACACTGGGGGAGAACATGCAATTTCCACACAGGAAGGTCACTGTTCCAACCCCTCCCCAGCCTAGGGTCAAACCAGCAACCTTTATTATTGTGAGGCTGCGGTGTTAACCACCACACCACCATGCAATATGAAATCAGGTGAGTTATTTTACTGCCATCATAAACTCTGGTTCATATTCAATATTTTTTCTCATTTACTGTATGACTTTAAAAACTTTATAAACTGGCTCCTAAAGAATCAGTTCAGATGGAGTTTTTCTGTTTTAATCTGTCTTCTTGCATACAGTACACAGATGAATGACGATGCTGTTGATGAGAATGAAGTGCTCCCATTGACATTTGTTTGTTTTATATCTGTAACTCACTGCATGTATTTTCTTGTCTTTGTTGGTCATGTGCAACACACTGGGTTGCCTAATAGGCACGATGGCCTGCCGACCCCACCAGTCACCACCCACTCAAGGATTAGTTAAATGCAGGACCCTGCGAACCAGGGAGCTACCTACCCCCCTGGCAGAGACCCTGCCTAACACCCAGGAGGACTGGGCCACCCTGGACAACCACCCACTGTGGGTCAGCACCCTGTGCTAGGTGTTGACTTCAATTACATCACTGATCTGATCTTCCAACACATCCTCAGAATAATGAACATGGGGGGAGGGGACTCCACTTTCTTAACTTGGCGTGGGAAGATGTTTAGAAAATATTGTTCACTGTTACAGATTTTCCTTGTGGAGTAAGGAGCCTGCGCTCTACGGGCACAGGACAAGCCTCCTCAGTAATGCATCATTTCTATGTTTCACCAGGTGAACATTATTTAAAGTGCTGGTGACACGATTTTAACATTTTTTGCCATGTTTTATAGACCAAAACGTCCTTCATGATGATCTATGTAACATAAACAACCGCAGCTGCATAAATGAGTGATTAGAAAACATCGCTGCTTTTCTGACCAGACTGTGGCGCTGTTCACCACAGGAGTACAAAACCGGATGTGACATCCGTTTTTACTGTTTACTATTTTTATAATTTTAATTGTTATTTCTAATTCCTTATTTCACTCATGTTGCTTATTATTTGTTATGTCAAGTGACCGTTACGAATTAAGGACTGTAATGTGGTAGTTGGTAGCGCTACCCTGCATCTGTAGTGGGCTCCGGTTAGAAAGCAGTGAACCAGTCAACAGAGTTGAGGATTCCACAGGATTTATTTGGGTTTGAACTGGTCCCCGGCACATACAATGGTTGGAGGCAGGCAACCTGGGGTTTAATGTATACTGATTGTATAAGTATTATGGGTGCATTTAGCATATAGTTTGTAGTATGGTTCTGAAATGACAAAGAAAGAGAATATACATAATTCAGTGATTAGCTGTATCAGTCCTAACAGTAACATAAATGACCTGCATCTCAGGCTGACTATTTTAGCTTGATCGGTTCAGTTTCACTTAGCATAAACACCAATAGCAGCCTCAGTAAATACAACAAACTTATACATAATGGAACAAACAGTAACAATTAACCCACTCTAATTACAGACACAGTGCTCAAAGATCGATAACTGGAGTATTTAACCAAAATATATTATATATAACCAACTTACTGTGGCTCAAGCACGCATTCAATGCTTCTCTGTTGCCTGCTCCATGCGGTATAGACTGATCCGACGAGCGTCTTGTGTGTTGCGCCATCTTGTGGCGCCGCCATTAAGGTGGGGACTAGTCCCAATTACCTCCTATCTGCCAACATGGAAAGCAGCGTGAATATCTGGATTTACAACGTTGGACAGTTGTCTAGGGTCATGATAACCTATAGGTATGTTATCCGGAGATCTTTGAAGTATTCTGACATTTATTTATTTATTTTACATCGGATCATTAGTTTAAACTATTTTTCATCTCCGGAAACTGGCTTTAAAGACACACAACGGAACTTTCAGCAGTTTTCTAAGTGACGCGCCCCCTATCGGCAGCTAAACTAGCATCCATCTTGTTCGTACCTGTACTGTAAGCTCACTCCAGCCAGTAAAAGACAGTCTTATCTTGACTCTTGTTCTGTCCCTTCCTCTGTTTCTTTTCCTCTCTTCCTCCGATGATGTTTCCTGGCGTTTCTTTACCGAATTCGACATGATGCGCATTCAAAACACCCGCGATGTTGATCCCTGGTTTACATCCGGTTGCTAGTGAGTGACGCGGTGCTGCAGCCAATAGTCGGCTGCAACGTCACGGTCGCGTCCCGGATGGGAATCTTACATAGTGCTGTTTCTGAGCCCCGGGACGGCTCTGGGCACTGACGGCTCGAAACTGCGCACAATGAATGTTGGTGTGACATCAAAACGAGTCAGAAACACAGATTTTTAAGGTCTAAAAGTTACGTTGTGTGTCTTTAATGACAAGCCGCACTGGAGCAACACACATCTCGTGACTACTTATCAAAGTTTAAAAAACTAAACCCTTTCAAAGGTCGTTACTTTTCTATTTTATCACATATTTGGCTTTTGATATTGTTTAAGGACTGTACAGACCACGTAGCCTTCACATGTAAACTAAATGAAACTAAAGGCTGCAGGACACCGTCTTCCTGATCCGTTTGTGTTTCTGGCTGTACTGTTTTTATTTTCTGGTCCCAACATTGCCCTGATCAGAGCAAATAACATTTTATTTCACAATATTTCCCAGATTAGTCATTAACTCTCAGCAACACCACAGCTGTCTCTGTTAGCATTAGCTAGCATGATACTGTTATGCGGTGCATCATTTTCAGGAGCATAGATACATGAATTAGAGTGTCTGATTAATGAGTGTTCATCATAATTTACCGTGTTTTTGTTGTTGGGGATTAAATCCAATGTTTTCTCTGCTGTGGCAGCAAGTTATTCCTCCTCTGCTCTGTGTCCAATATTCCTCCCGATACAAACACACTGATACACAGCGGATGGAGCAGTGTCCAGTTTTGACCGAGACGGCAGAAATCTTCATGAATAAATGTCTGTGATCTTCTTATTCACTTATTACCACATTAAAGTTTTCCTCTTATGTTCCAACAACCAAGATTTGGACAGTCCTTCCAGATTTCCTCCATATTGTTCAGAAAAAAAGTCCCATTCTCATCTGTTCTTATTACACATGTACAGAAACGTCACCGTTGCAATGGCGGATGGTCTACTGGCGGCCATAGGCCGGATTAGTCTATAGCTGTGTTCGTAATCGCTCCCTATCACGGATGTAGTGCACTATATAGTGACCACGCCATTTTGTAGTGTTGTTCGAATTCTGTTCACTACTTTTCATCCACTACATCATCCACTCTAAAATACCCACAATGCACTGAAAAATGTAAGTGTACAGGCGATGTACATTTTACTCCTGTATACTACAATGCAATGCGGCCGTGTTTTGTGATCGCAGAAGAAGAAAAGTGGCGAAGCAGCTTAAATGTAAGTAAATGTAAGTAACGTAAAAGTACCAACATCTGCTCTAGTTGCATTGTTGTGTAGCTTTTAACAATAATGGTCTTTGTAGCAGGAAAGCTGTCTATCGTTCATAACTGAAAAAAAAAAAACAAACTTTATTGAAGTTCCGCTACTGCACATCGCAGCGCATCTACCGACGTCACTCCATGTACTGTCCGAAATCTCCTCCCGTCGTTCCCTACATAGTGTACATGATATAGTGGACTACATTATATACACTATGTAGGGAATAGGGAGGGAGTGGATGAGTGGATGGTTTCGAACACAGCTTATTTTAAAAAAAAGAAAGAAATATACACTTTATTAATCCCGATTAGGAAATTCATTCTCTGCATTTTAACCCATCTCAGGTTGAACCTGAGAGCCTGCTAATTAAAGCGCCCAGGAAGCAGTTGGTGGGGGTTAAGGACCTTGCTCAGGGGTCCAGAGTGGTTCACCTGAGTGCCGTGTTGGGGACTCAAACCCGGGTCTGCCGCGCCAAAGTCTGTGACATTACTGCTACGCTACCCACTCCCCCTTTACTCCTCCCATTATCAAACAAAGCAAGGATAAGAAAGAATAGGAGAGACAAAGCAAGAGATTAGACAGGAGTCAACATCAAACTCCATTTTAACTGGCTGGAGACAGCTCCCAGTACAGCCAGGATGCAACATGGATGCCGAATTAGTTGTCTTTTGTGGGCATGTCACCAAAAATCGCCCAAGTTCTGTAGAGGCTCTTTAACATCTAAACTGAACCAAGCAACAGCTTATCCCATATGAGACTGAAAACACTGAGATTACACCCAGCTGTGCTTTCAGCAGTGTTTAATAGTGAAATTCTGCTGGAGTTTTTCTTAATTTTTGCTGCGGTTTCCAAAGCACGCAGGCACCAGACAGTACTTCGTGCACCTGATCCAGCTCAGCCATGTTGGCTTGTAGGCTGATAATGTAGCACTTCAGAGGATAGAACGTTCCAGAGAGATTCTTATGCCTTTAGCTAAGCCATTAATCTCCTGTTTGTATTCATGTCAGACTGAGCTGATCAATACGGGGTATCCTCTCCTGCTTCCACTACACATTGCACACTTCTTATGTGATTCCTCTGGGGAGGCTGAGCAGGGCTGCAGCTCAAAGAGCCCAGGAAAAAAAGTCCACGTCGGACGAATGATTTCATCCATTTTACTGACTTTCTGGGTCGTCATCTGCATCCACGTGATGTCAGCCAGGCGCTGAGAGTGAAGCAGAGCTTTGGCATACGGAGTAGTCCTGCAGTTTAGATAAGAGGGGAGAAGGTTCCAGAGGGTTTTCTCCAAGATTTACATGTGCAATGCAGATCCATGCTCCATTCATTGGTATTCATGCCGCTCCAAGCTAATCAACATGAGGTCCCTCTTTATCCTCCTCTTTTCTCACCCTAATTTGTTTTCTCCCCCTCCGTCCAAGACCTCCGAAAGTCAAGGGGAGGCTGTCTCTCTTCCTTTTTCTGTTTCACTTGATGTCTCACTTTTGCCTTTTTTAAAAATCTTTTGAACTTTTCCAATTCTCTTATTTTTATATCACTTCAATAAAATGATGTCACAAATAGGATAAAAACCAGAGGGGCGGTGCAGGAGGAGCTCCAGGAAACCATGTTGGTGTGGTGTGTCAGTTTGTGAGAAATGGGTGTAGATTCCCTAGTCTTAATACAAAAGGCCGAGGCCCATTAATCTGGTTCTGTGTCAGCAATCGAGCCAGAGCAAGCCAGTTTCACAAACACACAAACTGAAGGGGGGGGGGGAGGGGAGGGAGCGACTGTGTTCATCCAGTGATTATACATTTACAATAAACTTCGTCCGTGGCAGGACAGAGTTGCGCACGCAGTGGTGTACGTGTATTTCAATGCCATGTGTGTAGATGACATTTTTGTACTTTCTCACCACCTCAATTTTGTTCTGGTGGTCCCGAGAACAGTCACCCAGTCACCCATCTGGGTTAGTTTGCCTCAGAGTGTATATTAGCAGCTTCTGTCAATGAATTTTGAAACTTAAACTTGTTACGTACTCCACGAGAAGCAAAAACTTTGTTCTTGCCTGTGAGGCTGCAACAACAAGAAAAAAGTTATTTTTTGTCAAGTCATTTCATACTCCTCAAAAAGCTCTGCAACTGGTTGCACGTGGGGGAGAAGGGGGACGGTGATGGTGTTCACCCAGTGATTATACATTAACTATAAACTTCGTCCTGGAAGGACGGAGTTGTGCACGCGGTGGTGTCCATGTATTTAAATGCCACGTGTGTAGTTTACATTTTCATACTTTGTCACCACCTCGATCAGCTGTTTATCAACGTTGCATCTGTGGAAATGCGGAGGTGACAACTCTCTGCTTCAAGCATCTGCATTAACCCTGCCCGCCTCAAATGTCCGACCAATCACACAATACGTCTCCGAGGTCCCCAAGAAGAAAGGTCTGCTCAGTTGAGAGGCCGTCCTCAAACACGTCTGCAAGAACAAAATGACGTTGTTTTGTTCTTGTGGCCCCGAGAACAAGAAGAAAGTTCTTCCTTCTCATGGAGTGGTGGAGCAGATTGCATCCTGGAAACAGGAAAACCAACAGGAGGAATTTTTAAACCCTGTTTTTATCAATAGTGTGAAAAGCTGATCAGATGACAAAGTAAATTGTGACTGACTATCTGATACAAATTACAAGAAAACAAGCACTTTAAATTCAACCAGAATAATGAAATGTTTAAATGAAATTAAATAAATCTTGTTTTCAAGGGAATTAATGTCTTACTGACCTCATTCTTTAAAATAAACTAATAGATTTGAGCAAAACCTGAAAACTGCAAAGAAGATTAAATTTACTCAAGTGGAATGGGGGGCCAAGAAAAAAAAGTGTGGTGATTGTAGTGCATCTGCAGAAGAAGAAATCAGTGGTAGACCACACGTGTTCACTCACATCCATAACATCGGGTCCAGCTTGCTTGTGCCAGGTTGGATCTTCTGTCGCCCTCAGAACTACCTTAATTCTTGGTATCGATTCAAGAATGTTTTGGAAACATTTCCGTTCCACTACATCCCAAAGATGCTCTGTTGGACTGAGATATGGTGATTGTGGAAGTCATTGGAGTACAGTGAACTAGTCATGTTCAAGAAACCAGTTGAAAATGATTTGAGCTTTGTGTTATTGTGCATTATCCTGCTGCAAGTAGCCATCAGATGATGCTACACAAGGGGCCCAAATTGTGTCAAGAAAACATCCTCTGCACCATTACACCACTAGCAGACAGAATGTATTCATGCTTCCATGTTGTTTTCACCTAATTCTGATCCTACCATCTGAATGTGGAGCTGAAATGAAGACTCATCAGACCAGGCATCATATTGTTCAGTTTTGGTGAGTGTGTGTGAACTTTAGCCTCTGATCAGAGGTTGAAAGTGCCCTGTATTCAGAGATGGTATTCAACATATCTTGGTTGGAACCAGCGGTTATTTGATTTCCTGTTGCCTTTCCGTCATCTCCAACAGTCTGTCCATTCTCCCCTGACCCCTGACATCAGCAAGACGTCCTGATCCAGACAACTGCTACTCACTGAATATCTCAGACCATTCTCTGTAAACCCTAGAGATGATTGTGTGTGAAAATCCCAGTAAATACTCAGACCAACAGCCATGCCATGTTCAAAGTCACGTAAAAATCCCCTTTCTTCCTCATTCCGATGCTCAGACCAAGTAATCATGACCATGTCTAAATGAATGTATTAAGAAGCTTCCATGTGATTGACTGATTAGGTATTTGTGTTTACAAAGCAACTGAACAGGTGCAGCCGATAAAGGGGACACTGAAAGGATGGACAGTATTTGCTGTTGTTTGTAGTTACTATAGTCAGCAGTGAAGGGGTTAACCAGCAACTACCCCACCTCCTCTTCACACATACAGACACACACTATCAAAGTTCAGCCAACTGCCCTGATCCCCAGTGTTCCCAACTCTCCCTGTCCAGTTCCCATGCATTCCTAGTGGCCTCAGAAACCCAATATGTTCCGTGGGTTTGGTTCGTAGATCCTCAGTGTGGCCTTTCCGCCATGCCAGCTGCCTTCCTTTCCTTCAGCCAAATGGAATGTTAAGCCCCACTTGTGGCTAGCTTTGTCCCCTGTCATGCAAAGCAAACAAAAGGCAAAGTGGCTTTTCATTGTATTAGGTATTCCAATACCCCCAAATCCTCCCTCGCGCCCATTCTTCCTTTGCCGCTGTGCCCATTTCTTTGTGAGAGCTAAGTGTGTGAGCACCAGTCTGCACAGAGCCGCACATGCATGGACCTGCAGATGTTCGACAGCAGGTATTTGCATGCAAAGGAGTGTGCACATAAAATAAACATGGTCACACAGCACCGTCCTTTGAGTCGTACCTGGCAGATGCAGCCGGTCGACTCCTTCTGTCATTCTTCTATTGTTAGAAGCTGTTTTGGTTCATCAAATATTCATCTCGCCACACCAGGATCAGAAGTAAACCCCTTTATCCAGTCACACTGATAATAAGATTAAACTGCTAGTCTTAATTATTTAATATATATTGTATTTCTAGGTGTAAGAGAAACAACATTTTTAAAAAACATATTATATATTATTTTTAAATTAATTTGTTTCACAGTAATGATGTGTCCAGGCCAGTTATTCCAAAGAGAAGCATGAGGGTAGAAAAAGCTCAGGAATCCCATTGGTCATGTCCTTTTGGAAACTGATAATAGTTCATGTTCTGTTACATATGCTCCCTGTTTGTAGGAAACACTGTTTTTCTTAAGTACTGCTGGTATCACTTTATGTTTTGATACCTCCACCAAGGAGAGGAGGAGGTAATGTAATCACTGGGATTTGTCTGTCTGTCTATTAGCAAAATAACTTAAGAAGTACTGTACAGATTTGAATGGAATTTTCAGGCAATGTTACATGGTACAGTAATACAAGGAAGAACTGATTACATTTCGGTGCTGATCTTGATCACCGTTTGGATCCAGGAATTTTTTTTTAAAGGATTCTTTGTCATTCCAAGATATGGGCACACGGGGAGCAGGTTGCCGGAGATCTCAGCTCACTAATTAAAACTAAAATCGTGGGGGACGGGGGATAGTTGCCTGGCAGAGGTCTGCGCTCTTTGAGCACTTTTCAAGTTTATTCTATTTTCCTTGCTTTCTGACATGAAGATAATTTTAAGGAAAGAAAGAAGTCAAACTAGTTTTGAGTTTTTAACGTTAATGACATGATATAAATGTAAATATAAATGTAGAATGCATGTATGAAATGAAGTTCCTTCCAATGCACAGGTCTGCCTAGTTTCAGACCAGGACTCCATGTATAGTCCTACTGGAAAATCCTTTGCTTTGCCTGAAAATGAGAATCAGATTTCTCCAAACTTCAGATTAAAGAGTCTCCCTTGTCCTGTGGATTTGTGCTGTTGTTGGTAGTGGTGGTGGGGGCCACACTGATCTTTAGGTGAGGTCAGGATGCCTGAGGGGAATTCTTGATGGATTGGGAAGAATGACGTCATTGTGTCAAACACCTTTCGAAGAAGTCCCCAATCCCAAGTATAACCAAAACAGACAACAATAACCAAGAGGAGATAATTTGGACTGTGGAGTAAATTCTACAACACCTTGCATGTGTAAAGTGGATTCATGTGGACAAGTGCAGGGAGGAAGAACCAAACCAAACCTCTCCATTCACTCCTGCGTCTTTTTCATTAAAGCTAGGTTTGGCATTGTTGGAAAAATGGTTCCAGCAAGCTACATTAAAAAAAACAAAAACAAACAAAAAACACCACCCGAAACCATGCCTTCAGAGCCCAGGGACATGTGCATCGATGTTTTACGAGCAGGTTAACCAATAGGAGCCGAGTGGGTAGCTTGTTAGCTTGCTAGTAAACAGCTGATGAACCATATTTCTAAAAGGTCTAATTCTCTCACCTCCAACTCCTACTGCGGTGACAAAGTCCACACTGCAAACATCAATGCCTCCAAGCCTGTTGTTTTGTTTTGTGTTTTTTTTTTTTGGCACAGCAGCAATTAGCAGTCAGTTAGCTATATTTGCTGATTTTAATTTCCTGGTCCTGACTCTCCGGGCCTTGCATGATCAGGCCCCATAGTATATTGCTGACCTGCTGTGTCCCTACTCTTCCCAAAGCACCCTTTGGTCCTCTGGTCAGAATCTCCTGAAGGTCCCAAAGACATGTTTTAAAACTCGGAGAGATCTGTCATCGGAATATGTCGGAATGACTTGCCTCTGTCCCTCCATATGGTTTACTGTATGGTCAATTATAAAAGGCAACTGAAAACTGCCTTTCGGCGCGAATGGCAAGAATTGGTCAGAGTTTTTATAGACCTGCAGCTGTCACAGAGGTCTGACTTTTTTCCTTCCTTTTTATGAATACAGTACATGATGTATTGACTACGGTCAGGATGGAAGGACCATTTCACCTGGTATAATAAAAAGTGTTTCTGAACAGGATTACCAACTCTGGTTTTAAGCTAAAAGGTGTGGAGATCATAGTGAATGTTGGTCCCTGAGTCGGAGGCCATGAGTCTGTCTCAATCCGCGCACTTGCCTGAGTGCACTGGAATTCAGGGCATAGTGTGCACTGTGTACTTTGTTTGTAGTGCACACTATTGTCGCAAAATGCTGACCCAAACAGAGCACTGCACTTACAGGAAGTTACAGACTACCATTGCCCACTAACGTGAGCTAACTCTACTGAGCCGGTATAACCGCAGCCTCAAACACACGACCAGATCATAACTGTCATCAGGGAGTGAACAGCTTGGTACCATGCCACAATATACATTAGTGATTATGTCTAAATCATTTCATAAATGTTACTTAAATCAAGTACAATACCGTCTCTGAACCAGCAGGGGTCGCAACCGTGTCATTCACCGCCATTATTCAGCTCTGAAAGCAGTTTGAAAGTCCCGCCTCTTCCTCAACGTCAACAAGATGGCGTTCATTTAGTGCGAGTAGTGTGCTTCGTTCTGCGCTGCATTTTTGGGCGTGATTAGGGCAACATCCTGGTACTTTCAGTGCACTGAAATTGTCGCTTAAATGACACCATGTGTGCACTACACACTCAAAACCAGTGTTTGAAGTGCTCAAGTGCGCGGTTTGGGACAGACCCCAAGGCTCTATCCGGGTTGGAAATAAGTCTTTGCCTCAGGTGGAGAGGCTTAAGTATCTTGGGATCTTGTTCACAAGCGACAGAAGGATGGAGTGACAGATGGACAGGTGGGTTAGGGACTCATCAACAGTAATGGGGAAGCTGCATCAGACTGTTGTGATAAGCTCTTAATTTACTGATCCAGCTACGTATGTTTAAACATTTTCCTATCTTCCTGAGCAGGGCTTTAAATTATCACTGACCTGCCAAATGTGGGTTAAAACTCATTTTTGGCACAAATGACTGGTTGCAAAAAATGAAAGAAGGTAAAGGGGAGAATTGCTGATGACCAAAGAAGTAACAGTTGAGAGCTAGACTGAAACAAACTCCTTTCAGAAGGCGGTTGAGCTCACACTGAGAGATCACACATCTAGATAAAGCTTAGAGGAAAACTACTTCTCCTGTATGTCTGATTGGGATGCCTCATAGTCACTTCTTTTTGGAGGTTTTCCAAGCCCGTCCCTAGACGGAGACCCCAGGGCGGACTAAGGACCTGTTGGAGGGATTATGTATCACTTCTGGTCTGGAATGCCTTGGGAACCCCCAGGAGTAGCTGGAGAGTGGGAGGTCTTGGTCTCCCTCATGAATCTGTTGACTTGGATAAGTGGGGGGAAAAAAAATCAATGAATTGTTGATGTCGTTGACGGCAAAAAAACAAATGGATATGTTTTTTTGTTTTTTTTTTTCCCATTTAGGTTGTGTTGGTGGGCTTCAGAAAATCTTTACAAACTCTCCAGTGACATAAAAGAAAGGGATATTTTGTTGGAAGGTGTTTAGACCAAAGTTCTGCAAAGAATGGAAAGCTGTTTTGTTGTCAAACTTATTTATCTGATTGGCTCTTAAAACCCTTGTAGAAAGCTTGGGGTGTATGGTAAAATCTAAAAAATGCCATAATAATGCCATATCAAGTCAACTTAGTCTTTTATGTCTTTTAAGGTCATTCTCAGATCCCATCTTTTGGTGCAGGCACTCCTTCTTAACTTTTTTCTTTTTCTTATTTTTTTCTTGCTATTGCTTTTAATAATTCTTTTCTTTTTAAGTGTGCCTTATGTTTTTGGCCTTGTGTATATGTCCTGCTATGTGATGGAATAAATTAAATGAAATGAAATAAGACTATGTAAGTAAATGTGTGATCTCTGCTAACGTAAGTTTGAAAATAGGATTTGTTTTGATCATGCCATATTTTCATCTTTGGAACGCTGCCAGGCAACAACAGCTCAAGGAGTGTACATCATAAATGTCAGTGTGCCATCAAGTTGAGTCCCAAATGCACATTTAACATCAAAAGTTACATAGCCTATTGTTTCTTTTAGCCCAAAATTACAATCTTTTCAAACCTTTATCAGGTATTTTTGCTCCCTGAGCTCCATCAGGAAACTATATTATCATCCTCTAACCAAGACCTGGGATAGTTCAACCAAAAAAACAAAGCACAGAACCAAACTGACAACACTATATAATATATATATGCTTCAGTTTAACCAAGAATTAAAACAAAGAGAACGTTAAGTGTTAAAACTGAAAAAAAAATACTGCCCACCCATCTTCTTTGACTTGTCTGGGGTCAGATCTTGGTAGCAAAGATGGATCAGGGTATGTCAGACATCTGTCTCCCCAGCAACACTTTGCATCTCCTCCTGAGGCATCCCGAGGCGTTCCCACGCCTGACGAGTTATGTAACCCCCCGAAGGTCATCTCTCCTCTCTTTGTCCGCATTTTGAGGCACAGCTGAGGAGAAGAGCTCATTTTTTTGCTCAAATAGCTTTGAATTTGATTAAAGCAACATGTTTACAACATGTTTTCTACAGTGTTGTAGAAAACATGTTATTAAGGATTAAGGAAAGGTGCATAAAAATGCAGAGATTCTATGTGATATGGAATCAGTTTCAAATAACAACGGATAGAAAACCAGAGGTGAGAACATACTGACTGAGTTATTTACAATTTCACAAAAAAAATAATTACAACAGAATATGTAAGGTTTGCTTTTAATGTTGTAATAATATGTTTTGCTTTTATATGTATCACTGCAAAAACAGCCCTACCACAAATAAGCCAAATAGCTGCAGTATGCCTTAAAGCTGCTTTTTGTAACTGTCTGATCATGAAAGTATGTGTTTTTGACACATTTTGATTGCACACAGATATTAATTACGCACATTTCTGGAGCAGTTGTTGCCCAGAGGCATCCTGAGGTTCCATACGCCACTTGACCGCTGTGTGTTCCAGCCTGGAACATCCTGTCACAGCTGAGTTTCACTTTACGCTTCACGTGACTCGCCAGCAACTGGATATCAACATATTGGTCATTTTTATCACGCACTGTGGTTGAAATGTCTCTTGCCTTTGTTCTGAGGTATCAGCACTCTAAAATATTGTTTGGATGCTAGTGGGGAGGAATACTTGTTTCAGTTTTCTAAGCAACTGCAGCCTCTGCCGTAGCTTGTTCACCACTACTGAAGTGTTCTTCCATGTCAGGTCATCAAAGATCTGCACTCCTACGAACTTGTTCTTCAGTGTCTTCCCTGCATGAGAACTGATGCTGAGGGGTGCATACTGCTTAAGTCTTGCTTCGAAAAGTTAATAATTATCTCCTTTACTTTGTCCATGCTGAGCACTAGGTTGTTGATACTGAACCAGCCTGCAAAGCAGCAGCTTTTGTGAAGTTACAAAAGTTGTAATCGTTTTAGGTTTGTCTTTTGTCCATGCAAAAACATCTTAATTCCTTTAAAATATTACTAATTATATTTATTCTAAAAGTGCTCATTTAGATATAATCATATCTGATATTTCAACATTGGCATGAATTTGTAGGGATCTTGAAACTTCATCATACTGTATCACTTAGACAGCAAGCACAGAAAAGAAAAAAAAATCTGATTCTTTGATCGTCATTGGATCTAGAAGTTCAAAATGCTATAATGGTCAATCATCTTGTCTGTTCTCTCCTCTCAGACATTTTCTGCACTGTTTTATTATAGAAAAAGATTTGTTGGAGGTTTTTATTCCACCACGTTCCATTTCCTCCACGATTCATAAATCTGGGAGTTGTTGGTGGTCAATCATTATATACAGAAGATGTTTCATGTGTCTTCCACACGTCTGCATGTTCATTACAAGAAATGGGAGGCAGTGTGATGTGTATCTAAATGGAGTAATGCTGTGATTTGTTAAGCTGCATTAAAGTTAGTTATTTCTATAGAATTTTAAGCATGTCCATAATTTATAGGGACTAAATAAATGTGTGAGTAGTTGTGATCAGGGAAGACCTTGCAGATTTCAGCAAGACAACGCTAAACCGCATACATCCATCACAACAGCATGGCTTCACAGATAGAGTCTGGGTGCTGAGCTGGCCTACCTGCAATCCAGACCTTTCACCAGTAGAAAACATTTGAAGCATCATGAAAGCAAAAATCCAGCAATGAAGGTCCAGGACTGTTGAGCAGCTAGAATTCTGTATCAGACCAGAATGGGACAACATTCCTCTCCTAAAACTCCAGCAGCTGGTCTCCTCACTTCCCAAATGTTTACAGACATATAATAGAAGAGGAGATGCTAAACAATGATAAACATCACCCTGGAACGACTGTACTTTACAGATGCGTTGCTGCCATCAAATTCAAAATGAGCACATATTTTCCAAATGTCTCAGTTTCAACATCTAAAATATGTTCATGTTTTATTGAGAATGAAATGTGGGTTTATGAGCCTTGTTAATTATTGCATTGTTTTTATTTACATTTTACATAGCATCCCAACCTGGTTTAGAATCTGTTATACGGCAGATGAAGAGCCATAATTTATCCTCAAACATTTGCTTTAGACCAAAGAACTGATAAAACATGTGGTGCAGTCCTAAAAATGCTATCTACTTTCTGAAAAAAACAAGTCAAATCAAAGTCAAAACTTGATAAGCATTTCAAACCGCTTTTATCCATCCATCCATTTTCAACTGCTTATCCAGGACCAGGTCGCAGGGGCAACAGGCTAAGCAGAGATCCCCTGACCTTTTCCTCCACTGAGGCATTCCCAAACCAGCCAAGAGATAATCTCTCCATTGGGTCTGGGGTCTGCCCTGAGGCCTCCTCATCCTCTTCCTCCTCCTGCTGTTTTTGTGCATGGTTGGACTCTGTAGCCTCCTTTTTCTGCTGTGGAGGGAAACAGCTGAGGAAACCAAAATAGATTTTCCTGAGAACTTTTATTACTTCTCTGTAGATCATATTCAGATAAAGGAAATGTTATCAGTTTCTTACTTTACCCATGGGACTCAACCTGAAGCCAGTTTATTACAGCTTTCTCACCAGTGGAAAAGATGGAGTGTTGGATAAAACGACTAGAGGTTTTATAAGAGATTCTTATTTTAACACCTGCCTTTTTTTCTTCAGAACATAAATTGTTTACATTGTTTCAGACAGTTTTCATGGTGTGACAATATTGCAAAAGCTCAGTTTATAGATTGCTTTTGTTGTCACTCTGCCACCTTGAAGCTGTAGTGGGAAATGTAAGCGTTTTTCTTGCACTTCATTCCAGTTGCTGTTTTATAACCGTCACTGCTGGGGTAATAATGGCCGGCATTAATCAAGATCAGAAGTGCTGATGTAAGATCATTAAGAAAGTGCCCCTGGCTATCTCTTTTCATAATGACCTGAACAGAAGAACTGGTCCCAGAGCAGCACTCCTGCTGCCCTGGTGAAAGAAAGCAAAGCAGTTGGTGTGATTGAGTCTGGGTGGTTTCCATCTTCCTCCTCTCAGCTCATCTTTGGTGCATTTAACAAACATAAAGTTGCGGGTTTATTGTGGTTAAAATTTGTAGTTTCACTTTGTTTTTCTGTAGAGAATCAATAAACATAAAGGGCCAATTCCAATTCGTCATCCCTACCTCTACCCCTAGTCCTACCCCTTGGCCAAGTTTTCAAGTGCTAGAGGTTCAAGTCGTCATTTTTCCCGTATTTCACATGAAATTGTGGGCAATATCATACCACTCATATTCTAGTGTGCCCCTGGAAAATCTCCATTTCGAGGGCTAGATAGCTCTAATACTTCCCCCTCCTCCTTGGTCTGAACCAGAATCAGGACACCAATACCTCTTCACATGAATGCAAAATACAAAGGGTTAGGACCAAGGGCTAGTGCTAAGGGGGGAATTGGAATTCACCCAAAAAGCCTTGGAAAAACCCAGAGATATATTTTTTAGTCAATTGTGCTAAAGTTTTCTTAGTAGACTTCCCTCTGACGAGGAATTAAATCTAGGTTTGACGAGAAGCAGGGGGGGTTTAGTTCCGGTTGTGGAGTGGTGGACCATTCTCAGCAGAATGGGAATTTGGTCAACCAGTCTACATGTTTTTTGTGGACTTGGAGAGGGGATGTGACTGTATCCTCCATGGAGTCCTGTCAAGAGTTTTGTTGGTAGTATGGGATACCAGACCCCTGATAAGGGCCATCATATCAGTGTCAGAACCTAGCCAGTATTGCTGGTCCCAGGATCCTGTTCCTGACTTTTATGGACAAAATTGCAGTAGAAGAATCGGGAATTCTGATTTGGTCAACCCAGAATTGAGTGTCTGTTTTTTTGTTTGTTTTTTTTGCAGATGATGTGGCCCTGTTTTTTTCATCAGACCGTGATCTTCAACTCTTACTGACCAAGTTTGAAGTGGCCAGGATAAATCCGAATCAGAATCTTTATATTCATTATGCTAAAAGTCAAACAAATTGTGCATAATGACTCAAAGATGAAGATGCAAGTAACCAAAATAAAGTTGTTCCACAGGGTGTCTGGACTCTCACTGGGAGTTAGGGTGAATTTTTTTCCAGGTATTATATGATCATGCATGTGAGTGCAACAGGTTGACAGAGGTCAGTGGGCCTCAGCTTTAGAGTTTCATTCTTCTCCAGAAGTCCTAGACCTGGTCTGGCTTTCCACTGAGCCTCAAACAAAATGTAGCCGTAGTAATATCTATCCATCAATTTTCTACACATGCTCAGTCTAGTTTAGGGTCACAGGAGGGCCGGAGTTCCATCTGTAATCAGGCGAAAGGCAGATACCCCCTGGATGGGTCACCACACCATTACAGATATATGAAGAACTTACACAAACTTCTGCTTCATCAGAGAATAACATGCTTCACGAGTGGGTTTAAACAAATGAGATAAAACCACAGACAAACAAGTGTCTCCCATGTGAGGATAATATCTGGGGAATAAACCTGTTGGAAATGCGGAGGAAAGGGGAGTAAAGAAAATAAAGAAAATACATCCAAGAGGAGGAAATGAAGCTAGACCACTCCTGAAGAGACACACATAACACAGATTTGGTGGATGAGGTGATGTGGCGATTGATGGGGATGAATGATGATGCAGGTGAGTGGTGTTACTTTTCTCTCCCTGTATCTTCCATCTCTCTCCATTCCCCTTCTTTCCATTTCTCTGTGTCCTGTGAAGCAAAACCTGAGACTAAATGAGAACAGAGATAGCAGCGCTCATGACGGTGGTCTCCAGCAGGGCCTCAGCTCATTAAGCCCATCGTGGCACTGTGCTCACCTACCTGGGATAGAGAAGGATTTACAGAAAGAGAGGGGTGAGTAGAAGAAATGCAGATTGAGTGGATGAGAGATTATACCCCACGAAAGGACTCTGTAGTTACTCAAGGATTTTTTTTTTTACCCATTTTGTAAAGTATTCTCATAACAATGCAGACTTGTTGCTTTGAACGACGCAGTTATCACGGATGAACACTTTACATGGCCAAAAATATATGTTATTAGGTTGAGGCATATGTATGGTCTTTGCAAGTATCTGTTTAAAATGACACTGCCCACATACTCCCATGCATACTTATGTTGTTATGGTATTCAGCCAATTTCCACTGGAGGGCAGTGAAGAGGCCAGACTTCACCCCTAACTTCCAATACCAATTTCAAACAATACCAAACATGGTGATAGTGGAGATTGTGACAATGTACATTCTCATAATTAGATTAAAAAAAGAGGCAGTGCAGTAGATGACAGTAACTACGTTCACATGGACAATAATTCATCTATCTGACTTTCCGATCAGAGCTTCCAGCTGACGTGTTTACATGGACAGGGGGAAAAGCTATCCTATCGGTTTTATTTACTTGATGGACAGATATGTTCATAATGTCTTTTGACAGGCGCAATGGCACCTAGGGGTTTTCTTTTTTAAATGTTTAATCTTTTGACCGTCGAAATGCTCAGTAATCATTAACTCTTTCAGTAGGGATTATAAACACAGCCATATAACGGTCTGTACTGGACCCGCGGCTGAAGCACACGATTATGAAGGGATCTGCTATGAATCCAGGGCAAAGGTGCAGCTTCAGCTTTAGGTCTGGCTAATGCTCCGCCTAACATCAGAATTTCCAGTCAGAACGTGGATCATCGGCGGATCTGTTCCGCTGTTGCCTCTGATGTGACTCCATGAGGCGGATCCAAGGCGAACAGTGCAGCTGCCGCGGCTCCGCAGCGCCATCCCTTTGCTATCTGGGGTTGCCCAGCACAGTCCTGTTCTGTTTTGCTTCCGCCTTCTTCCCTGAATCTGCTACGTCACGCAGACCCACGTGGTTCAAGCATGGGCAGAGACAAAACTCCACAGAAATGACTGGAATGAGTTTTTACATGCTCATCTTTTTCTGCTAATCGGATGGTAAAAGGTTTAAACCACCCCTCTCGATGGGATTGAAATGTACTTTCCGATGGAGGCCAATCGGATCAACTGACATGTCTACATGACGCATTTTTATTCTGACTGGCTTTTGATGGGATCAAAATTGCGCCATGTAAACGCAGCTGTTCTATGCAGCCAGTAAATACATTGCAGCTTTTTCTTCTTCTTTATTCCATTTGTTAGTTGTATGTCAGCTATGCTGCTCAACACTGCCCTCACAGTTTCTGGTGCTACCACTCCATCTATTACATCAGGCTATGCATCCTCAAGAACCCTAGAAGCAGACCAAATTGTGCACATAAGGATGTATACGGACAGAAGTCTGGCATCCGCTTTAGCATATGGGGCTCTAGTCAATCCAAGGGTGGTCATTATAACTAATAAAATGTATGTAAACATGTTCGTCTGACAAATGCTCTGAAAACCAAAGTAACAGGCTGCGATAATCCAGCTGGGATGAAATCCCTCCTGCATGAACTCATGATTTTTAATTCATAATAAACTATAATTTCATATTGGTAATAAATTCAATTCAATCCAAATGTGTGTGGGTGTATACAGTGTTAAAATTGGGATTTGACAGGTGGGGGAGCTCTAAAATCTAGATCACTCAGGCAGGACTTTCTCTGCCTTTGCACTGTGTCTTTGGAAATCAGGGCTGCAAGTTTGACTGAAATCTTTAAGTCAATGATTAATCATCAAATGGATGTTTAATTCATGACTTTGTCGGGCATCGTTGTATTTTCTCTAAACTTACCATTTGTTCTATGTGTGAATTCTTCTAATTTTACACTTATTTTAAATTGTTTTTATTTTTTGTTTATTACGGTATTAGGCCTTTTCTGCACTACTTTGGGAAACTTCTTTTTGCTGTAAAATGTGCTATATAAATAAGGTATGGCTCAAGAGGTGGACAAGAACTTTTTTGTCCTACAAAAAAGTTCTGACACGCTAGATTTTATGCGATCTGACAACGCATCATCGGGCACGACAGTGAGCGTTTGTGTGCGATGTGTCTGTTGGGTCAAAATCAGGCTGAAATCATGTAGTCTGATACAGGCATAAGTGGCAGAGGATGGATGGACGGATGGATGGATGGATGGATGGATGGATGGATGAATGGATGGATGGATGGATGGATGGATGGATGGATGGATGGATGGATGGATGGATGGATGGATGGATGGATGGATTTTCTTTAGTCCAGTGTCATGTGAACATTACAAGATAAAATGTTTCAAGTGGGAATTACCTGCTGTTCAAAACTGCTTTTAATTGGTGTGAAAATGAGGATGATGAGGTGTGAAAAAATGTTTAAAAATGAAGGAAACAAAGATAACAGAGGTTTGGAGGCAAAAGCAGGAGGAAAAGAGCAGAAAAGGAAGAATAAGAGCTGAGCTTTGAAGCAAGACAAGACTTTACTGAGAGGGAAAGATTACTCCTCTGTAATGCTGCGCTCAATGAGGGAGAACCGGAGGAGAATAAATTTAAGTCCAGGAGATGAGGGCTTTACACGCTGCAACATTCTCCAAATCACTTCTCATCACTCAGACCTCCACTCTGACATAAGCTCCAATCTCAACAAGACGGCTTCTTTTCTCTGCTTCACCCCCTCAGTTTTCAGTCTTCTTCCCCCTCTCACTTCCTCTCAGTGCTCACATCTGAGCCCTGAGCTCAGGAAATATTGATGCAGGACAGTTTGGACTGTTTTTGGAGCACACGGGCTGGTTTCATTTTAGTGCAGGAAATGTTATCTGGAAGCAAAGAGGCTGAAAGGGAACAAGGAAAACCAGAACACTGTTAATCAGGTCTGAGCTTGAGCATTTTATCTGTTTAGTTCTTCATCATTTGTCATGACTTCTTTCACACATGTATCTATGTGAAGATGGACAATCATCATCCTCACAGCAGACTGGACTGATGGTTTCCAAGCCTCACCGATCTGACGGAGGAGTAAAACACATCAGTTAACAGCACGAATAACAGTCAACTTGATTAATTCAAGAATCAATTTGCTCCTATGTTTAATTTCTAAACTTTATTTTTATACATTCATGTTATCGGTCCATTTACGTGCTTGTTAATCCTGCTTAAATCATCTCCAACTGCTCTCTTGAGCATGACAATGACTTCACTACAGAATACACATACGCAGGGCCGCCCCTCCCTAAACGCAGAACACGCGCTGTTCATAGGGCCGCATCTTCCAATGGGGGCCAATTTTTGCGCAAGGGGATGCATTTGTGCACGGGAGTGCATATGTGCTATACCGTGAAGTGGAGGAGAGAAATGAGAACACCCGTAATCCGACCGCGCAATGAGAAAGTGGGGTAAAAAAATAAAATAAAGACCAGTTGGTGGTGATTGTATATAAGCTATAAACTATAGCCAGGATGTTATAGATTTGCTAGTTTTATATCAATTTATGCTGTGAAAAAGTTTAACTATCTTTAAGGAGACAAATGTCACTATTTGTTGGTTAAATTAATCCACAGTCATCTTTTGAGGGAACATTACAGAGAAACACTGACAAATGAGTGAGTAACCGATGCATTTATTGACATTGGAAACTAAACTTAATTGCAAAGTTTGAAATATCAGTCAATTTGATCTTGGATGATGGACTGTAGTCTATGCACAATAATAATACAATAATAATACAATGGCAACAATCATGACAGTAATAAAAATACAATAACAGATATCAACAGGAGTTCAATTTCTATTTTCTTTTTTTTTTTCCTTTTTAAATTGGGTTATTTTTTTTAAAGGCTTTTTTGGGCTCTAGTGGCCTTTATATGACAGTGTATAGTGACAGGAAGGGGGCAGAGAGAGTGGGGAGAGACATGCAGCAAAGGGTCCTGGACCGGGAATCAAACCGGGGCCGACTGCGATGAGGAGCTGTAGCTTCTGTTCATGGGGTGGCTGCTCAACCAACTGAGCTAAACACCGCCCCGTTCAATTTCAATTTTCAATCTATTTATTTGCAAATCATCATAAAATGCAGCATAAGGTTCAACGTCTCCATAAGAGCCACACCTGCAAAATGGGACTCCCCAGAATCTATACAGCTTATACAGTAATTTAGGACCCAAGTAAAAAAATATATCAAAATACACAAATAACAATTCAAACAACAATATACAAACTACAAACAATAAAAGTTTTTGTAAGTATTAGTAGTAGTATTACCAGGCCAGTACTAAAAGTGGTAGTAGTATTTGTAAAATAGTCTATAATAATAGGTAGTAGAAGTAACAGTAGTAGTTTTATCATTATTACTATAAGTAGTAGTAGTAGTACTTGTACAAGTATTTGTATTAATTGCTTATGAATCTTTTTGAGACTAGTATTTACATTAAAGGAGCTCTATCATGAAAAATGGACTTTTAAGAGCTTTTCAGCATGTCAGTGTGTTATTTCCTCATCAAGAAATGATTTAAATCGTTATTTTTCTTCATTGATCGTCCAATCTACATGAATATTTAAACCAAGCGCTACCTCCCTGCAAACGACTGACTATCCACCCCGTTACGTATGAACGTGGCACCAATCACGAAGCGACAAACACGCATGCGCAGCATCGTAGCAAGACGCCCTCTGTTGAACAGAAACTCAGAGAATCCTATACACACTCTCTGGGGAAGAAACAAACAGCCTGCAGGAAGATTTCCTCAGAGACAAGCAGCCATCAGCTAACAGACGTTTGCTCCAGAGTTCAGGAGAATTTTTCTTTTTTTTTTTTTTTTTTTTTTAAGCTCTAGAGGACAGCAAGTTGGGAAAAATGCAGTTACGTTCAGCGTGGTTATGTTCAGCGTGGGAGTTTGTTTGTTGTACTGGACGAATCCACTTGCCAGAAGTGGTTGGATTATAACTTCAGGAGCAGGAAAAAAAAAACTCAACTTTGAGTGTGAACTTCACTCCTGGCAACTTAATGAATCTCGGGCAGTAAAGTGTTTTTTCTCTGGGATTACTTCTGAAACCTGACGCACCCAGAGGAAAGAAAAATCTGAAATGAGATCTCCAAAATGTTTAATTTACTATGAGATATGTGTGACACCAAAATGAGACTAAAGTTTATTTCTCCTGTGTCTCAGTTTGATCTCTGGAGCAATAATATGTACCAAAGCTCGATTTAGTCTCCTTTCAAGTTGTAGAAAAGATCTCAACAAGCCCTCATATCATTCTCAGAGTTTCTCAACTTTTGTGTCTCCTTGTGATCCTAAGCAGAGAAATCAGAGAGCTCTCTATGAACTAAATCTAGTCTCATCCCAGTTTCAGTTCATGCTCTGACAGAGCAAAGGAAGAGCTCTCCACAAGCACTCCTTTCAAGTTGTAGTAAAGATCTCAACAAGCTCTAATTTCTCAACTTTTGTGTCTCTTTGTGATCTGACACAGAGAAATCTACAAAGAAGTCTACCCTCATCACAGTTTCAGTGTCCTTTTTGTAAAGCATCAAACACGACATTCCTAGAATTGACTCTACATTCAAAATGTTTTGCGACTCATGACATACAAATAAAAAACAATTTTAATGTCATGATGTAGTTTACCATTAAGACCAAAACATATCTTAACCTGCTTGTATGGATTTCTTGTCTGGATTTCTTACAATAACTGGTTCAATGCAGAAATTTGCCAGCACATCACCAGGGCCATCAAACAGCATCTTTACAAGTACAGGTGCCTCTTCAATTGATGGGGATGGGAAGAGGTTGAGAGCATGGGGCGGTGACAGGTGGGGCCTCCAAATAACATTTTGCTTAGGGCCCCAATTTGGTCAGGGCGGCACTGCATCAATGGCCTCCACAGTTACCAGATCTCAATCCATAGGGGAACCTTTGGGATGTGGTGGGAGACTGTCATCATTCGATTCAATTCAATTTAATTCAATTCAATTCAATTCAATTCAAAGTACCTCATTTATCCCAGAGGGACAATTAAAAATTAAAAATGTAAAGGAAGCAGCATCAACACCAAGCAACAATACATGTGCAAAGTGCAAAAAAAGTACAATGAACATACTGTACATAAATACATGAGGGTGTGGTAGCGCAACGTCTTCGCTATCTGATCAGAAGTGCTGCTCGTTTAGGAATAATGATAAGAGAAGCTAATGTTGTCTTATGAGTCAGAGTACAGACCTGAATTATGGATTTCAGCAGCGTGTTGTTTTTAGTCAAGCACTTCGTTGGTCAGCCGGTCAGCTGAGGCTGAGCAGAGACCGGGAGGCGGTGGTGAAGAACGACAGATGCGTCTCTTAAGGTTACACGTTTATTACAATATAACTGGCAAACTACGGCAGAGGACTGTGTCGTCGAATCCTGTACGTGTCTCAGCGGTCAGTAACGAAGTTCGGCCTGGTCAGCTGTCTGTCGTCTTCCGGACTCTCACTCCCCTGTCTCTGTTTCTGTGATGCTTAAAAGGTCCCTCTGTGTCAAAACCCTTCCCCTCCTGTCTCCTGTCTGTGAATGACACGTCAGCCCATCTTGAAATCTAGGTTCATAACTTGTCATGTCGCCCTAATTTTATCAGTTGTCCTTGTCCTTGTCATAACTTTAACAGTATATATCTATAGAGTCAGACTGTCTGCCACCACAAGGGGAACTGTTGAAGCAGCAGCCACTGACAAATGCTATTGTTCATAGTGCATATATCAGTTAAAGAGAGGGAGATTGTTTGTTTGGGTTGTTTAGGTTCATTTGAATTAAAGAGCTGGGCAGCTGTTGGAACAAAACTCTCCACTTTTGTGTCCTGTAACTTGGACATCCTAGCCTGTGTCCTGATAAGAGTCTATCAAACACATGTGGAATGTATGAGGGGTCTCGAAAGATCCTGTGAGCAGTCTGGATGTGCAGCCGATCAATCTGCAGCAACTGTGTGATGCATCATGTCAATATGGAGCGAAAATCTCTGAGGAATCTTTCCAACACCTTGTTGAATCTATGACACCAAGAATTAACGCAGTTCTGAATAAAAAAAAAAAAGGGGGGGGGGCGCCCAACCTGGTACTACTGTGAAAGTTGACCATGAGCCCTGCTACTTGGCCACAGACATGTTCTTTTTGTCGAATGGTCAGTGTGCAGAGCTTCTACCTGGGAAACTGGGGTTCAAACCCTGTTCGGGCCCTTTTGCTATACTTGCAGGGTTTGTTGTAGGATCTGTAACAAATCCCTTCCTCCCTCTCTTGTTTGTAAGAAAAAACCCATCAAACACCAGTTTGGCTCAATCTTAGTAGAAATGCTTGCTTTTTTTTAATCCCAACACAGAATGGATAGAAATGTTGTAAGCTATAAATCTCTGTCCGTTTCTCTTTTCTTGCTGATCCACAGCCATAACTCAGTAAATAGCAGAAAAAACGGTGCCTTAAAAGGAATTTCAGTTTAAGATTTCTTTGCTCACAGACGAGACGTCTTCATTTGCAATGACAAGAACTTAAAAAAGAGCTTCTGCATCTTTAGTAAATTAGCCCCCTGACTGATATCACTAAAATGCACGGAAGCCAGAGAGGCCCCCCTATTGTGAACCTTTCCACATCGCTGCAGCTCCTTTTATGCCTGTTGGCCTCTGAATCTCTGCTGACCCGTTTCACCACACCGGTACCGACACCATCTGCTGTCTCTGCTGCCGCAGCACAAAAACAAAGGCTCCTAAATGTTCAGACACTTTGATGCAGCTGCCTTCAGCTCGTTTTCCTCCGTCTGCTGTAAGTTCTGTTTTGGAGCAGCTGGAAGATGCAGAGGCAAACATGTGGGCAAAAGTTAACTAGAGAAACTAGTTGATGGACCGTATCCAGTTGTAATGACACGCCCTGACGACCAACCTCCATCTGGAATGTAAAAACACACTAGGGTTGATTGAAGCACATAAAAAGGACAATCAGCTGCATTTTCCCTGAATATTCTAACACTGCATGGTCTACTGATCCTAAGTGACCAACTACAAAACTCGTGGGAGCCCTGATGACCTGGCCACTCTTGTCTGTAGATAATAATAGAGCCAGTGGACATGCACTGTGCAGTGTTTCAATCTGAAATGAAACCTTTTTTATATGTTCTGCTGTTGGTTAACTTTAGCTTCATTTCCACCTTTTTGTACATTTTTCTGACAGCTTGTACGCTCATTTTCATTTCTTCAAACACTCCCTGCTTTTCTCTGTGCTCTAACTTTCCAGCCTTTTTTCCCAGCATCTTTACTTCCTCTGTGATCTTCAGTATTTTTCTCTTTTGTTTTTCTTTGTTCTTGCTGTGTGCTAACGTAATGTTTGACCCTGTGTGTGTACAGTACACATTGGATTTTAGACTTTAACCTTGTTTTCCATATGTCTTGGACCTGACTCAGTTTTAGATGGAAAGAGCCACAGGTGTTTTCAGGTTTGCACACAGCTTGGGGAGAGGAAAATGATGGGCATGTCTTTGGATGCACGACTGAAGTGGAGAGGAAAAACCTGGAATCACAACCTGGAACTCCAGAGCATGAATGGGAGGTGAAAGAGTGGCACAGGGATGCTTCGACTGGTACACAATGGAACATTATTTATCTTGTGACTCTTGAAGTAAATTGAAACCAATCAAAACCAAATTGTTCCCAAATTGGAGATAATGTTGTCAATGAATATGAGGAGGAGGAGGTGACGAAAGATGAGCTCTGAAATACAAAGATGACTTTGAGCAGAGCTCTTATCTAAAACATTCCACTTCTCTTCAGTCTGATGTACCTCTCTGTCCATCCCGGAGGGGCGACACATTGATCCTTCTCTTCGCCAGCAGAGCATCCATTGTGTTTGGGTTGTTTGGATCTTTGACCCTTTGATGGGGGCCCTGAATACAAAGGAGGGGGCTCCACATTCCAGAGCCAAGGTCCAGGCGGCAGCTTTATTTGTGTTGGTTTTTTATCACTCTGTCCGTTGGCAGGTCTTTAGTCTCATCTCTGTAAAGGAGAAGTTTCAGACAATGTGACCTCATATCTCTCATTTCATTGCTTTTTCTCACGATACGAGAATTCCTCACATAACAAAACTTGTTTTTTTAATCATTTTAAATTCCTTTTCCCTGTAGGTTTGTGTCCATGGCAGCACACACATTTGACCTAAAACCATCCTTTTTTCTCCCCATTTATATATATATATATATATATATTTACCATTAACAGTAAAAAAGATGACAGAAATTAAAGTTGGAAAGAACAAGAATAGTTACAATCAGTCCCCCCTTTCCCTTGTATTTCCCTCTATGGATTCTGTTGGGAATTTCTGGGATTCAGAAACTGACAGCTACCTGTACAACGATGAGGCCAGAGGTACCACAGCTAATATGAGAATAAATGTGGGCATGCTGTAGATTGTTGGGAGAAAATCTGGGAAACAGAGAAGTTATGTTAGATTTACTGGATATTTCCTGACATTTTAACACACTCGTGTTGGTCTGCAGCTATATGTGTATTTGCCAACTTGTCTTGAAACCGAGGTTGTTTATTAATAAAGTCCTAAATCTGTGCAGAGACCGTATTTGTCCTGGATAAAAGAAGAGTTGAAACTCTGGTAGAGCAGGAGGGTGGAGGTGTTTGATAGACCATTTGATAGCTGGAAGGACTCATTTCTAAAACTGCCAAGCCATGCTCCCACTGAAGGCGCTGATGCGGTTATTTTCTTAGTTTAAAACTGCTTAATAAAAAAAAAACTCTCAGTTCCACTCAGAAGTGCTGCAATGACTAAAAGAAATATCTAATGATCACATCTGTAAAGTTAAGGCAGATGAAACCAATGAACCCAGAATCTTTCAGGCTCAACATCAGAAATCTCATTGCATCACTTTGGCCTTCACAGATTTAGTCGATTCTGTTCAGTTTCTGTCCAGCTTTTACTTCAAGATTAGCCTTCTGCAGTTGCTTACTATTAGGCTGTCCAAAATATGTACTAAAAAGTGCTGAGGCTAATGGTTCCAATAAGAACTTGCAGCAGAGATCATGTTTCTCCAGTTTTATCTTTACTTCATTGTCTCCCTGTTAAATCCAGAGTAGAATTCAAAATTCTTCCCCTCACATTTATTCATATTTGATATTTTTAAAAAGTGTCTCAACACCTACCGTTTTAGCAAGCTTTTTAATTAATTTGTCATTAATACTTTTTGTCTGTATCATTCATTTACTTTTATTTGCTTAGGCCAACTTTTTATTACTTTTATCCCTTTTTGTTATATATATAGAGAGAAAGTGTAACTATTTTGTTTGTCATTTTATTGAAACATTGTTGATTTTGATATGCAAAGCACTTCGTGCTACTTGGGTATGAAAAGTGCTTCATAAATAGAATTTCAATCATTCATATAAAGCTCGGAGTGATCAAGCTCCACCATAGCTCAGATTTTCTTATCAAAGTGCTCTTACCCCAGCTTTACACCTGGTCCGTGACGTGAGCGCAGCGGCTTTGCGGCGACTTCCTCGGCGCGAGCATTTACACTGTTCACTGTGTGGCCATGCAGCGCACTCATGAGTGCACCAGCTGTTGTTAGGTTCGTAACATCACGGAATCACGAGAGGACTGCTAGATCGCCTGTGATTCTCATCCAAATGGTTCATTTTGTCATGTTTGTGCGTCATGGTTTCTTATTTCACTGTAACCTTGTGGACACGGAGATGTTCATGTTCAGGTAGTTCAGCAGTTTAAAAGCTGCACAGTGGCTTTTGTTTAGGAAGTTACCGGATATTTTACACTGAACCTGTGTCTGACTTCCTGTCTGGTTCGATCTGAACTACTGATATTGACGCAGTGTTGGTACAGCTGGCACGTATCTGTAGCGCAGCGGCGCCGCATGCCGGAGCAACAACGGACCGCTCATGTGCCGCGGCGTGATCAATATGTTTCAAACCCTTGATTACATGGGCATGATCCGGTGCGCATGGCACGCCGCTGCACTGCACTCACGTCACGGATCAGGTGTAAAGCCGGGGTCAGACTGTAGGTTTCCTTAAGGTTCCTAAAGGTTCTAACAGTAAAATAGGAGGGAGAACCTTCAGTTATCAGACCCATCTCTGTGGAACCAGCTCCCACTTCAGCTTCAGGAAGCTGAGCCTCCAAATCAGTTCAATTCAAGTCAATTACATTAAGCTTTATTTGTAAATAAATAGAGTTTCCAAATATATACATATATGTATAATTAGCCTGAAAATATAAAATACATTCTAACGGGTTTGACAATAACATTATGTGTATATCTACAAGTGAATACATGCCGCCATTGCAGGTTGCCAAATACAATCTCTGTGTGGCAATAGTATGTTAGGCACAGTTAGGCTGGCACAAGGGAAACAGTGGAGTCGACAAGTCAATCAGCTGCTTCAGAGCCCCAGAGATATCGTTATCCATCTCAGAAGAGGAGTGACCTGATAAGAGCAAAAACTGAAGTAAATTTAAGTGAAGCGTACACAAAATGGACCCACATAAACATTTTCCATGGCATCAAATCTGGATTGGTGAGCTAACTTCTTTACTAAAGTGGCTAATGATAGATGTCAGTTATAAACTCCTCTGCATTACTTTTGGTCATGGTGCAGGCTGCTGGTCACTTGTTGTATCGGCAGTGAGCCTGGCAACCCAGCAGCTGGAGTTGTTTTTCCGCTGTTGCAACTACAGCATAGACACACGTGATGTCGCTGTTCTGTCTGTATTCCATATTTAACCTTTAATGCTTGCTACATACTATATCTGTATGAAAAACTGCAATCAAGGCCCCACTCACTTGATTCAAGTCCTTGTTCTTCTGCTTCAGCCAACTGTGGCTGTGGATCAGGTGGTAGAGCAGGTTGGCCAACGGTCAAAAGATTGGAAGTTTAAATCCCAATCCCCCAGCCATATGTTGTTGTGTCCTTGGGCAAGACACTTAACCCTCCTTGCCTCCAGTGGGGGAACCACTGGTGTGTGAATGTTCTGGTGGTGGCCAGAGGGGCTGTAGGTGTGAAATGGCTGCCACACTTCAGTCAGTCTGCCCTGGGGCAGCTGTGGCTACACACATAGCTTTCCATCACCAAGTATGAATATGGAGTGAAAGAATAATGGATCTGTGAGCACTTTGAAAAGCATGATATTAATCTAATCCATTATTATTAATGTGCAAGTGAACTCTGATTTGGATCAAAGAAGCCAACTTTGGTCCACTCTTCAATGTAGGTCTTGGTCTGCTTCATGCAAACCAAACCCATAATAATAATGAATTGGACTTATATTGCGCTTTTCTAGGCACTCAAAGTGCTCACAGTAGATCCATTATTCATTCACTCATTTATACTTGGTGATGGTATGTTACGTACGTAGCCACAGCTGCCCTGGGGCAGACTGACAGAGGCGTGGCAGCCATTTTGCACCTACAGCCCCTCCAACCACTACCGGAACATTTACACACATTCATACATCAGTGTTTATTCAGGCCGGCCAGAATAATGCTGCTGTAACAGTACAGTTTCTCAGTCTGGGACTAATAATGTACATATGACTGAAGGCAAATTCAGACCAGTTGAAGTTTGCAACCCTCCATCACAACAAGTCTAGTAGAGTTTTTGGTGTGAATGAGCTCTTCATTAAAGCTGTTTAAACTGATTTTTGCATTAATTTTTCCTCCTCTGGAATTTGTCTAAATATGTCCAAGTTTCTTCAACCTTTCAGGTTTTTAATAGCACTTAAATGTAATTTCCCACTGCAGTCAGTGAGTGCCACACAGACTTTGGGGTCCGCTGCTCCGACTCCCTGGTTGATAATCCCCTCCTTTAGGTTTCTAGGGGCCACCTTACATCTTCATCACCTCCGTCTTCCCGACAGAAATGTGCCCGTATTAACCAGCTGTTGTTGCCATGGAGATGTTTATGGACACCTTTTCATTCTTGACATTTGTTGACTTTGAGAGCCATCACATCCCGTATTTTGGAGGTTTTTCCCTTTTGTTAAAGTTAATTGTGCGTGCGCTCGGCAGTGCTGCTGCCTGGCTGCCATCCTGGGCTTCAGCACCATTGTGTAATAAAATGGAATTATGCCCCTAATCATTGCCCTCTCTGCTGCTATTGCTCTCATTCACTTCCTCTCTTTATCTCTCTCCTCCCACACCAGCTCTTCATTTTTTCCCTTTCTTTTTGAAGTCATTACAGGATCCGAGGACAGTTTTATGACATTTATTCTTCTTGGCACCTCTCCTCCATCCTCCCTCCCTTTCCCATCTCCTCTCTTTCTCTCATCGTCCCTCTCTCTTTCTGTTAATTACCCTTGCAGTCTTATCTGTCGACACCCTTCAAACTTGCAGTTCCCTGTCATGAATCAAGTGCTCCCTCCTCCTCTTCCTCCTCCTCCTCCCCCACCTCCTCTATCCATATCGGCCAAACAATTAACCAACCGGCTCAGTCTAATTAAGCATCACAGAAAAACACGTGCATGACTCCACCTTTTTTCCTTTGTGTGGCCCCGATGGAGCAGCCTTCATCCTTTTGCAGAGGATTACATGACTGTTGCGCTCGGCTACAAGTTCCAGACCAACACGCATCTGCAGAGATGGTCTCAGGCAGGTGAAAGGGGTACACTGCAAAAATACCCCAACTACAGCTGTATATATAAAAACATAATGCAAGCATCCATTTGCCTTTTAGGGTACATTCACACCAGGACAGTCCAGGGACTCGGGGTCCGTGTACCTCGCGGCCATTCGTTTTTCGTTTTGATATCAAAAAACGAAAAACGAGAATCCAACCCATTTCCGATTTTCGTTTGGAAGATGGTAAACAAAAAACGGTAAACGAGTTATTTCCCGTTTTTCGTTTTGAAATCGGAAAACGAAAAACGAACCTTTATCTGATTTTCCATTAAAAGCTTTATTTTTACAAAGTCGGGAAATAAAATACGACCAAAATTCATTTCTTAATCTTGCTTTGGCTTGAACCGGAAGAGCGTTCTTCTTCTGCTGCTGCTGCTGAAACTACCCTGCGGCGTATGGACCAATCACCTGGCTTTGTTCGCTCACACCCACCTCCACCTACTGCTGTGGGCTCGGCTGCTAAAGCTAACAGCTTGCCTCGGGAAATAATGGTTGATTTGTGCTTTTGATGTTCTGATCGACATTCCAGGATTGGATTTAATTTTCTAGGCCGCTAGTTGATCCTGAACGACGAGCTAAATGTGATGCTGCTATAAAACGTGACAACTGGAGGCCATCGGAGAGTTCTCGGCTGGGCAGCCGCCTGGTAGCAGCACTTTCTCAGTGGTAAGTCCCCTGATTATTCTGTTTTGTTCGCTTTTCAAGTATATTTTGGGTGTGCTGGTGTAAGTTTATGTAAAATGAAGATAATGCATCACTAAAATGCAGCAGACCAGATACGACCAGATACTTCACGTTTGTCGGTTGTTCAAAACACGTCTGACGAAGGCTTTTTGTGTCTCCCCCAGGTGACAATACGCCGTCCCCAGCTGATACTCCGTCCATCATCGTGTTTGTCTGCGATCCAGAGAAAAGAAGAACAAGGGAAGATCTGGAAACGTTTGCAAGAAGACAACAAGCTAACGAGAGTTTTAAGTTCTCAGTACAAATAAAACCTTACAGACTTTTATTGTCATTTGTGGTGTCAATAAACTAAACATAAAGCAGCTGTTTCCTCAGTTATTGTGACGTCAGCTCTAAATATAATGTTGGGATGTATCTAATGTTTACATGGTGTTAACGTTATCTGGTTCTACTGTTTTTATCTGTAACATGAAAAGGAAATTATACTTCGGGACACTTCCCACATCCGACGGTCTGATGCCACCCTGCACCAGATATTTACATGTAGAAATGTCTTATGACTTCTAGCTTTTGTTTCTCCTCTGGTGAAGTGCAATTTTCGACTGATGTGGTTGTTGTAAACGTCATGGTAGCAGGCAGCAACATCTCCGTCTGTTGGCAGTTTTGAAAGTTTGTAAACAAGGATTTGGGAAAATCGTAATGGTCTTGAGCACCAACAAAGGCAATTTATTTAAGTTATTAAAATATTCCTGTCTGATCTGCCCACATAAAAGCTGAACTGGCTTTGAAAGAGTAAAATCCTCCAGCACCGTCCATCCTAAACTAGAGTCAGCAGCAAGTTAAGTCACTCCGCAGCTGTTGCAGTCGCTCTCTCTCTCGTTTTAAAATAAACTTTAATACCCAAATAACTGTCCTACAAACAAAAACTATGCAAAGTAGTGTAACATGGGGAGATGACTTCTGGTATTACAGAAGCAAACAAAGTGTAGGAGCTATTAGGCGGTTGGATATTCATTCAATAGGTGACAGGTGAAACGCAGCATCAGCACCTGGGTGGTGGGTGTGTCACAAGGTTTGAAAGGTGCACCTCCTGATTCACAGCGCTTGTTAAGATGAATGGATGAGGTAGTGGGGTGAGCCAGGCGGTTGTCCTAATTTCTGTTGACCGCGTATTATTTTTGTGCAGTCTTTTAGTCTAACGCTTTAGTCTTTGATTAAGCTGGACATTTAAATAATCTGAAACAAAAGGAATAAACGGCATCGCTTTGACAGAGGTCTTTGGAGTTGCTCCCTGGAACACGCGCGTCTGACAGATAACCCAGAGTTCAGCCCACGGCGGCACTTTAGTCACGTTTTGCCGTAATAATAAGATAAACCATTCAGTTCAATAATTAACAAACGGACGCGGCTTGTCAAAGACTGGCTTAGTTTTGATACAATTTTTGTTATTATTGTAATTTATACAGGTTGAATATAGATTAATGCAGAAAATGTGTAAGGCTGGAGTCTGACCATCCCTTTGTGGAGGTGGAATTTACCCAACAGCAAAATCACAGGTTTCTCTCCATCAGCATATTATCGTTTTCATAGAAACATTTATAAAATTTTCCTCCTCTTATAGGCTATATTTCCACATATTAGTCCAACATATTCCAGTGTACACATAAAATGACAAATGGGTGCAGAATCCCAGCCAGGTTAGCTTTTTGCCACCCATGCAGGATGTAACCAAAGACTGAACAAAAGTAAAGTTTTTTTTTCTGCATGTGAAAGACGAAAACAGACCCAGATAACGTTAACACCATGTAAACATTAGATACATCCCAACATTATATTTAGAGCTAACGTCACAATAACTGAAGAAACAGCTGCTTTATGTTTAGTTTATTGACACCACAAATGACAATAAAAGTCTGTAAGGTTTTATTTGTACTGAGAACTTAAAACTCTCGTTAGCTTGTTGTCTTCTTGCAAACGTTTCCAGATCTTCCCTTGTTCTTCTTTTCTCTGGATCGCAGACAAACACAATGATGGACAGAGTATCAGCTGGGGACGGCGTATTGTCACCTGGGGGAGACACAAAAAGCCTTCGTCAGACGTGTTTTGAACAACCGACAAACGTGAAGTATCTGGTCGTATCTGGTCTGCTGCATTTTAGTGATGCATTATCTTCATTTTACATAAACTTACACCAGCACACCCAAAATGTACTTGAAAAGCGAACAAAACAGAATAATCAGGGGACTTACCACTGAGAAAGTGCTGCTACCAGGCTGCTGCCCAGCCGAGAACTCTCCGATGGCCTCCAGTTGTCACGTTTTATAGCAGCATCACATTTAGCTCGTCGTTCAGGATCAACTAGCGGCCTAGAAAATTAAATCCAATCCTGGAATGTCGATCAGAACATCAAAAGCACAAATCAACCATTATTTCCCGAGGCAAGCTGTTAGCTTTAGCAGCCGAGCCCACAGCAGTAGGTGGAGGTGGGTGTGAGCGAACAAAGCCAGGTGATTGGTCCATACGCCGCAGGGTAGTTTCAGCAGCAGCAGCAGAAGAAGAATGCTCTTCCGGTTCAAGCCAAAGCAAGATTAAGAAATGAATTTTGGTCGTATTTTATTTCCCGACTTTGTAAAAATAAAGCTTTTAATGGAAAATCAGATAAAGGTTCGTTTTTCGTTTTTCGATTTCCGATTTCAAAACGAAAAACGGGAAATAACTCGTTTACCGTTTTTTGTTTACCATCTTCCAAACGAAAATCGGAAATAGGTTGGATTTTCGTTTTTCGTTTTTTGATATCAAAACGAAAAACGAATGGCCACGAGGTACACGGACCACTCGGTCCAGCTGGGTGGAGTTTTCTGAAAAATTTTACACCTTTCTTTGCTTTGTTTTGTGTTCAAACTGCATGTAACTTAAGCAGACCACCACAGTTAAAACATCTGCTTGCTAGGGGGCATTGCTCAGCAGAGCAACCACTGATGGAAAAAGCAGGGAGAAGAAAACTTTCTGCTTCTAATATTACTCAATCTCTGTCTATAAGACATTTTCCAATTTTTTCCGTTATGACCTCAGCTTCTTCAAACACACACTGTTCACTTTGTTTTCCCTCTGACCCAAACAAAAATCTACCCAACTTCCTTCTACTTCTTCTTCTTGATGCTTTATTGCAGTTGGGAAAACTCACTTCCATTAGGTCCCCTGGATAGTCTGATAGTTTGCAAGGGAACCGAGACCCCCGGCTTTCAGGCGGACCAGAGTTCACTTCTTAGGTACACACCAGGATGCGGTTGGTGTTCACACTGCATCAAACCAAGCAGACTATCCATGGAAGCATATCACGGTCCGTTTAAAGTGAACCAAACAGCCACAGTATGAATGCACCTTTACACCTGCATATTCTAATTCAGGGTCAAATCAAGCTCTGCCCAATTACCCATTGATTGGAGTCAGGTGTGTTGCAGCCTGGAAGCTACTAATACCTGCAGGACGCCGGCCCTCGAGGACCGGAGTTGCCTATCCCTGTTACAGATGTTTATTGAAAAATTAAAAGAAAGAATTAAAAATATATTTTCTGTGGTGGTAATGTGATGGTAAAACCTGCTTATTTATGACCATTTGCTTTTTGTCAGACTTGTAAAATCCAACATTTTGCCATCCTTATGAACTCTTCTGTCAGGACAATTTCCTTCGCCTCTCCTTGGTGTGACTTCTTTAGCAATACACGTTGCTCTCTGTTGTGGTTTGAGAGGAGTGGGATCTTGGTGATGGAGCATGCCTGGGTCTGCGTTTGTGATTGGTTGGGATGAAGTAATGACTGTTGTATTAAGCTACACAATAGCCTGTTATAATTTGAAATTTTTATCAAGTCTTTTTCTTATTGCACTACATTTAAAGCAGAACTCAGTAACTACAGCTCGGGGCTCCCCCTAGTGGCGTACTTTCACTGTCATAAAGTTCAACCCCCCCTACACCCCCACAGCACACAGACGGCTTCTCTACCTGTCTTTCCTCTATTTTGATTCCTGGATATATTTCTAAGCGTTTTCTAGCTTGTTGATGCTACTTTGCTGCGTTGGTAGCAGCACCACGTCTCCCTCTGCTCAAAGCAAAGACCTGTCTCTTCTGAAACGGGATGTTTTACCCGCGATTTGCGGGTAAATATGCCGTGGATTATATTTTTCACTGGTGTTGGCGAGTAGCAGGTAAGAATACGAACTTTTATTTACTTTTTGCGGACGTGACAAGTGATTATTGAGCCTGAAGCAGTGATGCTTCACCCGGCGCCCAGGCAGCGCAAGCTACGTGAATCACTCTGGTCCAGCAAAGAGTTGGTTATGAGAGCCAGGAGCCGTGTTTAGGTGGTGTGAAGCTAAAGAAATGTTTTCTTCGAATTAGCGCTGGTAGGCTGGTTAAAATCAGAGCTGGAAGCAGCTCGGTAGATAGGGGACCTGAGTACCGTACAGCGGTTTCTGTTGTCGCAAGTTCTGCTCGGGTCGGCGCAGGCAAAGTTGTATTTAACTGCTCGCAGGCCAGAGGCCCCGGCGGGAGGGGGGGGAACATTGAATCGCTCCGTAAACACTTTGTTTAGCCCCACGGGGATTCCGAAAAGCATTTATTGAGGTAAAAAAGTTACTGAAGGCCCCTTTAACTGACCCACAAGACTGATACCAACAGTCCTGTGATTCTTGACTCCCCTTGGAGTCACTCATTAAAAATAACTTAATAACTAGAATACTTCCTACCACTTCCCAACATGTGAGTATAGTCCTTTTCTGATGGGATTAGTATTATATAGGGACCACATGTAACTTGCAATAATTACAGAGATTGTCTGTGATGTTAATCCTGTGTGAATCGGCCATGTCAGTGATTTGTGATGCAATAATTCCCCCGCAAATTACCTACCATAATTTGCTGAACTCCGAGGTCTTGTGATAATACTAATCCGATGCAAATAGGCATCTCTGTAATTTAAACGGAAATGAACAGGATTGACACAGGATTTGGCCAAATTTTTTCCACAGATGCAATTTTTTTTTTTCTTATTGGCGAAGAATGGAGACTGAAATGACGTTTTCCCTCTTTGTAATGATCGTTAACAATGCATTTACTTTGGAATCGGAATCATCAGGGTTGTTTCACCAGACCCATATGAAAACCTGAAAATGCCAGTTTCTCTGAGGGAAACATTTAATTTGGACAGCAGCATGCTGAAAGTTCTTAAAGCACTGGTATAGAAATGATTGTCCATGAGTTATTCATGGATTTTCCATGCATTTGTAGTTTGTATATGTACAGACTTTGGCTCTGAATTATCACCCGCTGTTGGTGAAAACACAGCTAGGGCGAGCAGATGTTTTGCGATACGCAGCGCGTGGACATCATATCTGCCAGATGTCTGTTAATGTTGGTTAAATCTCAGACTTCAGTTATCCTGTGCAAATGTGCCACAGAAAAAACAGACTTAGGGGAGAAATGTATTTATTACACGTGGTCCCAAGGTAAAACTAATCCTAACAGAATAGGGCTGATGTTGATGATTCTTCAAAAACCATAATAATGCATTTACTACATTGTAATAAAGTTTGGTCAAACATTTTGCAGTTGTTATGCAGTATTTGTGCCCTGCAACTTTAGCACAGCATGGTTGTTTGTTGCATGAACCAAACTACTATCACCAGATGTGTTTCAGCAGGCCAAAAAAATCATTTTAAAGGTGTTGGAAAATCTAATCACTCAAACTGTAAAATCAGGAACAACAGACCAGCGTAATCTTGGTTGAAACAGTTTACTCATGAAGAGCATGTTGTACAAAGACACGATACAAACTAAGGAATGACTGCTTTATAAGGCAGTAAACTGTGTGCAAGGTCGTTTCATCATGGCCCGAGCGGAGAAAGTTACAGATGCATCTTTGAAAGGAACATTCGTTCCTCAGCGTAATCAGTAGTACAGAGGTCAACAGTAATTTTTCTGTGTAAAAAGAAGACAAGCAGATTTCATGAACAGTGTGATGCGGAGTGGGGCGGGAAAAAAGCTTAGGAATCACTTGCCTTTTCGTCAGATTTGATTTAAGGGGGCACAGTGTTTGTTTGGGGGGGCAGTGGCCCCTCTTGTCCCTGCCTGGCGCCGACCTCGATATGTAATATAGTCAAAACACATAAAAGAATAATAATCAGTTGTCAGAATAAATAATCATAATACAGATTAAATATTCTAACTTTATTTTCTTCTTCAATTCTTGAAATAATCCAAATAAACTTCCATTAAGGTTGCTTGTTTGTTTTTACTGGTATGTACAGCTCACATTGAACTGGGATTTGTTGTTAGGGAAAGAACATGGATTTGTCTTAAAATAAGAATAACTTGCTGATGCAAAACATGCTCAATGAGATGAAGTATATTTTTGGACAAAAATGTATTTTCTTTGTACAATGATGTTATTACTGGCTTAAAATTCCTGTCTTGCAGAGTAAATTCAGGGGAATCTAAATGAAGAGCTTATCTCACAGAACTGCCTCTGAGTAAGATAGTAAACTTCCAGCCTGTCTTCCTTGTGATTGTTTGTTGCAGCACACAGACAACAGACTGAACCCCTCTTGGTCAAAACTTGCTGCACATACAGGGTGGGCGTTAACAAGAAATGACAGGAGGCGTCCCACACATGCCACTGATTGTCCACATGATTGATGACTTTAATACAAAAGATGCAATAAAGCAGAACTTAATGGAAAATTAGCTGCAATGGAATAGTAAATTATTACACTTCATTATTGCTCTCTAACATGGCAGATGAACCCTATTATATTTCTTTTGTACCTACTTTTTCTGTGGGTTTTTGTGTGGTCGGTGTCATGGGGACTTTGTGTACAGTTGAATTCTGTAGCTTTTCTTACGCCCTGCATCTGGTAGAATTCAAGTCAAAGCATCATATGTGTAGAGAAGTGGGATAAATCAGAACACAGTGAAGGCAAAGCCTCATAAGAGATGAGAGAGAAAGTCAAACTGGAAAAAAAAAGATTTGACAGACAAACTAAAAGCATCACTTTGTGGGATACTTTGGCTTAACAAATGTGAATGTAGCATGATGTGATGTCAAACCTCCAAACATATTCCCTCAAACTGAAAAAGTTATTTTCTTCTCACATTTTGTTCTCTGTAAAAACTCACTCTGTAACTCTCCAACCTTAAAGAGGGGGTTTTACGTCATTCTTAGGCACATAATTCCCTTTAATGGCACAGTCAAATAACTGTGTTACCTTCAGTAGTTTTGAAAATACAGTATATAAAAATATAAAACTTCTAAGAAATGTGACACCACTCCATCTGATGCCTTAAAAATTCACCACTATCCCTCTAAGATGCCTCCTGCTGTTTCTGACATGCACACTGAGACTTTTCAGAGAGCTTGGCAAAGGAGGAGGAGGAGCTTTGTGGTGTTGGAGGTGCTATGTAGTAACAGCCATTTTGGCAGCAATGTTGGTTGCCACAGGAGATTCAGGGATTTCTCAATTATGCATGAATGAGTCAAAGTGATTCCCAGAGCATGTTTCATGGGGAAGGAATGACATGATAGCATAAAAAAAAGTACAAAAAAGTAAATTTTGCATGTCCCCCCTTTAAAACTTCACGTTCCGAACTTGTTTAATGTCACCGTGACGTTTATATGTGTATTTCTGCTGCCCACAAGCAACCAGAGGATGAGAGATTACATTAGACTGTTTCTTTCTTTCCGAATGCACTCTGTGGCTGCTCCAGCTAAGAAACACAAGAACAATCGAAGGAAAATCTGCTATAGTTCTGTAGTGTGCAGTTTGGAGTAACGTACCAAAGCAAACAGCGCTACTTTTTAAATAACAGGGTAATCTAACTAATTACTCTGTCCAATGTTACATTGCTATTGCTGTTACTAAGAATAAAGCGTTACTGACAGTGCTTTACAATAGTAAGGTAAGATCTCGCAATGTCATTTACCAGTTTATCTTGTGGCACACATGGCACCGACACGGCACAAACACTCAAAATTTTGGTTACACTTTACGCAACAAAAATGGTGATAAGGTAACATGCAATACGTTCAAAGTTAAAATATAATCTAAGGGTGGAAATACCAGTAATATGCTGAACCATTTGCACACACAATATGCCATTAGTCTGAGTGAATGTCGCCTTTTCAATCTGCTCTGGATTCAGAGTGACTCTCTAACCAGCAGTGGCAACAGCACTGTTGATAATGATATTGCAGGTAAGTAACACTGCAGGCAATGTTGGCAACTTATTGCCTCATTGTTAAACCAGCTATCAGTAACTTTTGATGTTAAACAAATGCTCTGTTATGTACTCCATTTAAATTGTCACAATGGCAACAACAGACAGAGCCTGACTTGCTCAGAGGCTCGTAACGCGCGCTCCAGTTCACTTCAATCTGATGCTTCTCTGTTTATTGAGGCAGGAAAGAATAACATGACCCAAGTGAGTAAGATTAAGTGCAAATGGCTTACACCAATTTGTCACAGTATATGCCCCTGATTTTCGGTATGTGAACATGGTCAGTGGTAAGTTTTTTTTTTCTTTCTTATTTGCAAGCATGATGACTCTTAACGAAGCACGCTGTTTTGCACTAGGCAGTTAGTCAAGTGTGTGTCAAACTTTGGTTGTCACATGATGATTCTGAATCACGTCTAAAATGCACAGAACTTCTGACTGCTTTAAAGTAATCCAAGTAAGCAACCTAGCAGGGCAACCTGGCTAATAGAAATATCATTTGCAGTTTCAATATCCTTTTCTTAAAACATTACTATTGCATGGCAGTAAAAATGGGATGGAGTGTACAGTAGAAATGCCTCATATTGCCCAATAGGATGAGACGCTGCTGCGTGAATGGATTTACCCCTTTCTCTTCACCTGTGGTGATTTTTCTGATATTTCTGATCTTGTGCAGTTGGGCCTGCTAATTTTACCTGTGTTGTCATAAAGTGGCATCACCCCACTCTCCCATGTAAAACGAATCCAGTCTGAATAGCGCTGACGTCATACAATGTCCACGTTTCCCTCTTATCAGATCCTGTCATTCTCATGATATATTTTCTCAGGACATGACAAAGATTGTCAATCCTAAGTACAAACCCCCAAGCAGCGACAGTTTAACTTGGTCCCTCCTTGGAATGCAGGTGAAAAGAGAAATCTGATCTCTGAGCTGAAATATGTCACCAAGGCAGCAATGACTGCTGATGGATGGAAAAGATTTAGCCAAGATCTTTACCTGACAGTAACACTACACCATGTCAGGAATGGCCAGGCTCAAGGAAAAAGTCCTCAGCACCAAAGCAGCACATGGTAGGTTCTCCCATGGCAAAGATCTCTCAGACCAGAGGAAAATTTTACTGCTCAAAGCTTGCTCTTCTCTTGTTCATGAGACACATTTGAGTTTCTCATTTTAGCCTCATTTTAGTTTCTATTTTGTCTCAAATGTTTCTCTTGTGTTTCTCCTAAAATTTACTATGAGAAATAAGGTGAGACAATATTGAGTCATACTTGAGATCTAGGGGAGATGCTTTTGAGATCACATTTTACTGCTCAAAGCTTGCTCTTCTCTTCTTCATGAGACACATTTGAGTTTCTCATCTTAGCCTCATTTTAGTTTCTATTTTGTATCAAGTGTTTCTTCTCATGTGTTTCTCCTAAAATTCCCAAGGAGAAATAAGGTGAAACAAATCTTTAGTCATACTTGAGACTTAGGGGAGATACAAACAACTTTATTTAACAAATTCTGGCAATTACATTCCAAGAAAAACACTGAAAAACTCTTTATCCAGACTGAAAACACATATGCAAGTATGACAACATTCAAAATAATACACATAATAAAACATTTAAATAAATAAAAGGGAGAAAAAAAACAACCCCCCCCCGCCAAAAATTGTCAAAAATATTAGTTTGTGTGGTTTGGATACACCTCTAGGTTTTTTTTGGTTGTTGGTTTTTTTAGATGTACAATTCACAGTCTCATTTTTGAAATCCAAAAACACTGGGTTTGCTGTCCTCAATGTCTTCTTTATACCAGCTAAACGCCTTTCCGACATCAAGACTTAAAGGTTGAATATGGAATACGGACAGAACAGTGACATCACGTGTGTCTAGGTTGTAGTTGCAATGGCAGAAAAACAACTTCAGCTGCTGGGATGCCAGGCTCACTGCCGATACGCAAGTGACCAACAGTCTGCAGCATGTCGAACAAGTAACGCAGAGGAGTTTATAACTGACAGCTAACGTTAGCCATGTTAGCAAACAAGCTAGCTTACCGATCCAGGAGAAAAGTCGCCATTTCCGTGTTTTACTCCGTGGAAAACGTTTATGCGGGTCCATTTAGTGAAGTCTTCACCTAAATTTACTCCAGGTTTTGCTCTTCTCAGGTCACTCCTCCTCAGAAACAGATAACAATATCTCCAGGGCTCTGAAGCAGCTGCTTCACTGGTCGTCTCTACGGTGTTTCCCTGTACAAGCCTGACTATGACCGAAATATTGTTTCCACACACAGATCGTATTTGGCAACCTGTAACGGCGGCGTGTATTGGCTTATAGACGTAAATAAAATGCCATTATCGAACCCGTAAAAATTTATTCTATAATTATTTTTAGGCTAAATATAATTTTTCTGGAAAATGTTGTACTTTCATTCTGCACACCCCCAAACGACCTGTGGAGGTATTATTTTTTAAAAAATATAGCTTTTAATAAAAATGTTACATATTCAACCTTTAAGACACTCTGCTTTTTGTCCACAGTTTATTGAAATTGTAAGAACTAAAAGAATGTACAAACCATAATTAACTTTATGCTTAGGAAAAAGTCCGGGTAAACATGTACAATGCAAACAAACAACTAAAGCATCTTCTTTTTAAAATATTACAGCAAGCTCTGCACATTAGTTTTTACTTTAAGTGTAATTTTTAGATTAATATTTCCACATCATGAACTGTTGGTCTGCTTATTTATATTAAACACACTTGGATGAATTGAGAACTGTCTAAAAAACAGTATATGAGGTTTCAAGTCATAATTTAGCTGAGTTACCTCATGTAATCAAACAGAACTTTCACAAAAAACATACAGTATTAAACTAAAATAAACATCTGAAATTGTAGATGCTGTTTTAAATGATCAATACATAACTACGATGTGATCAACAGGCATGAGATGTTTGCAGATGATGTTGGCTCTGTTATACATGACAGCAACTTTTCCTTGTGCTCTGCAGTTACTTCCTGATCAACACAACTTCCTGTATGACCACTTCCTGTGACTGAGAACTGCAGCTCTTAAAGGGACCATGCTAAAATACAAAAGCAACACTCCTTAACAGGATATGATGAGACCAGATTTAGTCCATAGAGAGAGCTATCTGATTTCTCCGCTTGGGATCACAAAGAGACACAAAAGTTGAGAAACTCTGAGAATGATATGAGAGCTTGTTGATAGCTTGTCTGCAACTTGAAAGGAGTGCTTGTGGAGAGCTCTTCCTTTGCTCTGTTGGAGCATAAACTGAAACTGGGACGAGGCTAGATATAGTTTATAGAAAGAGCTCTCTGATTTCTCTGCTTGGGATCACAAGGAGACACAAAAGTTGAGAAACTCTGAGAATGATATGAGGGCTTGTTGAGATCTGTTCTGGAACTTGAAAGGAGACTAAATCGAGCTTTAGTACATGTTATTGCTCCAGAGAACAAACTGAGACACAGGAGAAATAAACTTTAGTCTCATTTTGGTGTCACACATATCTCATAGTTGTCTAGGTGAAGTAAATGAAACATTTTGGAGATCTCATTTCAGACTTTCCTTTCCTGGGAGTGGTTAAGTGATTTAAAATATTTGTGAAAGACTGACAACAGATTTTGAAGAATGCCACACCTGGAAAAGTTTATCCAACTTCAAAATATGGCCTTAAGCTTACATTTAACTAGTTTACGACACAGTGTGTAGTGGTCAGGATAAAAATAAGCCCCTCTAGATGAGGTCATGGTTCTCAACCAAAAAGGCTGGGATGCTCCCCCGGGCCAGAAATGAGTCCTCGACTGAATAAATTTGAATATCTTGGGGTCTACTTCGAGATGGTAACCAATGGTTGGTGGTTCATTAGCATTAATGAGTGTGCTGCTCTGATCAGTTATTGTGAACAGAAAGCTTTTAGTTTGCTCTTCTATCTTCATTCTAACCCTCACCTATAATCACAATATTTGTGGCCAAAGGAACAATCAATGTATCAAAAGGATGGATCCTGGTCACCTGTCCTTGGAGTTCTTTCAGTACCCCAACTGAAACAGCATCTTGGAGGAGACCCAGGATCCGTTGGATGGATTACCGTATATATCTTCCTTGGCCTGGGAACTCCTTGGGATTTCCCTTGGAAGTTGTTGCTGGATAAATGGATGCCTGGGTCTTGGAGAAATGAAAGAAAATGGATGGATGGATGGATGGATGATAATTTCACAAACAGAAACATATAAAATGTTGAAAATGTGAGGGATAGCTTATCCTGAAGCTCCAACATATCTTAAAAATGTTGGGATAGGACAATAAAAGGTTGGAATAGTAAATTACAGAAAAGAAAAAGTTGGACAAACATGTTCCAGCCAAGCAACAAGTCCGTAGTCACGTTTACATGGAGACTTTTTCCCCATTTGCAATGAAATCATTTCATTTTAAGATTTCAGGGCAGGTGTTTACATAGGAACTGATCCATTCCGATCTGATGTGTACATGCGCTAATGTTTAAGCAAAATTCAGCCCTAAGCAGTTCAGCCCTTTACTAGCACAAAACTTTGAACAAGGCCCACTCCATCCTTGGGGACCGGAGCCAGCTGGCTGGTAAATTCCTGCTTCTCCCATTAGGACATAGGTACAGAACATGCTGCCAAAGTGCAGGACCAACAGGTTGAACACCCATTTGTCCATGCAGCTATTACTCTCCTAAACAAGTGACTAACCTGTCTTGCTGTTGGTTTCCATCTGTTGTCTCTGTTTTTGACTGAGTGACTGTTGTTTAATTGTTTTATTTATCACTGCTAGTTGCACAAGAAATTGCCCTATGAGAATAATAAAGACTCCTTGAACCTTGAATGGTCCTGTTTGACATGTACAGAAAGATGTTTACATCAAAGCTAGAGATACAAAGTTAGAGGTCTACAAACTGACCATCACAGTTGTGGTTTTTGCAGTATGTTTCATTCGGAATGAGGTGTACAAATGGATCATTTTCATTCCCACATAGCTTTCAAACTGATTGCAATTGGTGATATGATTGAACTTAAAACTTGCACATTACATAGGCAGTCTTTTAGAGGTAAAGGTGGGCAGAGAATCTGCAAAAAAGTGTCTGAAGGAGAGTAATACTTTCACACTGATGTAATTCAGTTAATAGCAGTGAAAAGTTTTCTCTGGACAGACTCAGAGTGAATCCTGCAGGAAGAAACCCGAACCTGAGAAACAAAATCTTTAGAGGTGACAATTGAACAATATGTACGATCTTAAGATCAGTGTCAGTACAAACAGACAAGTCAAACTATAACAGGCTTCCATGTTTCTGTTTTGCACCTTTTCCCATCCCATACTGTTCCACACTAAGCTGTAAGACCCACACATTTATTCAACAAGAGCAATGCAGAGCAAGCAAATGGTTTTGGAAGAAGATAGTTTTTGTAATTATGTACCAGCACCAACATGGAAAATATTACCCACATGAACAGAAGCAATCAGTTTCCTCCTCAAGGTGTCGGATACACTTATTAAGGTGCACCGAGGACAATTTGAAATGCATAATCCCTCTCCCACATACCCTGCATTTATTTAACAATTTTCCCCCCAATAACAGCATGAATGTCATTAAAAATGTCATAGCAGAGTTTGTAAAGGAGATGCCGAGATCCCAGAACAACCTGCAGTCTGACGTTTCATTATCTGTTATCAGGCAATGAGAGGAGCTGATTGACTGGTGGCTTGACGCATGACTGAATAAAACATAAAGTGAAATGTGACACAAACGAAGGACAGCAATGTTGGGAACTTTCTGATCACGCAGGGCTCCAAATGAGGCCTCCATTCCCGAAATCCTGAGGAGTGAAGTCGCACAGGTGGCTGCAGCTGCTGTTTGCTGTACACGTCGCCATGCATTTGGGGTTAATTGTGAGAAAACTGGGCTTGTTACCGCGTGGCTGCCAGTTTAAATCCCTTAACAGGTTGAAGAAATCAGGGTTAGGGCTGCAGCTGGTAGATTAGGGTGCTGTAAAACAACTTCCTGGAGCTGTTATTAAAAATGTGCTGGTTGTCAATGCTGTGCTGAGCTGGTGTAATTCACCTAAGCTGGTACAGAGTCAGAGTCTTCCTTCAGAAGATATCTTGTTGAGTCGCCCTCTGGTTTGCATCCATATAATGGGAGCGACGGGGCAGCCTCTATACAAGGCATTATCTGCAGCAAAACTCCTTCATTTCACCAATACTTTCAGTAGAATGAACGAACTAATGAGTACTGTTGTCCTGTGAATTGAAAGTTAACTCTCCATAAGTTATTGTGGGGTTTCTCTGCACTCTACAGGATATTCCATTAAGTAGCTTGCTACCCAGACACCAACAAACTGCAATCTGCGAAACTCTAAACTCACAGGACAATATTACTCGTTTGTTCATTCATTCTACTTAAAGCATTGATGAAATGAAGGAGTTATACTGCAGATAATGGACTCAATGTAATATCTTCCGAAGGAGTCAAAGTGATGTGGAAATTTCACGTGAGTACGTATAAACTCCTAAAAATAAGGTCCAGGCTGAAAATAAAAGTTTTCCTTTAATGCAGTGGTTCCCAACCTGGGGGTCCTGACCTCCGCAGGGGCCACCAAAGGGCTCAGGGGGTTTGCAAGGCTTTGGCTAGGCAAAGCCTGTGTAATTGTCAAAATTAAACTTGCACCTACTAAATAAAATAATCAAAGAATTCTTACTAGACTATCAAAATTTTCAACACAGCAACACTTTCAAACACACATCCTTAGTAAAAAATAAAAATCTACTTATAGACCACACCGCAGTGACTTGTGCATCCAATCAGCTTTCGTCCATTCACTGCGTGGGCCAGTTATCAGAGCGACAGTGCAGTGTGTAGGCTTCATGCCCATTCTGGTAACCTCGAGTGAAACATGTCTGAGAAACACCCAATTTTGGAAGACTCGTCCCAATCAAAAAAGAAAGTAAGGATTTATGGCGAAAAGCTAGCTAATGAGAGCATGAAACTATGTAAAATGGAACAACACCAAGAAGCAAAACACAGTAAAACTGTTGGTGAAAGTCGGGAGATCTTTGAATGGAAAAAGCAGTTGGCACAATCAAAATGATCCATAGACTTTAGAAAAGCATTTGTTAAAGGTAGAGTCCGGAGTTCCTTCAGCGTTTCTGTTTGCAAACAACAGTATTCAAACTTAGCGCTCCTCCCTCTCAGGCTAATGGCCGCCTTGTTCTAGCTAGCCTCTTTAACTTCAAGCTTCTCCTTCAGAGCTCAGAAGCGGGTAAAAGCCAAACTATGATTAACCCTGGTTTTCCAAAGTGCATTATCTGAAGTTCTTACCTTTTCTTCGGTGCATCCACGGTGTTTCCTTTCTTTCTTTCTTTTCCCTTCGAGAGTTGGAGTGACTGGCGTCTGCTCCAATCATGAGCTTATTTCCACAAAGCGTCATGCTCTTAGCTCTGTCATTGGCTGCTGATATAAACAGAAATCTCCACTCAGAAACGTCCCGACCAGACCAAAACAATACAAAAAAGCGAATTACAGGCAGGGGGAGAGAGTGAGTTGCGTTGAAGCGCACCACGGCACCCAAGTAGAAGCCCAAAGGCAGGGTTTGAGATGGATTTCACTTGCTCAAGTCTAACGTTTATTTTTTAGGAGGGGAACTTCGGACTATACCTTTAAAGGAGTGATGACATAGCAGTAAAAACTAACTCATGTAGTTGACATTACCGCATATGTTAGTTTTCCAAAGAAAAAAACCTCACTTCTTGCAGCAGGGGATTGTTTTGAAATACTAGACAGTAAAAGAGTTGGGTGCAGTAATGATATGCAGCTTTACCCAGAGACCAAGTTGACTTTATTTTCATTGGCGAAGCAAAGCGGAGCAATTGAACTACGTAGTATGATGAAACTACATAGAATGATAAGCTGCTGTCTGATTCAACCGTTTTGAACAAAGAAACAAAGCCGACAGACCATAAACAGGAACTTTGATTCTCACTCTGGACATTCACATGGCCTCATCAGTGCACAACAGATCATATTATACCCCCAAAACCCCAGAAAAGTGAAATTTGATGTCATGGCATCTTTAGAACAGACAATAAACCGAACAGAGCCACAGAGACATCCTTTGAATATTCACTATTAATGGCTAAAGCTAAGAAGCCCCACAATATCGGAGAGCAACAAATCAAACCTGCCTGAAAATTGTGGAAAGACCTGTGGATGTCAGGTGGTGGAAAAGGTGAAAACAGCCCCACTCTCGAACAACACAGTCAAAGACAGAATTGCTAAAATGGCTGCTGACTGTCAAAAGCAGCTGCACGAGAAGCACAGACAAATCTTGCTTCTTTTTGAGAAAAATAAAGGGCAATGGAAGAGGAGACGCAGTTCCTATAACTACGCGTCCGGAGTTTAGTTATCAGAACTACCCTTCGCCTTCAGTGTGCATTTGCACGTGAAGGAGGACCTTGATAGGGACCATGTGTGATGCAATTGTTGCGACAGTGACAAATTTATGCCCCAGCAGATCTAATACAAAACAGGTTTCTCATCTCTTTTATTCAAAGCTATTATAAAAGGTAACTTATCAGCTTTTCCTCATCATGGTCATTTGTATCATGTAATGGAACAGCCCCCCGTTGGAAAGCTGTCCTATTAACGTCTTGTTCACCTTTCGTTGAAGTACGCCCGGACACTTTAGTGGACAGAGCAGGGTTCGTTCACTAAAGTGGCGCAGATTGACTGACACAATTTGCCACTGTATTTGGGTTTTCCATCTATTTTATTCAAATCTATTTTAAAAGCTAATTTACTAGCTTTCCCTTGTTTACCTTATGTTGACGTGTGCCCGGACACTTTAGTGGATGGTACATCGACTTAATTCATGTCTACAGGACTAAATACACCGAGTTGCTGCGATAATAGCCAATAATGTGGATAGGGAGAGTAAATATGTAGTTTTTCACAACCATTGTTCAAGTATTTAACTAAAATAAGAAATATGAGATGATGATCTGTGTTTGTCAGCTGAGTCTGGTGATAATTTTAAGTAAAATTTTTTTTAAAACTTTAATGCTTATTAATCTAAGTAGATTCACAATGTGAAGCACAACATTGAGAACAGACATACACATCTCAAAATATTGTGGCATTTAGCCATTGCTTGGAGCTCACCATAAGATTATGGTAAATACTTGTTGATGTTCTGGTGATGAAGTGTTTTTGGTGCTTTTTTTTTCTTTTTTGTTCGTGATAAAAACAGACAAGTGTCAGTCAAACTAATGGAGTTTTGTTAGCACCTGAAAGAAACAGAAAGCATGAAATGCCAGAATAACAACCAGAGGGAGGAAGAAAGTGTTTGAAGGGATTGTCCTGCTCTTATCAGTGGAGTCCATGTGGACAGGAAGCAAACACAAAACTGAAACTCTCAATAAAAAGCAGAGAGACTGTCTCCTCTTCCACACACACCTGTAAAAAAAAAAAAAAAAGAAGGTGCTGCTTGTAAAACATTGCAGAAAGTATTTTAATAGAAACAAATTTTTTAACTTTTGAATCTTTTGATCTGCTTGGGCTAGAAGTAGCCTACAGTCAATCACACCTGGAACAGTGTGTCATCAAAAATGTAATGAACACTTTCAGAAAGTAAAAGCTTTCTGATTAGCATTTTAACTAGTTTTGTTCTGCAACTGAATAATGAGGAGTTAATTAAAGCAGCATGGGGTGGCAGGTTGATGATGGAGAGATCAAGATTTGGGACATCGCAACTGACTGAAGATAAAATTACGATATTAAACTTCAGTTTTTTCTTTTTGAACAAGTCTTTGTGAAGAAAAAACTTAAACATTGTAGTCATTAATGTAGTCATGATTGTTCAATTAAAACAGCCAAGAGGAGTTGGAACATGTGCAGCCCAGATCTAAAGGTTGAATATGGAACATTTTTCTTAAAAGCTATATTAAAAAAAAAAAAAACCTCCACAGGTTGTTGGGGTGGGGGGTGGGGGATGGGGGATGGGGTACAGAATGAAAGTACAACATTTCCTAGAAAAATTATATTTAGCCTAAAAGTAATTATAAAATACATTTTTACGGGTTTGATAATGGTATTTTATTTACATCTATAAGCCAATACACGCCGCCATTGCCAAATACGATCTCTGTGTGGCAACAATATGTTGGGCACAGTTAGGCTGGTACAGGGAAACAGTGGAGACGGCGAGTGAAGCAGCTGCCTCAGAGCTCTGGAGATATTGTTATCTGTTTCTGAGGAGGAGTGACCTGAGAAGAGCAAAACCTGGAGTAAATTTAGGTGAAGACTTCACTAAATGAACCCACATAAACGTTTTCCATGGTGTCAAAACACGGAAATGGCGACTTTTCTCCTGGATCGGTAAGCTAACTTGTTTGCTAACATGGCTAACATTAGCTGTCAGTTATAAACTCCTCTGCGTTACTTGTTGGACATGCTGCAGACTGTTGGTCACTTGCGTATCGGCAGCGAGCCTGGCATCCCAGCGGCTGGAGTTGTTTTTCTGCCGTTGCAACTACAATCAAGACACACATGATGTCGCTGTTCTGTCCGTATTCCATATTCAACCTTTAAATATTTGAGTTTAGGAATAAGAACCAGAAATTTGCTGCTGCTATCTGGGCCAATTTGTTTTTTGTTGCCACATAAATGGACATAATGAGATTTTCTGTACACTCACCAGCCACTTTATCAGGTCTACCCAGGCCTGGACTGGCCATCGGGCATACCGGGCATACTCCAAAGGCTGATGGTGATTTTGGGCCAGCCCAGGCTTTTTTTTTTTTTTTTTTTTTAATATGGTAGCTTTGGTAGTCAGTGACATTAGTCATGATAGCTATTGGTACAAAACTGATAGGTCGGCCCATTATTCATGAATGACTGTGGGCCGGACCAATTACAGCTGAGGGCTGATGCCCCTCCCTCTTGGGCCACAGCTGTCAATCAATCAATCACACAGAGAGAACTACATGAAAGCAAAACACGGAAAGGTTTCACAGGGAAAATTAGGAATAAAAGAGGCTAGCTCTTCATGTAGATGCTGTCAAATGTATTAAAATAACACAGATGTTTACAGGTGGCTGTAGAGGAGCTTCCTCTTCAGCTGCAGGTGACGAAGGTGGAGGTCGCCAGCAGGTGGATGAAGGGAGACCCGCGGCAGCTCATGGTGGGGGATAAGAAGTGATGAAATACTCTCTACCTGGCTTTGATATAAATCAAGTTTGGGTGTAGTCTAGTTTATTTTTATTGTGCTTGCTAACTCTTTGAAAGTCTGTGGTTACAGTATAAGCAGGCTGTTCAACAAGTTTGCTCTACTACCACGAGTGGCGCAGACAGAACGCATCGTTAGCTGACTGAAAGTCAGACACAGATATCAGCATTTTTTTTATAACACTACCAGGGAAGTGAATGTGGAAGTCAGCTAGAATATTTGTCCTGCTAAGCCGATGTGTCACCTACATCACAGGCACGTGCAGAGCTGAACACTGTTGTTAATGGTGTAACTCAGTAGTAAAAAGGATCCACTAGCCATTCTCAGGTTTCATTCATTTCAACATGTTGTCCGAGAGCTGAACTTGAAAGAATATTTAGAGCAAGTCCACTAAATGAAACTGTTGCATGAGAAGATCTAAAAATAAAATAACTTTGGTCTGTCCTGAGGGTTTGTTTGTTTTTTTTCAAGGGAGACCTGTTTACCTAACGTACATGTCTTTAGATGGTGGGAGGAAGGTTTACGTTTAAGTTTATTAGACAAGTAAATTAGACAAGTATGTACACAAACAAGACAGAGTACAAGCACTTGTTTTCATTCAGAGGCTTCATCGACTTTCCATCGATACCTGGTAGGCCAGTCTTGGTTCAAAATGCCCAGGCCGATTTTTTGTCCCAGTCCAGCCCTGGGTCTACCTGTAATTACTTGTTAGCCGATGACATGGCAGCAACCTAATGCATTCAGTCATGTAGACATGGTCAAGATGACTTGCTGAAGTTCAAACTGACCATCAGAATTAAGAAGAAAGAGGATTTAGGTGACTTTGAATGTGCCATGGTTGTTGGTCTGAGTGTTTCAGAGACTGCTGATCTCATGGGATTTTCACACACAACCGTCTCTAGGGTGGATGGTGTGAAGAAAAGAAAATGTCCAGTGAGCAGTAATTGTCTGGACCAGAATGTCTTGTTGATGTCACAGGTCAGAGGAGAATGGGCAGCTATTTGTATGCAAGATTGCTCACACATTTGGTAACAGGCACAAACAGCAGTATTTAAATGAGGATTTAGCGTGAGTAAAAAAGTTGTGATTGCAAAATGAGATAGAGATATTGAATTAAAGGATGAAAATTTTATGTGTTGACCTCACCACTCATGACAAATGACTTTAAATTAATGTTGCATGTCTACAGTCCTGCAGAATCGGGTTGTTGCCCCTCATCCAGAAGCTGCAGCCATTTAAACATAAAGCTCCCAGTTAACACCTTTTTTTTCAGACGTACTAAATATCAGTGCAAAAACAGCCTTCCCAATCCATTTGATGTTTGATAAATAACATGGATGCAAAGCTCCCAATATTTTGCACCTTCTAGCAGAAACACCCATACTCATCAAAGACAAATGCACTAAGTGGATTGCAGGTTTTTTTTTGCCTGTTTATCTGGTGCAGTCCTCATTTAACCCTGTTAGTAAATCAGCTGCAATAGGTTTTTGCAGGTTCAGCCAAGTTTGTGCACAGTTTAACAGGTGCAAACCTTAATAAACCAAGGTGTAAGTCTCGGCTACTTTTGTGAAAACCCCACACTGACACAGCAGGGACTTTAACCCTCTTTAAATCCTGTAATTTTATCCTTAAGCAGGTTTAATTTGGTTAAAAAACTTGTGGACCAACTATTTTATAATCTTAGTCTATACTTTTATGTAATATACATTCTGTAATTTTAATAGACCATTGATGTAACAAGAGGTTTTTTGTTGCAGTATCATCTGTTACTGGTGTCTGGTATGGCTTCAAAGATAAACTGCATCGGCAGCAGGTCTGAAATAGGTTTTTACTGAATCTACAGTGATGATTGTGGCCTAGAATGGAATCATTCACATCTCAAGAATCTTAGCTTTATGTGGCAGGAGACAAGGAGGGCCCGGGCAGGGTCTGAACTCCCGTCTCCCAGGTGAGTCATGTGTGCAAATCAGCTAGCTAAAGGGATATCCCTGTGGCTAAGTAGCCAGGGCACATGATCAATTGGAGGGAAAGTGACACGACCCTCAGCTGTTTCATTTTCAGTGGTGCATAATGTAGAGGTATCTGCAAGGGAGACTAAGCAAAATACAAATGTATTTGTATAAATGTCACGTCTGACCTACGTGACATCTGGTACCAATCCTGGTCCTCAAGTACCGTTGCCCTGCACGTTTTAGCTCTGTCCAACTCCAGCACACCTGATGCACATTAACTGATTAGGGGTGTGCCAAAATATTGATACACTGAAATATTGCGATATTTAATGTTGAGATATCATATCGATACTAAAAAATTGCTGTATCGATATTTGTTGCTTACGAAATCTCGCAAGATTTTGTGTGAGAACAGTGAGATCTCGCGAGATTTTGTTCTATCTGCAGCAGTTCAGCATGTAGGAAAGTCCCTGCTTTAGCACTGATATCTATGTGCAGTCTGCAGGTTCAGGTTAAACTTTAAACATGGTGTAAAGTACAAATTAAAATGTGGATACAGGTTTTCATAGACCACCATTTTTTGAGATTACGATGAAATAATGACTGAAATGTTTATTTTTCATATGCTCTCTTAAGAAGAACTACAGTGTAGTTTGTTTTACTGTTTTGCTCATTTCATGTGAATTGATGTCACTTATGGGCAACTGATTGATAATATTTTGTAATTCATTTCACATGGATTCACTTTGGTCAATAAATTGGAATTTCTTCAGGGACAAATACTGGGGTCTATCGTGGTTAAATTTATTGCAATATATAGATTTTTGAAGAATCACCTAGTGATTCCCAGCCCTATAACTGATCTGCTTGTCAAGTTCTTTTCAAGCCTATTGATGAGCCATTCATTAGAATCAGGTGTGTTAAAGTATGGAAATCCCCAAAATGTGCAGGACAGGAGTACTTAAGGACCAAGATTGGGAAACACTGGGTTAAGTTTAGGCCCCCAAAACTACTGATCAAAGCAGCTGAAAGTTAAATAATTGAAGCCAAATATTATTACATTTTACTGAAAGAACTAACAGAAACTCACAAATGGAATGGAAATGGAACAAAATGGAGAAGTAGGACACCCACACACATCATGACAACACACACGGCCTAAAAACATCAGATCACCATTAAAAATAAAGAAACAGGAAATTTCAGTTTGTCTGACAGTCTGCTGTAAAACTTTTTGCTACATCAATTGCTTTCTGTTTGACATTTGCGGATTAGTAACTAAAAATAGGTAAAAAACAAAAACAAAAAACAAAATGAACAAAAACCTTGTAATCAATCCTTTGCTAACTTATTACAGACTCCTCCACTGATATGTAATGAATAAGAGGAAGTGTCAGGATGCTGTTACTGACTGACAAACCTCCACTCACCATCCCGACATGGTTTCTGTGTATTTATGGAAGATAGAAGATCACCTTTAAGTTTCTGGACTCACAGAGAACTGATTCTATGCAGGTTTTGAGGAGTAAAATATCTCCTCAGAAAAAACAAAAAGAAACAAAAAAAGGACAAAAAAACAACATGAGGCCAAAGCTCACTATTTCCCGCCCCCTCATCCAGAGGTCAAGCTGACCTGCAAATGTATAATAAACTGAATGGTGGATGGCTCAAACTCCTGCTGGAACTGGTTTCTCTTTCTCTTCTAGCTTTTCCTTGGTAACACACCTGCAAAACATACCTGGCTTATGAGTGTAACTGGTTTTCAGAAAAGTGTGATAGTATATTTCCCTCACATTACTCTCTCATCCATTTCAGATTCTTTCTTTTAGCTGTTAAACAACGACATAATCATCAAAACTGATTACCGTCTGTCGTCCTCCTACGCTGCAGGTCCTTTATAATCTCATCCTGTTGAAAACAGAGCAGGTGTTTGTCTCGGTAATTTAGAGCCTCTGTAAGGAAATGTTTATATAAGAAGGAGTTTATTCTCTTCATAAAACTTATGTGGTGGAATAATGACCCGAACATTCCTCCTGGTGCTAATTCAGCCTAAGTACCCAGCACTATTAAAGAGTGGATGTTATTGAAACAGCAGAGGCCTGAATGTGGACTTACTGTGTACTTCTGCTGGTTTCTAAACTAGCTCTACCGCTGATGCTTTCATTGATTCATTTTAACTCCATACTCCTCTTTAAGCTGTGCAGTAACCATGAGGAGACTTGTTTAGTTGCAAAAGAAAACTGCTGACGATGGGATGGATGTTAGGAATGGGCATATCGATACCCTGGAGTCAATATTTTGATACCAGCTACACAGAGTATTGGAATCAATACTTTTTTGAGTATCATGATACCACTGTACAGATACAAAACATACAACACTAATGAATGTTTTTTCTGGTAATGACGAATAAGCTTATTTTTCATGTGGGCATGCCCCTCGTTCTCTACCAGAAGGTAGTACCAGAAGGTACCAGAGGTGGTAGTCTCTGACCACCTGATTCATCATGCGCATGCGCCGCCGACGGTGGCAGCTAGTCTGGGCAGCTCGTGTTTGTGTTGGATTGTGGTGATATTTCTGTTTCTCCTTGGAAGATGTGCATGTCTAAATACTTGAGGGATAAGCTCCTTCATCTGAGGTACAAATCGGGTGGGACCAAACATACTATCCCACGTGAGATCAAGAAACCTAGGGCTGCCGAGCTGGAGCCAGGCTGAAAGCGAGAAGATGGTAGTACAAACCCTTTATACCATCAATAATAACAGGCAATGTCAACTCTCTGCCTAATAAATCTGAGGAGCTGGAGGCACTGGTTAAAACTGACGGGATGTACCGCCAGTGCTGTCTATATTTCCTGACAGAGACGTGGCTGACAGATGATATCGCCGATTCGCTTGTCAACGTAACCGGCTTCACCATCATAAGAGCAGACCGCGACACGAACATGTGCGGAAAATCTAAGGGTGGGGGACTTGCCTTGCTGGTGAACAACAGATGGTGCCATCCCGGTCACATAACTGTGAAGCATAAGAGCTGTTGTTGAGACTTGGAGCTGCTTGTAGCTAGTCTAAGACCGTACTATCTACCACGGGAGTTTTCTCACATCATTGCCATTGTTGTTTATATTCCACCGCGAGCGCAGGCTACATTGGCGTGTGACGTCATCCAGGACACTGTGGCGAAGGTCCAGTCCCAACATTCTGATGCGCTGATTATCATATCTGGGGATTTTAACCATGCTAATGTAAGCTCACTTCTGGCAAGTTTTAAGTAATATGTGGACTGCCCTACAAGGCATAGCAATATTTCAGATCTATGTTATGTCAACCTAAAGGATGCTTACAGTGTCACATCCTTGCCTCCTCTTGGCAAGTCGGATCACAACCTTATCCACCTCAGACCGTCATACAGGCCATGTGTGATGAGGCTGCCCGTCACTAAGAGATCATTTAGGAGGTGGACCACTGAGGTGAGTGAATCTCTGAGAGACTGTTTTGCACTGTTTCCACTGACTGGAACACGCTTCTGGGCTTAGAGGGGGCCAACTCTGACTTGGATGAAGCTGTGGACTGTGTCACAGGCTACATTAATTTTTGTACAGATGTGGTGGCTCCTATGACAACTGTCAGCTGCTATCCAAACAACAAACCTTGGATTACAAAGGACTTGAAACAGCTCCTAAACAGGAAGAAACAGGTGTTTAGGTCAGTTGATCGGGACGGGCTTAGGATGGTGCAACGTGAGGTGAAGAGGAGCACAAGGAGAGCCAGGAGCAACTATAAAAGGAGACTTGAAGAAAAACTACGGAACAACAACACACAGGAAGGGCATGAGAGCTATCACAGGGTACAAGGAGAGGGGATGTGTGGCTGCTGGTGATGGAGATCTGGCAGACCAGTTCAACTGTTTTTATAACAGGTTTGACTCTACCCCTCCCACGGGAACAACTCCACCCAGTGGCTGTTCCATGTCTGCTGCTGCCTCCTGCTCTGCTCCACCCAGCGGCTGTTCCACCTCTGCTGCTGCCTCCTGCGCTGCTCCACCCAGCGGCTGCTCCACCTCTGCTGCCTCCACTTGTGAGTTCTATTTCACAGTGGATGAGGTGTGTGGGGAGCTGAGGAGGGTGCGTGCGGGGAAGTCTGCTGGTCCTGATGGAGTCTCACCAAGACTCCTGAAGGAATGTGCTTCGGAGTTGGCCGTGCCTCTACACACCATCTTCAACCGGAGTCTTCAGACTGGACGTGTCCCTGCGCTGTGGAAAACATCGTGCCTTGTACCAGTGCCCAAGGTGAGCAGGCCTGCTGGGATGAAGGACTACAGGCCAGTAGCCCTCACGTCTGTGTTGATGAAGAAGGCTGCTAGTCAGACTCCTCAGACCCCAGGTGGATCAGGCACTGGACCCACTCCAGTTTGCCTACCAGGAGAACATGGGGGTGGATGATGCAGTTCTTTTTCTGCTCCACCGGTCGCTCTCATTTTTGGAGGGGGCAGGGGGCTATGTGAGACTGATGTTTTTTACTTCACGAGCACTTTTAATACTATCCAGCCACATTTATTAAAGGTGAAACTGGAGGAGATTGGAGTGGATCCCGTTTTTATCAGCTGGATTACCAGCTATCTTACGGAGAGGCGGCAGTACGTCAGGCTGGGGAACAAGGTATTACAGAGGTGGCCAGACTTTTTTTTTCCTTTTTTAATAAGGGGGAAAAAAAAATCAAGAATAATTTATTCCTTCCCTTAAATAAAAAAAAATAAATAAAAAAAAATCATGGCATTTTTTATTAAGTGTGGGGGAAAATTATTCTTTTTTTCCCTCCCTCCCTCTTTTCTCCTTTTTTCCCTCTTTCCACTATTTTATTTGGTTTTAGACAACCGATTCGGGCAGAAAAAAAAAATCTCCATGGAGAGGAATAAACACAATAGTTCTTTCTTTTAACGTAAGAGAAAAAGGGGAAAACCGCCCCCTGCCACCCTGGTGAGCAACACTGGGGCGCCACAGGGGACAGTACTCTCCCCCTTCCTCTTTACACTGTACAAAGCAGACTACCATCACTACTCTGCAACATGCCACTTGCAGAAGTACTCTGATGATACGGCTGTTGTGGCATGTGTGAGTGGGGGTGATGAGAGGGAGTACAGGGAAGTCATCTCCTCCTTTACTGACCGGAGCAGGAGCAATGGTCTGATCCTGAATAATTGAAGGATCAAGGAGATGATCATTGATTTCAGCAGGAAGCCCTCTCATGCACCAGTCTCCATCACTGGTGAAGTGATCGAGGTGGTGCAGTTGTACAAGTTCTTGGGGGTGCATTTGGACCACAAGCTGGACTGGTTGGCGCAGGCAAGCGCTCTGTACAAGAAGGGACAGAGTAGACTATATTTCCTGAGGAGGCTGAGATCTTTTAATGTCTGCAGTGAAATGCTGAACATATTCTATCAGTCAGTTGTAGCCAGCACTGTGTTTTTCGGGGTTGCCTGTTGGGGGGGCAGTATGACCTCGAGGGACAGAAACTGTCTGGATAAGCTGATCAGGAAGTGGGTCAGTGATGGGCGGGCAGGTGGACTCTGTGGGAGCTGTGTGGGAGAAGAAGATGAGGACTCTGATGCAGAGCATCCTGAGCAACACCAGGCACCCTCTACATGACAGTCTATCTGCTCAATGGAGCCACCGCAGCAGCAGGCTTCTCTCCCTGCGCTGCAGAACCGAGCGCGTTCAGAAGTCTTTTCTTCCTTCTGCTGTGAGACTTTATAACAGCTCAATTTAGATGTGCACTTTCTTGGTACCATTGTTGGTAATTTTATCTTTTTTGTGTATGTACAGTATGTTTATAGACGTATGGATGTGTCGCCCCCCCACAACAAAATTTCTTTTGGGGGAAAAAAAAAAATTTTTTTTTTTTTTTTTTTTTTTTTTTTTTTTTTTTTTTTTTTTTTTTCTCCTCTATCTATCTATCTATAAATTTAGTCTTAAGTCTCATCTCTTAATCACAGCTGATGTAGCGGTGAAAGTGTTTGATGAAAATGTCTTTATCCCAATGGAAAAGTACTTTACCCATTTAATATGTGATCTGACAGCCTACTTAAAGTGGGATACAGAGCAAAACCCCAAAGTCCATTTTTAAAATGACATGATCTTGTTAGCAACAACTAAAACATATAGAGATCAGGTTCTGAAAAGGTTTTGTCAGAAATATTTATGTGATTAGTCTTATTATCGTTTGAAAAGTAACCTTTCTCTTGTATCTATGGTAATTATCATTAAAAAGCTGAATAAAAACTACCAACAACGTTAGTACATTTTATTCCTCATTCATGTTATCCAAACAAAATTACATATGACTTGTCCAGAGATTATTCATGAAAGGCTTTCACATTGTCATTCATCCTCAAATATAAGTGAAATGCATATTTCTAATACTTACATTTGTCGGCAGACGAAGATCCATAAGCAAACTGGGACTGTAGGCTAGGTACTCTTCATCTTTTTGGTGATTTCTTTTTCTCTTTTTTTAAACCAACTCCCGCCTCGTAAAAGCTGATCCGTCGAGGGTCCGCAGCTGTACAGGTCTCTCTGTGCAGGTGACAGTGAAACCCCACGTGGTGGCGCTGGGGAAAAAAATCTGCACCTCCTGTTTATCAGACTTGATCCGTATCCGCAGCCAGTTCATGGTTTGACAGTCCATCTTTCCCGAGCTCAGCTGAGTGTTGGGCGGAGGTCAATTAGCGCTCACTGTCAGGCGGATCAGCTGCAGAGTCCACTGCTATCTGGGAAGCTTCCACAGATTCTGTTTTATACGCTTTCTAAATAAAGTTATGGTGAACTGGTCCAATTTTAAATATTTTATCTTTGAAAAGTAAAGACGATGCATTCCTAAAATGTAGCACACCACTGTGGTTTAACATTATTGTGACCAGATGCTTCACGTTACTGTGTTAAGATGGACATCCAACTATGGCTTATTTTGTTTCCTTCAGGTGAAAATGCAGCAACCCATTGTCTCCAGCCTATGTCCTCCATCGTCGTGTTTGTCTGCACATCAGTGAATAGAAGACAAAAGGACGACCTGGAAACATTTGTAAGATGACCAGACAACCAGCGAACGAGTTTTCAGTTCTCAGTGTCTCAATAAAATAAGTGACAGACTTTTATTTTCCTTTGTGGTGTCAATAAACTAAGCAATCATAAAACAGCAGTGTGTTCTCTCTGCTATTGTAACGTTAACTAATAAATATGAAGTGGAGAAGTTCCTACTGTTTACATGGTGTTCATGTCATGTGGATCTGCTATTTTTATCTATGACATGAAGAGGAAATACTTTTTTTGTGGAAACTTTCCACAACTAAAGGTCTGATACCTTCCTGCACCAGATATTTTGAAGCTTCTAACCACCTGTAAGCTTTTATTGTCAATTGGAGGTAGTTGGTCATGGTTAGCTAATCAGTTAGCAATATCTCCATCTGTTGGCAGGTTCTCAGGTTTGTAAACCAGTTTTTTTTTAATCATAAGGCTCTTGCGCTGTATGGCCTCTCCACATAAGAGCTGAACTGGTTTGGAAAGTGTAAAGTCCGTCAGTAAGATCTTTGATGAGAAAAAGTTAACACATAGCAGGAGCAGCTAGCTTTTAGCCACCCGAACAAACATCACAACACCGGCTTCTTTCCCTGCGCAAACAAACAGCGTATGTCGCCCGAAGATGATGTCAAGGTCGCATATCCGATACACGTCACATGGCTGTTTAGACTGCGAGTGCATTTAAAAAGATCAGATACTGTACGGATAGGATTTGGACTGCCTCCTGATGTGGCCCAAATCTGATGTGAAAAGATCAGAGTCGAAGCAGTTTGGAGTGTTTAAATTGGCAAGAAAATATCCGATCTGTGTCACTTGAGAGCAAAAAGATCAGATATGGGCCACTTTTAATGGCAGTGTAAACAATTCTAGTTAGTTCTACTAGTTATATTAAGTAGAACTGTCATGATAAATTGAAATGAATTGGTGAATGGGACCGACTGATTTGCGAATGAGCGGGCTTGACCACTGGCACTGCCCATAGCGCCGGGGCTGTTCTTTCCTCACTCTCTGAAGCTTATTGAGTATGTTCTCTGACTTTTTTGTTTACTTTTTCTTTAAACTTTATTTAATCATTAAAAGCGTCACAGCTAGGTGTTCAGATGAATCCACCCTTTACGAAAGAAGGAGGAAAAGGGGGGGGAAGCGGGGCGCGGGACGGAAGAGGGGGAAACCAAAAGGAACGTTAAAGATGACATCACAGTTATTTATTTATGTATTTTTTTTGGTTCCAGCTAAGAACCAATTTTTTAGGTTTCTGAACCAACTTTTTTTAGTCTGAAAAGGGGGAGGGTTCAGCCAAAAAAGAGAGGAGCCGGAGGTAAAACAGGAGGAATCTACATGAAAGGGGAGGGGAATAGGACAAGGGGAGGGACATGTAAACTCTGCTTTACGAAAAGGTAAGCAAAAATAGATAAGAAGAGGTAGAGTTTTTTTTCTGTTTTCTCAAAATGTGTCTGAACATAGATTTGGACCAACCGTGTAGATACAGTAATGTGAGTTCTGCAGCATAATTTTCCTCAGACAAACTGGGATTTATAAAGGAAGAACATACACTCCTACATTCTTCAGATCATGTCTACAGGTTAATAGTCATTTCATCCTGATGTGGAAATAAAAAAAGAAACAGAATTCAAAGTTTTGTTCTTTTACGATTGATGGAAAATCCTCATTTTCTATAAGTTGTTTTGGAAGTTGATAGTTTGTTTCTGAGCTGCTGTCGACTTCCTGCTGTTCTTCAGTTTCTTTTTCAGGACCTGGTTTTGCTTTAGACCTGATTCTGTCATTGAGCATATGTTTGTTATATCACTTCTTTTTTTCTTAACCTCTGCTTTTGTTTTTTTTATTTTTTTTTTTTTTTTTTTACCTATTTGTACTTCCTTTGAACAAGTTCATCTGGCTTTTTTCATTCAGTAGTTTTTATTTAGATTTAGATTATTTCTCCACCTCACCACTGAGCAGATTTCTCATGTTTAGTCAGTTACTGAAGGATGTTTTATACATGCAAACGGTTAATTTAGGGAGTGTGTACATCTGTCATGGTCAAGCATGTGAGTGTTGATCAGGCTCATTCACATTGGATTTAATGATCACCGATGTTACTAAAGACAAACCATCTAAAAAACTTTATAAATCTTGGAAAAAAAAAAAAAAAGCCAAAATATCAATGTTTCTGCCTCTATGTTAGGACTGAGGCGTCACAGTTGTTTGCACCACAGAAGTTGAAGATTTTGTTTTGATTAAGACAGCATCTTCAGGAAGTTGATACTTCGAGACCAGCCAGACAGAATATTGGAATCAATACTGTTTTGAGTATCACAATTACACTGTACAGATACAAAACATGCAATTTGTTTCCACATCTGAGAGTTTCAGACAATGAAACGTGGGAAAGCAGTCAGATTCCAGCTTCTGTGTCACATGATGGTGGTAGACTATCAAATGTCATGATGCTGTTAGTGATGATTATGTTTTGGTATTTCTCAGTGCTTTAATGAAGGTTATTTCACATCATGTTTAGGTAAATTTGTAATATTACTATTACATTTTACATTTGAACATTTTCCACTGAATTAATTTAAATAATCTTAACCTGTGCTTCAGTTATTTGATAACTGACAGAAGTTTTTAAATCTTATTTTTGTTAAATATATTCATCAATTTATTATTATTTTAAAAGTATTTCTTTCCAGGAATTGTGTTCTTCTAATATATCTAATATTGCCCTTGCATTGAAGATATTAGTGTGAACTGTACAATCGTGGGATTTTCTTTTAAGGGACAAAAAGTAACGGTATCGCTGAAGAAGTACCATAAACGACTGGTATTGTATCAACAGGAAAAATTTTGATATCGCCCATCCCTAATGTGGACGCTGTGCCAGAGCTGCTGAGCTGAACTCTGGACTTTCTAATTTAGCAGTCAGTCTTCGTTCCAACCCTCATCCATGGTCATGGATGAGGGGTTGGAACTAGCTGTGACAGAAAGAATTAGAAATGAGCATAAAGGTTCTCCTGGCTCCCCCAAATGGGTGAAAGGCTCAGTCATCAGGGAGGAGTCAGATTTCCCCCTGGTTCCCTCCTATGGCAGATATTTCCAACATTTTCTATTAAAAGTAGCTCCTCCAGCATCCGGACCTCCAATCAGGCCATTGTCTTCATTACTGGGTCCAGGAAAGCAGCAGAAAATGCCACTTGTTGGCCTGTATGTGCATACATAATGATTTAGTAACTAAACTACCCTCTTTTGTTTTTAGTTTATGGCTAGCTGCATATTCCTCGAGATCACTGGACCATTAAAGTGCTTACATGTGTAGTGAAGGTTGTTGAACCACCAAAGGGACACACTGACTGTACAGACTTCAATTATGATCAGGAACCTTGGTGTGTGTTTATCTTGTGCTTTTTTCCCATCATTTTTATCAGGGGCTTTGAAAAGATAAGCTTTATTAATCAAGAAAAAAAAAAATTGTAACACCACCCACTCAGACACATATTGTTAAAACAGCATCCTAACCTAAAAACAGAATAGATACAGAAGGGGTTGAGCAAGTTTCACATAATCAGCTGTTTTCTTATTGCACAAATAATTCTGGACAGATGTCGGAGAACTGAAACCATGGAGGTTTCTTTCATTCCTTCTCAACACTGTCACATCATGAGCTGCTGCTTTTTATTCCCAAATAAAATGACAAGTGCAGTTCTGTGGATTCACCTGTGAAATTACAAGTTTTACACCTCGGTGTTTATTGTAAGAGGATAAGTGCGTGAGTAAAAGGAAGAAACTGACTCACGGAGGAGTTCACAGGAGGAGAGCAGCGTTAAATAGCTCCTTGAGTTCCTGCCAATGCAGACTTGAAATCCGAAAATTCCCATTTTGATTCTGTTTACTGCTTAGCAGCTCCCGTTTAAACAGTCTGACTCAATTATCAGCAGCATTGTGATGTTCATGTACAGCTGGTAGGAAGTAGGAAGAACTGATGGTTAAAAAAACCTGCCTGGACCAGTTGAGGGTGGAGAGGACAGGAAAGAAGGGCCAACAAGAACAATAACTCTACGCTACAGATACTGCTTGCTGAGAAAGAAGAAAAACACAATTAAAGGTACAGTGTGTAAGAATTACTGACATTTAGTGATAAGGAGGGGCATAGAAATTACTTCAGATGTCAACCAAGTCGAGAATGGACGGACAAGAATTTACCTTAAACTGTTGCAGCATAAGTGTTGTCACTGTGGAACAGGGAGGAAACACAACAAAGTAGTTCTGGACAAAGTCCGAGCGGTGTTCTTCTAACAACTCGCTGTTGTGGGTACCTCTGATCTCGTGTTCACGCTTTTCTACACGTGAGCACTTCTAAGTTCAAGTCAATATTGCACCATGCACACAGGACACGTTACTTTGCACGTTACAGATGAGCAGCTACAGGCCGTCTCATCTTCATTTTTAAGTAAGATCATTGAAAAAGCAGCCTTCACCAGCTAAATGACTTTTTAAGAGAAAACACGTTATGATGTCTTCAGTCAGGTTTTAGACAGCACCACAGCACCGAGACTGCTCTGACCAAAGTCATGAATGACATATGTCTGAATACTGACACTGGAAAAATGTCAGTGTTGGTTTTACTGGATCTAGCGCTGCATTTGATACGGTTGACCACATTATATTACTCCAACGACTGGAGAAGTGGATGGGTTTCTAGTTTGTACTAAACTGGTTAAAACATACTTGGAGAACAGGAAGTACTTTGTGTCAGTAGGCAATTTTACATCTGAGCAGACAAAAATGACCTGTGGAGTTCCCAGGGCTCTTCCTGGGGCCTCTTCTGTTTAACATCTACATGCTCCCACTGGCTCAGGTTATAAAGAACAACAATATTAGTTACCATAGCTACGCAGATGACACACAGCTATATATTACAGTATCACCAGGAGACCGGGGCCCTGTACAGGCTTTGGTAAATGTATTGATGAGATTAATGACTGGATGTGCCTCAACTTTCTTCAGCTGAACAAAAAAAAACTGAGGTGATTGTTTTTGGAGCCAAGAGAAACGACAGCAGGTTGTCACAGAACTTCAGTCCATCCACATAAAAACCACCAATCAGGCCAGAAATCTGGGTGTAGTGATGGACTCAGACCTAAACTTTGAAAAACACATAAAGCGATCACTAAATCAGCCTACTATCACCTGAAGAACATCTAAGGATAAAAGATCTGATGTCTAGGAAAATCTGGAAAAACTAGTCCATGCATTCATCTTAGTCGGCTTGACTACTGTAACAGCGTCTTTACTGGTCTACCTAAAAAAACAGTTAAACAGCTGCAGCTCATTCAGAACTCTGCTGCCCGAGTTCTCACAAAGACCAGAAAAGTGGACCACATCAGTCCAGTTCTGAGGTCTTTACACTGGCTGCCGGTCCATAGAGAATAGACTTTAAAGTTCTGCTGCTGGTCTATAAAGCTCTGAATGGTTTAGGCCCAAAATACATCAGTGACCTCTTGACCCAGTATGAACCTACTCGACCCCTCAGGTCATCTGGTCCGGCTTTTTCAGCCAGAGTAGAACAGACATGGAGAAGCTGCGTTCAGTCTATGCTCACATGTCTGGAACAAACAGAAAGTCTCAGATCAGCTGAAACATTAGTTTATTTAAATCCAGGCTGAAGACCCACTGTTTCAGTGCATTTGTAATTTATTCAAAAGTTAAAATCGCGTTGTTTCCCTTTATCTTAAATGCTTTTAATTCTGAATCATGCTTCTAATTGTTTTTTGTTTTTTTCCCCTTTGCTTATAATGTTTTATGTAAGCACTTTGAATTGTTCTGTACATGAAATGTGCTATACAAATAAACTTGCCTTGCCTTGCCTTGCATCAACGCAAGCGTACGAGTGTCAAAATGAACGCTAGGAACACATGGCAGCCATGTTACGTGAGCGGACGAGTTGCCAGCAGCAAGTTTAAACCAGTCTTTCGTGTGTCAGAATCAGTGAAAGCCATGACCCACCGATTATTACATTATTTGTCTCCTTTGTGACTCCTCTGTGTTTTTGAGGCACCTTGAATGCAACATTATTATCTTTTGCTTTTGTATCAAAACATTCAGGAGATGGGTGGCGCAGCTGCACTCAACAAACCGCCAACATGGAGGGAAGTGTCAGGAGGAGAGGAGAGATTCAGCATTCCTCTGAAGACACAAGTCAAAAGTTTGTCGATACTTAAGATTTTTTGAAAAAGGAAGATGGAAAACTGGACATCATATTGGTGATTTGCAAACGTTGCGCTGTGATAAAAGACGTTAGCAGCATGACGAACATGGCAAGGCAGGCGGCATGGCATGAATAGGGCTTGGGAACCGACGTCACAGCGCAATGCATTGTGGGAGGTAAACAACACACCGCTGCCATGTTTTGAGGCCAGCCGGAGAGACCGACTGAGAACAAGAAAACGGCAGGATGCTTAAAGTTTAAAAAGAAAGAAATAATAATAATAATCTGTTATCAAAATCTCCTGAAACGGGAAATATAATCTGCCTCCATGTATTAATGTAACTCCAGCTGGTCTAAAACATGTTAGATTCATGTCTGAATCTCAGGATCTCTGACTGTCAGCAGAAAAATCACCGTCAGTCACCGCAGCTGGAGCAGAGCTCTCCACAGAGCCGCGCGTCTTTGCGCGCGCTGGCATCATAACGCAACATTAATAACTGCAGTTACAGATATCAATGATGGCGCTGCAGGTGACACCTGAAGTCACTGACTAATTCTAGCAAAAACGTGTGAATAATGTCCAGTCTCCATGCTGTACAGCAGGGGAGGGCGCATCATTGTGCGCATTTATGGATGACGGCATTACACTTTTTTTTTTTTTTAAATCTCCAGACGCAGCGGCTCGTCCACATTCAGTAAAATGGTTCAGAATGAAGCCGCATCATCCAGATAAACACTGAGCTCCATCAGAACTGTTTAAAAATCTGATTTCAGAAGCTAAAACTTTATTTTTGGAAATTAATCAGAACACACAGTTAAAGAAATCATCAGCGTGCTCGCTCTTGGCACAATTTAAAAGGCAATAGGAGAAGATTGCGCACTGTACTGTTAATTATATCTAATTCTTTTAGCTTTATATATGTATATATATATATATATATATATATATATATATATATATATATATATATATATATATATATATATATATATATATATATATATATATATATATATATATATATATATATATATATATATATATATATATATATATATATATGTGTGCTTTTTAATATATATTTTAGATAAGTAATCTATTTGCCATCATGTATCTTCTCGTCTGTTTATATGCAAACGCACTGCAGTTTTTATATTTGGAGGGTTTGGAGGGGAAACTGGATTTCATTCCTTGGCATTTTACCAAATTACCAAATTGTGTGTTGTGGCAGCAAATATTTATTCATTTGCAGAAGCTAACCTCCTAATGAGGCTCTCTTCATCGTTTGCAGTTCAGTACCGGACAGCACCGAGTCAGAGACTCTTATTAACACATGTTTCCTTACATGGAAAGCTTTGTCGGAATGGTGGGACGTTTGTGTGCCAGACTAGCGGGATTTCGGGATGGTAGTTTGTTAAAATGACAGTATGTCGGAATGCCAGCATGTAACCAGCAAATTCTACCCATGTTACGTAAGTAGCCCGACTTCAAACAATGGCCTCAAAACATGGAGAATCCTCACGTCGACCCCCGCGGGGCTTACGCTGTGACGTCACGTTCCAAAGCCCTATACTTCCGATGCTGCTCCCCCTCATCTTCCTTATGATTCTACTGATGCACATAAATAGGAAGCGGAAAGCATCAAACTGGTGAGAAAAGTGTCTCTAGTTCTTTCTGAGAAAAAAAAGAGAAAAACCTGACACTTCCTGATGGCCATCATTGTCTATACCATAGTAAATTGTATCTTTTTAAGTTGGATTTATCATTGACCATTACAGAAAACTATCAGGTATCTAATACATCCTTCACAAGGGAAAGAGAGAGGAAAAATGTTGTAATTGGGATGATGTTTAAAAACCATACGTGGACTTGTAAACTCTTTGTTTTATGTTGAATAATTTTGAATTGCAGAAAGAATCATATTGTATGAAGTCAAATTGTTAAAATCATTAATGAATCACATCATATCAGCAGGGGGCTTCACTGTATTGTTGATGTATCGCTGACAGCATATTGAGATGCATATCAAATCGGCCTCATTAGAGGGGGATTCACATTCCTACTCAGTTGCACTTTATTACAGCTCAGATGTTTGGGGTGGAGCTGTCTAAGTGTCCTTCCTTTTCTTTATATTTTCTATTCAAGTCTTTTGAGGCTCATGTTTTGTGTTGGAATATTAATTCCTTACGTGTTGGAACAAGTAACTAAAGATTCTGCTATCATGCCATTTGTGAACATTATTATTCGGATGAAAAAAGGATGGGTCTGCACACTAGCTATAGCTCCCAAATTTGGTTTATTTTACACAGTGACGTTTTAATCCTGTTACCTGTGTCCTTCTGTGGTCCAGCACCCAGTATTATCTTTTTCAGCATGCGTGTGATTTTGCACCTTTTTCTTGAACATTGTAACCTCATTATTTTAGATGCAACCCAAGTTAAGCGGACTTGGGAACAAGTCAGCAACAAAACTGACTTGAGCGTTACATCCGAATCCTCATCAGCTGACAAACGTAGAACAGCTCATCTTATAGAAATCTGGACCTTTTTTAAAAAACAAAACAAAAAACATAACCAGTCTAAAGTTTAGACACTCGTACCCATTGGAAAGTGTGTCTAAACTTTTGACTGGTACTGTAGGATGTCATGGGGACATCAAAGGAGCATCTGTCCCTAAAAAGCTTCTCTCTTGGTGCACGATCCTTGCACCAACTCTGACAGGATCTTTTAAGAATAGGCAGGCCATTTTCCAAGAGAGCTGATTGGTCAGGGGTTGGTGGTTGATCTCTTATAAAGAATATAATCTGCTCTGGAGCAGGTTAGCCATTCAGCCTAAGTTACCATGGTGATTTACTCTGATAAGAAGTGAACCAGCGTTGTAGGACAGAAAAAAAAAACAGGGTTAACCCTAAAGTCACCTAGTTAAAAGGAAATCCAGATTCATACTACAGTCGTCTGGTACTTCAACATTATGTATGAGTGTTCTGTTCAACGAAGCTGGGACTGAAGTTTTAAGCTGTATGCATAAAATTGTTTGTCAATTTAGGGATGCCTTCGTAAGAAATGTTAGTACAAATATGGCAGCGGCCATGTTGAGGAGGCGAGTACATAAATGGTTCAATCCAAGGGAATAAAAACATATTAGCTAATTCAGTTCAATAAAAGTGATTAGATACCAACAGAAAATGTTTTTAATGATATATTTAATTTTTTGTCACTGACCTTTAATTCTGTAATGCTGCACCTTTTAATGACAACGATGTCATCTATTTACTGTATACATGGTGAGAGATCAGAGCATCATGGGACATTCCCCATTGGTCTTGGTCTATAGACTAATCTGATTTGTGTGTTGTACCATCTTGCGACAAGTCCTAATTGCCATGTATCTATCTACCAACATGGAAAGCAGCGTGAATATCTGGACTTAAAACAATGGACAGTCATCTAAGGTATAGACAACCTATAGGTGTGTTATGCGGAGATCTCATATTATTTTTTAAATCAGTGCATTAATGTAATCTATTATTCATCTCCAGAAACTAATTTTGATGACAAAGCACACTGAAATAACACACAAATCTTGTTATTAATTATCAAAGTTGGTTAAAAAACAAAAAACACAAACAAAAAACCTTTTAAAAGTCTTTCAAAGGTGGTTACTTTTCTATTATGACATATATTTGGCTTTTGGTATTATGCAGCCTTCACCAAAGGCTGCAGGACACCGTCTTTGTGATCTGTTTGTGTTATCAACTGGACAATTTTTATTTTCTGGTCACAATATTGCCCTGATCAGAGCAGATAACTTTATATTTCACAATATCTCCCAGATTAGTCATTAACTCTCAGCAACACCACAGCTGTCTGTGTTAGCAGTAGCTAGCATAATAACCCTATGCGTGTTGTCATTTTCGGAAGAATAGATTGGTGAAATAAATTGTCAGATTAATGAGAATTCACCAAAATGTTCTGTTTTTTTTGTTAGGAATAAAACCCAGTGTTTTGTCTGCCGACAGCAAACACTGACAGCATGTCATTCCTCCTCTGCTCTGTGTGTGTTTGGTATTCCACCCCATACGAATATCAGTGGACTGAGCAGCAGCACTGTCCAATTTGTCACAGACAGCAGCATCTTCAGGAGATAAATGTCTGTGATCTTCTCATTCACTAATTGCCACAATTAAAGTTTTTCACTGTTTCCAACAACCAAGCCATGCGCAAGTTCTTCCAGATTTCCTCAATGTTGTAAAGAAAAAAAGTCTGATTCTCATCTGTTCTAATTACACACGTACTGTACAGAAACCCTATGGTGGACTGTCTACTGGCAGCGTTTGGCCAGATTAGTCTATAACAGCAGAACTAAAGGGATGGAAAGGGATCTCCAAACAACAGTGTGCGTTGGTGTTTCAGAAAGAGCTTACTGACACCACCATCTTTGGTTAAACTGGAAAGTTTCTCATTGACTTCTTTTCTTCACACCAATGTGCAACCAAGATGCATCAGTCCTGGTCTCCAAGCAATGTAGGAAAAGGGCTTTCAGCGGGACAGATTTTGAAGCTTTCCAGACCAAAAAGAAGATGAATTAACATTCTGCCCAAGTTCAGTTATCTCGACATAGCAGCTGCTATGACCTGCAGCTACAAGCTAATCAATCTGAACATGCACAACAATAATAACAGAAAACAAGAAGTTTCATGAGTTTTTACGAAGCAAGAGCTGAATTTCCCGCTGTCTCTTCTGTGTCCATCTTCACTCTACTGTTTTATTAGACCCTTCTTGCATATTTAACTAATGTACTGCTCATCTGGAAGTGTCTTTAAGAGAACTTACAGGTGCATTTTAAGCTCTGGTGTTTTGGTTCATTCATCTACTCCTTCCCCCTCAAAACCACTTAGAGCTACCTAAGCCCTTTCAGCAACTAAAACCCCAAAGCACATTACGCCAGTATCAATATGCCGGAGGCGTTCAGCAAAAAGGCCCCGCTGATGAATGCAAAAATAACTGTCAAGGCTGATAATTACCCCGGATAACCAATAAATCTGAGCTGATTAAGAAAATGACAGCAAGTAACTCAGCAATTTTCCGCAGAATTCCTTCAAGCAACAAAATCTGAGTTGTTTCTTGCTGATTGTCCAAAAATATTTTGCCCACAAAGCAACCCCCCTCCCCCCCAGCATGTTCTGACAAAAGGCAGAGCCGTGAAGCAGCACCGACTCGCCTGGCTGCCGGTGGCGCCTGCTGGGGGGTTGAGAGGGGTTAAACTCACAAGCTGCAATTGGAGCTACTTAAGTGCTGTCAAAGTACAAAATTGGACTGAGCTCCGGGCTGAATAATTGCGGAATAACAAGAGAGAAGGGGTCTTTATTTGGTCAGGGGGGAGAAATAATTGATTTAGGAGGGGAGCGGAGGGGAGGAGCAGTTACTTTTTTTTTTTTTTTTTTTTGGGATTCAGAGGACAAGCAAGGTCTCCCGCAGTGGCACTTGGCATCCAAGACAACTTCCAACCTACTAGGACGAGGAGCAGGGAGAGCTTGAAAAAATGTAATTAATTGGATCAGATTAAAATTAATGAAGTAATTAAGGAGCTGCCTGCCCTACTTCTAACAGTCTAGAAGTGTCGAACACACCAGTGGCAGCAGGAGTAGCAGCCGAGCCACCGTGGAGAGATGAGGAGGGAGGAAAACCAGTGACTTGGACTGTAACTGCAGGCAGCTTTAATGAGCTAACAGAGAAACACTAAAAATAAACAGCACTGGAACGTGAAACCGGCGATCTGGCGAATATTATTTTTCTATCTTTAGGGCTTGCAAATGGCATCTCTTCTTCATCCGTTGAGCTGTGTTGGCCCCCATCACCACAACTGTCATCCTACTCATTCTGTCAGTTTTCCACGTCCTGCAGGAAAGATTTAATGCAGCAGCAAAGGTTATGCATTATACAACTTCAAATCTAATATTTTATGTCACATCTCATTAGATTAAATTCATTTGAATACTCTTTTTTCTTTCTTTTTATTTTTTACATTTTAGACTTAAAAAAATGTTCAGGGTGGTTTCCTTTCACTTTCCATTCCTTTTCCTAATAAGTAAAAGAAATGCAATAATTTCCAGATCTCATCAGCCCATCGGCTATTTCCTAATAGCAGGGGTGGTCAAGTCAAGTCTTTGAGATCCACTATCCTACAACTTTTACATGCATCCGAGGGGTGTAAATTGCTGGTTTGATCATGATATGGCGGACAGGCGATTCGATATCTGCCGATATCTCAAATTCAGTCACAATGTGATTCCATTCCATTCCATTTAGGATCTACCGAACGATGTAAAACGATACAAAACTATACAAAACTATATTACGAGTAATAAACAAGGTTATTGTTTCTTAACATAACTGTAATTTTCGCAACACAATCTCCCTGTGTCACATTTATCCACTGCACAACTATCAACATGGATTTTGTTGTGAAAATATTGTTTCAGAGGACCTTAAAAATAAAGCCATTTTCATAATAAAAGTGGGTTTGATATTGATATTTGGTTGATATTGGGTTTTTGGATTGATTTACAATTGATGCATCAATTTATCAATATAGATCGATGTATTGTTGCACCCCTAATGCATCCCTTCTCCAACACACCTGGGCCATTTCTCATTATGCGTACTTGTGCATTCTTGCATGCTCATGGACTCGTGAAACGTAATCTCCAGATTACTTGGCCAGATATAAATCCAAGCATGCACCTGCACACGCGCAGCGTTTGGTAGCCTCCCCCTCCCTCCAACAGCCAAAGCGATCATTTCTATTCTTTACTGTTCTTTGCCTTTTACCTGCAGCTCTTCCTCCCGCTTTCCTCTCACAGGTGTTTCTGATCATATAATTATGACCTGATTGTCCGTTTGCATTTATGTGCTTATGTATTGCAATTTACACATTGAGGGCGGGGGGACAAAACATCTACTTAGTATAATTGTTTTGGAGCAGTTATTTTAATTGTTTTTATTTGTTTCAGTACATCTCCACAACAATAAATAAACTGTAGAATAATACAATATTATTTTCTTGTTGACGGGCAGCCCTGACCCTACTCCACCTGCTTCACAGTTGGAGCAGGTGACTCCCTACCCACCCACCTCTATTCCACGACACCTGCAACTCTCTCCTTCAGTTTTTTAATGTTAAGATTAAAAAAAAACACCAGCATCTCGACTCCCCTTCTCTACCCTCCCTTCCCTCTGAACTTCTCCAACCTTGTCATGCTCTCTCCACATTTGAACTCCCTCATCCCACAGTGATATCTGATCTAATCACTAATTCTAAAGTAAACCATCCACTTGTCAGCTAGATCCCCTCCGCACAGTCCTGGTCAAATCCTGCCTCCCCTCTCTGCTCCCCCTCATGTCAACCATAATCCACTCCTCACTGTCAACTGGAATTGTTCCCACCATCTTCAAATCTGCAGCTGTCAATCTCATCTTGAAAAAAACAGGTTCAGATCCAAACGACTTCAATAACCTCCGCCCCATTTCTCATCTTCATTTCCAAAATCCTGGAAAAAACTGTTGCCTCTCAGCTCCACTTTCACCTCACCCAAAACAACGCATTTGAACAATTCTATTCCGGCTTCCATCCCCACCATAGCACCGAAATGGCCCTCATCAAGATCACCAACGACCTCCTCATGGCAGCCGATTCTGGTTTAATCTCCATCCTCATCCTCCTCAATCTGAGTGCAACCTTTGACACCATCTCTCACTCCATCCTCCTCAGCAGACTCTCCTCTCTCAGCATCACTCACCCCCCTCCACTGGTTCCACTCCTACCTCACTGGCCGTACTCAGTTCATCCAGCTCAAATCCTTCACCTCACAACCCTCCCCAGTCACCTCAGAAGTGCCTCAGGGTTCCATCCTGGGGCCCCTCCTGTTCATCATGTACCTTCTTCTTGGCAATATCTTCCATAAATATTGTGTCCAGTTCCACTACTTCACGGATGACACCCAGCTCTATATTTCCACTAAGCCCAAATCCCCCCCCCCCCCCCCCCCCCCCCCCCCCCCCCCCACACACACACACACACACCTCTCTCACCCACTGCCTTTCAGAAATAAAATCCTGGTTCACCTCCAACTTCCTCAAACTCAACCGTAATAAAACAGAACTCCTCATTGTCGGCACCAAAACAACCATCTCCAAAACTGACAACTTCTCCATCATTATCCACAATGCTACAGTTTCCCCCTCCCCTCAGGTAAAGAGTCTGGGTGTCATCCTTGACAGCTCTCTTTCTTTTCATGCTCACATTAATAACAACCCGGTCTGCTTACTTCCATCTTCGCTCCTTAAACCGCTCCGCCGCTCTCTCATCCCCCACATTGCTGCCATCCTGGTCCAGTCTCGTCACTTCCCGCCTTGAATATTGCAACTCACTTCTCTTTGGTTTCCCCCACAAACTCCTCCATAAACTCCAACTAGTCCAGAACTCAGCTGCATCATCACGAGAACCCCCTCCTTCCACCACATCACCCCTGTTCTCCAGCAGCTCCACTGGCAATTCAGATCCACCTTCAAGATCCTCCTCCATACCTTCAAGGCCATCCACAACCTCTCCCCCCCTACCTGTCTTAGCTCATCCAGATCACCATTCCCTCCCGTTCTCTCAGGTCCTCCTCCTCCCTCCACCTTACCGTCCGCCCGCCTCAGCACCATGGGGAGCAGCGCTTTCAGTCGCTCTGCTCCCCGACTCTGGAACTCTCCCCCCTGACATCAGAAACACAGACAGCTTCTCCCTTTTCAAATATGGAATCAAAACCCATCTGTTTAAAACTGCTTATAATCTTACACATAATTTTATCTTACTACAGTGTTTTTAATTGCTTGTTTGTTTTAAGTCCCTGTGTCATCGGATTTTTGTATATTTTATTGTCTCATTGTAAAGTGACCATGGATGTTTTTAAAGGCGCTATCAAATACAATGTAGTATTATTATTATTATTATTATAAAGTCTAGTCTTTGCCATTACCCACCCCTAATTCCGGTCCTCAAGGGCCGACATCCTACACGTATTAACTTGACATCAAGCTCTGCACAATTACTCACTGATTGGAGTCGGGGAAACTCCTAACACCTGCAGGATGCCAGCCCTTGAGGACTGGAGTTGCCCACCCCTGATCTAAAAGTTGCTGCATAGTGGCTCTCGAGGACTGGACTTGGCCACCGCTGCTTCACAATATAAACAGAATATCAGATGGTGAAACATTTCTTGGAAAATAGTAACTCACTACTTTGATGGTGGCAACATATTTCTAAATAGTTGGAACCGGAGCAATAAAAGTCCTCTGTAGCACCCTGAAATATCAAAGTAACTGTAAAGGACATGAGAGCTGAATATACTAGTTTATACTAGTTTGACTCCAACAAATACCCATTACAGACTTTTCTTTTTTTAAAAAAAAAATGAAAAGAGTGGGAGATATTTCTCTTATATTTAGATTCTTTCAATATTTTTTTGTTTTCTTTTTTGTATTAAATCAACTACACAGGATTATTTACGTCTAATAAATACCACTTTTACAGAAATGACTTGTTTTATATATAAAGGGAAAGAGATATTTATAATGAATAAAGGCTAAGAATTCCAATCATTCTGCATCAAAACATTCTGTATAAAAATGTCTGAGCTGAATCATCCTTCATGAACCTGGAAACGCACTCTCAGAAGGTAGAGATACAAATCCATGAGGCTTAATGGAAAAGTATCTATCGTTCAATCACATTGTGAAAGAGTTTTGACATTTTGAAAAGGCCTTGTGTTGTTTGGCGTTCGTCATGCCCGGTAAGGCCTTGATCTTCGCCTGAAAGGTTGTGAAAAGCCTCATTTGTATGCAGCTTCTGTCAGTGGAACATGCTGTTCGGTACATGCATGTTGCACAGCCAGCACAAAATGGAACAAAACGAAATGTTTTGATAAAATTCTAAAATGTTAATACATTTTTACAGGCATACTAATACTCCTCCGTTCTCATTCACCCACTCTTCCCTGCTCGCATTAATCAAAGCTGATATGCAAATGCTTCTGGAGCGGTGCCTGACTGTAGAGTGGTTTCTCAGCAACATATGAAATTAAACCAACTCGGTGGAATAATGGTGTCAAACAAGCAAACGCCAGAGCAGGATTCATACAAGACTGCAGTGCTTTAACAGGTTCCTCTATCAACATGTGTATACAGCATAGGCTTCATGCTGAATTCTCACAGACTGTAGAATATGTCAGAAATACTGGTATAGAGAATAATGAATATAAAACCTTTATCAAACATCCATTCTTTCATTTTCTGAACTAGAGTTTCTTTATTGAGTGAATTTAAACTATGCCCGACACTTGTTGCATTTTTGACTGCTGTAGTCCACGAGGGAAAACTCTTGTAAATGGGAAATAAGTTTTCACCCATTTCCTGTAGAGAACCACCAGCAATCAGCCAGATTTGTGCAGTCGGCTGTGTAAACTTCAAGCCCTCGCCATGACACCAGCTCTACAGTGTACAGTTTGCCTCCGGTTGGCCGTCTGATGATCGCAAAGATGTGGACTAAATTTTTTTCTGTGGAAATAAAGGGGAAGTTGAGAGACAATGTTTTGTTTGTTCTGAGTTTTGAATTACACACTTCGAGTTTTATTTGCTTGTTTTTCGGTTTTAAATTGTTTTAACCACAATTCAAATTCAATATTAATAAATTTTTGTTTTAATTTGACAGTTTCTTGCCTTTGAATTAGTATTGTGAATTTAGCCTTTTCTGAATGAGAGGGCACAGTATGTATATTTTAAGCACAGCTGTATGTTCTGATAATATTTTTACTCAAAAACTCACAAAAATGATCTAATCTGATTTTGAAAAAAAGTCCTGTTAATCCTGAAACACTCATTGATCAGAAAACGTACACAGCAAAATCCCCAGTGTAAAATTTGAATGGGCTATATGCACAGCTCCACTACTTCCTGAACTTCAGACAGCACATTTGCTTCCTGTCTTTCATGTCTGGACAAACTCATTACTCCAGGTGTGTCTGGCCAGTTACTGAGGTCAGATTAAACCTGGTCAAATCAGTTTGTCCAGTCACGACAGAGGAAGCAAAGGTGCTGTCTGAAGTTCAGAAAGTAGTGGAGCCGTGCATATAGTCTATTGTTAAATCACATTAACTCTTTCAGAGTAATTCCAACACCAGTGAGCATAAAATACCCCTGATGACCAGCAGTGCTCACCCCTGGACTGGCCATCGAGTATACTGGGCACTTGCCCGGTGGGCCGACGGTGATTACTGGCCGGCCAGTTTTTGTTTTTGTTTTTCCCTCCAAATTGTACTAACGTTATTAGTATTCGTAATGGTAGTATTAGTCAGTCATGATACCTATCGGTGCACAAAATGAATAGATCGGCCCATTTGCTTTGATTGATTCTGGGCTGGACCAATTACAGCAGAGGGCCGCTGCAGCTGCAGTTAATCAATCAATCATAAGCAGTCACGGAGAGAGGTTCACAAGATGGAGAATGCCAAAAAACGGAAAGGAAGGGCAGAAAAAGTTAGGAAGAAGAAGAGACAAGCACTTCAGGCAGATGCTGTCAAATGTACTAAGATTACAGAAATGCTTGCTGGTGGCCGGGGTGGAGTTTCCTCTTCAGGAGCATTTACATCCAAAGCAGCCCCAGGTGACGATGGCGGAGGTAGCCCGCAGCAGCGGCAGGTGGATGAGGGGAAGGGGAGCCAGGTGGGAAGACCTGCTGTGCCAGCGTCTGACTGTGCAAGTGGCGAGAAAACTGTACTTCAGGTAAGACATAATAAACTGCAGTCTACCTGGGTCAGTTTAGATCAAATTTATTTGGTGTTGCTTATTTTCCTTGTGCTTGCTTACTCTTAAGCTAGTAGTTACAAGCAGGCTATTTAACACTTTAGCTATCTGCACATACTATCTACTGTAACTAGCTAGTATAATGGGGCTTTTCTACTGCTATGCAGTTTTTTTCTGTTACTGTATTCTTATAGTGATTGTATTGCTTTAGTGATTTTATTCTATCTATTCTATGCTTCTTTTCTTTCACATTTTTAAGGTTTCCATGTTTAAGGAAATATTCTGTGCTACTGACCTACGTTTAGCTACTGCTGGGGGTCTATACTGACTTTATTAATATGGTGGGTGCATAGTATATGAAAACATCACTTAATTTTAGTAGGATTCATTTCATCTTTGCTTGACTGTGTCAGATTTTTCAGGATCCAAGAAAATGTTGTTCATCATTTGGTCAGGTGATTCACTAGATCATGCAGCGATCTGGTTTTTCTCCAAATACTGTACAGTAATTACTGCATAGAATTGATGAATCAACTGTTTTTCTAGAGTAAGGATACCAGTGCTGTGATGACCTGAGTGGGTTGATCAAGTGTTATTCTTTCTCACCTTTTTTCCTTCTTTCTAGCCTGCTAGTGCTAGCAGAATGGTCTCCTTTCACTTCAAACATGGAAACCTTAAAGTGAATGGTCTCCTTTCACTTTAAGGTTTCCATGTTTGACAAAATATTCTTCGCTGCCCTGCTGTTTATTATGTGGAAGAAATCTATAAAAAATATTGCTTTATCTGTCATTTATTAATAATAATCATCAATATCTTGAAGGATATCAATATCCTTATATGTTGTACATTGTTCAGGAGGTTGATTAGACCAAGCAGTCTTTTGGTTTCCACCAAGTAGTGTAGAATAACTGACCAAGAGAATGGTGTGGGTTTAAGTTTATTAGACAAGCAGTATCACAAAAAATTAAATTTTCACTTGTAGGCTTAATCGTTTCTCCATCAATACTTAGTGGGCTGGTCTGGGTCCAAAATGCCCGGGCCAATTTTTTGTCCCAGTCCAGCCCTGGCAATACTGGTGATAATTTTTAGACTTAAGACAAGTTTTTTCTTTTCAGTGTCAAAGAAAAATACTCTTATCAGAGTTACTCAGGGAGACTCTGCCCTTTTCAGTTTGATTATTTACCATCATGTTTTGTGACTCCACTGTTTAATCCTGCACCGTGAGTTAAGTGTGTATGTTCTCAGATATGTTTCCTTGGTGTGCAATCAGAATTTTAACTGTCAGTGTTATTGGATACCTCTCTTCACAATTTCCATTTGTCGTCAAGGTAATCCAGGACAGGAGTCCTGGTTTAAATCTCTAATGGACCCAAGTCAATATCAACTGAAATATTCCACTTTGTAAAATTGTTGAAGAATTAGATGTGTCAGACACTTGTGTTATTGTGTCAAGTTTAATGAAAATCGACTCTTCTCAGTGTTAAATTAACACTAAAAATTCAACACTTGATCAAGTGTAACTTTAATACTGTACCTGGTAGGACCATATGTAATCTAGCTTAGAGTTAAAATTGACTCTTTAAGTGTTTCCCCAACACTGCTGATTTTACTGTGTAGGTTTGATATCAATAGCTTACCCTTGAGGTCATCTACGGAGGGTTTCCAGGCATTTATGGTATACCTCGTCCAGGAGGTTTATAATCCAGCCGCTGAATGTTGTGTTTCTACAGAGACTATATGGTAAATCCACAATGGGTGATCCATGATAACACTATTATTCATCATAATTTAATCATTAAAAACATTTACTATCACTAATATATTCCTAACCTTGAAAGACAGTTTCTGTCAAACGTTATGAAGTGAAACAAACTTGTGGCTTATACAGCTAATTATCTTGCCACCAAAACTCTTTTCTCATTGTTGCTTTTGTTGTTTCATAGAAATAAACAGCTGTTCAAATGTTGGAAGTGTCAGTGAGGTAAAACATGTTGACATCAAAGTCACTTTTCCACTTGACGCCAAGGGGCAAACTCTGCTGGACTACAGTGAGTCCGCTTCCACATTGCACAAAAAAATTGTAATTCTTTCATCATCCGCTTGGGGCTGGCTCCAAAACAGAGCAAATCCCCATAGACTACCATGTTAAAAAGGCCAACTTCATAGCAGAAATAAATATGTTTACAACCTGGTTCAAAAAAATCATTTTAGGTTTAATATGTCAAGTTTACCTTCATGTCAACTGTGAGGAGTGTGAATTTTTTTTTCATAACTCATCCGTTTAGATGTAATATTGGCTATAATTAGATCACACATAATTAGGGGCGTATCCTTTTGATTGACAGGCAGCAGACTGGATGTCGGCCTGCCAGCCGGTGGCTATCTTCTGGCTCTTTGTTTGCTTTCGGTAAGGTCTCAGTCTGCAGCCGCGTATCAAAATGGTATTTTTAAGCAGCTAGCAAGTCCAAACATATCTTATCTTTCTCCCGCCACTCAGGAGGCTAATCTTTGTCATTTCCTGTTAGTTTCGAGTAAGCTCTGTTAGCGTTTAGCCTAGAGTAGGTCAGCTGTTAATCATTTACCCTAAGACCGCGCTTGCCCATTTTAGTATTTTCCGGGAGTGACGACACACGTGACACGGCAAAATGGCGATGGTGGGACACACCAAACTGGCTTCACTTTCCCTGATTCAGAAGTGACCGGATACTATGTCCATATTTTCTACAGTCTTTGGTGGAAGCAGATTGCTGCAAAAAATGCTTGTTTTCTCATCTTTTTGATGAAAAGTAGGCATTTTTGCTTCAACTACCCCATGTTCTACCGCAGATTACTATAGAACAGAAAAAGCTAGACATAAATTTTTTGGGGGTTTTTTTCCGATGAAAGAACAGATTTTAAGCTTCCTCTTGGTAGATTTGGTGTTAACATAGGCATAGAACACAATGTTCTGTGGCTCTCCAAAAATCTGCGAAAATGCTTAAAAATGTTGGCAATATGGAGCACTCTGCTCTGAAAACGTCTGGCAGTCAATGAGTTAAGAAGTTAGGAAATTAAAGTAATCCAACTGTGTGATGCAATTATTTCAATATGGAGCAAATTCTCAGGAATGTTTCCTGCAGCTTGGGGAGTCAATGACACCTAGAATTAAGGCAGTTCCTGGGAAAAGGGGTCCCCTTCAGTCCAAAGAAGGTGGAGAACGAGCAGAATTCCTAAGCAGACTTTTTGTTTTTTAAGTCTCTAAGTTCTTTACCTCTTTTCTGAGCTGTTGGTGAGTTCACCAGGTCATGGTAATCCATAGGAGCTTGCTGGACTTCACTTTGTTGGATTAAAAAAAAAAAAAAAAAAAAAAAACATCCAAAAAGAGAATTGAAGCAGCCTTTTGAAAAGGAGTCCTTTGTTCAAGCTTTCAGGAGCTTTTAGAGGAGCTTTTCATATACAGTATGTATTATACACAATGCCATTAGTTTTTTTTGCATGCTCCTCATAACAGAATGAGGACAAACAGGAGAACTGGTATTTTTATGATCCAGGCGAAGACTTGAAACTGTGTGCGTAGCGGGAACAGAGCTCAGACATGTCAGCAGGCTTCTTCTCTATTTCTATTTCCATCTTTCATTTTGTCCATCACTGTCGTCACTGGAAGTAATGAGTCAGCACCCAAGCGCCAGTCTCTTCTACTCCTGCTGCTGCCTGGACACAAACACCAGGTTCTGATTTGATCTTTACTTATCAAATATCAACAAAGGGGTAAAGAATGAGGATAGATGAATCCTGAATCCTAACATGGCTGGAAATGAAATAAATAGAGGACAGTGATATTAATGGTTGCATTCAGCTGTTTAATTCAACTTTATTTGTATAGCGTCCATTCATGACAATGTCACCTCAGGGCGCTTTACAGACAGAAAAATTTTGATCAGATTCATAATAGTCTAGCTATGGAAACCAACAGATTGGATCGACCTGGTCCAATCCCCCATCCTGAGCAAGCACGGAGTGGTGGCAACAGTGGGAAGGAAAACACCCTTTTAACAGGGAGGAAAAACCTCCGGTAGAACCCGGCTCAGGTAGGGCGGCCACCTGCCTCGACCAGCTGGGGTGGAGAAGACAGAAAGAGAGACCAACAGATACTGCAACTTTTATCCAGCCAGACCTGCTGAGAGAGGAGAAACACAGTTAATGATGCAATACTGTCACAAGTTTCTACATGGTGAGGCAGAGATGAGGGGGAAAGAAAGCCCAGTGCATCATGAACGTCCCGCAGCAGTCTAAACCTGTAGCAGCTTAACTAAGGGATGGCTAACCATCCCTAACTATAAGATTTATCAAAAAGGAAGGTTGTAAGCCTGATCTTAAAGGTAGAGAGGGTGTCTGCCTCCTGAACCTGAATAGGGGATTATCACGCTTCCGTGTTCCGGTTTCTGGAACTTGAAACATTTAGCCGCTTCTCTTTCGGGCCATTTCAATGTCCCTGCTCTGTTCCACTTCGTAAATTGAATTAACGGCAACCCTACTTAAATTTTCATTGATTCCCGAATGAAGTGATACTAAGAAAGAAGTGGATCAAAGCGATTCGCCGGAGTGAAGGCCCGAACTTTATAAAAAACATCATAGCACGTTTGTTTGTAGCCGGCACTTCAATGATGCTAACAGCTGGCGTTAGCAGGCTAGCATTAGCAGGCTAGCGTTTGCTGACATGCCTAACTTTGTATGTCTTAAAACACACAAGCATCTAAAAATCGGAACTGTACTGGTCGGCCGATAAAAAGAAGATGTCCTTCACATTTATGTGAGTGATGGCATTCTATGCCATAAAAAATAATATTCACAAAAGAACTTGTTAAACAGGCGCATAGTGAAGGAAGATGAACTGTGGTTTTCTCATCCTCGCATAGTCAGACTAACCACTAACCAGCTGTAAGGGAGGGTATGTTTGGATTTTATCTCTATTTCATCCATTTTAAACAGTCCTGTTCTTAATCAACAAAGCTATTTTTTGGTCTTTAATGACCTTTTTTTTTTCAAGAATAAATTCACAAAATGAATTTATTTATATTTAAAATATAACTACATTTTTTGTCCACTGCAGCAGCGGCAAAGTCACTATAAACTCAGTCATATCTGCACACAAATCGAGGGGGGGCTGGTTCGTCTCAGCCAGCACTAAAGTTTACTAGAATTTGCCCAATTTTAAGATTCATGACAAACTAAGATCACATCAATCAGACGTGTTTTCACGTAAATATCCGATGTTTTCCTTAGTTATTTTCTAGAAAACCCCTCATAGACATGATGTTGGCGGGATCCCGTTGCAGTCGGATGACTGTTCTACACACGGTTTTACAGGCAGTAAAATACACAAAAGATGGTTCCATGACAGCTTAAAACTGGTCTGTGTGACGGAATCAAACCTGCAAGACCCGAACGGAGCAGACTAACAGAACTGCAGGACTAACTATACCTGACCTGGACTGGTTTAATGACGAATCAGGAGTGACGGTGGAGGTGATTAAACATGACGCTGCGGCGGGCCACTACATGATAAATAATAGCCTTTAAATGAGAAGATAGCAACTTACATGGTTCCAGCCAAGCTTTAAGTAGTCCTCAGTAATCAATAGTGTGGACTTGGACTTTTATTCCGTTTACATTCCGACACTCTTTTACCTTGGAGCTGTGGCGGACCCCGAAGAAGCGGCGCGTTTATAAAGACATCTCTGATTAAATAGCAGATGGACTTTACGGCATATTCTGCCGTGAAAGCGTGAAAGCGGCTACAGACAGCCTTCATTTACCTTGTTCGCTGTTCGTTGTTAGCTTAACAAGTACTGTGGTCGTGTCAAACATGCCGGTTGCTGTTTATGCTGAAATGTGAGTCACCTTTCTGTTTGGTGAACAACCGGTACTCCTCCCCGTCCAAGGAGGTTTTGATGGTTGAGTTTCAACTCGTGAAGGTTGAAACTTGTCGCTTCACTCGTTATATTCTCCACCTGGACCCCTCCCTCTCCCCTGTGCGCTCCCCACCCCACCCCACTCTCTCTCTGTGTGAAGAGCAGCCCCTCCCCTCAGTGATCAGAGAGCAGCGCGGGGAAGAAGCGTTTCATGGTGCTGTGGAAGAAACTGCAGCCTTCGGCCACTATCGGAGCCAAGTTCAGCCGATACCGATAGTTTGTCAAACATCCTATTGGCGCCGATTAATCGGCCAAACCAATTAATCGGTCGAACTCTAATCTGTACCCTCCCGTTTCCAGTGGAACAACTGGGGACTGCCAAGAAAGGAGACGTTTTCAGATGCTTGTGTGTTTAGAGCCGCACAAAGTTAGGCACGTCATCAAAACGCTAGCTGGCTAATGCTAGCCTGCTAACACCAACTATGTAGTCTGCCAGCTACAAACAAACGTGCTACTTTGTTTTATTATAAAGTTCGGCCCTTCACCCAAGCGAATCGATCGCTTTGATCCACTTCCTCCTTAGCATCACTTCAGTCGGGAATAAATTAAAACTTGAGTATGGTTGGCGTTTATCCGATTTACAAAGTGTAACAGAGCAGGGACATTGGATTCAGTTATTGTTGAAATGGCCCGGAAGAGGAAACGCCTAGATTCCGGGAAGTTCCGGAATCTAGGCGGACACACACACACACACACACCCCACCCTGCATGAGAACTTGTAATGTGACAGTATTGATCATTTACTCATACAAAATTGTAATATAAAATCTAAACAGATTCATAATGTAATGCAGTCTTTTAATTTCTTATTTTAAATGTGATTTTTCTGCCAAAATTATTAGTCACTAAACTCAAGGAACAAAACTGAACTATTTTTTTTCATATCACTGTTTCATAAATCCTATTGATCATAACTGTGCAGTGAAATTGAGACTGAGTGGCAGCTTACAAAGGATGAAGAAGACCGTCTCCACATGCAGAGATAGAAAGACTGAGTGCCTGAACTCATTTTCTCTGGAAATGTTTATAACCAACAGTGTGATGAACCTTGAGTGGTGGAGACTTGTATGTTAACTGGACTGAGTGACAATAAGCCTCCTTATTAGGAAACAAACAAAAAAAGATCATAGGAGATTTGAAGAGGGTTTATTCAATTCAACCCAAATTATTCCTGCAGTTCTCCTGTCATCCTTCCAAATCTTCATTTCATTTGAAGATTTTTTACATTTCTGTCTGTGTCATGTTTCGTTCCCCTTACTCTTTCTCTCAGCAGAGATTTATTGAATGAAATGACCGTTCAGTTACCAGTGCTGGACTATCACCAGACAGATCAATAACTGGCTTCTGTCTCAAACTAAAAGTATACATCTTCCCTTCCTGTTTAGAGAAATAAGCCAAAGTGATTGAGAAGGATCTGCCCATTTTGGTGGCTCAAAAACACACCACCCAAAACCACGCCTTCAGAGCGCAGGGACAGGTGCAGCAATGTTTTACGAGCAAGTTAACGATAACAGCAACTCCCCCAACTTGTTCTGCGGTTTATAAAGTCCACACTGCAAACGTCAACGCCTCTCAGACTTAATCCTTATCTGTTGTTTTGGTTTGGTTTGGTTTCTTGGCGCAGCAGCAGTTAGCAGTCTGTTAGCTATATTTGTTTATAGTGAGTGGCACACAAGGGGTGTCACGTGGGGGATGGAGAGAGGGGAGGGACAGAGATGCATTGATTCGTTCTTTCTTTAAGTTGCGAATTACCAATTCCTGTCTTTCGGTGTGAATGGCAGGGGTTGGTCAGAGTTTTTACAGAACTCCAGCTCCCACAAAGGTCTGACTTTTTGCTCCCTCATGATGTATTGACTACAGTCAGGATGGAAGGACCATTTCACCCAGTATAACAAAAAGTGTTTCTGAGGAGGATTACCAACTCTGGCTTTAAATACTGTTAAGAATACAGAGGATGGATAGAATGTACTGTCTGTGTGTGTATTAGTATTTAAAGGGATACTTTATAACTTTTGCCCACTTGGGGACACTAAACCTGCAACTTCCCACGGGCCACACAACCGTTACAAAATTGAACAATCTCGAACTGTGTTTTGGAATTGTGTTTGCTTTGATCAGAGTTGATCAGCTGATAGCGAAGTCGTCGAGCCACTAAGCAAACCGCTCCAGGTCACATGATCCAATGAGAGACAGTAATGCTCCTGCAAGGTTACAATGTCTATTTTTGGTGATGGCAGCCCCCTTTGAGCACCGACATGCGTCAAGTGCTGTACATTGACCCCAGAAATCATCTATTATTACTTACATTAGGCTAATGTTTGAGTCAAAAGTTACACGGTGTCCCTTATTGCAGAGCATAAATAAGAATATAAATTACTGGTGCATGATATGGAAAATTTCATCCAATACTGATAATTTTATGCTTCTCATGACCGATATTAAAGCTGAAAATGATATAATATACATTCCTTGTGCAAAATTAGAAAAATACTTCTACTGCATCTGCTGCAGGTCCAGCAGTTGCCGGAGATGTCATAATGTTGCGTGGTGGAGGCACTTTTTCTTGTTCCCATGCCACACAGATTAAAAAAAAAAAAAAAGGAAAGAAAAACAAACAAAACCAGCATTCCCTGGGCTTGCCACCAAACAGCACCAGTTATGTATTGGTTAATTATATTGTTAATTTATTTATTTACAATTAAATATTTATGTTTTTCCTCATTTCAGGAAGCCTTTTTATATCTGAAGGGACAGCAGATATAAATGAACCTTTTGGTTAAATATAGCATATGTAGAATTATTTTTATAAGCTCTGTCCCTATCAAATAAACAATCCAAATTAAAAAATATATATATATGGTGAATAATGACATTGGGCCAATATCATTATTCAGCTTTTAGGACAATATCAGCTGGTACCGATGGTTGTATTCAAAGAAGTGATCCCATCAAGTCTCACTCCAAAAAATGTTGTATCTCAGTTTTGTGGAACACCAGCTTGAAGGTGCCTCATGACACAGGTCAGTCAAAAATGGTATCCTTGAAGCAGACACCAACTGATGGTTGTACAAGCTCCATGCTCACAGGTGCAGCCAATCAGGTTCCTGACAGTAATCACATGGGTACTAGAAGCAAAACAAGAGTCAACAGCAGAATCATCTGTTTGGCATTGGTAGAGATTTGGCAAATTTTTCATGGCTGCTCATCCCACACATATCTTTCCTAACAAATGCGGCTCCACTTAAATGGGAGTAAACAGACGATTTACAGAAGATGTATTGCCAAGAAGCATTGTTACAACAAAAAATAATTCACCAACACTACTTTACTCCATTTACATGTACTTTTTTTTCTGATAAGTTAATATGCCTTGGTCATTCTTCCTGCACTGACCTTTATCTCGACATTGAAGAATAATAAAAGCTCCACAATCAGACCTTAATCAAAAGAAATCTCTGTTGCTTTCCTTCTTTTATTTTTCCTTTTTTTCTGGCTCAATTATTCATTTTTCATTCTCTGTTGATGTTTCCACCATAATGCTAATCCCTCTATGATCTAATTTACTTTGTTTGGAATATTCCCCCCTTCCTCACACCCACACTCCCTCTGATTGTGATTCTAAACCGCTCACTACTTATGTTTGGCTGATAACAACAGGGCATGTCCAGTCTGCCACCAGAGGCCGGCTTCACTTTAAAATGCAAAAAGCTGTGTGAGAGAGAATCTCAATTAATGGAACAGAATTCCAGCATGGACAGGAAGAGCAAAATTGGGAATTAGTGACTCTCAGTGGAGGAGTGGAAGCAAATCAGATTTTATGACCCCATGCGTATTAGAGCAGAGAAGATTAGCTGAGAGCTTGAACGATGGAGAGACAGCGCGTGTGAGATGAATGCTCAAGAAGCTGCAATTTGTTTTAGTTTTGTAATTTCCGCTTTCCTCACAGGGACGCATTTCATAACCTTTATCCATCTGAGGACAGCTCTGACGTTGCATTAATGCCCCTTATAGGTCCATTTTATTTCACATTCCTGCAGCTTGTATCACATGGATGTAATACCAGACTTTAAAACACTGAGGTTAAATGTTCACTCAGAAGATGTTTCATTCTGTGACTTATTTTTACAAGAATCAACATGAATGCTTCAAGTTCCACTTTTTATTAGACAACTTGGGCTTTGGGTGTTCATCTGCTTGTTAACACAAATATCTAATCAGCAAGTTTTCATGGCAGCAACTCAGTATAATTCTTCATGTAGACATGGTCAACAGGATTTACTGAAGTTCAAGCTGTTCATCAGAATTAGGGAGAAAAGGGATTTAAGTGACTTCGAACGTTGCATGGTTCTTGGTCTGGGTAAGTCTTTGTTCAAAAAGAGTGGGAAGAATCCAGCGCATACTTAATCCCACCCCTTCACCACACAAAATTAGAAAATACTGTATGTAAGATAATTACTACTCAACAATACCATCAATGATACCAATAATAATAAAAATAATTGCAGTAATCATAGTATTAACAGGTTCAGGGCTTTGTCTGTGCTGTGGGTGGAACAGAAATCAGACTGGAACTTGTCAACGTTGTTGTGCTAGAGGTGGTCTTGAAGGAAGGCAGCAGCTTCCTTTACCAGGACACTTGAAGAGAAATGGAAGGTTGGATACGTATAAGCCTGAAGTTTGCAGGGACTTTAGGGTTAAAACTAGGGTTGGCAATGTTGGAAAAACTGTTCGAACACGCTACATTTTGAAAAAAACACACCTGAAACCACGCCTTCAGAGCGCAGGGACATGTAGGCCGATGTTTTAAGAACAGGTTAACCGATAACAGCCAAGTGGATATTTTGTTAGCTTGCTAGTAAATAGCTGACAAACCATATTTCTGAAAGCCTTAATTCACTCACATCCAACTCCTTTTGCTGTGTAAAAAGTCCACACTGAAAATGTCAACACCTCCACAACTTGATCCTTATCTGTTGTTTTGTTTTTTATTTTGGTACAGCAGCAGCTAGCAGTCTGTTAGCAATATTTGTTTACAGTGAGCAGCACACAGAATGGCGCACGTGGGGACGAGGGGAAGGGAACTAACTTTTGGCCACAGGGGCACTACACCTGGAACTTCCCACAGGCCACACAATGGTCACAAAATTAAATAGTCTCTCACTGTGCTTTTGAATCCTGTTTGCAGACCACTTAGATCAGCTGATAGTGAAGTCACCGATCCATAGAGTAAAGCGCTCCAGGTCACATGATTCAACGAGAGACCGATCCGCTCCTGCAAAGTTACAATGTCTATTTTTTGGTGATGGCAGCCCCCTTGGAGCACCGACATGCGTCAAGCGCTGTACGTTGACCCCAGAAATCATCTATTATTACTTACATGAGGCTAATGTTTGAGTCAAAAGTCACACGGTGTCCCTTTAAGTCTAAGCAGAGCTCCATATGTGGGTTCTGACTGCTCTGATTATTTTTTGAAACATCAGTTGTTGACATGTTTAGAAAACTGCTCTTTTTGCATGACAAGGTGCTGAAAGTGCAAAATAACCCCCCCTCCCAAATATATAAATAAATAAACAGACTCAGCCAAATTAAGTCGGGAGATCTTCAACCAAACTCAGAGTCCAGCTTTGTTGTTTTTTACAACACAGTACCAACAAAGCTGATACAATGTTCTGGGCCGTCCTGCAGTACTCAAGACCTGCTCTGAACAACTATGTCTGTTCTGTCTCAGGCTGGTGTTAACAAGGTGCTGGAGAACCAGAGTTCCAGTGTTATGGAAAACATCCTGTCTGGTTCCTGTCCCTAAAAAACCTCAACCAGCTGAACCAAATGACTACAGACCAGTTGCTGTGGCATTTCACATCATAAAAGTCCTGGAGAGACTCTTACTGGCTCACCTCAACAAGCAAGTGAATACCTTTCAGGACCCATTACAGTTCTCATATCGTAATGGGCTTGGGTTTGAAGACGCCATCATCTTCCTGCTTCAGAGAGCCCACTCTCATCTGGACCAGTCAGGCAGCACTTTGAGGGTCATGTTCTTTGATTTTTCAAGTGCCTTTAATACTATTCAGCCTGCTTTGCTATTTGAGAAGCTCCATAACTTCCAGGTGGATCCTCCACAACCACCTGGATTTACGACTACCTAACAAACAGACCACAGTTTGTGAGACTGAAAGGTTGTGTGTCTGAGATGGTGGTCAGCAGCACTGGAGCACCACAAGGGACTGTACTCTCACCATTCCTCTTTACACTGTACACCTCAGATTTCCAGTACAACTCTGAGTCCTGTCATCTGCAGAAATACTCTGATGACTCTGCAGTTGTGGGATGTATCAGTGTTGGACAAGAAGCTGAGTACAGGGAACTGGTCAATCAGTTTGTGAAATGGTGCAGTAACAATCAGCTCATCTTAAATACCAGCAGGACTAAAGAGATGATTGTTGATTTCAGGAGGAGCAAGAATAAGCAGCATAGTCCTGTATACATCCTGGGAGAGGAGGTGGAGGTGGTGGAGAACTACAAATACCTGGAGTTCAGTTGGACAACAGACTCGGCTGGAAATGGAACACTGACTACATCTACAAGAAAGGTCAGAGCAGACTCTACTTCTTAAGGAAGCTGAGATCATTCAACATCTGCACCAAGATGTTGCAGATCTTCTACAAGTCTGTTGTGGAAAGTGCAATCAGCTTTGCAGCATCTGCTTGGGAAGCAGCATCAGAACCAGAGACTTGAAGAAACTAAACAAGCTGATCAAGAAACAAGCTGGTTCTGTGCTGGGGATAACTCTGGAGCTGTTGGAGCTGATCGATCAGAAAAGAATGCTGCACAAGATGATGAAGATGATGGAGGATTCTTCCTCCTCTCCACACCACGGTGAAAAATCAACAGAGTGTGTTCAGTGGGAGGCTGCGTCAGGTTCGCTGTAGGACGGAGAGATACAGAAATTCATTCCTGCCAGCAGCATCACCTTAAAGAACAAGACTGACTGACTTTTTATTATGTTATTATTTCATATTAATGTTATATTGTTAAAAACAAAAAACAAACAAAGAAAGAAAGAAAAAGGAAAAAAAAAGAGCGAGCTTTTTACAATGTTGAGTATTTTTCATTTTTTTTAAGTATTTTTCATTTTCATTTCATTTCAGATGGAGTGTGTGCAGTTTGTTTACTTCATCTTTGCCATTCATGTCAGGTCCTGTCCAGCTGAGGTTAAAATAGTTAAAATGTTGTGAAAAGCACCCGGAGCAGGCGTTCCCAGCACCATCACTTCCCTCTAATGACTCACACCCACATGGATGTGTCTGACTGCTAATGTGACACACACAGGCCTTCAGTGGGAAGCGTTCCATTTCACAGCACTTACACCTGCAAGTCTGTGTGTGAAAAGAAAAAAAAAATGACACTGTGTTCACACTCATCCACTTTTGACATTTCCTTTTACTTCAAATGATCGCCAATGAAGACGTTATGGGAAGTGGCCACTTTAAAAAGCTCAAAAATAAATGTCAGAAACAGAGAAAGCTTTAACATTTCAGCAGTGCTGATTACGTGAACACATTCTGTCCGTTTAACTGAGCAATAACAGTAAAAACCAAGTGGAGTGGCACTGCGTTCAGCTGACCATGACGCTCAGCACACAAACTCCCACTTAACACCGCAATCACAGCTCTGCTTTGGTTCCCAACATTCCGTGATGTTCATTATTCTTTACAGGAACCAAACTGAACACCAGCAGTATGATGCCATCACTGAGGCTTCAAACCTTCAGAGGCAGAATCCGTTTCATTTTTAAAAAGTTTCTGGAAAGATGGAATTGCTTCCAGAAGTGTGTGTGTTTACACAAAAGCTGTAGTGTTGTCAATACAGTCATTTTATGTACTGCACCACCTTACCATTACTACGCTCCTAATTACCTCATATCTGCTACCGCCTGCTGACAGGGACAGCAGTATGGACAGCTGGACTGAAGACATTAGACTGTGGTCCAGAGCTAATGATGAGGATATTATACCCAAAGTTATTACTGTAACTATTCGTTAATAAAGTCTGTTCACATAATAGTTAGACAGCATTAATGTAAACTATGATTCATCAGACATACAGGACTGTCTCAGAAAATTAGAATATTGTGATAAAGTTCTTTATTTTCTGTAATGCAATTAAAAAAAACATGAAAATGTCATACATTCTGGAATCATTACAAATCAACTGAAATATTGCAAGCCTTTTATTGTTTTAATATTGCTGATTATGGCTTACAGCTTAAGAAAACTCAAATATTCTATCTCAAAATATTAAAATATCATGAAAAAGTATACTAGTTGGCTATTCAACTAATCACTTGAATCGTCTAACTCGAAACACCTGCAAGTGTTTCCTGAGCCTTGAAAAACACTCAGCTTGGTTCAGTAAACTAAATCACAAGTATGGGGAAGACTGCTGATCTGACTGCTGTCCAGAGGACCATCATTGACATCCTCCATCAGGAGGGTAAGACACTCAAAAAAATTTCTCAAAGAGCAGGCTGTTCACAGAGTGCAGTTTCAAAGCACATTCACAAAAAGTCTGTTGGAAGGGGGAAATGTGGCAGGAAACGCTGCACAGCCAAGAGAGATAACCGCAGCCTTAACAGCATTGTGAAGAAGAGCCGCTTCCAGAATTTGAGGGCGCTTCAAAGACAGTGGACTGAAGCTGGAGTCCAGGTCCAGCCCTGGACAGTTGCAGAGTGATCCAAAGTCCTCTTTTCAGACAAAAGCAAGTTTTGTATTTCATTTGGAAGTCAAGGCGCCAGAGTCTGGAGAAAAACTGGAGAGGAGCAAAATCCAAGTTGCTTGAAATCCAGTGTGAAGTTCCCACAGTCAGCGATGGTTTGGGGAGCCATGTCAGCTGCTGGTGTTGGTCCACTGTGTTTCATCAAGTCCAGAGTAAATGCAGCTGTGTACCAAGAGATTTTAGAGCACTACATGCTTCCGTCTGCTGAAAAGCTCTATGGTGATGATGATTTCATTTTCCAGCATGATCTGGCACCTGCCCACAGTGCCAAAACCACCAGTAACTGGTGTACTGACCATGGCATTACTGTCCTCGATTGGCCTGCCAATTCCCCTGACCTGGACCCCATGGAGAATTTGTGGGGTATTGTGAAGAAGAAGCTGAAAGACACCAGACCCAACAATGCAAATGAGCTAAAGGCCGCTATTGAAGCATCCTGGGGATTCATAACACCTCAGCAATGCCACAGGCTGACTGCCTCCATGCCATGCCGCATTGATGCAGTAATCCATGCAAAAGGATTCCCAACCAAGTACTGAGTGCATTAATAGACATTTTCAAATGCTCGATTTTGTTTTGCTGTTATAAATCTTTTGTTTTACTTGGTCTGAGGAAATATTCAATTTTTTTTAGATAGGATTTTTGAGTTTTCTGAAGCTCTAAAGTCATAATCAGCAATATTAAAATAATAAAAGGCTTGCAATATTTCAGTTGATTTGTAATGAATCCAGAATGTATGCCATTTTGATGTTTTTTAACTGCATTACAGAAAATAAAGAACTTTATCACAATATTCTAATTTTCTGAGACAGTCCTGTAAACTGAGGATACCTTTACATTAGACTATGTAAGTGCTTAAACGTGCAGGATACCCCCTTTTGTCCACATTTACTTGGCATTGAAGAGTCCCTCATTCGGCTAATTTTTTTAGCCGGGTAAAGGGGTCATGTAACTAGCAAGCCGGCGGATAAACGGCCTTGTATGGATAACTTTGCCGCTCAATGACAAAACGCGCCAGAATGCCCCCATACTTCGTTTGCGATGACTCCCAGTCAAAATTTTGCCCAGTCATTGAAGTTTTATAGTCATTTGTTACTCTCAGCAACAATGCTACTTTGTCAGTCTAAACAAAAAAAATCCCTCTTTTTCTGTGCCGCCATTCCTTCGCTAGTCTGAGTAGAAAGTGAAATGAACGTCCCCTTTACATGCTGATGTCAAACACATGCGTCTACCTGTGATGTGCTGTATGCTCAGTAAGTGCAAATGGGTGGTCATTATTTTGCTTGCGTCCAGCCTTAAATGATTCATAAACAACTGTGTGGATGCAGACAATACAGGGGATTAAACATCTCAATAAGGCATTAACCGCTTAGTGTAGACGTGGCCTGAGTCAGCACAGACCATCCTCACTGGAAGATAAAACAATACACTTGTTTTAATTAGTTTTTAAAAAGTGGTAAAAAAAAAAAAAAAATTGCTTCAAACTGTAAAGCAACCCTTACCGATGTTGCATTGTTACACATTTTTTTTTTTAATCGATGAAAATGTTATGAATGAGGTACAGTAATGGAACCCTGAAATACCTGACAGACCCACTATTAACCAAAATAAAATATTATTCCAGTCTCTAAATTTTCAATGAAAACTCCAACCAATCCTTGCAGTGGGACCTCCGTCTAGGATTGGCCGAGGGACCTGTCTGTCAGACCTTTGCTCCCGCATGAGGAGGCGGAGGGAATGGGCGCTGGGTCTTTGGAGTGAGGCGGGACTGTTATTGAAATGCAAGATTGCAAGGGTTGCTCTAACCAAGGCTGTTAATTTTCTATTTCGTCATATATTTGACAGTTTAGTTTTATCTAGTCATTAGGCTGCATTGTTACATGTTTGTGTTACAATCCAAAGGATTTTTATTTTCTGGTCACAACCTTGTCTTAATAAGAGTAAATGATGTTACTTAAAATGTCAAATTAGTCATTTACGCTCAACAACATGGCAACTGCTTGTCTTTTAGCCCATTAGCATTAATGACACTATACTCTATTTCATTTTAATCTCTTTAAGGGGGGGGGGGGGGGGGGGGGGGGGGGGGGGGGGGGGGGGGGGGGGGGGGGGGGGGGGGGGGGGGGGGGGGGGGGAGGGGGGGGAGGGAGAGGGGGGGGGGGAGGAGGAAAAGAAGGGAAGAGAGAGGGGAAAGAAGAAGAAAAATGCTTTTTACACAGTGGTAAAAGAAGTAATTTGATTTAAAAGAAAAATTAACTCATTGATTGCAAATGAGTCCAGGGGTCTCATGTACAAAGGGTTCAAAAACGTGGCGTACGATCATTGTCACGATAAATTTCAGATGTATCAAAAATGAAATGACTGTGGAAATGTGCGGTGCTTCACGTCAACTTCATGGCTGGCATACGAGCGTTTCTACAGCTGCAGATCCTTTGGCAACACTTAGAGGCAATGCTGGAAACTGTTGTAAGAAATAAATGTTAAAACAATCAGTCCCCAGACTGATGATGTGATCAGACACATAAACAGACAGTCCCCATAAACAGTCAACACCTGCGTCTGCAATTACATGAGTAAGTATAAAAGCGCAAAGTGGTGCAAAAAACTAAGCTCCTGTCATGGCTGATTTAGCCTGATTCACCCCAGATTGGGAAGCACTGAGCTATTGTAACAAAACACTTGAACAAATCCTTTCTGATTTCCTTGACATCATTCAGAAAACAGTATGATTCTCTTCTGCTCTGACATGCAATGGCATGCAATACACAGCAATGGTGGAGGGTCATTTTCTGGAATTCGTTGATTTGACTGTATAACTGGAAAAACAATTTCTTCTCATGTCAGCATCTCTGAGAACTACAACCAAAGCTGAAATTCCTACAGAACACATTCCATTCTGCTTCTTGTGGACAGTAGAGCTACAATCTGGCAGAGGGCCAGAACAGTTTAGTTCTGAAAGGGACAACCACAAACTCATCACTTAATAACCAAGCTGACATCAAATCGCCTTCAAACACTGTGTTAAACATGGTGAAATTCATAGCAAGAGTACTTGGAAACAGGCTGGTACAGGCCGAGTCATGAAAAGCCAGGAAAAAAGTGAGAAGCAAAGAAAAGTCAGGCTGAGCTTTGAAAAGACCTCAGGAACTGAATTTTCAGCTTTTCCCAACATCTAGTTATCTTCTGGTTAGACGGGAAACTGGAGAGGCCCCAGTGTCTCACACCAACTGTTAAATATTTATGTGGTTTTGTGAAACTACTGGGTTTATAGAAGAATGAATAACCAAATAGCTAAAAGAAAAGCTGAAAAAAATAAATGCCTGGAAGAAAAAGTGTAAATATCTAAAAAGCTTCAGTTGTGTGATAAATCTTGTTTTGTTGTTTTATTGCAACCCTTTCATCCTCCGTTGTTGTATGGTGTGAGTGGTGGAGAATTCTGCCCCATGGTGCTGAGGAGGGGGAACAGTAAGGGGGATGGCAGAGGAGGATCTCAAGGAGTGGGGAAGAGATGAGAGGGGGGCTCTTTTAGAATACGTTACTATAGTTATGCTGATGACATTCAAATATACATCACATCTCACTAAGAGGCTACAGTCCAAACACTGATCAAATGCATTGATCAAACGAAAGATTAGATGTGTCAGAATTTTCCTGTTAAATAAAGACAAAACTGCAAAGTAGCTTTTGGAACCAAGAAGGAAAGATTAAGTCAGCACTTGATTTCAAACAGTGATATTAAAAACAAACAACCAATACGGTAACGATAAGACTGTTGTGAAATCTTATCATCTCTGCCCCCTTTACTGGTTTTCCTCAGAAGTCCATCAGACATGCTACTCACGTGTGGAACAAACGCCCAGGAAATTGCAGGTCTGCTCAAACTCTCAGCTGTTTAAAATATAGTTAAAATCTTGCCTATTTGCTACATTTTAGCAAATTAAATTTCAATGCCTCACTCTTTTATTTCTTGCATTTTATCTCTATTTGATCTCTGTTTTCATTCAATTTCTTTTATTCCTTTTGAGTTAATATGTAGTTTTTAATTCTGCTTCTACAACCTGCTATTAATGCTTTATGTAAAGCACTTAGAGTTGTCTGTACATAAACTGTTATGTACAAATTAACCTGCCTCACCTTCCCCTCACCTGAGGGTAAATTGAGGAGCTGTCAGTAGCAAAGGAGAAGTTGTCATCTTTTGTTAAAAAATGGATTTTTAGTCATTAGGCTGCATTGTTACATGCAATGCAGCCTAACAAAGAATTTTGGTTTTCTCTTTGTTTAATATCTGGATGTCTGCGGTTATCTAGGATTTTAATTCAGATAAACAAGATGAGGGTGGGAGTGTAAAGTTTAGTTTGCTGGAGGGGTAGAGCAGTGTCTTCCACGAAACAGAAAAAAACAAATATTGAATTTAGGAAAAATTTTGCTGTGGGAAAGAGGTAGGTGATAAAGAGAAGGGGCACCAGGAAAGAGCTCTGGGGCACACCTGTTGTCTTGAGCTGTATGAACCGAGTGTGGCCAGAGAGATATGGTGTCATCAGTTAAGGAAGGATGCATATTATAGTTTTGGGGCTCCCAAAACATTCTCCTCAAATCATGGATTGAAGGAAGGCAGGCTTTTTTCTGTTTCTGAACACTATTTTATTCCATCAAAAAGCACAATGCAAAAATACTAACAAATTATGTACATACAAACCAAACTTTTCAGCTCTTCTGAATATGTTATCTTTGTATTTCAAACTTTCTAAAACCCTACAGTCTTTGGACCTGTATTTTGGTCCAAGAACTGACAGGTATGATCATCAACTATTAAACAATAATAAAACAGAACAATACTGTTATTTTCCAACGGTTATTTAAAATGTAGACCCTGATGTGCACAAAATATGGTCAGTGTATTTTAGTTTAAACATTAACATTTAGAAAGTATTTTTAAACTTAATGGGGCTCAGAACAAGACATTTCAGAAATTAAACAAGTAGAAATGAACAGTCTATTTTGCCCTAAAATCCTGTCGCATCAAACAATACCAAGGTTTTTATGAATTACATTACTAAGGTAACCTAAACTCTATGAGTAAAGACTGCAGCGTAATGGAGAAGTCGGACGGACTGGTGCTTTGGTGTGTCTGATGGATGTTTTGAGTTGGATAGATTATTGGAGGTTGTGTATTGTTCTATCACTTGCAGTCAAGGAAGGAATTGCACACATTTAGCTGTGAAACACTTCCCACTGTGATTATTAATTATATTCTCCTTCCCTCACCACCTGTGTCTCATGGATCCTGTATTTCCTCTTTTCCCCCATTTTTTCCTCCTTTCTTTGCTCAGCATCATCACTTCCTTTCTCTCTCTCTGTCACCCCCATCACCAATATAATGACCCAACTTCCCAGTGCTCTGCAGGGAACAAGCTCTCACACACAGGAAGGGTAATTAAGAGTGTAAACGAGAGAAAGAAAACAAAGAAAGAAAGACATTAGGCTTCACTAGATGGTAAAACGGTGATCGGTAGAGAGTGCTGGAGTGATAGAGGGGAGAGAAAATGGGCATTTTGATGGCTGTATCACATATGGATCATTGAGGACAAGAAGATTCCCTCTGAAGGTGTTAAACCATCTGCTGTCTAGGTAGTGCAAAAGGCTTCAGATACCTGAGCTTTGGCATGTTAATCAGCGTCATTGGCTGCACCTGTGAAGCTGTGGATATGTTGGCTCCCACGTTTGGTTTGCAGGATTTCTTCCCTCTCGCAAAATGGTCACTTTGGCAAAAGCTTGATTTCTTTAACTTGGCTTCCTCCTATGAAATAAAAACTAGCCAATTGATGCTTTTGTGAAGCATTGAAGCTTGTGTTGGAAAAGACTTAATTCCTCCAAGCTTTTCAACACAGGTCTCCTTGGAAGCATCTGGAAGCCAAAAGTATGAAGGGCAGCTTAAATGTACAACGTAAAATGACCTGATATGCATATATGCACACACACACACACACGCATACACACACATATACACACACACATGCAGTCACCCTCAAAATTATTCATACCTACCGAATAACGACAAAGAAAATCAGCCATCAGTTTAACCTATATTTATACAGGTAAATCCCATTGAGACACGCAGTCTCTTTTTCTGGGGAGAGCCGTTTACCTAACAAAGTAATAATACATAAAAAAAATATGAAAATCTTGACACTGACTTTGAATTGTGGTTCAACAGAAATTTTCAAAAGCAAACAAAAACTTGAAGGAGTCCTATCATAAAAAAAAAGGACTTTTAAGAGCTTTTCAGCATGTTACTGTGTTATTTCCCCATAAAAACTTCATTTAAGTCATTTTTTTCTTCATTGCATATTTGAGTAATATATATGAATATTCAGGCCAAGCTCTAGCTTCCTTAACATGACTGACTGACCACCGGTGTACGCAACAAGGTGGCACCAATCATGAAGCGACAAATACGCATGCCCAGCATCGTAGCAAGACGCCCTCTTTGTTCAACAGAAACTAGAGGAGAATCCTAACCTATACACACTCTCTGAGGAAGAAGCAAACAGCCTGCAGGAAGATTTCCTCAGAGACAAACAGCCATCAGCTAAAAGACATTTGCTCCAGAGTTCAGAAGAAAATTTTTTTTTTTCTTCTAGCTCTAGAAAACGGCAAGTTGGAAAAAAATGTGGTTGCGTTCAGCGTGGGAGTTTATTTGTTGTACTGAACAAATCGACTTGCCAGGAGTGGTTGGATTATATCTTCAGGAGCAGAAAAACTTTGTGTGTGAACTTCACTCCTGACAACTTCATGAATCTCGGGCAGTAAAGTATTTTTTTCTTGGGGATTATTTCTGAAACCTGACGCAGTTATTTATACAAGTAAATTTAATTGAGACACAAGCTCTCATTTTAAAGGGTGACGTGTTTTAAATACAGAAAAAAATTTTTTTTTCTTTAAATACTATAATAACATTTAAAGGTTGAATATGGAATACGGACAGAACAGCGACATCACGTGTGTCTAGGTTGTAGTTGCAATGGCAGAAAAACAACTCCAGCCGCTGGGATGCCAGGCTCACTGCCGATACGCAAGTGAGTAACAGTCTGCAGCATGTCCAACAAGTAACACAGAGGAGTTTATAACCGACAGCTAACGTTAGCCATGTTAGCAAACAAGCTAGCTTACCGATCCAGGAGGAAAGTCGCCTTCTCTGTGTTTTACTCCGTGGAAAACGTTTATGTGGGTCCATTTAGTGAAGTCTTCACCTAAATTTACTCCAGGTTTTGCTCTTCTCAGGTCACTCCTCCTCAGAAACAGATAACAACATCTCCAGGGCTCTGAAGCAGCTGCTTCACTCGTCGTCTCCACGGTTTTTCCCTGCACAGGCCTGACTATGACCGAAATATTGTTTCCACACAGAGATCGTATTTGGCAACCTGCAATGGCGGCGTGTATTGGCTTATAGATGTAAATAAAATGCCATTATCGAACCCGTCAAAATTTATTTTATAATTATTTTTAGGCTAAATATAATTTTTCTGGGAAATGTTGTACTTTAATTCTGTACACCCCCAAACGACCTGTGGAGGTATTATTTTTTTTAAAATATAGCTTTTTAATAAAAATGTTCCATATTCAACCTTTAATATAACCAAGTCACTGAAAAAAAAACTAGAAATGAAATAAAAAGGCAGTAGAAACTCAAGAAAACATTAAGAGGAACATATTGTTTAAAACTCTTCACTTCAAAGAAGCTGCATACTGTAGCTTTGGGTCCTGTTGTAATTTGTTCCAAGTATAAGGAGCATTATTAGAAAAGAGAGAAGAACACAGAATGAATGTACAATAATGTATGAAAGCAGCCATATAATAAAAGCTTGTTAGCAGAAGCTTAGTTGACACATGGGAAGATAGATACACTGATGGCCAATTACTGATTTATACATGAAAATATACAAATGCAATAGTCTGTGTGGACAGTGAAGGCTAGTTGACCAAAGAATAAAAAGTACAATCGTGGGAAAGAGTATTGCATCCCGTGCCCCATGGTGGTGTCCAACATCTGTAAAGAGCTAGCGGGAGCATTCCTATAAATGTAATTTCAGAAGGTGGTAGGGGATTTATTTCTATAGACGTCAGTTAAAATCTGAGCTTCTTTGAAATAAGATTTTCAATATGTCACTAAAAGAGATTTTCATCTGTTAAAATATCTGGATATTCATAATACAAGAAGCAAATTCAGTTGGGGCAGCTTCCACAGACATAAAGCAGAGGGAAGAGCAGTCTTTTTCTTTTTGTTTGAAACCACATACCCTTTGTTTTTTATCAGCATTAAAGGGACATTGTGTGGCAGTTGTATATTGCAAATAACTCATTCATATTTTTCATGCTGCATTCATGTTAATCCGGGCAGACAGCAGACAGACGACAGCCGCTATGTAAAGGCATAAACAAGCCCCGATGTGAAGAAGTTGTCAGTTACAGTGACCATTGCTGATATGTTGTCATGGCGATGTTGTATTGTTTTCCCTTACCCATGTTTTACTGTCTTTCTTTCAGCCTCTGTGATTAAAATAACATCTGGTTTCTTACCGACAGCTGTCTGCCCGACCGCTCATGAACGCAGCACCAGTGTAACGCTTGGTTCCTCCTCACTGCACTGCGGTGACTTTTCAAAAGCATTACCTCGACTTGAGCCAGTAACTCCAGTGTCTCCGGTGAGTTTATGTAGTTTCCTACTGTCACGCTTCTACTGAATGTAAAAACATGGCGACACGATATGGCAGCCAGCATTGAGCCTGCCAGTTAAACGTATATATGAACGATATGAACGGCAAATTCAGAGCTTACAGGAGCCCGTCGGTTTCTTGATTAGAGTGATTACTGATTCATGGAAAAACACTTTTGAATGAAATTATCTATTTTTGTGAATAGATAAGAGAAGTTGTTACACAATGTCCCTTTACCAGTATAAGGTGGAACAAAAGTGACTAATGTCAAAAAGCACATTTGAATTTATCTCCATATGTGTGAAATCTCAGATTTTCTGCAGTATAAGAATATGCTGGAACCTTGTCAATATTATGCTGCAGGTCAACAGTGACTGAACCTGACTAGGCTGCTGGCTCTGGCTGTAAGGAGGTGGATCAGACAGGAGAGATTTCATCCCTTTTGGCTCCAATGATGTTGGCACATTCTGTGGTCAGACGCTTCACTGCTGCTTGAGTGTTGGTTTGGCTGCAAACCCACAGCCGTAAAATTGTAGACTGACTGTACAGTGTTTGCTCAACAAAATTTTGTAACTTTAGCAGATGGGTCCCACAATAACTTAAGCAACTTTGATGTTGTTTTTTTTTTTAGGGTAAATGTTGAATGAGGTATGGATTGAATAAGCAGCCCATTTTTTATTTAATGTAACTTTGAAGTGGGGGATTAGATTGTAAAGACCTGCTGTAGACTTGATTTGATGGGAGGGGAGGGAATGAAGGGGTGTGTTTAGGAGTGAGGGGGACTGTTTATATTAAATAATGTGTGTTTTGAAATGCACGATCGGTAAAGGTTGCTTTAAGGGGGTTGTCAGGTCATTGTAAAACAAATTGAATAATAAAACAGGCATGTCAAAATTAATGTGCTATTAGAGGGAGATTAATTTGTGACATTAACATGTAAATTTTCTAAACGGGTAAATACTCACTCATGCCATATAAAAATTCCAATTCGGCATTATCCCATAAAGACAAACACATTTTAGGTGGCTTAATTCAATGGTGAACCGGATCCACTAAAAACACTTCCTTCTTATCCTTCTTATTTATGAAGTTTGTCATATCTTTAAAGCCTTATGGCCGATTTACAACAGGGCAGTGGGCAGCACTTTATGCAGCATGATTTTGTTCCGACCTCTGCAGCACGGATGGTGCCAGTTGTGTCAGACTGTCAAAACTGCCAGTTTGGAAACTTCATGTGGACTTTCTGAATTAATTTTTGTTATTGTTTAGCTTCACCTTAGAAGAGGACTTTGCAGAGAAAATATCAACATATTTTGCTAAGGTTTCATAGAGAAAATAAATTCTTGATTCAGCATTTCTAAGAGTTTCAGATCCTGACAGTGTTCTTTATTTTTAGGCGAGACTTGCGTTTTTGCTGTGTTCCATCGTGATTTATTTTTCACAAGTAACATATACCCTTATATGACATCAAAAGTATTCAAATACATCTTGTGGTTGCAGAAATATGTAGTAATTTCAGTAAAGAATGCAATTTTGAGCAAAATAGGCTTACTGAAGGACCAGACTGAGTGAAATTTTAGCTTGCCAGATATTTTGTGTTAATTCAATTTCTCTCTTTGTAAGTCTCCTATTTTGTGTTTTCTGCATCTTGTAATATTTAATGTTTTATGCACTTTGCGTTCACTTGTACATGAAATGTGCTGCTGTGCAAATAAACTTTGCTTTGCCTTTTATTTGTACAGCATGAAATTGCAACCAATTCTTAAGGCAATTTTACAGACACAGTCCAATAATTGTAGTCCAATTATAATCCAATTAAAATAAATCCATTATATGATCCACATTTGTCCAATTATAATACACTATATTGCCAAAAGTATTGTCTCATCTACCTTGACTCACATATTAGCTTAAGTGGCATTCCATTCATAATCCATAGGGTTCAGTATGACGTTGGTCCACACTTACAGCTTGAAAAGTTTAAACTCTTCTAGGAAGGCTGTCCACAAGGTTTATGAGTGTATTTAAGGGAATTTTTGACCATTCTGTCAGAAGCGCATTTGTGAGGTCACACACTGATGTTGGACGAGAAGGCCTCCGCTCTAATTCATCCCACAGGTGTTCTATCAGGTTGAGGTCAGGACTCTGTGCAGGCCAGTCAAGTTCCTCTACACCCGACTCTGCATCCATGTCTTAATGGACCTGCTTTGTGCACTGGTGCACAGTCATGTTGGAAGAGGAAGGGGCCATCTCCAAAATGTTCTCACAAAGTTGGGAGCATGGAATTGTCCAAAATGTGTTGGTATGCTGAAGCATTCAGAGTTCCTTTCACTGGAACTAAGGGACCAAGCCCAGCTCCTGAGGAAAAACCCCGCACCATAATCCTTCTCCTCCAAAGTTTACACTTGGCACAATGCAGTCAGACAAGTACCGATTTTCTGGCATCCGCCAAACCCAGACTTGTCCATCAGACTGACAGATGAGAAGTGTGATTTGTCACTCCAGAGAATGCCTCCATTGCTCTACAGTCCAGTGGCGGCGTGCTTTACACCAGTGATTCCCAACCCTGGTCCTCAAGGCACACTATCCTGAAGATTTTCCATGTTGCCCTGTTGAAACACAACTGACTCACATTAATGGGTCAATAGCAGATTGGTGCAGAGCTCATCAGAGATCCATTTAATTTGAATCAGCTGTGTCCTATCAGGGTAAAATGGAAGGTCTTCAGGATAGTGTGCCTTGAGGACCAGGGTTGGGAATCACTGCTTTACACCACTGCATCCAATGCTTTGCATTGCACTTGACGATGTATGGCTTAGATGCAGCTGCTCCACCATGGAAACCCATTCCATGAAAATCTCTGCACACTGTTCTTGAGCTAATCTGAAGGCCACGTGAAGTTTGGAGGTCTGTAGTGATTGACTCTGCAGAAAGTTGGCGACCTCTTCGCACTATGCACTTTAGCATCCGCTGACCCCGCTCCGTCAGTTTACGTGGCCTACCGCTTCGTGGCTGAGTTGTTGTCGTTCCCAAACACTTCCATTTTCTTATAATACAGCTAGCAGTTGACTGTTGAATATTTTGGCGAGGAAATTTCATGACTGTGTTTGTTGCACAGGTGGCATCCTATCACAGTTCCACGCTGGAATTCACTGAGCTCTTGAGAGCGACACATTTCACAAATGTTTGTAGAAACAGTCTGCATGCCTAGGTGTTTTTAATACACCTGTGGCCATGGAAGTGATTGGAACACCTGATTTCCATAATTTGGATGGGTGAGCAAATACTTTTGGCAATATAGTCTAACTTTGTTCATCGTGTATAAAAACAATTATCTAGCTAAGGAAATCAATGGGCTGCTTCAAATATTCTCTTGAGTTCAATCTTTCATCCTGAGCTGCACGAGGAGACATTTGTGTAAACAAGCAGGTAGATTTGATAAAGTGGACGATTAGTTTTTGCGTGCTTTTAAACCTTTAGGCCTGATGCAATTGAAACATCGTATCGGCATTTTAGAGATGACAAAGTTTGACTTCAAAAATGTTAATATAAATCAAGTCCAGTAGTTTAAAGTAAAAACTGAAGGTTTAATCCTTAAAATGTTCAGCTTTCTCACAGTTTTAGATCTCAGTGTTGAACATCTCCACCATGATGGTGGAGCGATTGCACAGGAAGGTGTGTGGGGGACATTCTTGTCAGATGTTCAAACCATATTAGCTCCTCACAACACATGAACTCAATCCTAATCTCTGACCTTCTCACCGTCAGCTCTGGTTGAGGCTGAAACAACAAGCCTCCAACATTAAATCAGTGCAGCATTCCTCAGTCTAACGATATCTGACATATATTGGTATAAAGGTGTACTAGATTTGATGTTTTTCATCTCAGAGGGCAGCAAACTGTAACAAATTCTGCTGTCTGTGCCACCATTACAGTCTGCTCACACCAACATTAAACTTTCTCTGCTCACAGCTTCACTGATTGTAAAAGTTCATTTTCTTATCAGAGGCCATTTAGTTGGATTGGCCTCCTCCTAATTCTCACTTAACTCCATATAAAGGTCAGGAACGATTGGACCAGAATCAATCCGAATGGTCTCATTTATTTTGTCGTCAGCACCGCTGCTCATGTTTTATCATAATGGAACCCGTTTAGTTTCATCACAGAGATGGATCTCTCCCCAGACTGTAACCATCCTGACCAACCACTAAATCCCTCCAGCTGTCAACACTCACTATCTATTAAAGCTGCGATTTCACTGAGGCTGCAGGCTGTGGGAGCAGTTCGGGCTTCAGTTGCCGCTTCTGCTGCTGATTTCTGAGGAGATTAAAGTCTGCTGCAGCAGGATGAGACGGAGAGAGGCGCTCAGACCAGTAATAAGACTGCTTTGTTCTCTGGAAGAACAAAAAAAAAAAAGTTGAGACTCACTGTTTTTGATGAAAAGACAACAATGCTTCCAGCGGCCTGATGGAAATTTAATGAGAAGAATCTGGTCCAGGATTCCAAAGCAGTGTTAAACTGTGTAAAGACAGTAGTCTGGATTAAAGCCTAAAATAACTGTCATACCAGAGTTCAATGACTAATCTTCATGTCAGTGTGTGTGAAGATGGAGACTGACACTTCTGTGATGACTCAAATCTTTTTAAATGGTACACTCAACAGTGTACAGAGAGCCCATTCTCTGGTTTTTATGGACGACGCTCTGCTGAATATAATCATACATCACTGCACAGCTTCCGTCCATGAAATGCAGGCGATAAATGTAATTCAAAAACTATTTCATCCAACTATGTCGGCCAAAACGAAGCTGGCAGTTACTATCACAGAACTGTTATGGCCTGGTGAAAGTTGCCAGGCCAAGCTGTGGTGCCAATTCATAAAATGGATTTCATTTTTAAAAATGAAATCCATTATATGATCCGCATTGATCCAATTTAAAATAACTGTATAACTTCATATAAACCAATTCATAATAAAAATTACCTAGCCAAAGAAACCAACTGATTTGGGATTAAATCCCTCATCCAGAGCCGCAGGATGTGGCAGTGGGGAGGAAAAATTCCCTATTAACAGGGAAGGAAAACCTCTGTCAAAACCAGGAAAGGGTAGTCTCTGCCTGACTGGGCTGGGCTGGAGAAGACAGGAAAAGAGGGTCAGTGAGCATCTTAACTCTAAGCCAGGGCAACCTGCTGAGAAAGGAAAATAAAAACACAAGTTCAAATATAAATATAATCAGGGTCTGTAAGAATGTTAATCCTTTGTTGGTCTTTTGGAGAACCATATTTGGCCTCTTTGTAGGATATAAAATGCCTCCTTATGCCAATCCATGAAATTATAGTTCTCTCCACCAATCATCAATGATCAGGCTATGTCCCTGATCAGGGCCGTAGCCAGAGGTTAAAAAATACTGAGGTCCACCATGTTATGTGGTCCACACATCTCAAGAGACCATTCAAAATGGAAGCAACTTATGCTTCACATAAACTACTCCTTCTCTTTCATGTCCTGATATAGAATAGAATAGAATAGAATAGAATAGAATAGAATAGAATAGAATAGAAGTCTTTATTGCCCACCAAGTTGGGAAATTGTTTTTCTCTTACCAACACAGAAGAAAGACATATAACTTTAGAAAAAAATACACAAAAATAAAAAGGCTATTTGTTCCCAAACACATTTAAAATAAACTGAAGTAAATTGATCAGTAGTGTCTATTCTGCCCTCTTCTTTCCTTCTAAAAGTCTTTAGTGAACCATCACGGTGTGTACACACCAAACGCTATTTGGGTGTCAAGGGCGTCAGGTTTACATGCAAAGTCAATGTCCAACGTACGTCGAGGAGGCGTCGAAAACCCTGCAGCGCATCAAGTTTTGAGATTTTGAGAATTTGACGCGCCACGGGCAGCAGACACCGGAGTTGGAAAATCTGAACTTTTGCACCTTGACGCGGGGCGTGAACAAGTCAGAGCGACTCAATGTCATGATATAGACACATTTTTAACAGGACAGGAAAAACCCAGAAGATCCAGGGGAATCTCCTTTCTCTCTGAAGACAGAGGAGGATAAACTGTGATCTGCATCCGGTTCCGGTTTCTGAACGGCGGTTTGATGACCTGCTGCGCCGATGGGATGTAATAGGCTTATAATGCCCTCCCGCATCGGGACAGCAGGTTGTTAAACTGGGCCAGTGTAGGTACCAGATGTGCTCGGTTACATCGGATCAGACAGCTGAAAGCGCCCCTCACCAGCGCACAGCTCCTGGAGTAAACGATGAAACTCATCACACTCAGAACACCTTGAATCATCCGGTGAACCCAGACACAAAGCAGAGATGCCCGACGTTCCCTAGCTTTGTTCATCACATAAAACCGAGCCCTTCTCTCTCCTGCATCTGTCATTGTTCAAACAGACCGATGACAGGAAAAAAAAGAGGGGAGAGGCTCCTCCCGACGTGTGTCGAGCGCGCCTTGGCTGGACATCCCTTGACGCGCGTCGGGGGTGTCAAGACGCTGGGAATCAAGCGTTTGACTTTTTAGTGACCCAGCGTGCAACTCTGGGCGTCAGGCACATTTTTGACGCCCAAATCGCATTTGGTGGGTAGGCAGGGTCAGACATAACAAACTGACTGTTATTGTATAAAGATTTCTGTCATTTCTTTCTCTCTTGTATCTCAGGGTCTGTTAAGAAGTCACGTCTGAATGAAACAGCCAGATCATCATTCTGCTTGCTATGATGCTGGACAGGACAAGTTAAAAAAAAAAAAAAAAAGTCAAGTCTGGTTTATGAGACACTTTGTACAAACAAAAAATGGCATAATCACTTCTTAAAAAGTGTATATTCACACAAAATCCAGGTTTCCAGTCTGTACCTGAAGTAGCTGCACGCTGCAATGAGAACTATGTAGACTCAATCACAAACCCATACTAGGTAAATTCAGTAAATATGAACTCTACAGAGAAGATGATGAAGCTGACTGTCACTGCAGCAGTGTAAGTTCTTAATGAACTCTGCAAAGTACTCTCCATACTCTGAGGAGAAGAAAAAAAAACAACAACAAAAAAAAAAAAAATATATATATATATATATATATATATATATATACACACGTATATATATATATATATATATATATATATATATTATATATTGGCATTTGCTGTGACTGTGTGGACTGATTAATTAGTGATCAGTGACAAAACGCCTTATTTTGCACATTGGAAGGCGGAAGAAGAAATAGTTCCTACTTATTTGTACAGTTTAGTTGGTTTCTACTGTGTTCATGATAACAATGAACAACATATGATTTAACTTGAGGATCAGTTCTATAATATACATTGTTTGTAAGGAAAGAGTCAGTATTTTAGTTTCAATCCGCATTCTCAGGTCCGTGTTCTCAGGTAAATGCTTTTGAGATATGTGGAAATTTGATTAATTTTATTATGTACATAGCAGAAAAATACTGAGTGTCCAGACCTCTGTATACACCACCATGTCCCTCATACTTCATTAAGATTAGCTTTCGGTAGCGATGGGCACAATTAATCGATGATCGATAATTGATTATTATGAATTTTTTCAATCACGTGATTTTTTCGATCATCCGACGGTGTTATAAAACAAAGTTCATTCATGTAGTGTACGTCTTGAAGCTAAGTAATAAATTTCACTGTGTGGTGGTAATAAAATATCTTACCAGCGGGGGGGCGATGTAGCCTAAAGACAGCAGAGAAAGCCGCCTGTGAGCTGCCGTCATCCCCGTCACAGAAGCTGAAAGAAGGCTCGTCTGAACATGAAGCGGGCATGGTGAAGTCTGGTGTGGGACATTTTGTGTTGGAAAATGTCACCTCACATTGTAAATACTGTGACACGTTTTGTAAAAACAACTTGACAGCAACTCCTATGATGTACTATTTAAAAAACGCTGATCAGACCGAGCTTAAAGGTAATGAATCCTCCATCCAACCCACTGTTGTCTCAGTCTGAAGCCAGGGGAGCTGTGATGCAAAGCAAGCAGACAAAATCATAGAGGGAATCTGTAAAATGATTTTAGTGGATATGTTGCCCACAAGTGTCGTCAATGGGAAAGGTTTCCCAGATTTGATGAATTTACTCAAACCAGTCTATCAGCTTCCTTCATGGCGCACCATTACCAGGCTCATTGAAACACGAGAAGGGAAAGCAGGGGCTGCTAAAGAAGTTAGCCACAGCAGCTAGCGTTGCCATAACAACAGATTGTTGGACCGCTTTAACAGCAGAGAGCTACCTTACCATAACGTGCCACTACTGTCGACCTTCTTGCCGAGAAGATGATTGAGGCTGTAGAGCAGTGGGGAGTTGAAGTAAATATGTCTTTTAGAAAAAAAAAAAAAAAAAAGTCTGCCTGTGGTATGTGTAATCATTTTTTTAACATGCATTTCTTAATGATTAAATCGATAATTGATTGTTAATTCTCCCGACTATCGATCAAAAAGATGTTCACAAATGCCCATCCCTAGCTTTCAGCATGAAAATGAGAAGATTCTTTATTACAGAGCATTTACTTCTGTAGGACTGATTATCTTGTGTTTTATCTATAATAATAAATACATTTTTACAGAATTGTAATATCCTCCTGTATCACAATAACACCCTTCCATGGTTGAAAATTTGAATTTTAAAGTCAATCAACCAAACTTTATTTGTACAGCACTTTTCGCACAATGCAATACAAAGTGCTTCATAAAATAAAATGAAATAAAAACAGGATAAATTTGAAACCTCATCCATTCCACCGCCACATATAGGCCCACACACACATACAGTTCCACATATACATGCACACATGCAAAGCACATAGTAGATGACTGGTATCATCAGCCTGCCAATGTTAACGGCCCAAAATATTGGTGTTGGTTTTATCGTGCATATTTTTACCAACAAAATCTTGTGAGATCTTGTTCCATTAGCAGCGGTCGAGCATATAGAAAAGTCATTGTTTCTCTGGAGGAACTTCATATCCCAGCATTCCCTTTAGAGTCATGTGACTATAGTGCAGCAGCTGCTGCGACAGACTGACTTGCTTTGAAGCTGCTTATAACATGTCTAGTTTTAAGTTGTTGGTCAAGTTGTTGGCTAATACCTGCTAGTATCTGATATGTGGCCGCCAGATGTCCAAAATGAACTCCTCTGGCTGAGTTAAGGCTATTTTGGGATCTCTGCTGTCAAAACAGAATACAGTTGTATTTATCAAAATATGAGATACAACCTCACATTTGTCTGCATAGATATCAGTTGATATTGGATATCGAAAAATTAAAAGTTGGACAATATCGGTATATGGGATGTCATTTAGGAAAGGCAGTACTGAACATCGCTAATAAAAAGTCTGGTAACATAACAAGGCACTAAGGATCCAAGTGAGGAAAAAACACCTCAAGAGGATGTGCAGTCACATGACCCACCTATGTTTACGCTACCATATTGGACAAGAGTTTCCAGCTTGAACTGCATTAGTGCTGTGGATCCAGTAAAGAATTCTCAGAGGAATATCGAAAATATCATGTCTACTGCCTGCAATCATATTTCAGAGTCTGTCCAGCATCTAGATGGTGATGTGAGGCAGTGGTTGACCACTGCTTGATGGTCTGGTGGTCGACCATAATAAATACTTATCTAGTAACTGGGAAGTCCTATAACACAGGCAAAGTCTTCAAGGTTGCAAAAGTCTGGAAGCTTACAATTATTTTGTTGCAGCATGGGTATCCTGGCTACACTTGTGGAAAGATTCAAATCATGTTTATTTGATAACCTCACAGATAAGTGTCATTTTCATGTTTATCTTTATACTTTGCTGCATCTGATGGGAAGAAATATGAACTCCTCATACATCTGTATAGACCCATAAACTTACTGCAGCTGCCAGCATTACAATACCCCTAAAACAGCCATAGGGGGTCATTTTGACCCATGCCGACACAGCATCAAACTGATGAAGATACCGTTTGATGTGAGTAATGAAACATATGTAATGAACACATTTAATTCCATATAATTCAGCTTTTCTGCATGTTCTCCCTATGTGTGTGTGGGTTTTCCCTGGGTGCTCCAGCTTCCTCCCACCATTGAAAGACATGCATGTTAGATGAATTGGACAATCATTTTTTTTGACCAAGTGGAAGTGCAAGTGGTTGTTTGTCTCTCAATGTTGGCCCTGCAATGGACTGGCAACCTGTCCAGAGTGTACCTTGCCTCTCATATGCTAAGCACTGGACAGACTCCAGTATCTCTACAACCCTGAATTGGAGTAAACGGTATAGAAAATGGATGGATGGATGATGCATCTGATGGTTGCAACATTCCTCTGAAATATTCAGGCTGATGCAGAAACCATTTTTATTGCTAAAGGGTGGAAACTGTCATCAACTTGGCAACACTGATAAGCATCATATAGCTGCAGGATTTGGCCACTACACCACCCAGTGATGTACTGTAGTGGCCTAGCTTGGGTGCTATACTTATGATTTGCTTCAAACATTGATGGATTTTTGTTATTAAATAAAGGTGAAAATCAAATGGAAATGCACAACATGTTGCAACTGCTGAAGGAAATAAATGAGCTGCAGAAACCAGGAATATTTGTGAAGCTGCAAGAACATGTTTGACTCCTCAATTCAGATCTGCAACTGAAAAATCAGACTTGTGTTCATGTTGTTCTTTAACTTGCTTTTATTATCAACATGATAAATCATTATTACACTCAGTGAAGCATGAAATTTTAGTAGTTTTAAACAAATTAACTTGATATAACATCACAAAATAAAAACTGACATTTAAAATGGACAAATCGACGATAAATTGTTGAATTAAGCTTTTAATGCAAATGGTAATTGTCCCATTATGACACTGATTTTAGCATGCTACACTTCACTTTTGCTTTCAAACAACTTTTCCTGCATTTGATCAGTGACATGTAAATACAGCTGTCTGAGAAACAGCTCTGCAGTTCACATCTGTATTAATGTGCTAATTAGCACACTGATACAGATTCATTGCTGACGTAAACCAGCAGAGATCAGAGGTGGACTTGGTGACCCTGATACTGATCAATCAAAAACGTATCTTAATGAGGCCACTGATCAATATTTAAGGTCAGACTGAGACATCCCTGGAAAAAAAGGGGTAATGACTGACAGAAGATGGATGCATAGCGCCAACATAGAGATGAGATTGAAACTTGGGAGGTAAAATGAGAGAGATGGAAGTGAAAAGGAAGAATTGACTGTGTTTGGCATGTCAACTTAGTTGTTTGTTGTCTGTTGCCACTGCTATCTCTTTGCTATTGCATTTGGTGACTTTGGTGATACCCAAACAATATTTCACCAACAGAAATATGACAGAACAAAACGATGCTCGGAAAAAGACACCAGCAAGAATCAGCCATGCAAATGATGCCATTACCAAAAGACAACAGACAGGTGCTGACTGATGCTGAAAGTATCACACAGTACAGGGTTATAGTTAGACAATGAAACTGAAACACTTGGTTTTAGACCACAATAATTTATTAGTATGGTGTGGGGTCTCCTTTTGCGGCCAATACAGCGACAAGTCGTCTTGGAAATGACATATACAAGTCCTAAACAGTGGTCAGAGAGATTTTAAGCCATACTTCTTGCAGGATAGTGGCCAGGTCACTACGTGAGGAAAATGTTTCTTGATTCGCTCCTCCAAAACTCCCCAAAGTGGCTCAATAATATTTAGATCTGGTGACTTTGCAGGCCATGGGAGATGTTCAACTTTACTTTCATGTTCATCAAACCAATCTTTCATCAGTCTTCCTGTGTGTATTTGTGCATTGTCATCCTGATACACTGCACCGCCTTCAGGATACAATGTTTGAACCTTTGGATGCACATGGTCCTCCAGAATGGTTCAGTAGTCCTTGGCCCATCTAGCACAAGTCCTGGGCCAAGCGAATGCCGTGATTTGGGCAGCTGTGGTTTTAAATTTTTTGGATACAATCCGGGTTAGCACCCGAACATCCCGTTCAGACAGCTTCCTCTTGCGTCCACAATTAATCCTGTTGGATGTGGTTTGTCCTTCTTGGTGGTATGCTGACATTTCCCTGGATACTGTGGCTCTTGATACATCACAAAGACTTGTCTTGGTCACAGATGCGCCAGCAAGACATGCACCAACAATTTGTCCTCTTTTGAACTCTGATATAATGTTGTATGCATTGCAATGTTTTGAGCAAAACCGTGCTTTTTACCTGCTAATTGAACCTTCACACTCTGCTCTTACTGGTGCAATGTGCAATTAATGAATATTTGCCACCAGGCTGGTCTAATTTAGCCATGAAACCTCCCACACTAAAATGACCGGTGTTTCAGTTTCATTGTCTAACCCCTGTAGCTGTGCCACTAGTTTATATTTAGCAATCTGAAAATGCCAACAAATGTTGATGAATTTATCCATAATCAGTTCTGCAACTGCATGTGGCATTTTTCTGACTAGTTCAATTCAGTAGCTTTACTGTAGCGCCAGTTCACACCAAAGTCATCCTGAGGCACTCTTACAGGCTCAGTCCAATTCATTATTGTCCAGTGAATCTCAAATCCTGCTGAAACACCTCTTCAATGTGATCAATGCTACTGATCAGTCAAGAGAGAGTCTGTTCCCTGAAGCAAACCAAACTGGACGCTGGTTCCACAGAGAGGTCTTTCACTCTCACAAGGAACAGTGATGGTTCCCAAACCTACTTCAGAACCAGCTGGCACATTATAGGCAAAAAAGGTTTGTCTCAATGGACAACAAAAAATAACTGTTGTTCTTACTGTACAAAGCATGACATCATCAATGAGTGATCAAGGCTGGGTTCACCCACATGCCAGACCACTGCATTACTTATGTTTCAATAAGGCAAACCCCCCCCCAAAAAAAAAAACCTGGATATCAGATTAAATAGCTTATCAGCTCAGAAAGTACAGAAGCAATACCACAAAAGTGAAAGGTCTTAGATGTCTATCTTTCAATCTATTGGACAGCCTTGGCAGGAGACACCACCGAAGAAGCCGGACAAGAAAATTTGGAGCTCTAAGATCCTAAAGATCAAATGAAGCATGGTCACTAAGGCTACGTCCACACCGCAGGTAAATGTGACCCATATCCGATCTGCTTCTGACAGTGTGAAAAACGCAAGTCACATTGAATCTGACTTTTTGGATCAGATTCAGGCCACATTCATACGTGGTGCTGGATCGGATATCCGATCTGCATCAAAGCGACTGCAGTCTGTACGGGCATGTCACATTCCTTCCGACCTCTTCTGTAAGACAAAGATGGACGTCATTGTTTCTGCGCCAGAGGAGACGGACACGGAATGTAAACAATGGACTGAACAATGTTATATCATTTTTTCTGGCTCTGATTGCACATCAACTTGGAAATTAATGAAAGTGTTGTGTGATTACTTTTATGTGGTCCGGGCAGCTCAGTGTGTGAATGTGAGTGAGAGGGTGTGCACGCATGGTGGAGGTGAGCCGTTTAGGACGACACTGAGAGGGAAAAGTGTGTGTGAAATGCATCCAGCAAACAAAGGAATATTGACCACAGCAGGTAGAGAGGAGAACGTGTGTTAATAAATGTGCAGCATTAAAATAAAGCAGCTTCTCTTCAGCATAACGGCTGCAACAGGGGTAGAGTTAAGTCTGGGAGAAGCCCCAAAGGAAAGTTACTTTGGACATGGAGTAACACTTGCATTTCCCAGATTTTCCTGCAGTGAAATTATCTGATTTGAGTACAAGTCAGTAAAATCAGACAGCCCTTCTCATTGCAATCAGCTCTATTGCCCTCTGTAGATCTGATCTGAAACATCCTCATCCCACCACTCTCCGATGTTGCATCCACACACTCCTATGTACAGATGTTGCAGCAAATGTTCGTCATCACAAAGTTAAATGCGTTTCTTCTCTTCCTCAGTCTTTGCAAAACCTGCTTTACATTTGCCGACTCCCGCCACAATTGTTTTAAACATGAGCCACAGTTATTCCCATAATTGTTTGCACTGGTTTCCATAAACACCGTTGCGTGCGTGACATCATTCATGTTCAACTCTGCATGCGTTTCATTTCAGAAGCGTCAGCTGTTCATATTGCAGTCAGTGGACAGGCCACATTTAGAAAGGTAATATGAACACCCACACAAGAAGATCAGATCTGACCAAAAATTGGAATGGAGCATTAAGACCTGTGTGAACGAAGCCTTAGTTGCTTTAAGTGTAAAGCCAGGATCAGACTACACATTTTTTTTCATCATTCATAATGGTCACTTTTCAGAGGGAGAAAAGAGGGGTTTAAAAAAAAAATTGGGTTGGGGGGGGGGTTGGAAAAAAAGGCGGTTAAACAAAAACAGGAGGGGGGGGGGGGGAGGGGGGGGGGGGGGGGGGGTGTGTAAAAAAAAAGGAAAGGAAAAGGGAGATTAACGAAATGGAATTTCATAAACATCACAGAACAAAAAAAAAAAAACACCGAAAAGGAAATTAACATACATTGTGTCATAAAATCAGATGGTGTCTTGTTACTCGCGAATGGTCACACTTCAACAATGAAACCACACAGTCAACTGGCTGATCATCGCGTACTGTCGCAAAAGACAACATGAGACTGGGAGGCGGGACAAGTAGCTGTCAATCAGTCACTTGGTTTGGAGGCCTCTGGATTGACTGTTTGAGTCACTCATGAAATGGAAAGTGGACGAAGGACATCAGTTACCTCCATTACTAAAGTTTTGGACTCGTGACAAAGATGTTTTTCCCAACATGATCTGTTTGTGTGTACTCTGGTAACACTGCCTGTTCCAGTTGCTCCGTGGAGCCTGTTTTCAGTTGTAACTAAATAGGATTAAATCCACGATGCGCACAGATAGACAAAGTGTCTTGCTGCTCATCTTTGAAAAAGAGCTCACGGAGAAACTGGGCTCCGATCAGGTCGTCGCGTCCACCAGGTGCATCACGCACTGCGCACAGGGCACCCAGAGCCAAGCGGGGCCAAAACCATCAGTCTGACCACAGTCCGCTGCCACGAGAGTAGGGTCCAGCCAACCCAGTGATGCGATTTTTAAAAACTGCCATAAAGTGAAATAAAGTGTGGTGTTCTATACAAACACACACACATGCGTCCTCACAGGCAACCACATGAAATCACACACACACGATGAATTGAAAGCTGCGTAGTGCACAGCAGCATCGCTGTGTCTATACTCTGCGCCCAATAGGTGTGTTTAGATGCTTTGATGATCATGCGTAATGTCGATAGTTTTGGCTGAGTGCACGAGTACACGCATAAATGTGTCTTATTTGTTCATCTCATTGAGCACAATGTCTGTTATGTTGTGGTGTTTTTATTTAAACACAAAGTGTGCTTTTTCTATGACTGTCTTTGATTTATTTGAGAGCGTCACATACATGAATGTTTGGACCTGTGTGAACTACTGTTGACTATTACTGATAGAACTCACACATCGTGTGGATATGTTTCGTATTACTAAAGTAATGTTGTATTTGAGAGAAATAAACTCTTGAATGTTCGTGCAGGTGTAACACTGTTGAAAATGAATTTGGCACACCCAGGATTGTGGGGTTTTTTTGGCTATGCGTGTAGGGACACGTTGCAGGACATGTCACACTACACAGACAGAACCAAAAGATTCTGACACGCCAGTCTTGTCGTGAAGCGTCACAGACGCCAAACCACCAATCGCTGATTATGTGACACAACACAGAGCAAAGACGTGATGCCCTGCGATCCGACAACACAGAATCGGGCACGACAGTGAGCGACTCCCTGCGACATCTCTATCGGGCCAAAATTGGGCTAAATTTGTGTTGTCTGATCCAGGCTTAAGCAGAGGACTTTTCAATCTATTCTGATTTAAATTATTTCAAAAAGTCTAAACCTGAACGACTGTCCAGAGCCATGATGTCTGATCTACAGAGAGAAGAAATTTCTTTGTCTTCAGAAAAACTAAAGAAACTAAATGATATTCAAATGTGGATTTTCCACGTAATCCCTATTTAAAGGTTCATACAGAATAGTGAGGATGTTGAAGGCTGAAGAGCAAGAAAATGCTGGTGCATAGATACACTTCCACATGCACTCTTATTTCACTGATAAGCTTCTGAGGATAAACTTCTTCCTCTGACATCTCAGTCTGAGTCACTCGTGTTACTTCAAGGCTTTTTATTTTATACGTTTCTCTCAATTTGTCTCCACTTCACATGTTCTCTCCTATTAATGTCCACCCCCACTCCCCCCACCCATTTATTTTTGCATCTGTTCTGTGGTCCTTCTCCTCTGTAACCCGATCTCTGCAGCTGTCTATCTGCGAGTCAGAAGCCAGCCTCTCCAGCTGCTATTATTAGATCTACAGTAACAGAATCAACACAGCACCGACAACAGACTTGTGTATTTCAGCCATGTACAAGAGTTGTGACAAATTCTGATACAACTACTGACATCAATCAAATGAAGTAACATAGTAATTCTTCATTTACTTTTTTATATTTAGATATTGCAAGCATAATTGCAACTCAAGGTCATTCACGAAAACAATTTAAAATACAATTAATATCACAATAATAAAAACAACAGCAGACATCAGTGACAATAAAATATGTTAGTTAATGGAATAATATAGCAGATTAAAAGCACAAAAATATAGCAGTCTTTCTCAATTCTGGTCCTCGGGACCCACTGCCCTGCATAGCTTCCATGTGTTCCTACTTCAACACACCTGATTCAGATGAATGAACTTCCTCATCAAGTTATTTGCAGTGTGTTAATGAGCCATTCATTTGATTCAGGTGTGTGAAAGCAGGGTTGCCTAGAAGTTATGCAGGGCGATGGGTAGGGATGTTATGAATGAAATGAAATGAAATGAAAAATACTTTATTCATCCCCGAAGGGAAATTCAGTATTGTAAAAGCTCACTTTTTTTTTTTTTTTTTTTAAATAAACAAAAAGTCAGTCTTGTTCTTTAGGGTGATGGTTGCTGGCAGGAATGAATTCCTGTATCTCTCCGTCCTACAGCGAACTTGACGCAGCCTCCCACTGAACACACTCTGTTGATTCTTCACCGTGTTGTGGAGAGGATGGGAAGTGTCCTCCATCATCTTCATCAGCTTGTGCAGCATTCTTTTTTGAACGATCAGCTCCAGCGGCTCCAGAGTTATCCCCAGCACAGAACCAGCTTTCTTGATCAGCTTGTTTAGTTTCTTCAAGTCTCTGGTTCTGATGCTGCTGCCCCAGCAGATGGCTGCAAAGCTAATTGCACTTTCTACCACAGACTTATAGAAGATCTGCAACATCTTTTTGCAGACATTAAATGATTTTAGCTTCCTTAAGAAGTAGAGTCTGCTCAGACCTTTCTTGTAGATGTAGTCACAGTTGCATTTCCAATCGAGTCTGTTGTCCAGCTGAACTCCAAGGTATTTGTAGTTCTCTACCACCTCCACCTCCTCTTCCAGGATGTAGACAGGACTATGCTGCTTATTCTTGCTCCTCCTGAAGTCAACAATCATCTCTTTAGTCTTGCTGGTATTTAAGATGAGCTGATTGTTACTGCACCATTTATGTTATGCTTATGTTACGTTATGCTCGAGTCCGTCTGCTCGACTCCGCCTCGATCTTTTGAACCGGAAGTCTCGCTACCGCTGTTTTGGTGGAAGTGTCAGCATGCCAAAAGCCACGTGACCACACAAACCGAGGCCTTGTTACATCATCCGTGAGTGTCGAGCCGAAATCTTGAAGAGACTGGGTTTATTAATCTGTCAATGCTTAATACAGGTTCCAATTGCTTGGGAATTTATTGAAAAATAGTTAATTTATCACAGAGGATAATTCCAAGATATTAACCACAAAGGAAACACTAACTGAAGGTTGGCAACGTATCTTTTATTATCCACCGTGTCAGAGACAAGACGGCTCCAGACAGCGCTTCCCTCAGCTGCAGTACACATCCACGGCCAGCAGATGTAGCTCATGCTCACTGTCTCAAATGTCTCGAGACTTCTGTCAATCTCTTGGCAGCTGTGTCAAAATGTCTCGGTGTCTCATGAAGCTTCGTTTTCACCATCCCTAGCAATGGGTCCTGGGGACTGGAATTGAGAAACACTGCAGTAGAAGAACAAATAGACTCTGGATTCTGGACACTAATTGAAAGCTGGTTCCACAGGGGAGGAGCTTGATAGCTAAAAGCTCTCCCACCCCATGTACTCCTGGGGTGGATTCTTGGGGCCCTGGGCTCTATGCCATGCCGGTCCTGGGTGGCTGGTGCTCAGTGGAGGTTGCTGGTTGTTGGTCTTGACCCACTGGGGCCTGTGCCCTGAGAGCATGGGGGGCCTCGGGTGGGGCCACCCTCTGCTGCTCTCTGGGTGGATGCACGTCCAGCTCTAAGGGGTGGCTGGGGTCCGGGCCTTTGGGTGGCTGCTGGTGGTCCAGGTCTCGGGTGGTGCGGGCTTTCTCCAGCCCTTACAGAGACGAGGTTGCATCTGCATGACTGCATCACCACGGAGCACCTTTTATTCTGCATGCTGACATAGTGACTGTGCTTCCTGCTGGGTGTGTACTAATAACTAGTTCTGCCGATGTTTTACCTCTTTTCTATGTAGTTCTCTGTGTGTATGAATGGTTTTATTATTGTCTAGTAGCTGTCTTTCATTAAGTTGTTTTCAGCGAGGTTGTCACTTGCAGGTCTTCCTTTAGGGAATTGCTAGCTTTGTTTTCCAGCAAAGACTGTGGAGTTTTTGTTTGTTTGTTTGTTTGTTTTTCAATGTGTTTCTGTGCGGATGCACAGGGCTTAAAGCAAATTAAAATCCTGAGCCTGAACTTTTTTTTGAACGAGTGGGCTTGTTTAAAGGGAGTTTATTCGCATTTATATTGGAGAATTTGGCCAAAAATAAAGGCTGTTTTTTGTGACTAGGGTCTAAATCGCAACATAATAGATCTTTCTTGCTGCTAGATGTGTATATCATTTTCCGCAAGCAAAATGTCTTCTGTTTTTTTTTTTTTTTTTTTTTGCAAGTCCAAGTCATGTCTCCAGTGTTATAGCTGACGCCCAAGTTGCAATTCACTTGTTTCAGCTGTAATCAGTCATGTCATACCTAGTGTCTGCTCTGCTTAGAAGACTGAATTATAATATCCAAGGAATTTAAAATCTTTTTTCTTCCAGTATTTTGTAACAGCACTGATCTTTAGTTTAACTGACTTATACTTTGTCTCTTGGACAATTTCTTTTCTTTTACCATATTAGGAAAACCTGTAGATGAACATGGAAATTTATGCAGACTATAAATACACTCTGAACTTATCAAAGAGCTTTTAATGTGTACAAAAATCCACCTGGACCTACAGAGACATGCTCTAAACGAGCATTTTTCCTGAATGTGGAGAGGAAGCTATGCTGCACCTTAGTGCAGGATCACCACCTGAAGGTTTTAGATGTTTCCCTGCTGCAACATCTGATCCACATGAAAGCTTGATGTCCAGTTCTGCAAAGCCTCTTAATGACCCATTCATAGATTGACTCAGTTATATTACAGCTGGTAAACATGTAAAGCCTGCAGGACAGATGTCCACAGCTGGTTATCCTTCCACTAGTTCACAAGGAAAACATTTTTAGGCTTTAAATAATTGTGCAAGCTGAGTAGAGCAAATATAAAATATAAATAAATAAATAAATAAATAATTTAGACCCCCCTGCTAGCAGTTTTAATAACTGTTCACTGCACTCCTAAACAAACAGCTGTTCTTTCTATTAAAGGAATAGTTCACCCTCAGAATGATTTAACTTTATTTTCCCTTACCCTGATGGTGAGCAAGACTCGGACTTTAATATGTCAAATGCAGCCGGAGATCAGGACGACTTTTCGTTTCCCCCAATGGAGTTCGCCAGGGTCTGAGCCAAAAAGGTCCATAAAAGTCCACAAAAAATTGTCAATAGGGGATTATCGCTCCGCGTCCGGTTCCGGAAGTTGAAACATCTGAACCTTCCTTTCCGGGCCAGGAATAGCTAATGTGCTGCTTGTTCCATTGTGTACATCTAATAAACAACGCAGCGTCCAAGTTTTTGGTTCCCGACTGAAAAGACACTAAGGAAGAAGTGGATGAAAGCGATTTGTGGAGTGAAGGACCGAAATTTAAAATAAAACAAGGTTGCACGTATGTTGTAGTCGGCACTTCAATGATGCAGACTACACTACAGCTAGCGTTAGCAAGCTCGCGTTGCTGACGATACCAACTTGTCGCTGTGAAACATACAAGCGTCTGAATGGGTCTGTACCTCCCTGTTTCAGTGGAACAACTGGGGACTGCCAAAAAAAGGAGACGTTTAGATGCTTGTGTGTTTTCAGCCGCAGTTAGGCACGTCATCGAGCTGGCTAATGCTACCTGCTAACACAACTGTGCAGATGCGCTACAAACAACGTGTGTCGTTTTATTATAAAGTTCGGTCCTTTCCGTGCGAATCGGTCGTTTTAATCCACTTCTTCCTTAGCATCACTTAGTTGGAATGAAAACTTGGATTGGGTTTTCGATTAAAAAGTTTAAAGAGTAGTAGTCGGGGACTACTGTTAGCAGATTAGCATTAGCTAACTGTGTGCCTAACTTTGTGCGGCTGAAAACACACAAGCATCTGAAAGCGTCTCCTTTCTTGGCAGTCCCCAGTTGTTCCACTGGAAACGGGGAGGTACAGACCCGATTTTCAGATATTTGTGTGTTTTAAGACGCACAATGTTAAGCACGTCAGTAACGCTGCTGGCTAATGCTAGCATGCTGTGAAGTGCCGGTGTTGTGCCCCTCCAGCGACAAACAAACGTGTGTTTTATTATAAAGTTCGGCCCTTCACCGCGGCGAATCGATCGCTTTGATCCACTTCTTCCTTAGTATCATTTCAGTCTAGAATGAAAACTTAGTATGTTTGGAGTTTATCCGATTTAAACAGTATAACAGAGCAGGAACGGCTGTCGTTAACATGGCCCGGAAGAGGAAGTGCCAAAATCCGGGAACTTCCGGTAAGCGTGATAATCCCCTATATTCCTCCATCTGCTCGTCCATGTAATCAAGGTCTGAGTGGGTAGTGTCCAGAATTTATTTGAAACTACGCCATTTAGTATATTTTTAGAGTCTAAAAAGGAGTATAGTTTACATCCATGAAGCGCGCACATGCGCGGTCACGAAACTATGGAAGCCTCGGCGTTCAGAGCCTACTCTGCCGATAATGCAAGCGCAGAAGAAGAAATTCACTGTTTACATTGTGGTAAGAGCGCAAGAGCTCTAAACAAACCGGGACAAACACAGGAGGTGTTGGATATTGATCTAAAAGAAAGAAAGAAAAAAAAAAGAGAACGCGCGATCTTGTCTGCCATGGCTTCCGTAGTTTCGTGAATGCGCATTGGCGTGCTTGCTAGGCCTGCAATGTAGTCTTGTTCAGACTCTAAAAATATACTAAATGGCGTAGTTTCAAGTAAATTCTGGACACTACCCACTCAGGGCACTTGGATTACATGGGACGAGCAGTATGGAGGAATATTGACAATTTTTTGTGGACTTTTATGGACCTTTTTGGCTCGGACCTGGCGAACTCCATTGGGGGGAACGAGAGGTTGCCCTGATCTTCGGCTGCATTTGACATATTAAAAAAGTGGTCCAGAGTCTTGCTCACCATCAGGGTAAGTGGAAAATAAAGTTAAATCATTCTGAGGGTGAACTATTCCTTTAAGCAGACTCAGTAAAACTGTGATGTTTCCAGTGGATCTGATCCCAGTTTGGTCCCAGTTTAACGTCATCAAGGCAGTCCCAGTTTATGGAAACTGTCCAGTAAACGGCTCATTCTTCTCCTGAACACATTCAGCATCATCTGATGGAGTTACATAACTTTAGTACAAACTAAAGATACCAACAAGCTCACGTTTATGCCGCTACGGCGCTAAGCTAGCTGCTAACATGGGCTGCTAATACCAAGCTTTCATATTAGTGACTAACCTGTTCATGTGTTTCAAGTGGATGTGGAGGATCCAGCGTCTCGAATTTGATTCCACAAATGATGCAGCTTGGTCCAAAGTTGCAGTGATGCGGCAGCACCAGACATGCTCACAGGCTGCTGCTGTTTATTGTGTGTGCGGGGGCGCGTGTCTGTGTGACGTCTTGGGAGAAGACAGCTGTCAACATGAACAGCAGGCGTGTGATCAGACAGAGGTGACGACAAAATAAATATGTTTTCTTTAAAAAGAGAAAAGAAAAACACTGTTCACGAGTCTGAAACTGTGTCCAAGTCCAGCCTGTGAGTCTCTGGAAAAGCGACTGTGTGCGCTCCTCTGTTTTCTTGCACAAAATACTCCATGGCTAGTTCTTCCGTCCTCGCCCAGCGCCGGTTATTTTCAAGTCCTTTATCGGTCAGGACAGCTTCATAAACTCAGCCTCCATGATTGTAACCATAGCTGACGTTTGCAAGCAGCTGTTCACTGCCGCTGCAGCTGGATCTGGACCAGCATCCAACCACCCTGCTGCACTTGTGACTGTGTACAAATGCGCTCTGATGACAAAATGCGTTGATCTTATACTTGCCTACTGGTAGATTAACATGCCCATTTATAATGTGGGATTTTACACAACTTTGTTACCACACACCTTAGTTGTTAATGTGGAGTTTTTTTTCTTGTTTTTTTTTTTTTTCTTTTGCCGACGTACACCGGAAAACTTTAAGCCCTGAGATGCATCAGTTGACTATGTTGGAGAATCCATGTTTTTTTCCCCTCTTCTCTTCCCTCAGTTTTTTTCTGTTCCACTCCTTATTGTTTCTTCTCTCCCCTCAAGTCAGGCCCAGCAATATGATGCAAAATGCAATTATAAACAAGCATTCCATTAAATATAAACATATAAAATGAATAAATTTAGAATATCAAAAGAAGCCTTATATTGATCAAGCTCCCCTTGGTAAAGTAAATCTGTTCAACACAGCAAAGCAACGAGATGATCATTCTGCAGTCACACGACTTTTACAGATTTACATACATCACCTGAAAGAGAGTCAAAAGTTTAGATGTAAAAAATAAAGTTCCTTCTTCAGGAGAAAACTGAGCATCATTTAAGAGCAGGCAGGGATGTTAACCAAAGTGGAAGGCACACATATTTTACTAGTATTTTAAAGTCCAGGAACTAAAACCCTTCTAATGACAAACCCATAGTCTGTGTTCTCTGAGAAGGGAGATCTGACTCATGGTACACACTCTTGGTTTGAATCACACAACACAGTGTCGTTGCAAAGCAATCTCTCAGCCGGAGTACCCCAAGGCTCAGTGCTGGGACCCCTCTCTTTGTATATGATGTGGAATGATGCTCACTTATCTGAAGACTGGTCCATGTGGTGTCACCTTCCCTGACACACACAATTAACACTACTTCTTAAACAGCAGAGTGAATTACACCAGCATGAATGCTAAAGAATGACATGCAGACAGATGCAGCAGCAGCGTGAGATGGGTGGAGAAAAGTGTCTCTGCAGTGGACTTAAATGAGCACTGCACTCAGGCAGCAGTTAATAGTCATGCTAATCTCTAAGCTGCTGCTTCCATCCCTCCAGTCATCCTCTTCTTCATATTCTCTGATACACTCTCACTCTCATTTTCCACTTATTTCTACTCATTTTCTTCACTATCCTCTACTCGGTTCTTTTGCTCTGTTTTCTCTCCACTTGCCCCATCATTTTCCTTTTCCCATGCACTTGTCTTCTTGTAGACGAGCACTCCTCGGTGGTCTCTGAAACCCTGTGTCAGCTCTTCAGGGCAGACACTTTGTGTAACTATGTCTTCATAAATTTGAGTGTGCATTCATGCACTCGATATAAAAACCACTCACTGACCTCATTGAAGACAATTTGATGAAAAGAAGAGGCTGTTAAAGAGTGACTGACAGATGGAGAAGACAGAAGGGGATAAACACAAGAGGACAGGAAGTGGTTAGCTTGAACAGACCGAGGGGGTTAATTGTGATGCATGCTAATGGCACGTCTAGTGACTTCATGCATAATAAAAGCCAACAGCTGCAAAGCATGTCACATGTAGTTTTTTTGTTTTCCATTTTAAATGCATAATGAAAACGTTTCTATAGGCACTCCATGACAAGTGCTGACCCCTGAAACTGCTTTCACTTGGTTGTGTCACTTCAGCACATTTTTACAGATTTTCTAATGACTGGTGGGAAAGTTCATGTAAATAAATGGTGCAAACTACTTCACTCCTAAAGCTGCCGCTGTCATTGTAAGTTATTCCTGAAAAACCACAAGGCCTCAGCTTCTCACTCTGTATGTCAGTCCATTCAAATGTGATCCAAGTTTAATAAAAGCACCACAGGTGTCGTGCCTGCTCCTCCTCCACGTCTGCATTCAGCATCACCTGCCTACAGATCACCGCTTCTCACTATTCCCACAATCCCTCTGTCCTTTTCATTATGGATTCCATCTGGTCATCGTTACCTTCATCAGCCACATCTGTTAATCCCTCTATTTAACCCAGCGCTCTCTCTTTCCCAGTGTCTTGTATTCTTTGAGTCAACCAGCTGTAAATTAAACTTTTTCAACCAGGAGAATCCAAGTCCAGTCCTTGAGAGCTACCATCCTGCAGTTTTCAGAGCGTACCCTCTCCAACACACCTGATCCAAATGGCTAATTCCCTTATACACAATAGAGATGTCCCAATCAGGTGTTTTTGCCCCAAATTCCGAGTTATTTGATTTTGATGATACAGAATCCCAATCTGATACTTATACAATACAATTAAAATAGAAGAGAAAAGCCATACAGAACAATTTTTCCCCTACAAAATGTTGTAGTGTGGTGACACCACTAGTTGGAGAGGGGGGAAATCATATCAACTCACTAGTCTAATCTGATTCTAAATCCTAGTCTGAATCATTACTTTAAGGTGGAACTGGGGAGTCAGGAGATGTCACATTGTTGTATTTTCTGGGATGCATGTGTCTTGTGTCTGGTGTGAGCCACACCGCTGACTATAACGGCTGCGACTTGCTCCGGAAGCCGTACCGCAGCCGTAAGGCACCGCACACGGACCCGGTGGAAATCCGCCTTAAAGGGATATTGTGTAAGTTTTCCTGTGTTTTATTCACAAAAACTGATAATTTGGTTCAAAAGTGTTTTTTCATTAATCAGTAATCACTCCCATCAACAAACTGAAGTGCTCCTCTAAGTTCTAAATTTGCCGTTCGTATCATTCATTTACACATCGAGCGGGGCGGCTCGATGAAGGCTGCCATGTCGTATCGCCATGTTTTTGCGTTCGGGAGAAGTGTGACAGTAGGAAAACACAGAAACTCACCGGACACACCGGAGTTTTCAGCTCAGTTCGAGGTAATGTCTTTGAAAAGTCACCGCGCTGCAGTGGGGAGAAACTAGCGTCTCGCTGATGCTGGGTTCACGTGCAGTCGGGCAGACGGCCGTTGGTAACAAACCAGATGTCATTTTAATCAATGAAGCCGAGCGAAAGACGGTAAAACATGGGTCACGGAAAACAATACGACATCACCATGACAACAAATCAGATGTGGACTGATGTCACTGTAACTGACGGACCACGTCTTCACATAGAGGCTGGTGATAACTTTACATGCAGCGGATGTCGTCGGTCTGCCCGGTTTCACACGAATGCAGCATGAAAAGTACGAGGGAGCTGCTCCCGATTACACAGTGTCCCTTTAACAGTCCACCACTGCCAAGTCAATTTAAGGGAAACACTTATCCGATCCCTGATCGGGATGTAGCAGGTGATTCCGATCAGGTCTGAGAGCATGTGATTGGCCCCAATTTCAGATGATCAGATCAGGACATCCCTAATGCACATGCCATTCAGCTCTGCCTGGTAACGAGCCATTAATTTGAGTCAGGCGTGTTGGAGAAGAGACAAACAAAATGTGCAGGATAGTAGATCTCGAGGACTGACTTGGACAACCCTGTTCTAAACCTATTTTCAGTTGCGTCCAGTCTCTGCTTCTGTCTGACAATAGGACAGAAAATAGCACAATGCCCCCTTGTTTTGTGGAAACAGGTTGTTGTATTTTTTACCTGAGGGAAACAAAATAAGCCGCAGCTAGATGTCTGTCTTGCCTGTTTACATTAAAGGTAAAGTCCAGAGTTTCCACCCTGAAAATAAACGTTAAACTTGTGCACGTGAAATCCATCTCAATCCACGCCTTTGGGCCTTTACTCTCGTGTGGTGGTGACTTTGTTTGCAACTCCCTCTCCCCCTGTCTTTAATTTACTTTTTCCCTTTGTTTTGGTGTGTTCTGGACATTTCTGGGTGGAGATTTCTGTTTACATCACCAACCAATGACAGAGCTAAGGCATGGCGCTGTGTGGGGATAAACTCATGACTGGAGCAGACGCCAGTCACTCGAACTCTTGGGAAGGGAAAAAAAAAACAGCGGACGCAGCAAAGAAAAGGAAGTACTCTGCAGTAAGAGCTTCAAGATGGTGCACGTTGGAAAACCAGGTTTAATATTAGTTTGGCTTTTACCTGCTCCCGAGCTTTGAGGGTGAGGCTTGAAGCTGAATAGGCTGAAGAGTGTTGCAGCCATTAGCTGAGGGGAGGGGCTCTCAGTTTGAATACTGTTGTTTACTAACAGAAACTGGGAGGAACTCTGGACTCTACCTTTAACAACACATTAATGTAAAGCGTCTGGTCACTATAGAGCTCGCAAACGTGACGTAAGCACCACTGTAAAACGCAATGTATTGTGGGAAGTAGAGGCAGTGGAGGAAGCAGCGCAGCACGGTTGCTTTGAAACTTGTCTCACGGACATAGCGTTAAACGCAGAAATGGTTCGGAGTAGCTGAATTATAAACTGCCATAGCTGTTCTCAAGGCCACAATAGGAAGCAAATAAATAAAGGAGTAAGCGTTTATCAGTTTCCAGATTGGAAGCAAAACAGCACAAGACAAAAAAAGCGATGAAACCTCTGCAATCACTTTTTCATTGACAGTAACACTTACATACTATGGGACATTAATACTTTTACATGCAGTCACTTTTTAAGCTGTTATTTTACCGATACTTCAGCTGAATTCCATCACAATGGAAACACAGTTTTAGATTAAATAAGATTAGGGAAAGGAAAAAAAAAAAAAACTGTGATTTAGGTCGTCACCATCGCGGACACACTCAGAAGCTATTAAACTAATAAACATTTTTTACTATTTTTACATTTACATTGTGAATGCTGTAATTGAAGTTGTTCAATGAGGTTTTGAGCTCATGCAGAGAAGATGTTTGTGGGGATTTGCTTGAAACATTAACTTTGTGCGTACCGATGACAGAGGCAGCTGCACACCTGCAACATGCCGACCTGACGTAGATCAGACCTGCCGGGGTGGTGATTAGCTCAGTTGGTTGAGCAGCCACCCCATGAGCAGAGGCTACAGTTCCTCAGCGCAGTTGTCCCCGGTTAGATTCCCGGTCCAGGTCCCTTTGCTGCATGTCTCTCCCCACTCTCTCTGCCCCCTTCCTGTCGCTATACACTGTCATGTAAAGGCCACCAGAGCCCCCCCCCAAAAAATCTGACCTGCCCAGCAAGCAGCCGGAGCGCTAAACTGCTGCTAACAGCGATGACAGTTCCCTGCTCCTTCACCATCAGCTGGTCGACCTGAACACCTGTTTGCAGAGAGACTTTTATGGAGTCGTGAAGCTGCTGCATCAGACGCGCCGAGCGGCATCCAGGATTTGGTTTGGAGGAGCTGAATTGGCTGTTTGCGCAACTCCCCAGATAGAAAGTGGACGGGGGACATCAGTTTCCGTCCATTATTGAAGCGTTGGACTCATGTCAAGTGACAAGGATTTTTTTCCCAACATGGACTGTTTACTGGTATTCTGGAACACTGCCAGTTCCAAGTTGCGCTGAGCTCGCGGAGAAACTGGACTGGTTTAATAATAAATGGTCAATCCGCTGTTTTCCCTTTAAACTGAGAGCTGCAGTGCTCACAAGTAAACAGGTAAACAAGTAAACAGGTGAACAATTGAACAGGTGAACAGGTAAACAGCGATATGGTTTGTTTTTTTCTGCTCCTGAGCAGACAGCTGTGTTCAGATGGTTAAATGGCTGTTGGTCGTGCGTCATGGATCAGTTATGGCTGTACGCGCATGTGTGTGTTTTATTTCACTATGTTGGTCTTACTGGGCAGCAAAGACTGATACAGCACATTGCGCAATCTTAAAAAAAAATCCCTTTCTATTTGACTGCTTTACAGATTTATTTGAGATCATGTTACATGTGACCTGATGTAATACAGTTGACTATTACTGATAAAACACACACATCATGTGGAGACGTTTTGCTTATAATGTTGTATTTGAGAGAGATACATTCTTCTCAATGTTATTGGAGGTGGAACACTGCTGAAAATAAATTTGGCACACCCAGTATTTGCTGGTGTACACCTAATATCTTTGTCAATGCAACGCAAACGGTGCGCACAACGGTTTTCTGACCTTTGTTCCCACAATGCATTGCGTGTTCATCACGTGGTCTTGCGAGCTCTATAGCATTAAACCACATTTAGCATTGTATTGTCTTTCCTTTTCATAGATAAATATATTCAACTTTGGACAAGTTCACCAAAACTATACTTGGAAAGTGTACAAAGCAGAATCTGTGGAAATTTACCACCACTACAAAAATGCTGCTACACAGCCAAGAGCTCTCTGATAGTTTCCAATTATCATGTTTGATGGCAGCATTCCATTTAGCTCATCGTTCAGGGTCAGCAGGCAGCCTATAAAGTTAAATCCCATCTATCAACAAACCAAGACAAAGCATGAATTTAGTTCTAAGATGAGACGCTAGCTGTAGCAGCCGAGCCGGTAACAGTTAGCCCGCTTTGTTTATCTTTTTGCCACTCGAACTGCTCATGGTAGTCATATCGCGTCCACTTTGGGGCCTGCAAGCATTTGCATTTGAGTTGGAAAATGTTAGATTTTACCTGTAATGTAAACAGACATCCAGATATGGACAAAATCAGTTTCATGTCACTTTTGTGTCACTTTAGCCTGCAGTGCAAATGTGGCCTATACACCCTGACATTTGGCTTTTGATCACCATCCGTTTTATTGATCCAAATCTGGCAAAGAACTGATAGGAACATGACTTCTGCATGTACTCCTTAATTTTCAGTGGGCACGGTTACATAATATTTTTTAATTCTGAATCAATTATTTCAAGTTAAATATTTCAGAATTTAAGTACTTTCCTTTGTGTACATGGAAATAATAATTCCGAATTTATGTTTACATGTACAACAGGTTTCTTCGCCTTAATTTAATTCCACTTTAGATCTGGGGGTTGGGAAAGTTTCTGAATTAACGGGGGGTGACAAGATGTATTTATGTCTACTTAACGCTTTGAGCCCCCAAGTCTATTTTATGGACCTCTGGGGAACAAACTTCAATACCTCCTCCAACACTTGTTTTGCATGTGCTTCAGTGCATCATTGCAACATGACAAGGGAACGGGCATAACAAAAATAAACCTGCCCTTTATTTGGAATTGTTTAATTCTGAATTATAATTTTCATTGGGAATTAATGTTTACAAGATCCTTTTAAAGAAGAATCAACTTCATCTGGATTTAAAACTCACGAAAATGTGGCCACTGAGGTTGCTGGGTTGGCTCAAGACTGACCACAGACAGACAGGACTTTTCCATCTGCAGTAGAAACTGTTTTCGCAACTTATTTGTGCTTCAGTCTGTGTACAACATTTGATTCATCATCCTACATCATCTTGGAGAGAGTGAATGTGTCCATGTGCTGTGCTATTTTAAACCAGATCAGACAGCTGTTTACTCAGTTGAAGATTGTGCTGCTCCAAGAATGACACAATCAATACAACCACTGATGGTGATGCCATCTGGCTTCAGCTTTTTCTAAAAACAATATGGAGCGCAGGGACATCTGTCTGCATTTTAAACTGTAAACGTCTACCATAGCTCCACATATTCAGAAACTTGGTCAACTTAACTGTTTTGATAAGGCTAATCACTTCTGAAATGTACACAGGTGTAACCATCAGGAACATTTACTCTTTATCAGCTTTGTCAGCTTTTATGCAAACAGATGTGATTATTTTGAAGAGATAAAGAAAATACATTTATCAATGTTTTCTTTGTCTGTTAATAGAGAATTTCCTTCTTAAGTACAGTTTAAAAACTTTGGAAACACATTGCCTTACCTACTCCTTATAAGTCACTAAGTAAATGCTGGTTGGATTTATTTTATCAATCAACTCTAATGTTCCATTTTCAGTTTATTCTCAAAATTTCAGATTAAGTATTTAAACCTCAATATTGTTGTTTTAAATCTATTACTTAAACTGATTATGATCATATTCACCAAACTATCTACAAAACCACGAACCTGTAGTTCCCAGAGGAAGATCCTTGCCCGTCCTCGCTACATAAATAAATTGAGGTTATTTGCTATAAAACGTCAATATAATTCAATATGAGTCTGTGGTCAGACTAGTGTAGTATTCAGTTTGGTCACTAGATGACACTGCAGAACCAGGAGTTCAGCCTCAGCTGATGTAAACAAACACTCGCTCTGTGTTGTGATCCGGATGAAAGCAGCAGGAAAGCCGTCAGTTACGAGTTGCGTTTAATGCGTTTAATCAGCTGGTTAAATTTTGAGAGGTGGAGGCGAGGAGATGACAGAGATTTGAGCTACAATAGCTAGCGACAGCAGCCATGTTCTTTTGGTGGAAGTTGGAAGTTGATGGAAAATTTGCTGGAAGCGCTAACTAGCTGCGGCTAGCTTACTCACCGAAGGCAGATGGACAGAAGCTCAGCGCCTGTAGTTTGTATCCTGGAGGGATATGTAGCACCGATCCTCCTCGACAGAACCCATCAAACTGGGCTTGGGAAATCCTCCTGGAAGCGGCCATCGTCCAGACATAACTGCTGGATCAGGTGATGGAATTCACTGAGCTCCGAGCGCCTCTGGAGAATGTGCTGGACCCAAACATGTTCGGTTCTCCAAATTCCAAAGCAGGTTCAACGCCACAGCTCTCTCAAAGTACTCAAAATAACCGGGTTCTGTCATGTTAACCCGATGACGAGTGACAAACCACGCACGAATGAAGTGTCTTATTTGCTCATACTATACGCTTCATTCACACGTGAATGAAGCGTATAGTATTCATGCAAAAAAAAAAAAAAACGCTTGAATCAAGCGAGTAAACATCCAGCATTTACACGTTGAAATCTAGGCGCGTAAGCAACTGGAGGCGTCCGGTGTGAACACAGGGTAAGTTAAAGATCTCAGGGTGATTAAAGCCATAGCTGCTGTTTCTTTTTCTCACTCAGATTGTGGTTGCCAAGCAAAAAGCCAGCAATCACATATTATGTGAGTTAATCTTAAAGGCCCACAACGGAACTTTTAGCAGTTTTCTCAGTGACGCGCCCATTATCGACGGCTAAACTGGCATCCATCTGGCATCGTACCTGTACTGTGAGCTCACTCCAGCCGGTAAAAGACGGTCTTATCTGTACTCCTGTTCTGTCCCTTCCTCTCTTCAATAATGTTTACTTGTGTTTCTTTGCTGAATCTGACATGATGCGCATTCAAAACACCCGCTGTGTTCATATCTGGTTCATTTTTATTTCCTAGTAAGCGACGCAGTGCGCAACCAATGTCACGGCCCCGTCCCGGATGCAGAACTTACATAGTGCAGTTTCTAAGCCTCGGGACACCTCTGGGCAGCGACGGTTCAAAAATGTGAATAATTAATGTTGATGTGCCATCAAAACGAGTCAAAAAACGCATATTTTTAAGATCTAAAAATCATGTTTGTCTTTAACTTCAGATTATGTTCACCCACCAGGATGTCCCAGCAATCTGACGAAGAGAACATAGCACTTATGAAAAAGTCTAGACCGGGGGGGGGACCTTGGCCCACATTGTGCTGGTCTTCAATGTGTCCTTGCTCCTACACTCCTGATTCAAAGAAGACCCAGGTGTGTCACAAGGCATCATGGGAAATAATCTGGATGAGGAGGCGTGGTCATCTCACAGCAGCTCAGAGGGGCTGCTGCCTGAAAAGGGACAGTGGGAGCAGTGAGTGAGTGCTGGGAAACTGGGGGGAAGGGGCTGATGGCAGGCAGCTCCCGATGAACGGGTGGAGCGATATAAACTTTATCTGTCTCCATGATCACCAGGAAAAGTCGCTAGATTTGTCGCTAGGCGCTTTTATGAAAATAAGTCGCTAGAGGGGTCTGAAAAGTTGCTAAATATAGCGACAATGTTGCTAAGTTGGCAACAATGCTAAGTTCTGTACAATGACTCGTTGATTTGCACCATGACTCAAATGTGTATGTCACCACTTCAGTAACCTTGTCAATGAACAATGTAGCATGTCAATAATATTTATATGATGTCACTAAATGGTGACATGCGCAAAACTGACCCCGGCTGTACACCTGGTCCGTGACGTGAGCGCAGCGCAGCGGCGCGCCATGCGCACCGGATTGCGCCCATGTAATCAATGGTTTGAAACATATTGATGACGCCACGGCGCGTGAGCGGTCCGTCGTCGCTCCGGCATGTCGCGTCACTGCGCTACAGATACGCGCCAGCTCTATTTTTGACGCTCCACGCACCGACACCGCGTTAATATCAGCAGTTCAGATCGAACCAGACAGGAAGTCAGACACGGGTTCAGAGTAAAATATCCGGTAACTTCCTAAACAAAAGCCACCGTGCAGCTTTTAAACTGCTGAACTACCTGAACATGACAGCATCTCCGTGTGCACAAAGTTACAGTAAAATAAGGAACCATGTCGCATGAACATGAGGACTAAATGAACCAATAGGGGATTATCACGCTTCCGCGTTCCGGTTTCCGGAAGTTGAAACATCTGAAGCTTCCTCTTCCGGGCCAGGAATGGCTCAATGTTGCTGCTCTGTTCCATTGTGTACATCTAATAAACAACGCCAGCCGTACCAAAGTTTTCATGGATTCCCGACTGAAAAGACACTAAGGAAGAAGTGGATGAAAGCGATTTGTCGGAGTGAAGGACCGAAACTTAAAATAAAACAAGGTTGCACGTATGTCTGTAGTCGGCACTTCAATGATGCAGACTACACTAAAGCTAGCGTTAGCAAGCTCGCGTTAGCTGACGTTACCAACTTTTCGCTTGTGAAAACATACAAGCATCTGAAAACTGGGTCTGTACCCTCCCGTTTCCAGTGGATCAACTGGGGTCTGCCAAAAAAAGGAGACGCTTTCAGATGCTTGTGTGTTTTCAGCCGCACATAGTTAGGCACGTCATTGAGCTGGCTAATGCTAGCCTGCTAACACGACTGTGCAGACTGCCGGCTACAAACAAACGTGTATCGTTTTATTATAAAGTTCGGCCCTTCACCGCGGCGAATCGGTCGTTTTAATCCACTTCTTCCTTAGCATCACTTCAGTCTGGAATGAAAACTTGGCATTGGCATTTATCCGATTAACAAAGTTTAACAGAGTAGTAGTCGGCGGACTACTGTTAGCAGGTTAGCGTTGCCAGCTCGATAACGTGCCTAACTTTGTGCGGCTGAAAACACACAAGCATCTGAAAGCGTCTCCTTTCTTGGCAGTCCCCAGTTGTTCCACTGGAAACGGGGGGTACAGACCCGATTTTCAGATGTTTGTGTGTTTTAAGACGCACAATGTTAAGCACGTCAGTAAACGCTAGCTGGCTAATGCTAGCATGCTGTGAAGTGCCGGTGTTGTGCCCCACCGCCGACAAACAAACGTGTGTTTTATTATAAAATTCGGCCCTTCACCGCGGCGAATCGATCGCTTTGATCCACTTCTTCCTTAGTATCACTTCAGTCTAGAATGAAAACTTGAGTATGTTTGGAGTTTATCCGATTTAAACAGTATAACAGAGCAGGAACGGCTGTCGTTAACATGGCCCGGAAGAGGAAGTGCCAAAATCCGGGAACTTCCGGTAAGCGTGATAATCCCCTATTGGATGAGAATCACAGGCGATCTAGCAGTCCTCTCGTGATTTCGTGATGTCACCAATCAACAACAGCTGGTGCACTCGCGGGTGCGCTGCGCGGCCGCACAGTGAACGGTGTAAATGCTCGCGCCGAGGAAGTCGCAGCAAAGCCGCTGCGCTCACGTCACGGACCAGGTGTAAAGCCGGGGTGACTGGTTCGGTGACGGCATTTAGTGACTTCTGGCAACTTTTGGGTCAACCAATAGCGACTTTTCTCGCTGAAGAGTTGGCAACAGTGGCTGTCAGATCCATTTTATTTGAATCAGGTGTGCTGGAGTGGGGGCAAGCTGTATTTTTGACTGAGCATGCACCGACACTGCGTAAATTTCAGCAGTTCAGATTGGACGAGACAGGAAGTCAGACCCGGGATTCAGTGTAAAACTTTTTTTTAGGTCTATAAATACACATACATACATTAACACCTGCCAAATATGTGTGAATTTCAGCAATGGCGAGTAACATGGCCACTCCAACTAGCCAGTTTGGCGGGTTTAATTCAATTTACATTTTTATTGTAGTTTTCTCAAACGGCATCTAAAATAATAAACAAGCTTAAATGTTAGACTAAAAGACTACAACCCCCATGAGCACTGCCTGTGCAGTGTTTGCTCATTGACCCATTTGTGGCCGACACAGGACCACAAGAAGCGGTTCCTGTAGAGAGCGCAGTTGTGAAGCAGAGCGCTGCTAGCTGAGATCTGCTTTCCAAAGGGGACTTCTAACTTTCTTTCTCCACGTCCGATCTTAACAGTTCTACCTGCAGCGCTTAGTTCATGTTCAACATGAGAAAGCACGAGTTGTCTGAATGTGGCTCAGTCAGACTGAAGCAGCAGTCTTCTCTGTTTTTAGTTTTCTCCTGAATGTGTCGAGTCCAGATCCCTCATACAGCAGCTGTTTTAAAGGAGTGATGACATAGCAGTTAAAAACTAGTTTATGTCGTTGGCATTACTTTATATGTAAATACTCCAAAGAGAAAAACGGCATTTTTTACAGCGGGGTATTGTTTTGAAGCGCCAGACCTCACTTCCTCAGTAATACAGTTGGGTCCGGTGATGATATGGAGCTTTACCCGGAGACCACGTTGACTTCATTTTGATTGGCTACACCTTATTTGGCTATGACCTTATTTGGAGAATCTAGGTCAAGCTGCGGCCGGAGTTTGCTAAAGGCTAACTGCTAGCAACATGGGCACTTCAGACAGTGTGAGCTACGTTTATCAGACAAGACAGCATTTAGAAAAATAAATAAACTTACAGGTAATGACAAGGTTGTGGTCGCCTCCCTCAGTGTTGCTGCAGAAGTTTGCTTTTAAATCCATTTGTTTGAAAATCCAGACCTGACTGCACAGAAGTTACTACTAGCTCCATACACGAAGCTGAATCAGACAGGGGAGGGGAGGGGGGAGCGGATGGTGCATAAACCGTTAGGAGAGAGAGAGGAGGGGGGGGGGGGGGGGGGTGCGCTGTTTGCTTGACAGTGTGCTCTTATTGGAGCAATTAAATTACGTAGAATGATAGCCTGCTGTCTGATTCAACTGTTTCTGAGCAGAGAGACAAAGCTGACAGACCATAAACAGGAACTTTGATTCTCACTCTGGACATTCACATGGCCTCATCAGTGCACAACAGATCATATTATACACCCAAAACCCCAGAAAAGTGAAATTTGATGTCATGGCACCTTTAACGCTGGTTGTGGGCAGTGATGATGAAGATTTAATGTGTTGGACTCGAGCACATCATAACTAACAAGTAAGTGATTTTCCGCTGGTTTTCTTCACCAGGAGACGTGGTCTACCTGTGCTATGAGGCTGAGCCATGCCCAAAATGATTGCTGCAGGCCGGCGGAGCTCCGCCTAAGCTCCGGTGTGCTCATAGAGCCGCACACATCAATGCAAGTTTGGGATGTAAACATCCTGAACATGCATGGTAGCACGCTTTATAAACCATTCCCAAAGATGCAGCATCCATTATTACTGAGGATGGAACACATGATGGATCCAATGTGTGCACTTTTAGTGTCCAGCAATAGCACAATATATATCGAATCCATTATTATTATTATTACTATTATTATTTACCAGACAGCGACTGTAGGATGAAGGCTGTGGGGGTGAAAAGATTTAGCAGTCTCTTGTTTTTATTTTTTCTTCTCTGTTGTTGCCTATTTAGTCTACTGCAGTAAATAAATACTGAAACAGACAGGGATCCTTTACAGATTTTTTCCAGTTCAGTTTTTTATTCCCCTGCACCATTTTTAAAATGCAAAAAGAAACAACATTTTTTATTACTTAGTACAGTACGCTGCATATTTTCATATAAAAGGAGCTTTACACAGAACCGTATCAGAGCTGAATGATTGATAATGACCGGAAGTGTTAAACATTTTATGTAGCCTTCATATGAATGTGTACAAGAGTCATTTACGTTTAAAAAGTTGTTAAATCTAGTTTAAGTAAACTTTAGCAGGCCATAGTCGGCTTTAATTCTAAACATCTTTTCTCAACAACAAAATTGTGGCTATGGAAAATGTTGAGTGGCTAGTAACTTTGGCAAACCACTGGCCACAGTGGCTGGTGAGCCATGTCAAGCCCTGTGTATAAAGCTGCACTCACATCTAAAGTGTGGAAATCCTCAGACATCTTACATATTCTAGAACAAAAACAGATATTTTGGTTTGTTTGACCTTTTGTTTGCTGGAAGTTCGCAAGCCTATAAGTAATGGGACAGAATACAAAGAACTGAGTAACACTCTTTGTAAAGTTTAAAGAAGATCAACTTTGATTTTTTTGTGGGGTTTTTTTGCCTTGGAGGCCTATGTGAAATGAGTCTAGGTTGTCTATTCATGTTGTACTACTCTTGATATGTTGCTCAATTAAAGAAAAAAAAAAGCACAAGTGAACTTCAGCTGATTTTCTCTGTGAAGTGTCCATAACGACGACTAATACCTCCCTTACATTATGAGGACTTTTTAAAGATTTGGAAAAGACCCCTGGTTGACTACCATCTCACACTAGCTCACATCTAAAGATGGTTTTTAGTCACAGATTGAGATTTTACAAAGACTAGGAATCTTGCAGGGTCACTATACAAGACTACAACTAGACTCTTTCAGCATCCCCCCCCCCATCATGAAATTCGGCGTCGTCGTCATCACCATCACCATTATCATCCATTTTATTTGAAGGCACCTTATCAAAGTGCACAAAGACACTGTATCTAAACAGATGAAACATTAAAAACAGTAAGATAAAACACCAAAAATGCAAAACTCTGCTCTCTCTAACCAAGAACGTTCAGTGACCAGCATGTATGTGCGGCACCGATGTTTATTTACTGTTTACTGTCAGTAATCTGATTTCTGTGTTCTGCAGTGCGATATGACAGCGTGGGGTTTGCATGACATTCTCTGTGAGTCACATGACCGCTTTTACGTTGAAGTCAACGCATGTTGATACTGTTTTTCTATGGCTCTGGTCAACGTATGATGCAACTCTGAGTTTTGACGGTTCTGGAGGTTGGCAGCCGTTTCTGCTGCTGTCAGAGCTCATCAAGCTATTGGTTGTTTGTGTTGCGTCGCTGCAAATTTCAATAATATTAAACATGTTTGATATCGCAAGCCCAAGAAGAGGAAAAGATAAATCAGTACAGATTACCATCTCAAACTTGACGACTGAGGCCGGAGGGGCGTGCTGCAACTCTAGTAAAACTCCTGAAATTTACTAAAGACCTTCAGTCTTAAGTCTGTGATGGTGAAAATGATTTGGTGTGAGCCCGGTATAGTTCAACATCCATCTTCCATCCTGCCCGTCCTCTGAGCTTTTCAGCCAGTAAAAGTCAGTCTGATGTTTGCTATTAAATCTTGCTCTGACTCTTTCTTTTCCTCTTATCCTCTGATAATGTCTTCTTGCATTTCTTTAATCAATCAGCATTGGGGCCTGTTCAAAACAACCATGTGTCGTTGCTGTTGTGTGACAGTGTGTAAAGCAAAACTCAGCTATAACATGACATGGTGTCCCAAGAGAAAAAGTTGGGGAATTGTGGTATCTCAGCCTTAGGATGTTGCAGGGCGTGGATAAGTCCAGGAATGTACACACTAAATGTCATTTTGCCATTAAAACATGTTATTCAGGTCAGAAAGTTACAGGGTGTTACTTTAAAGCATGAGTGGGGGATTCAGTACTTGGACTCACAGTAAAATATGCATCCACTTTGGTTTACATTCCTGCCTGCCCTTAAATGATGCTCAGTTCTCTCCTGAAGGAGGAACTTTATTTGGCCTGACTTGGAGCAACCACCTGGCACGTCCAGGCACGTGGGCCCTCAGGGGGCTTTGATGGAGATAATGCAGTCAGTGTGTGAGTGTGTTTTCTTTTTCATGTCTGTAGCTGCTGCAGGCATGAATGTGTGTGTGTGTCTGAAACATGAGCGGTATGTTGGGAATGTTTACAGATCTGCTGCAGCCCAGGTAGAAATTCAATGAAAAAACCTCAGGCTTGACGGGGTTCTGCAGCGTGACACCTCAGAGACTCAAACAGAGATATGAAATGAAGTAGAGAAACTTTGAAATGAACTTGTGATCAGTCATCAGTTATGTTGATGAGTAACTTTGTCTCCTTTCCCAGGACATTTCCAAAACACTGTACGGACTCTAAAGGCCCATTTATGCTCCCTTACGTACATAAATAGCGACCTCTGTTTCATGAACTGCCATGTGTCGCCATTTTCTTACTTCCATGCGTCTTCTGCGTTTCGATGGTTCATATCAGGTTATCCACGAGGTGGTAGTGCTGAGTTCAGTTAATTTCCCCGTTTTGATGTCAGTTTACACTGCTTGGTGTCGGTGACTTAGATACGAGTGTATTTTCAGATACACTCACACAGCCTCTCCGTAAAAGCTCCAGCCATGTCTACAGATGCTCTTCTCTGTTTGTTTGGCGTCTTCTTTCTCAGGGCCATTTGATATCGGCGGTTTTTGTGTTGTGTTCTTCCTATTCTTCTTCTCTGGTTTGTTCCTGCATATCAGCTACACAGTTCAACACTGACCCCATGGTTTCCGGTGGTATTGCTCAGTCTTCTGCATCGAGTGATGGACCAACAAGCACCTCAAAAACGCACCAAATTATGTGTGTAACTGACACAGACGAAACTGTCCGTCTGTCTATGTCAAGCATAAATGGGCCTAAAGACCATTCTCCTCCAGGTCATGCTAGTGAAGCACAACCAGACGATATTAAATGAGTGATGACTTAGCAGTAAAAACTAGTTCATGTAGTTGACATTACTGCATATATCAGTTCTCAAAAGAAAAAAAAAACAGAACTTTTTACAGTGGGGGTTGTTTTGACATGCTAGACCTCCCTTCCTCAGTAATACAGCTGGGTGCGGTAATGATATGCAGCTTTACCCGGAGACCAAGTTGACTTCATTTTGATTGGCTACACCTTATTTGGCTAAAATCTTATTTAGAGAAACTAGCTTTGCTAAAAGCTATCTTTTAGCAACATGGGCATTTCAGACAGTGAGCTATGTTTATCAGACAAGACAGCATTTAGAAAATAAAACTTACTGTCAGAAAGCAGCAAGGACCCCGGAATTCAACCACACACAGGAAGTCTGCAATAATGTTTGATATAGAGCCTCTTGAGTGGGGAAGGTCAAAAGACTCCAAGGCAGCAGTCAGGCCGTACACTCAAAGAAATGATTCATTGGGTCAACTCAATTAAATTGAGGGCAGTTTATTCATCCAATATATATATGTAAGGTGAACTCAAATTTTATCCTTTCATGCAATATAATTGAGTTAGTCCAACACATTTTTATTCAATTGCTTTAAATGGAAATAAATTTACATTCATTAAAACATGATTGTTACTTCAACACAAAATCATGTAGATCAGTGGAGTTAAATTACAATATTTTGCGTTTGACTCAATTTAAACACTTATTACATATAGAGATTAAAATTTTACTATCAAGTCACTGTTGTTAAACATACCCAAATGATAAAAATTTCTGATTACACACTATCTTGCTGATCTTTTCCTTGTGTAATTGGAAGAGACATGCTTAAACTCTAGACAGAGTTAGCAGTGCCCAAAGGAGACTGGGAGAGAGTCATGAGATTACATACACATTTCACTCGCGGTGCAGAAAGGACAGGCAGTGCTGCAATGCATGATGGGAAAAATATGTAAATAAGCTATGAAGCTTATTGAATTTGAGTTAAAGGTTTGCTATGAAATTATTTTACTTCACATCCATGGAGAATAAATAAATTAATATTTACTTACTAAATTTGAGTAAAATAAATTAAATCTCAATGTGTCACCTTTAAGAGGGGCTTGAATCACTTTTTTGGGTGTATGCTGAAAAAAAGCTGAAAGTCCAGGATCCAGAAATGTGGTCAAAAACAGGCAAAGGTCGGTACACAGGTGGGCAGACGTCAGGTACTTCCTCTGGGGAGCAGGCAAGATTCAGTGGTCAAAGGCAGAGTACAGGTCGTTATCCGGGATGGGCCAGGGGGTTCCATTGAGGGTGAGGCAGGAGGGGGGATCCGGAGACAAAAACCAGGTCGGCGACAGGTAGCAAAAACTAGAGGAATGCTGAACTCGAACAGGCACATGGTAGTCGATAATCTGGCAGGGAGAAAGGGACTGGGGAGAGCTTTTGTAGAGACATGAACAGGTGGAATCGGGAAGCAATCAGGAGGAAAACACAGGAATGCTGAATCAGGCTGATTAGGTCTGGCCGCAGGAATGAGAGTCATGACAGTTACCCCGGCTTTACACCTGGTCCGTGACGTGAGAGCGCAGCGGCTTTGCTGCGACTTCCTAGGCGCGAGCATTTACACCGTTCACTGTGCGGCCGCGCAGCGCACCCGCGAGTGCACCAGCTGTTGTTGATTGGTGACATCACGAAATCACGAGAGGGCTGCTAGATCGCCTGATTCTCATCCAAATGGTTAATTTTGTCCACATGTTCATGCGTCATGGTTCCTTATTTTACTGTAACCTTGTGGACACGGAGATGCTGTCATGTTCAGGTAGTTCAGCAGTTTAAAAGCTGCACGGTGGCTTTTGTTTAGGAAGTTACCGGATATTTTACACTGAAACTGTGTCTGACTTCCTGTCTGGTTCGATCTGAACGACTGATATTGACGCGGTGTCGGCGCGTGGAGCGTCAAAAATAGAGCTGGCGCGTATCTGCAGCGCAGCGGCACGGCATGCCGGAGCGACGACGGACCGCTCACGCGCCGCAGCGTGAGCAATATGTTTCACACCATTGATTACATGGGCGCGATCCGGTGCGCAGGGCGCGCCGCTGCGCTCACGTCACGGACCAGGTGTAAAGCCGGGGTTACAGGTAATGACAAGGTTGTGGTCGCCTCCCTCAGTGTTGCTGCAGAAGTTTTCTTTTAAATCCATTTGTTTGAAAACCCAGACCAGCAGTCACTCAGCTCCACTTACGCAGTTGAATCAGCAAGGGAGGGGGGAGAGCGGAGGGTGGGAGGAGAGAGGAGAGGCCATTTGCTTAATAGTTTGCTCTTTGGAGCAATTGAATTACGTAGTATGATAAAACTATGTTGAATGATAAGCTGCTGTCTGATTCAACCGTTTCTGATCAAAGAAACAAAGCTGACAGACCATAAACAGGGACTTTGATACTCACTCTAGACATTCACATGGCCTCATCAGTGCACAACAGATCATATTATACCCCCAAAACCTCAGAAAAGTGCAATTTGATGTCACCTTTAAGTCAGCGTTTTAAATGGGCCTCACTTCTGCATTCTGCCCATTTATTGTAGCTGTTCTGACTTCATTCAGCCAAGTTTACTATTTTCTTACCATATCAAGTTCATTCTGCTAATGTTCATGTGGATATCAAATTTGCTATTTACCCTGCAGCTTTTAGAGGTGTAACAATACATCGATCCGAAATCCTAAAATCGGCCAAAACTCTATATCAAACCCACTTTTATTTTGAAAGTACCGTACCGTACCGTCTTCTTCCGCTTATCCGGGATCGGGTCGCGGGGGCAGCTGCCTAAGCAGGGAAGCCCAGACTTCCCTCACCCCGGCCACAGCCGCCAGCTCATCCGGGGGGATCCCGAGGCGTTCCCAGGCCAGCCGGGAGACGTAGTCCCTCCAGCGTGTCCTGGGTCTCCCCCGGGGTCTGGTCCCGGTGGGACGTGCCTGGAACACCTCACCAGGGAGGCGTCCAGGAGGCATCCTGACCAGATGCCCGAGCCACCTCATCTGGCTCCTCTCTATACGGAGGAGCAGCGGCTCTACTTTGAGTCCCTCCCGGATGACCGAGCTCCTCACCCTATCTCTAAGGGAGAGCCCGGCCACCCTGCGGAGGAAACTCATTTTGGCCGCTTGTACCCGCGATCTGGTTCTTTCGGTCATGATGACCCACAGCTCATGGCCATAGGTGAGGGTAGGAACGTAGATGGACCAGTAAATCGAGAGCGTCACCTTCTGGCTCAGCTCCTTCTTCACCACGACGGACTGATGCAGAGTCCGCATCACTGCAGACGCCGCACCGATCCGTCTGTCCATCTCCCGCTCCATTTTTCCCTCACTCGTAAACAAGTCCCGGAGATACTTGAACTCCTCCACCTGGGGAAGGACCTCACTCACCCACTCTCTTCTGGGCGAGGACCATGGTCTCGGATTAATATTATATATTTTATAAATTATTTTCATTAATTAATCTTTCATTGATTTTATTAAATTACAAAATAATTAAACTTCAGGTCTGAAATAAAAAGTTTAATAAAGTGTATTTGCTGTTACTTGCTGTCTGACTTGTGTTCAACTAAATTAAAAGCTATAAATGAAAAAAAAAAGTAACCAAAACTGCAAAATCACTGAAAATCTGACTCAGGAAAGACAAATTGACCAGATATGAGAGAGAATTCAGTTAATGTAACCATTTCTTCTCTTTTCTTCTTTTTTTCTGCCTCTTCTTACCTTCTTTTCTTTCCCTGGTTGCCAGATTGTACTAAAAATATCTGTACCCCCTCACAGAGGACTGGAACAGTGTGGCAGCAAGGAACCCAGAAAAATGGCCTCTGTGATGACACCCTTGCATAGACTGATTGTAGCGCTGCAACAGACATCATTGCTGAAGATAGTCTTGTCTGTTATTAAATATAGCAGGTTTCACATCTGTGAACATGTAGACAAACAAGAACGAACTAAAATGAGTTAAAGGGGAAAATACAACTGAGGAAAAACAAAGAGATTTACAGAAAATGGCCAACATAAAGCAAGTGCAAGGCATAAAGGAGCAGCAGAGGAAGCAGAGATGGAACGCAGGAGGTGAAAGGATTAAACATTTCCATTCATGCAGAATTTTCTTTCTTGTGTTGTTTTTCCTTCTACAGCCATGAGGAAACTGAACTTGTAACCTTGAAACAGGAAGCATCTTCTAAAACCACAAATAACCATTTTCTCCCTCATTCCATTTGAGAAGTCCCACAGCAGAGCGGTGGGTGACGGTTCTGACCTGCCGGCACTCGGCATCAGTCAGAATCACAGCAGAGTTGTGGGCAGTTCGCTGCTGCTCCATTCTGTGCTGCCAGATTGGACTTGGGGGGGGCTTCTGGAAATGTAACTGGAGGGGGGGGAGCCACAGATATATGGAGGCAAAGCATCTCAAAAGGTTGAACAGGGTGATGAGGAGGAAAAAAATCTGCAGGAGGAGAGACATTAGAGACAGAACGATGAAGAGGAGCCCATCTGTGGTGGGGAGGAAGAAGCAGGAGGGAGTTCTGCTGATAAATGTGTGAGGTGTAGCGACACAAGTGTTCGTCAATCTGAGAGGTTGATGAGTTGATTCTCACTCTAACTCTTCACCATGGCCCTCCTTATGCATCAGTTTGGGCCAAATTGGTCATTTTTATTGGGTTTCTGTGAAAATATGGCAGATATTCTGTTCAATAAACAATGAAGGCTCTCTGTGCTTTTCATAAACAATAAAATCTAGTATCTTCCAGAAATACCAACTCCACGTGGCATCTTGAAAGGAATCTTTTTGAGTTCACTGAGAGTTCACTCTACTCCAACGGCCTCCCTGCAAAATCTTAAATCTTATCAAGTATATTTTTTCTAATATAGTCAAAATATCTCATCACACTCAAAATAAGACAAAATTACTTAAAGAGAAACATTTCAGTGAGATGTAAGATGTTTTAAGCTCATGGACCTTACTCAAGAAATCTTTTCAAGAAAATTTTGCTTTTCCCATTGGCAGAATATTTTTGCTTATTACAAGCAATATATACAGTATATATATATATATATAAAAAATTTTTTTTACTTATTTTAAGAGTGGCCAAGATATTTTTGCTTGTAATAAGCATAAAAATTCTGCCAATGGCACAAGCAAAATTTTTTAAACATCGAAAATTGTTGCTATCCATCAATGATGCATAAAGAACTCACACAACATGTCAACATATTGTTGTTAATGCCTGTAAATGATCATAAACATAATAATTTTGAAAGGATAAACATTTTTTTGAGGATTTGTTCCACTGCACAGACAGTGCAGCTAGCAGATGAACTTCTCTGGATGAGATAAGGCTGTTTTAGATCTCTGCTCTCGGAGCAAAATAGTTCTCACAAACTTAGAACACCCTGTGGCGTTTGACAGTAATGCTTACTCCTTGGCTCATGTCATTCAATATAAATTAATAAGGGTAATGGGTAATTGGCAAACATGCAGAGCTTGGCACACGTCACAAAGTGTGTTGCATCAGGGCAGCTCCTAATACCTGCAAGACACTGGCCCTCAAGGACCGGAATCGGTAATCCTTGCATTATAAGAGCTGAGAAACATTGTGTTGGTACCACAAAGACGAGTATGTGCTCATGTCAAGCTGTGGGGTGGGATTATGGAACAGAGGGGCAAAAATAAATACACACACAAAACAATACAGAAGAGAAATGTTTGAGAAATGCTTGGTGGGTAAAAGTTGTCCTGCTGGTGAATATTAATCGACTTTAAATCAAACACTGAGTGGTAATTAGCTCTGTATTACCTCAGTAGTCCAGGTGGTGAGGGGTCATGAACTATTTGGAGTTGGCATAATTAGAACTGTAAACAAAAATGTATTAAAACTGATGTCACAGTGAATAGTCTATTTTTTTTTTTTTTTTTGCCTTTTTTTTAAGTGGGAAAATAAGTTTTCTATACTTCGACATGGTCCTTTTTAGACATTTTATCTTATTCCTTTTGTTTCATCTTCTGTTTTCTGTTTTAACTTCACTTCAGCTGAAGGTCAGAAAACTTTGGAGGTCCATTGGAACAGAATAGAAACTGGCCTTTACGGGGTTAATCATAACGATGCTAGACACTTTTTTCATTCCTGACTATTTTTTATCGATGAGGGGAAAATTCTCCTACATGGGGAATAAGTTTTTACTGGTTTCCCGTGAAGAAACACCAGTGATCGGACTGAATTTTTTCAGTCACCATGTTAAAATACCTTCTGAAGACGTGAAATATAATCTTTCTGTGGAAATACTGAGGGACAACGAGAGACAACGGCACGAGTAGGAGGCAGAACCGAGTAATCGTCGGGGAGTTAACACTTCAAATCCCAACTGCCGAGAAAATTTGGTTCCATAACAACAATTCCCAACTGCCGAGGTCTGTCGGCTTCTGGTAGCCTATTTTGAGGGGTAACGCCTCGTTAACTCGGCTTCTATTATGCAAATAAATCCCGGAACAGCAAGCCGGTGTTCTTGCAGACAGAGGCTATGTCCACACGAAGTCAAAACGCACACGAAACGCTCATTTTTCCCAGACCGTTTGTCTTAAAGACGGAGACTTAAAATAAATGTGATTGACCTCATGAATGCATGGAAATGCTGCAAAATATATCCCAGGCCTGTAAATTTCCACAAAAAGATTACTGGTAATCTTTTACTAATCTATTTACTTATCTATTACTGCTGGCGTCTTTGTGAGATGCCAGCAGGAGGCTGCAGAGCGGGAGTTGCAGCGAATGTGTCCAGTTTTAACACGGTGATGTACAAATCCAGGCCAATCGCTGGTGTTTCTTCATGGGAAACCAGTAAAAACTTTTCCCCCCATCTAGGAAAGTTCTCCCCTCCTCCATTAAAGCAGTAAGAAATACAAAAAGAGTCCAGCATCGTTGTGATTAACTCTGTTAGGACCACTCTCTATTTTATTCCAGTGGGCCTCCAAAGCTTTCCTTTTTTTTTTTTTTTTTTTTTTTTTAAGGATTTTTTGGGCACTAGTGGCCTTTATGCGACAGTGTATAGTGACAGGAAAGGGGCAGAGAGAGTGGGGAGTGACATGCAGCAAAGGGACCTGGACCGGGAATCGAACCAGGGCCGACTGCCTTGAGGAACTGTAGCCTCTGTACATGGGGCGGCTGCTCAACCAACTGAGCTAATCACCGCCCCGGCCTCCAAAGCTTTCTGACCTTCAGCAGCAGTTGCGAGCATGCGTGAGTGACGTATGCATAAATTACAAAAAGGGTCTATCAAGGAAGTTCTGAAGGAAAAGTGGAGTCGAACCCAATTCCTGTAAGATAAACCTGATAAAGTGAATAAGAAGTGGGTTTCCTGAACTTATGCTGATTTTATAGAGAATTTAATGTTGTTTAGATTCAAATCTTCTCTGAATATCTTTCTCCTAAAACAAGACTCAGACACAAAAGAAATTTCCCTCTAACATAAATCACTCTCAAAGTCACAGTGGATCTGAAATAAACCGTTTATTTCATTAGCACAGACACAATAATCTTTGTTTCATGCTCCACGTTCTGCTGTGAGAGTGGATTGCCTCAACATACACCGCATTTATACAGGAGAACATTTAAACACTAGCACAAGAAATGAAGTTCATCAGTTTTATTTCAACAGGAATCTGAAAAGTGAAGGAACGATGATGTAGAAATCACTGTCATTGGTTGCACAATTGCACAAGATTTCCATTTCTGGTAGGCTGATGCAGGTGCGGACACATAAATGTTTTCTTCCCTGCAGAGGCTTTAAAATGCAAATAAATCAGGAGCGGCATATGCTCAGGTTTAAATAGGCATGACTAATGAGCCTGAGGAGCTAATCACCACGGCATAAGGGCAGGAAGAGGGGTGGCTGTGCACAATAAGATGAACTTTTGGCCTTTTTCTCTCTGGCAGACAGGTAGCCTCCAATAAGCAGAGATGGACCTGCTGACCTGCACCGCCTACAAACACCAGCTCTGAATGTGTTTGTGTTCCTGTCAGAGTTTGATTATAAGTTCACTTCACCAAACAAAACTTCCTGGAAGTTAAACGCTGGTCAGCACTCCATCATCCCTCAGGTAATGCTAATGATAGCAAACACAGCGCCAGTAATACTTTACTGTTGATGTGCACATTGACAAGTGCAGGTGTTTTGGAGGTGTAGTTGTATCTGCCTCTGTAAAGCTTCATGGATAGCTTTAGAGGTATAAAGCATGTGGTCTGTGTTGCTGTGCTTTTTACTTTAATCTAATTTTAATTTTAATCGAGCAGTTCTATAGCACAGCTGGTTTAGGTCTGATTCCTGGTCTGGGGCGCCTTGCTGCATGTCATCCCCCACTCGCTCTGTCCCCCTTTCCTGTCAATATACTGTGATATAAAGGTCACTACTGCCCAAAAATCCTTAAAAAAAAAGAAATCTGGTGCATAAAACAGCAAGAGAAGTGATATTAGATGTTGGAGCAATCCTCTACAAAGTGTCCAGGGGTCCGCTACATGGAGCAGGTTTAACAAACTCTGAATGTAACCCTGAACTCTGAGTTGATCTACTTGGAGATAAGAAAGTCTGAGTTTTTGGTCCCAGAACAGCTGATTTGAGTTGGTTTAATCAACTCAGGGTAGTTCAACCCGGGGTTTTACACATGCTCTACCATGATAAAAAGCCAGCATCAATGGAGCACCGATTCGAAGAGTCACCATGGCAACATAGACGTGAGGGAGGGGCTGCATTTGCCTTTGAATGAAACAAGAACTTCTAAAGCCTCAAATGGCGAGTTTAAACTGCTGCTGCTGCTGCTGATAAAAAAAAAGAAAGATGGCGTGGGAGAAGATTTAAGTTTAAATGCTGTCCTTTACAATCACAGTGATGTTATATATTAGAACTGTTTAATGCTAACGCGACAGTCTCAGATCCTGTCAGCATGATTCCAGGTCATTTTGTACATAGATATCCGTTTGGTCGAATGGTTTGTGCACCTGCCTCCCACCACAGAGGCTGATGTTTGAATCCAGCTCTGTACTTTGATCGCAGCCTTTTTATTTATTTAACTTGGGTGCTATCTAGCGGGGGAGGAGCGCTTTTGTCGGCAGAAAGAAGATGAAATATAACTGTCGCATTTCTCAAATGCCCTGCATCCCCAATGAAAGAAAAAAAAATCTGTTTGTGAAAAAAACCCAGGGAAATAAACAATAGCCTATCTGCTTTGAGGGGAAACCGTATGGCAACATGAAAAAAGTCACACCCAGGATTAAACCACAACTTTAAAGCTGTATAGTCAAATAATCTGGCCAAACCATGTCTTGGAAACAGAGACAACACCTCCAACTGTCACATATGGCAGGTGATATTCTAAATGTACGGACAGATCAGCTTGTGTAGATAATTGACTGTGATGTGTAACTGTAACGCCTGAAATGACAACTGTTGGGAAATGAAAGAACTTTTATCTGAGGTATGATAACGATCTCTGAATGTTTAGCTCTCTGCCGTCATGCTGCATCTTCATCCATTAAAATCTCTATCAAAAGAACACGTGTGTAACCTACTGACTGATTCATTTTTAACATGTTTTATTTGAGACGGCAGCAGCCAAAACTCACCGCTGACTGAATAAATGAATGAGGCAATGAAACGGCGAGTGTGGCTGAAAGTGGGCGGAGACAGTGAGAAACCCGAGGTTTCTCCACATTAACCTGCTCCCGACCAGGTTAGTTTCAGAGTCTGTTACCATGGTAACTGACCAAGGGTTTAAGTTCCCCCTCTTCGTGAAACAGGCTAGTTACTCCTCTTTCCCTGGGTTGAGTTACCTACCTTTGTGTTACGGAAAACTGAGTTTCCCTAAATTCAGGGTTAAACAACTCAGGGTTTTCATTAAACCTGTTTCATGCAACAGACCCCAGGTCCTGTAGCTTTAGAACGAGCCCAAATCATCAGCCATCCACTGCCGTGCTTACTAGTTGGTATGAGGAAGATTGGTGAATTCTGTTCAAACATCTCCACTTTAGTCTGGGTGGTCCAAGGGATCTTGTTGCAGATGTTTTGTGGTTTGCTCAGATGCAGTTGTGCCATGTTTTTGCAAGAAGAGGCTTCCTCCTGCAACCCTTCCAGACAAGTTCAGTCTTTTTCTAATGATACCGGAATGAACTTTAACATTTAACATGCTAACTGTAACATTTAACATGCTAACTGAGGCTTGGGGAGTCTGAGAAGTTGCTCTGTAGTTTTAGTTTCTCTGAGCATTGCACAGTCTGACCTTAGATTGAGCTTGCTGGAACATCCACTCTTGGGAAGATTGGCAGCTGTCTTCAGTGTTTCCCACTTTTGAATAATCTTTGTCTCTGTAGAATGATGAACTCAAAATAGTTTAGACATGACCTTAGATCCCTTTCTTGATTGACACACACAGACCTACGGACTGTAAAGACTGATATCATTGTTTCGCTATTAGTTTCCAAAAAATTCTTCTTGGTGATATCCATCCCATTAACAATGTTATGTAATAACCCTGACCCCTGCAGAGATATCCTTAGACATTTATATAACTACGCTGAGTGTTTTCTATTTGTTAAATATTTCCCTATGTCGAATGATGGAATCCATATAGTTTGGAAATGAACTTACAACCCTACCCACACACTAAAAACTCCTGCTGGGTTAAAAATGGACCAACGAAATTCTGAGCTATTTCAATTTCTTTTTTTTTAACCCAACTTGCGGGGTTGAATATTTGACTCAGAAGTTGTGTTTTATTGATTACAATGTTTGGTTATTTTAACCCAGAAGTTGGGTCAAGAACCCAACAACCCATATGTTGTAATAACCCAGAAATTAGTTGGTCCCTTTTTAACCCAGCAGCTTGACCCAGGAGATTTTAGTGTGCATATTGATGGGCAGCAACAGTTGCTTCTCAAAGATCATTTCTGATTTTTTTTTCCTCCTTGGCATTGTGAAACTGTCTGATGCAAAAGAAAACAACAGAACCTCACTCTGGTAAGTACTGAATTCAGCCTCACCCACAGCATGTTAGAAATCTGTTTCAGTCTTTCCAGTCTGTTCCATCAAATCCATGTTTTTATTTTACTGTAATGGCTGTTTTCTTCTTTTTCGGTTAGTTATAATTCTTAGCCACTCTCTCTTTCAAAGTTGAATCCAACCTGGACCAAGCCATTGGTTTTCTAACAGTATCCAATCTGAGCAGTTTTAATCCTGCTGGATTACTGCTGTTGCTGTAACTAATTGGCTATTGATTGGCTTCCAGACATGGAGCAGATGTTTGCTGTTTCAGTGACAGCAGACAGTAAATCCACACAGAGCAGAGGATATACAGCTTCTTTATGTGACTCGTTGATTGCCAAACACAAGAAGAAATGCTGAATTCTTGTTTAATTAACTGTCATAATGAAAATTTTCCTTTTCTTCTCATTTGCCGTTGGAAAATTGTTCTAGAAGAGAAATATTCCTATGTGCAGCTGACATTCTTCATCAGCTGTTTTACAAGTGAAAATCCTTGGACCCATTACACATATCCAAGCTGTAAACAACAGCTATAATGTGGAAAAGCATTTTAATCCCGATGTAACACTTACATATGCAAATAGTTTTATCTTCGGCGTACAGACTGCCTCGCCTGTAACGCGCCACAAGCCATCCTGTCCTCTAATTCACTCTGCAGATAATACAGTGGTATTTCCTGACGGCACCCCCAGCACTCAGCCTTTAATTTATATTGTGATTTATGAGCCCCTCAGAGACACTCGCACACACAAGAAAAAAGGAAAATTAAAACAACCCAAGTATGAATAACTGAATGTACAATAACTAAAGAAGTACATTAATGTGATCACTTGGACAAATGAGTTGTTTGCATTCCCCCCACAGCAGTTTTTTTTTTTTTTTCTGGGATACGAACAGACGTGAAAGCTGCCTGCTAGAGGGTTGACTCTAGATGCACAGTTTCTCATCAGGTTGGTGTGTAGAAGCTCTGAAAAAGACTGGAGGAAGGAAGGGATGGTGTACTGCTCGCCTACTCAGGCCACAAAAGCTAACCCACTGAAAAGAGTTCATAACAGAGAGGTTGTGAATATGATACATTTTGAGAAAGAAATTAATTTGGCTCAGAAAAAGAAGCATGAATAAAGTGTAAATTTCATTTAGGCACAAATAGATTTTGCTGAATCAGTATAAAAACTGATTTGCATGTCCTTCAGCTGATACATAAGTTCAGGAAAGGCAAGATGCAACTTTATGTGGTCCCGGCTGAGCCCCAGGCACACAGCAAATTTTGCAGTGTTAAATCAACACATAGAGTTAAATTTAACACTGTATCCGAGTGTATTTCATTGTTATCAGAACTGGTGTTGAATTAACTTTTTCTTTAATGTTACAATTTCAGAGTAAAATGAACACATAATTGAGTTAAATTTTAACACTGGCTTACACTGTACAGTGTTAATAGAACTTAACACTATAGGTTAAAAAACACTGGAGAGAGTTGATATGATTCTCAGCGGTGTTGAAAGGTTATTCTGTTGTGGTGATAAATCAACTCAAAGATAAATACTATTTGCCCCTGTATTGAGTTAGTTGAGATGAGAACTGGTAATTCGCAACTATGTATTGATAGTAACATGTTTCCCACCATGGACTGAGACAATAATCCTGCTCAAGACAGCATCACAGAATTTGTGACAGTTGTGAAGAATAACTTTTTGATATGACAATTATCAGACAAGTAATGATGTCGAGTGCAAACTGTCATCTTTAACAAAATATGCTACTACATACACACTGCATACAAAGGAGACCCGAAGGGATCACATATACACTTAACTCACAGTGCAGGACCATACAGGGAGTCATAAAGCATGAGGGCGGAGTCTTTCAGGGTTCACTTAGCTACACTTGAGAGTCAATTATACACTGAAAGAGGAAACTTGTTTGAACTCTGAAAATTTTCACCCGCACTGGTGGTCATTTTACTCTCAATGGTGTTAGAATTACTCTGAAAGAGTTAAAATGATTTAACAACTCAAATTTTAACACTGGGGATTTTACTGTGCACAAAGACTCAGCCACCAGGCGCTCCCTCAAGCCTGGCTCCAAGAGGGTGCCCCGCTTACTCTCAACTGGTCAAGGTGAAATGTTTGCCCTGCTGCCAATCCATCAAGGCCTTTTAAATCACTTTTAGTATATGACCCACTTGCCCAAGACTACTTCACCATAGGAGACCTTACCAGGGATGAACACCCTAGACAACACAACCCTTGGGTTCATAATACTCAAATCCCTTCACAGCAAGAAGACAGCAATACATGGAGATGAGCCAAACAATGTGTCCCAGGCATCTGGTTAGGATGCATTCTGGATGCCTCCTTTATGAGATGTTTTTGGCATGTCCCACTAGAAGGAGGCTCCAGGGAAGACCTAGGACTTGCTGGAGGGACTATATCTCTCAGGTGGCCTGGGATCTCAGGATCCACCTATACACTCGATACACAAGCAGAAGTGGCCAAGTAAAGGGAAGTACTTCTCTGCTTAAGGCCCATTTATGCTCGATGCAGAAGATGGATACGCAGATGGATGGACAGTTTCGTCCGCCATCTGCATCGGTCACGAACGTGATTTGGTGCGTTTTCGAGGGGCTTGTTGGTCCATCACTCGACGCAGAAGACCGAGCAATACCACCGGAAATTGCGGGGTCAGTGTTGAGCTGTGTAGCTGATAGGAACAAACCAGAGAAGAAGAACAGGAACCGGAAGAAAACAACACAAAACCGCCGATGCTAAATGGCCCAATAGAAGCCCCTGAGAAAGAAGACGCCGAACAAACAGAGAAGAGCATCTGTAGACATGGCTGGAGCGTTTGAGGGAAAGCTGTGCGAGTGTGTCTGAAAATACACTCATCTACGTTACGGACACCAAGTGGTGTAAGACTCACATCAAAACAGGGAAATTAACTATGAATTCAGCACTGCCACCTCGTGGACAAACTGATATATGAACCATCGAAACGCAGAAGATGCATGGAAATATGAAAACGGTGACGCATGGCAAAGCATGAAACAGACGTTGGCATTGAAGACCTTTTCAGATAGGACGCGTTTTTCGCTGCGCTCACCGCGGGGTAGGGTGCAGACCCGACGACAGAGCACGCGCCAGCGAGCACGTCAGGCATGCATTGCTAAGCGACAGACCAGGAAGTGTTTTCTCCACGGTGTGCTTCGTTGTGAAAGATGTACCTCTCATCGTCACAGCACAGATCTTTTCTCCTGAGGAGGAGGAGAAGATCAACAGAAAATAAAAGGGTGTGGGTCCAGCTGATCCTGATTACAGGGCAGGACTTGGGGGGGTTCAGGCTCGTCCGGAAGCTGCATTCTTTCACACAGACCGCTTCCAGGTTTACTTCAGGCTGACCAAGGACCACTTTTTTTCCTTGAACTGGCCTCTTCTATTGGACGCGCTAGGATGTCGTCACAGCACGCAGCGCCCGAATTGAAAATATTTCACTTCGGGCACTGCAGCAGCATGCGCCCACCTCGCGAGCCGCTGAGCTCCGCAGCATGGTGGAACACGCTGCCGCCGCGGTACCATGTACACGATGAATAGGTTTGCCACCAACCGCCTGCGCTTTGCGCGTCCTGTCTGAAAGGGCTTTTACGTACGTAAGGGAGCATAAATGGGCCTTTAGGCTGCTGCACCTGACCTTGGATACTGTAAATGGCATAGGAAGGATAGATAAATGGGTGGCTTCTTTAATCCATCCATCCATCCATCCTCTCTCATTCCATCATCCATCTTTCCTTTCATTCATCCATCCTCATCCTCCATTCATTCATTCTTTCTTTCAGCTTTCCTCTAATCCATCCATCTTTGTTCTTTCATCTATCCTTCCATCATCCCTCACTCTTTTTTCAGAGAAAAAATCCTCAATGGGGTTCAGGAAAGGGGAGTATCGTGGGATGTCACCCCAGAACATCACCAGAACATTGTCAATGATTTTTGCCCAAATTTCATCATTTACTATGATTCTATGTCTTCCTCAGCCTCTTGTTCCTTTTTTCTTTTTTTCTTAAAAAAAGTCTATGATTTAGCTAAAAGAGGCATTGATTCAGTAAATGTGTGCAGGCAGTTGAGAAATGTATTCAGCCAATGGGGTTTAGTGTTTTAGGAGCTGTAAAAAAACATTGATGTTTTGTTACTGCTACTGTGAGAAGTGAAAACATTATTTTCCTGCCCAACTTGCCTCCTGTTACAACCTAACGGAGAAAGTCTCCACAGGTTCATGTTGAGTGTTGCCTAGTTTTCTGGGATCAGGCTGTAGTCACCTTTAAATCAAAGCATCAGCTTTAGATACTATGAGCTGCTAAACATCTCAACATCTGACTTCCAAGGAGATGAAGTGTTTGACCCCTTTAAGTGTCCTTACAAAGGATGGAAATAAATCCATAAACATGGATGTAAAGTTCAACAGTATGACATGAATGCAAGATAAGAAATAAAAGTAAAATAGAAGTGCAGCAGATGTGGCCAACAGCTGGTCATCTGTTGTTCTGAAGGTGTTACAACCGCAACTGTGTCCAAATACAGCAGCTGTAAAACAATAAAAAGTGTGAAAGCAGGAGTGATAGAAGGAACTGCAGGAGGGGAGTGGGGGTTACAGCCAGCTTACAGCACACAGACTGGGACAAATGATAGAGAAGCAAAGAAAGGAGTGATGGGTCACAGAGGTATGAAAAATCAGAGGGATGCTCATGGATTTTCCGTCCATTCAGTGGGAGGAGTCTGTGGTAGACAAGGTGGGACGATGGGAGGGAAGAGGACAACACCTCTGGGTGCTGTTCTTCCACCGTTAGTTCAGAGTGAACGCCTTCATAAAGAGACAGAGGCGCCAGAGGCCGTTTACAGTGCTGCCTTTCAAGAAACAGATGTTTCTGTGACGAAGGGGTGGTCATAAAAACTAGAGATGACACACAAAAGAAGAAAAGACTGAGGATGACGAGGCTGGCTGAAAGGTGCCTGTACACAAATGTTAGCAAAACCTTACCTCTGTCATTTGTTTGAAAATATTTCCTGCAGCAGCACACTGATATTAGTCATGTTTCCATTGTGTTCCTTCCTTTAATGAGACCTGCTCCATTCCAACTTTGCTAAGGAAATGCAACAAAAGACTGGCTTCAAGATGGTAAGTTGGAGTAAAATGTGCTTTATTTCTGCCTCCTAAACAATAAAACCAAACACTGGGATACTGAAAAGGAGATGGTGTTAGAGATGCTGCTCAAAAGGAATAGTCAAACCAGACATACAGCCTAAAAGTAAAGAGCAGCCAAAGGGGAAAACCAATGCAAACCTGGCTGGATGTCCACAAACCAAAAAAAGGAAAGGAGCAGTACCAATAAGCCAAAAATGTATCCAAAACCCAACTATAATAAAACAAGGCTGAGCTATCCCAACTCCTAAAACTAACCCAGTGAAAAACACAATACAAAGACAACTTCAGGAATCCCAGCAACTAAAACCATTAACACAAAAGAAATACGTGGACAACCAAAATTAAACCAAATCCAAATCAAACCAAATCAAAGTAATTGTGACACTACATTAACGGAACTAATTAAACTAAAGTTACTGAAATCCACAAAACAAGCAAACTATGGGCAAACTGTTCCCCGTCTAAACAGCTGCCACTGTCTGAGGAGCTGCTGGCTTCATTTATATCCAGGCAGCAGCTCCATGTGTGATTAATGGGTTGTAAGCCAGTAAGGAGGGAGGAGATGGGGGTGGTGTGATGCCAGGCAAATCTGACAAGAGGGTTGAAACTAGATGATGAAACAAGACCTTTCACTGAACTGAGGATTGTGATTGTAATTTTCCAGAGGAATCTGTGTCCATTCCTGCTGAATCCAAGATGTTAACTGCTCAACCATCCCTGGTTGTCTAATTCTCCTCTTCACGATGCTCCAAACATTTTCTGTTGAAGGGCTTTCAGGAAGTCTACTGGTGTCTTGCTTAAATAATCACACGGAAAGACTTGATAGAAATCAGGCTGATGCCACGTGACACGGTGGTGGAACCCTCTTCATCTATTTTGGTCTTTCAGCTTCTTATAATCTGGTTGATTTTCTTTAGTTTTTCCTTAATTTATTTCTCCCTGTGTCCTGCATTCAGCTCAGCCAGTCTGTCGGCTTTTATCTAGTACAATGCAAATGACACAGATAACCAGGAATTATTTTACTCTGGTATATAAATTCTGGGTGATTAAAAATCCTGGAAATGTTGGTTTAAAATCCCCCTGTTATGATCCTGTTTGGACCAAAGGGGTGAACCATGACCCATCCTTGTCAGAAAGACTAAACCTTTGGTGGATGCTGCTTTTATACCCAATCCTGACGCCCTCACCAGCTAATTTGCTGGTTGGAGAATCATCCAGAAGCCTGTAGCTGGATGTTCTAGAAGGTTTTCTGTCTTTATGACTCAAGAGCAACATTTTGAGTGTGTTTGTAACAGATTCTATCTTAGTTTCTGTTTTGTCAGTGAAAAACTGCAGTCATTTTTTGGTATATCTGATAAATAAATGTTTACATACTTTTCTCAGAAATGCGGGCCTTGTATTTCATCATAGCAGGAATCTAGCTCAACTTAATGAATGGTAAAAGTCATAGCTGTACCAATGTAACTATATAACCCAAACCAACCCTCCTCATCTGCTCACAGGAGCTGTAAATCCAGATATATCCTGTTTTCACCCTGAGATGCTCAGATTTGACTCATCCCTGTTGTATTAAATCAGTCAGGCTTGACTATAAACATTAATCTTTATTCACGTCTCTGACCTGTGAGGTGTCCTATAAATACTGTATGAAAGGATCATGAAAAAAAAAAAAAAAAAACATGAGAAAATGTTCTATTTTTATTCTTTTCCTTTTCTTGTCCAGCCAAAATTCCTCGGATATTTCTGAGCTCTGTCAGACTCACACACCCGTATCCTTAAAATACACTCCTCCTCACCATGTAAGCCTCTATCTGTCTTTTCTGCACTACATTTCTGAGAGACCCAGACTTTTAGCCCCAGACATGTTTCTCCTCCTGGTAAACGTGTGTTTCCTATCAAAACCGTCCGTTGAGTCTCCGTCAGCCCTCTAAACATCTCTTATTGATGAGAAAGCAGAAAGATGTGCTACTTTAGAGAAGAGAGGGAGGTGAAGGGAGGACAGAGGAGAGAAGGAATAATGCACCATAGAAATGGGAAAGAGCATTATTAAGGTGCGATAGAGCGAAGCATGATGGAGGTGACGAATCCAAACACAAGCTGCTACCTGAAGACGCTTCTAGGGCCTCTGTAGGTCCCACGGGTTTCAGGGGTTGTACGCCGTCATGCTGCAAAGTGGATTGCAAATAAAACCCCTGCAGCGTGCACACTAACAGGTGTGGAAAAGTGTTTGGAAAGCAGCAATATAAAAGCATCATTCCTTAAATTTAATACCAGATGACTTGTGCATCACATGTAGACTCATGTTGCGTGACATTGCTTTACTAGAAATCATGAAAAGAACTGAAGTGTTTTATTTTTTTCTTTACAAGGAGGAGGAAAAGACAGGCTAATCTAAGACATGCCACAAATCCAATCAGCTGGATTTTAAAGGTGTCATAACCTGCTGTTTTACATACACAATCCTTCTTAAATTATCTTACAAATGAATTTTTAATTCTAGTTGGGTGGGAGGAAAATTTAATGAGCTCATTTTAACCTCTTTTAATCCCCAACTATTGTTTGTCGCGAGAATACGTACGAGAGCTAGACCTGTCTGTAAGCGCGTTCACGAAGCAAACGTCAAAGCCAAAACAAAGTTTGACCAGGACAGAGCAGGTGAAGGAAATGATGTCCCAACAGAGTGGGACATCATTTCGTGAAGTTAACCAAACAGTGTTAGCTTCTGTAGCTACATTAGTAGTTTGTCCGCTCGTCAACCACCGTTTACTGGTCTCTGACACAAAAGATAATAAGTTACACAAGCAGCAACACTTACCGACTGCACATCCTCACTGATAAATATAATCCACTGCTCCCTGGTAAAGCTGTCCCTCCTGTTAGAGCACTGAAAACTGCTGAATTTCTGCCGAGGCAACTGAGCATGGCAATCTCCCTCCTCCTCCTCGTTGCCGGCGTCCTTTCTGACAAAGCTGGTTTACTCCGTGGCAGGTAATCAGCAGCCTTCAGGTGGTGCTAAAGACGCTAGCTTAGCAGCTCGCTCGCAGCCTCTCTAGTTCACGTCATAACAGCTGATCATAACGACTCCACGGCAGGTAATCAGGTGCTTTTAGGTGGGGGTAAGGAGGCTAGCTTAGCAGCTAGCAGCCTCTCTCGTTCACGTCAATGGGAGAAAGAAATCCAATTCGCGTACTGTGGAGAGCGCGTGCTTGTGGCCGATTCTGGTGAGGAGAGAGCGCCCGCACTCAAAGACGAAGTTACTTTCACTTTCCGGAGTTTCTGGCACGTTATAACTGAGGTCCTGTTCCAGTACACATGTTTTAACGTGAAAAAGTGGGATTTCCGGGTGATGACACCTTTAAAATGCTTTGGATCAGATTAGAGGTCGGCAGCATTTGTTCTCTCGGCCAAAGCGATCAACAATCAAAGCTCCTTAGTTTAGCTCTTTTTAATCAGCAGATTCATTTTCTCATTCAAATCGTAGTTCAGCTAAAAGTTTGTCCTACCAGCAGCAAAAGTAAATCAAATCAAAAGTAATGGTATGAACCCGTTTCAGTTAACTTCATGCAGAGAACAAAGAACTATATCAGCTGAGCTAAGTGACTGAGTATGTCTGGGTTCATAATGTGTAGTTACAGTATCTGGTTTGGCAGTCTAAAATAGTACAGACAAGACTCTGGTTTGTTATTACAACCGTACGTGCCAGGCAGATGTAGCCATGTCTTTAAAATCAAAGTCTTAAAGTGATCTCTGTTTTAAAACTAACTGGAGTTCAGATAAACTTACTTAAACTACTACTTAAACTTCTTAATGTAAATTAATCGCATTACCGTTTTTATACATTCAAACCAGTCAAGAAAAAAACAATGAATGGATATGCATTAGTTAAAAAGGTTTTTTAAAAAAGAAACTATCTACAATGATGTGATTAAGTGCATAAAAAGATGGAAAAAGAAAGATTTCTCCTTAAAAGAACTGTTGGACTACATTTCCCATGCTCCTCTACAAGGAACTGGCCAATGAGTGTGCTCCAAGCCACAGGTGAACATGCCTTACTTTCACCTCCTATTGACTATTTCCTGACGGTGAAAATGGCAAATGGCTGCATCTTTGTTTTTTTTCATAACCAGACATTAAACAGGAGTAAACCTGCACAGACACTTTAGGCAACTTCGGGGTCCTTGATGCGAGGATATATGCAAGTGTTATTCAATAAACCCTGCTTGCTTGCAGTGTACAGTCAAGTTGATGCGCTTGTATTTCTGTGTTTCAGGTAAGCAAATGGAATAGGAAACTATAAGAAAGCATAGTCCGCGAGACTCGTTCCGTTTGGGGACTCGGTTCGCTTGGGGGCGGGGGTGGTCTTCCGGACCGAGATCGCGTTCACGTTGCTCTATTGCCAAACGAGCCAAGAATGAGAATCTCAGGTGGCGCTGCTCTCGGATTTACCGTAGGAGTGGACAAGTCGCACGTACAAGAAGGTTCTCACAACTTCTGTTCCCCCCACTAAGCGACATTATTTTTGTATGAGGAGCTGGATATGATTTCATCAGACCAGATATCCATTAAAGCTTTTACTTCCTTGTAACTCCACGTATGACTACGAGCCATCTTTATAAGTACCGCAGTCCCTCACGTGTGTTTGTTGTCGTAGCGTTTGCCCACGTTGTGAAACGTTTTACCCACAATGCCTATGCAATTTGTAGTCCACTTCCTGTATTTGGTTCGCTTCAATCGCACCGAGACCCACGTTTGTAGGCGGACCGAGTCCGCTTGTTTGTTCCGGATCAGAGTCCGTTTGTGCATTCACACCTCCCCGAAGTAAGCGGACTTTCCGAGCAAACGGACTCTGATTCGAATCAAAAAAGCTTTGTGAAAGCGCCCTGTAAGAAGGTTGTGTTACAGATGTTTGATAAGTGCACTAAGGTATCAGGCTACCAGCAATGCATTTTATGCAAGTTTTGCAGGTTAAAATGCTGTATATGAAATATAAAAACTTTATCTAGCTAGCTGCTCAGCAGAGTTGTAGGTGTAATTTCTATTGTGTGAGTGCACAGAGTATCATCAGTGTAAATGTGTTTGAGAATCAGTAACAGTTGTTGAAAAAGAATTACCAAGATGAATAAAGAATAAAAAAGTAAATTAATTTACAAAGAATCGACAGATATTGCCTGGCATGCATGAGATACACGGCCGTCAGTGTGGTTTCCCTCCATTAGAGACCGATTTACACCTCAGTAAAACATTGACCGGACCAGTCACAGCACGAGAAGCGAGACTTTGCAGTACGTTATTTCAATGACTCAGTTCTCTAACCATAACAGTCATGATGGTGGCAAAGGAGCGCCAATTAATCCCTTTCTAATGTCTTAAATGAGCTGCACATGAATGAAATGAACGATTAAATGAATAAATGTCCTTAAACCCACAACAACTTGCTGCTCTGAGGGCTTTCCTCTTGAAAAAAATACATTTGCATCACTTCCGTGTTTCTCAGATTGGTTCTCTCCGGTTAATTTGTTCCTGTTAGTCCCGCCTCTCATCTCGCATTGGAAATCAGTCTCAAATGGAAGGATCCCAGACTGACTTGTTGTGTATCTCAAACAGTATGGCGTTTGTCAGGCTGGCGTCCTGACCCAGTCTGCACAAGACTCTGGCCTTGCATTGGGTGCAGCATGGTTTTCGACTACTTTGACAGCTGGTACCTGGAAAAGATAAATCCTGCAAGATCTGTCCTTACACTGACATGTAGAGACACTGAATCATTACTTTTCATCTAAGAGACAAATTATGAAGCCAAAGTGACACTTTAACAATAGGTTAGTGAGATATTTTCCTTCACATGGTAAAAAATTTTGAAGTGCAACTTGCATAAAAGATGTGTTCAAGTGTTGCTTAGTAAACCCCAGTGTTTTAAAGGTTAAATTAAGTTACCATATCACAGTCATGCATGCTTGGAAGTCACTGTGTGAGTGAGCAACATTACAAGCAATTACACAGGTGGACCTGACAGTTGAGTTTTATGGTTCACAAACTCAACATTTGTTGAGCTGCTGGTCCGACAAAAGAAAGCTGTGGACTGATCAATGCAAAAAAAAAACTGCTGAGTTTCATCTTTGCATAATTTATCTTTTGTATAAAATATATTCTTTGTTTCTGTTATTCTCTCAGCTGAAGAACGTCTGTGTTGCAACATTAAAGCAACCTTTACCGATCTTGCATTTCAGAAAGCACAGCAAGATTATTTGAATATAAACAGTCCCGCCTCACTCCTAAGACACACCCCTTCATTCCCTCCACCTCCCAATGCAGAATCAAAAGTCTGACGGGCAGGTCCGTTGGACAATCCTAGAGGTGCACCCCACTTCAAGGATTGGTTGGAGTTTTCATTGAATATTTAGAGATTGGAATAATATTTTATATTGATTAATGGTGGGTCTGTCTTGTATTTTAGAGTTCCATTACCTCATTCATAGCATTTTACCCTGTTAGAAAAATAGTGTAAGAATGCAACATCGGTAAGGGTTGCTTTAATCATTGTTGTAAAAGATGTTGATGCACTGTCAAATCTACAGGAATGTTTTCCCTAAAACGTTTTAGGTCTGACTTGTTTTAGATGGTGTAGATGAGCTGAAACTTTGAGTTTCTGTTAGCTTACCATGTGTCAGAAATTGCTCAAGATTTCCAGATTCACAAGCATTTACAGGAGATATTAACAGCTTGCTAAGTCCTTCATAAAATCCCACTTAAAATGAGGAAATACAGCTTTAAAATTTAAAAACATTTCATCTAAGTCTAATTATCCTAAAATGAATGAAAATGATCACTGCAGTGTTCCCCCTTCTCCTCTTTGGGTGGTTTGAGCTCTCTCTACATGATTGTTTTATGGCTGCAGTAATAATTCAGGGACACTAAGGCTTTAACCTTTGCTCTTCTTACTTCTGCAGCAGAATAATTTATTTCATAATGAAGAGTTCAACTGAAATGTTCTTGTCAGAGCTCTGTGCTGCAGCTGTGGTTAGGTCTGCAGGGAAGAAGGGCATCTGTCAATTTATGTCAATTCAGTGTTATTTATATATCACCTAATCACAGCTCAACTCTCAGGCTGCTTCATTTAGTGAGGTCAGGATCTTACAGCACTGGAAAGAAGACCCACCAGAGCAGCACCTGGTTAATAAACCGGAAGAAGCTAGAATCAGGGCCAGCATCAATCAATGCCGTGTATGTACCAGTATGGTGTATAAGCTAAATAGGAATGTTTTACTCAAACTTCAACTTTAAATACCCACTCCAGTCCTTCTTTTAGTTACTTTTAAAACCTTCCCAGTGGTCTTTAAATTGTGATCATGACATTTTAAACCAAAATCACACAACATGTGCCCTTTTCCAGGACTCTGCTTCTGGAGAGCGCCAGTAACTTATTAGCAAATTTCCTCTGAGTTGTGGGCGGAGTCTCCCCCTCTAGCTCAGAGCCGGCTCTTCATGCTAGCTAACTGTTCCTGCTAGCTTGCAGCCCACTAATTTCTGGACCCAATGATAAATTGTTTGTTGTAAGTTTACGTCTGCTTTTGGGTGTTCCTTCTCTGCCTTTGATCATGACAGAAACTTAATTAATAAGGAGGATAAAGTGGGTATTGATCAGGTTTATGACACTAGCTGCATTTACATGGCGCAATTTTGATCCGATCAAATACCAGTCGGAATAAAAATGCGTCATGTAAACATGTTAGCTGATCCGATCGGCCTTGATTGGAAAGAATTTTTAATCCGATCGAGAGGGGTGGTTTAAGTCTTTTTACGATCCGATAAGCAGAAAAAAATGACCATGTAAACACTCATTCCGATCATTTCTGTGGAATTCTGTCAGTGCGCATGCTTGAACCACGTTGGGGTTGCGTGACGTAGCAGATTCAGGGAAGACAGGACTGTGCTGGGCAACCCCAGTTAACAAATCGATAGCATCGGCAGCTGCACTGTTCGCCTTGGATCTGCCTTGTAGAGTCATATAGCAGCCCGTTTGCACAGCAGAATGGATCCGCTGATGATCCATGTTCTGGCTGGAAATTCTGATGTTAGGTGGAGCATAAGCAGACCTAAAGCTGCAGCTGCACCTTTGCCCTGGATCCATAGCGGATCCGTTCATGATCATGTGTTTCAGCCACGGGTTCAGTACAGACCTGTTATATGGCTGTATTTTTCTAATCCCCACTGAAAGAGCTAATGATTGAGCATTTTGACCGTCAAAAGATTATACATTTAAAAAAAAGAAAATTCCTATTCTTACGAACCAGGACCAATTCCATCATGTAAACACGTCAGCTGGAAGCTCCGATCTGAAAGATTTTAATTAGATAGATGAATCATTTCTCCATGTAAACGCAGCTGTTGACAAACACCTACATGTGTGGTGTTATATTGCTGTTGCTAGGAAACCTTAAAGGAGTGATGACATAGCAGTTAAAAACTAGTTTATGTTGTTGGCATTACTGCATATGTAAATACTCCAAAGAAAAAAACTGCATTTTTTACAGCGGAGTATTGTTTTGAAACGCCAGACCTCACTTCCTCAGTAATACAGTTGGGTCTGGTGATGATATGGAGCTTTACCCGGAGACCACGTTGACTTCATTTTGATTGGATAGACCTTATTTGGCTATGACCTTATTTGGAGAATCTAGGTCAAGCTGCGGTCGGAGTTTGCTAAAGGCTAACTGCTAGCAACATGGGCACTTCCGACAGTGTGAGCTACGTTTATCAGACAAGACAGCATTTAGAAAATAAATAAACTTACAGGTAATGACAAGGTTGTGGCCCCCTCCCTCAGTGTTGCTGCAGAAGTTTTCTTTTAAATCCATTTGTTTGAAAATCCAGACCTGACTGCACACAAGTTACTACTAGCTCCATACACACAGCTGAATCAGACAGGGAGGGGAGGGGGGGAGCGGACGGTGCATAAACCGTTAGGAGAGAGGGGGGCGCTGTTTACTTGATAGTGTGCTCTTATTGGAGCAATTAAATTACGTAGAATGATAGAACTACGTAGAATGATAGCCTGCTGTCTGATTCAACTGTTTCTGAGCAGAGAGACAAAGCTGACAGACCATAAACAGGAACTTTGATTCTCACTCTGGACATTCACATGGCCTCATCAGTGCACAACAGATCATATTATAAAACACAAAACCCCAGAAAAGTGAAATTTGATGTCATGGCACCTTTAAGCATTGTTCTGAAAGGGTGGAGGGGACCAAGCAGGGTAGAAACTTTGCAATTGGCCACTGGGTTTGTGTCATATGAAAACTAGTTTGTCTGAGCCTGCCTTTTAGGGCCTGCCATTGGTTCGTGATGATTTGATTGCAGAAATACTCAGAAATGCAATTTTGAGTTTAGTTTTCTCAACATAAGTCTTCCAGCATAAAAACGATGTCACAAACACATTTAAACAACATGAAAACATGATTTTCATTGGAGTGGCTGAAGCTGAAGCACCCTTTATGAAACAAATGGGATCATTTTATCCCACGATTGTTTGTGGGTGCAGCTTTCAAAGTGATCCTGGAAAATGTTTATCCAGTTGTATTAACTGGAATTAGTGTGGATCAATCCAGTGTGTCTTGGGTGTGGCCCAGGGCCCTCTCCTAGTAGGATGTGTCCAGAAAACCTCCAAGTCAAGGCAACTGGAAGGCATCAGATATGACGGAGCTGCAGCATCACGCTCAGCTGGATGGTTGAGCTCTTCACTTGATTTCTCAGGCTGAGCCCGACCACCTTCAAAGGAAGCTCATTTCAGTCACTTGTATCCACAACTTCATTCTTCCAGTCACCACCCAGATCTGGTGACTCGATGAGGGTTGGAGCAGGCCAGTAAGAGGAAAGCTTTGTCTTTCAGCTCAGCTCTCCCATGCCTTCATTACTGCCGATAAAGCCCCAGACTGTCTGCCTATATCTAACTCCTTTCTACCATCATTTTTGAACAGAGATACATGAACTCCTCCACCCGAGGGAGACTAGTCCCCAATAGGGCTGTGTTAAACGATTATTTTTTAAACGATTAATCTATCGATTATTTTTTCGATGCATCGATTAATCTAACGATTCACTTTTTCAGCTCGATTCGACTCGATTCGATTCGATTATCGATTATCTCCTCATAAATTGACAGACAGCAATTTATATATGCTGATATAGATATCTAAAATGTAAAAAAGAGCATGAATAAAAAGGCAGTGGGAGCAGCAGCCTGTCATGGACTTTTTCATGAACCAACAGAATGTAAAATTTATGTTGAAGACACAGCGGACTGAAAAACAGGCTTTTAATTCTTTCATTTACATGAAAATAATAATAAAAAAGTCATTATTGAAATAATATGATCATGTAAACTTGGAGGATTTAAGCTAAGACAGATAGGCTATTATTTTCCAACAAAAGATAATGAAGATAAGTAAACATTCAGAGTTGAACATTATATTGAACATGGGTCTAGCTTCCAGAAAAAGTGCATCTTCATCTTTACTCTGTTATTGCTAAATATGGGTGCCAATCACTTGGAAATGAAATGAAAAATTCTTTATTTATCCCAGAAGTGACGACACAATACTATTACCAACAGATGAAACACTAATATGAGGTTGAGAACGTGACTTTATATTCAGTCAGAGACGAGACAGCTCCCGGCATTAGCTGTAGTTCACACCCACGGCCAGCAGATGGAGCTCGTGCTTCATGCTGACCGTCAAACAGGCCTGACGTGTCTGAAGACATGGCGTCCATCTCACGGAAGTGTCTCATGTCTCATTAGGCTTCGGATTCGCCATCCCTAATATATAGTTATACCTTCGATAAACGAGTGTGGGCCTTCACTGCCTTACACTTTGGAAACTTGGAAGAGCCACTCGCGGAGATCGCGCCGCCATCTTTGTTTTCGTCTGAAGTCGCATGGCGCCGCCATCTTTGTTTTGGTCTGACGACGCATCGGTACGCATATTTTGCGTCGACGTATTTTTTGCGTCGACGTAATCGGTTACGTCGACGAATCGTCCCAGCCCTAGTCCCCAACCTGGAAGGAGAACACCATCCTATTGCAGAACCATGACCTCTAATCAAGAGGGCTTCACAATCAACTGTCAACTGACCCAGTATGTGCTGTAGATCTTAGTCTGAAGAAGCCAACAGAACCACATCATCTGCAAAAAACAGGACTAAAACGCAGAGCGTCCCAAAGCGGAGACCCTCAGCTGAACCTGAAGATACTGTCTATTAATGCTATGAATGGACAAAACTTGCACTAAAAGTCAGACTCAGAGTCCAAATGTTTCTTTTTATGCCATCTGAGATACCACCCCCCCCCCCCCCCCCCCCACACACACACACACACACACACACGCACCCACCCACAAGCTCCTGCTGAATAAGTGCCACGCCGAAACTAGATTATTTACACAATCAGAACTGATGAACAATAAAAGAGCTGAAGACAGATATGAAGTAAATGTTTGAAACCAAAGAGATGAAGACATGAGGTGAAAAACATGGAAATAAGACGACAGGAAAGGAAGAGATGAGAGGGATAATGTATTTTTTTAAGTAGCGCGTTTTGCAGTAAATTAATGCTGCAAGTCACAATTAGTTCCACTTCAATGAAGGAATGCTGTTTGGAAATTGGATCTGTGAGCAAGCTGAAGTTGATCAAAATGAGATCAAGACCTGGTTAATCTCAGAATAGTTATCCTGATATGGTGGAGGTACTCGGGTCTACATGTGCTTCCTTCTGCTTAACGTACCTTTTTAATAACTTTCATTTCCATAAACGACATAATGTACATGCATTTCCATTTACCAGATTACACATATAATTAAAATGTTGCTGCAGGCAAACTTTCCATTCCAGAGATGGTGGTGCTGCACCTGAAGCGCTCTGACCCCTTCTACAAACTGAACAGCAGTGTGGGTTGGTGTTCCTTCCTTGGGCTGCTCTGAGATGCACAGCCCACCATCTCCACCAACAGCCATGCCATATTCAAAGTCAATTAACCCCCCCCCCCCCTTCCCTCTGTCTGGTGCTCAGTTTGAACTTCATTAAGTCGTATTGATCATGTCTGCATGACTAAATGCATTGAGTTGCTGCCATGTGATTGGCTGATTAGATATTTGTGCTAACGTGCAGTTAAACAGGTGGAGCTGATAAAGTAGACAAGGGTGTTAGTTTAACTGATTCCTCACAATCAAAAACTCTAAATCTGCTTTTGTTTATTTATTTATGTATGTATGACTGTGGCTTCATAGAATGTGTGTAGTTTTTGTTGATGCTGTCAGTTATAGCTTTGCTTGTTGATTTTTATGAGATTTCTAGTGATATGTGATTTTACTTTGTGCTCTGTAGTTGCTCTGCCTTGTTTCTTTGTTGTATAGATTTCAATAATGACGTCTTGTTCTGCTTTGTTCCCTTTTTTGGTAGCTTTGTCTTATCATTTTAGGGTCATCTGGATTGATAACTGTTTTATTTGTTTTACAATTGGATGGTTCTGCGTTTCCTCATTTCAGGGAGCCTTTTGGGATCTTGCTAGGGACAACAGATTAAAACTAGCCTCTTGGCTAAATCTGGCATATTTGGAAGTTGTTTCCTCTGTTTTTATATGCTCTGTCCCTATCAAATAAACAAATAAATGAAAATACCTCATTGTAACTTGAAAATATTTAACTAAAAGCTATTTTTTAAATAGTTTTTAGTTAACACGAACACTGCAAAACTGAATATCACAGGTGGTGTCATCAGTGTAACAGTACATCTTGCCATTGATTTTTTTTTTTTTTTTTTTACAAGCCATTGTTAAGGTCTTGATACTTATCATTACCCTGCATATATTCATGAAAGCAATTAGAACAGTACAAAACAAAAACATTCAAACGAAAATTATAAACCCACATTTTCCTCAGATGTTGACCCCCCCTCCAAAGGGGCTTTAATCTTTGGACACATATCCAAAAGGCATGACTATGTTTGACATTGATCATTCTACATTTTCTCCAGCATTGAAGGTTCTGGTTGAGGCATTTACTCCTAATATGGAGGGAGAAAAAAAATCCATGAGATTTTCTTCCATTTGTGTGTGACAATTCAATAATGTTTAGGGAAACTGGTTAAATTTGCAATTTATAACGTGGAAATGCATGGTAAAATTTTCAATATGAGTTGGTATGACTTTCCTTAAGCTTTATAGGTCAAGTTCATTATGTGATTTTCAGTGGTAGGGATTCTCCTGATTTCTTTATTATAGTAATCTCTTGCTTGTAGATATCTAACAAATTCATGTTAATCCAGGCCAAATGTATGTCTTACTGTCTGAAACCTCTTTCTTCCTCCTCCAAAGCCGTCCAAATTGGTGATTGGGTCGAAACTGTTCTGAGTTTATTTTGTACAATTCTTTGTCTCTGATCAGGCTTGAACAAGCAGCACCTTTGGTGGAGAAAAATGGAGAGGGACCCAACTGCAGTCAAAATATGTCGCCATATATCCAATCCACGCCGGAAGTCCCAATCGGCTACATTCTGCTGTACATTCACAACAACATCACCACAGAGAATTATAACGCTTTGCTGCTGCAAATACACTGATTATCAGCGACATGGTTTTCTCTGCTGGTCACGGCCTGCTCAGCAGCTGACAGAGTGAGTGAATTACAGGGAAGCATGTACAACGTAGGGCTGTGATCACACATATGGTCACAATATCTGTATTTTTGTATCATATCGCGGACTGTATGTGACAGCCTGGGAGTGGTAGTAGCTATGTGAGATTGCGACCCTGAGTTAAAGCCCAAATTACGCAAAGATAACTTATTGACGTGAAATCATTTGCTGACAGCTTGGTCCCCACCAGTTCAAAAATCCTATCTGCGCCCCTGCTGGTCTCCTACACTTGCCGGTTGTGGAGGGGATGCCTGTTTCTTTCTTTTAAAAAAGAAAAAATCATGATATCTTTCACAGTAGTTAAATGGCTGTTGCACTAATTTAAACTCTCCTAAAGGAATTTTACGTTAATTTAAGCATTCATTTAAGACTTACTGTAATAATGGCGTATAAAACACGCATGCTTACAACTCTCCAAATTTGTGGCTCCTGAATTGCTGCATTTTGTAGTAGTTAACACCAAATCAAATCAAATCAAAGATACTTTATTGATTCCGTCGAGAGCAGGAATGCCAATTAACTTATGTCCATGTGAGTACACGCCGAGAGTGTATCCAAGTCATTTCTCCATCTTGCCTGGGGCAGCTCGTATGGATTGGTATGCAAATATCTCTCCCTGGCGTTTGCGACCACCTCGTCCCTGCAGGTAGCACACTCTTCCTCCCTGCTCTGTTTCATAAGAAAGCTTCTGAGATAAAATAAATGAATATGTCTGCTGTAGTTCGCCTCGTGTATCTAGCTCTTCCCCAGTGTGCTCTGGCTAAGTTACCATGGCAATCCATAGCTACCCCTTAAAACATAGCAAACTGGTGCAGAAAAGTGACGTGTCATACCATGTGATTCATGTAGCGATGACATCTTTGCACGAGCCTAATTGGCTCGTTAATCACTTTAACTGTAATAGTAGGAGTGATTGACGGTCAACTCAACAGGTAATAGGCAAGACTGATCAATGAGAGTGATTGATTGGCAAGAATAATAGTGCGTGCTGGAAGCGGCTTACTCTCATCTGATGTTTCCAGTAGGTTGCAAACAATCGTTCTGCTAGCAGTTAGCGATGTTCAGACGACATCTGTTTTACTTGCATTTTTGATATAATAGGAGAATCTGTACCTGCTGTCTGCCAAAATCCTGAACGGGTCCTGCACATTATTCCGTATTCAGGAGAGTGAGCTGTGAGTCTTGCAGGTTGGTCTTGTCCTTGCGCATAATTCAAAAACTCGCTAACAGCATCTGCTGTCTGAAATGCCAAAAACATCTTCTTTAATGCCTTTAATGCTTGGCGATTTTACTTGCATCAAAATGAAAATTAAAGAAAATACGATGATGAAAAATAAGTGAAGCTTCAGCTGAAGTCACACATTTGAGTGATAGCTGCATCACAATCAGAATAGAGGAGCTACATGCGTCAAAAGAAGAGGTCAACAGAGGGCTTGTCCTCCGCAGATCTCTGGAGCCAAACCAAGAATTGGTGAAATGAGACTATCTATTTTCCGCAGGACTTAACTGATATTTCTTATCTTTCACTGAAAAACCGCAGCTGCAATCATAACTATCTTTGACTGGTTCCAACTGTCACAGCTGTACAGTGAGATGGGTCACGGCATAGGCTCATCCACAGAAGATCCATCTGGTATCCTCATCTCAGGAAAAGAAGAATCTAATTGTAGGCTGCATTTTTAGGAATCTTCTATAAGGGGCATGAAAAACATAATAAAAACTACCTCAACTACACACCTACCCTGAAAAAAAATTTTTTGCCCCTGCATTTTTGCTTGGTCCATACAGTATTTGTCCTTATCTTGTGGCATTGAGTCCATGTGAGTATGGCTGTCAAACCATTCTGTTCCATTAGATTTAATAAGAAACTGTGTCCAACCTTTTGGCTGGTAGTGTATGTTCAGGCCAGCTCCTCATATTTGGACCATTTCTGGCCCACGCAACACTTGCCAGTGCCGTAACTGAGCGATAAATGCCAATGTAGTCCAGGTTAGGCCCAAACGTGTATGCTCTTTTGGTTTGGTTTCATTCTACAAATGTCAAGATGAAATCATCATACAACAGATCCAACAAAGTTGTGAAATAAATTTTCCTTATTCTCCTTTTAAACAAGTCTAATTTTAGAGTTGATAAAAATTCATGAGTACACAGACACTTAACAAAGAGCATCTATTTCTATGAAACTCTAAACTTAACCACACACACTCTGCAAACATGCCCACACAAGTCTGCATTTTTACTGAGTTGTGTAAATGCACCAGGAGCTGCTCCAGGTTGGTGCAGCGGAGCCAGGCCGTCTAAAATTAACTGATAGAGGTTATCTAGACAAGCTGATTATCTTTGTAAAGGAGCCAAAGAGCTGGCAACAAATAACTCCTTCTGTTCCCACATTTAGAAGTCAAAACTTGAAGCTCGTACAAGCTACTGGCTAACAGCTACCAGTGGGGATTCATTAGGAACTTATCGACTGCTGCATTGTACTGCACAGGCCAAAACCATTAAACATAATAAACTCAAAGAGATTTAAAGTAGCTTGAGGCCAGCCTTTTATACTGGGAACCATTATAGCATCCCACATCTACACTCCATTAGTGGCTGTGGCTAAAGAGGATTTCTCAAGTGAGGTAAGGTTGAGTCAGCGCAGCTTGTAACAGCATGTAGTCACTCTGTAAGCGCTTGTTCCTGCTTTGAATCATGACATCATCTCCTATTTACAGACTCCTTTTCATGCTTCAATCCCACCACGTTCAGTTATTTTCATCTGCGTCATCTTCGGTGGACACATTTTGTTTAAACGAGTCCAGGATGACCTTTTCATTTCACTGTAGGCTGCATGTACTGTACAGGAGATCACAGGAAGTCCTGGTTTAATGTCTCCTGACCTTAAAAAAGCAGAAAAACAGGAAAATAGATGAGGAAGAGGAGGATATAAGAGCTGAATAGAGAAGAAAAGGAGTAAGGAGGATACAGTACATCAGCGAAAAGGGACTGTTTCCTCAGGAGTTCACAGTGGTTCTGCACTGCTACTCTGAGCAAAGAGTTAGGATTAGTATCCCATATCGTGCGCGTGTGTGTGCATACACCTCTGTCCTATAGGGTGGGGGAATAAGAGCTGTCACCCCGCGCACTCGGCGGCAGCTGTTCTACATTAGAGCCAAATCAGGTCCTATAATTGATACTCCCATGATCCCCAGCCCTCCCTAATTGGTGTACCTGTGCCCTGATTGGTTACCAGATTATAATTGATTAGTTGGCTCAGCTGGCTCGGGACACAGAGACAATGGATACATTTGCAGTCAGCCACTGGGGATGCAGCAACGGAAGCAGGAAGAATGATAAATCTGCACAGAAATGTGCTGGCATTTAAATAGCTGATAATATTCCCTCTTGGCCTGTTGCTGATCCTCCCAGTGTCTGGACAGATGCAGGTGTTTTAACCTGGGGAGCACCGTAGAAAACAGATTCAAACCAGATCGTGCTGACATTTAAACCAGTGAGCCGTTTAACTCTTCCACAGATAAGCTGGTTCATGCAATCTGCAGAAGGTAACACACATTACGAAGCTCAAGTTACATCTGATTACGTTCCACTGAGAGGTGAGAGGACAGCTGTCTCAGTAACTGATTCAAACACAGAAAATTAGCCACTTGAAGATGGGCTGTTGATCTCTCCATCAACTGCATTAAACGGTAAAGAGCAACTTCTATTCTTTTTTTACAAACTTCCACACTACAAAATAATAAAAAGAAGAAATCAAAAGGGATTAAACTAGACTAGAGGATCAGAAATGTGGATTTGCAGGGAACTTTGGCCCAATCCCAGTGTTCCCCCTACTTACAACCACTAACCTTCACCCACTACCACTACACCCTTGAATTGGAGCCACAAGGGGAAGGGCTTTGTAATCTTCCCTAGGAATTGGGACATCACTTGCTGCATTTACGTTGTGGGACGTAAGCGACTGCGTAGTGACGTTTACACATACGTCTCACCATAACAACACACCCAACAGCAACATGGAGTTGAAGTTTTTATTTTTCCATCATTCCTCGTGCTTCGGTTGATTAATAAACAAAACAACCACACAACAAAGAAGTCGCCACTGATGACTGCTGTCTCTTATAAACTGCCAAAAAGCCTTTGCAAGCTTTTTATCAGTATTTAAGGGCGCATTCACAAAGCTTTTTTGATTCGAATTAGAGTCCGTTTGCTTGGAAAGTCCGCTTCGTTAGGGGAGTTGTGAATGCGCAATCGGACTCTGATCCGGAACAAACAACCGGACTCGGTCCGATTCAAGTGAACCAAAGACAGGAAGTGGACTACAAATTGCATTGACATCCTGGGTCAAACGTCAGACAACGTGGGTAAACGCTACGACAACAAACACACGTGAGGGACTGCGGTACTTATAAAGATGGCTCGTGGTGAGATGTGAAGTTACGAGGAAGTAAAAGCTTTAATCGATATTTGATCTGATAAAAGCATATCCAGCTCCTCGTACAAAAATGATGTCGCTTTGTGGAGGAAACAGAAGTTGTGAGAACCTTCTTGTACGTGCGTTTTCTCCTTGCCAACAGTGAATCCGAAAGCAGCGCCACCAGAGATTCTCATTCTTGGCCCGCTTGGCTCGTTTGGCAATAGTGTAACGTGAATGCGATCTCGGTCCGGAAGACCACCCCCCGCCCCCAAACGAACCGAGTTCCCAAACGGACCGAGACTCGCGGACTATGCTTTCTGAATGCGCCATTAGCCTAGCTGGCATGGCTAGTCTGGCTAATGTTACAAACTAATGTGCAATCTGTACACAGTTGTGAGTTTTCTTCTCTAAGTCCTGTCATTCTCCACTGTGCAGATTTTCAACTGCTGAACTATCTGAACATGACATCATTTCTGTGGACACAAGGTTTCAGAGAAATATGAAACAATGAAACACAAACATGAGGACACAATTAACCATTTGGCAAGATTCACAGGCGATCTTGCAATCCCTCCCATGATTCTGTGATGTCACAGATCTGGCAACAGCTGGTGTGCTGATTTTCGCTCAGTGCAAGGTGTAAATGCTCGCGCCGTGGAGGTTGGAGCACAGCCGTTGCGCTGCGCTCAAGGACCCAGTGTAAAGCCGGGGTAATAATCCGATTAGAGTTGGTTTTGAATGCCAAACAGAAAACTGTATATATGCTCCATACAAACTCCTCAGTCACAATACACCAGACGAAACTGAATGAAATTTCATTTGGTTTCTCAGGTGAGAAATTTTCCACAAACCATTTAAAAGTAAAGTTTTGTCACGTACGTAGTGAAACAGAACATTATCGCGCTGCATTCTGTCTTTACATGCTCTGTCTTACGGGTGCAGTGGCGTCATGTCACATTTTCATAGGTCTGTGCTTGTCACACATCTGTAAGATGACGGTTCTAATCGAATGTTGCAACATATAGTAAGTAAACACTGGAAGAAAAAGATCACATCACATGTGAACAGTTGACCTGAGATCTTTATTCGGAATTATTTCAATCAGAATAAAAAAGCTGCATGTAAATGTGGCTAGTGTAGCATCTTCTGATGATGACTTCCAGCAGGATAATGCACCATGTCACAAAGCTCAGACCATCTCCAGCAGCTTTCCTGAACATGACGATGAGTTCACTGTACTTCAATGGCCTCCACAGTCACCAGACCTCAGTCCAACAGAGCAGCTTTGGGATGTGTTGGTATATAAGAAGGGAAGGGGTCCAACCCAGTACCAGCAAAGTGGCTGATGAAGAAAATACGTTAAAGTACATAAAATATTTTAAGTTACTTAAAAGAATTAATCACATCTTCAGAGGCTTTGTTCTTTTTATAACTCTCCATCTCTCAGCATCATTACTGTTAAGAAGACGATCTTCACCAAAATGATGGACACAAAGATGCTCGTTTCCATGACATGTGCATCATGTGAGTTTCAGCATTAGCAGCCAACAGCATTTGCATTGCAGCCTGCATAGTTTGTAGGATATATTCCTTGATGCATACATCGCGGGATGTTTGGCCCAGAAAAACTAAACCACAAAGGCAACAATGAGAATGTAGATAAAGATGATGTGAGTGATGGCATTGTGTGCAGCCAGATGGTAGCTATGCAGTAGATTCGGTCCCAGTAGATTTCTATTCTTTTTTTTTTTTTTTTTTTTAGATTTCTATTCTTTAAAGACTGGACACAAGAACCAGCGTTTTCAATTACAGAGGCAAGTTTTGTCTCAATTACAGAGATTACAGAAAACCACCAGAATGCAGCTTCATGTATTACTTTGTGCAGATTGATGCTGACCATTGGAAATACGACTAGCACCGTTTTTAACGGAGGTTTATCTTCAGTTCTTCTGCTTATCTTGTTTGTTCCGCTGAGAGAAAAACTTTTAACCCTGATAGCACTAGTGCCATACTCTACCCACAGATGGCTCGCAGAAGTGTGGGCAAAAAGGCCAACATTTTTTAATAAAGGCTCATGTGTCTCAGAAACCACCCACACAGCGACGTAACCACCACAGCATGTAAAAGCAACCACTTTAATGATGTGTTTGAATGGAAAGGTCAAACTGTTCGCACTGTAAGTGTTCTTCTCTTTGGAGAAGCTATCAACATGAAGCTAATAAAGGCTGCAGAATTATCAGGACCATGATTATCAGAGGTGAGCAGGAAGGCTAAATAAAGAAATAAAGCTATCTCTGTGTGTTTCTAAGTAGGTAGCTGAGAGTCAGGGTGACTTATCACCAAGTGTGTGTGAGAAGCAGAGGCAAGATCAGAAGCTAAAGTATCTTGGGGCAGATAGCTGACAGCACGATGATAACATATCATTCTCATGTTTGATGGGTGACAAATCAGTGAACTGAGCTTCAAAGCAGCACATGTATGAAACACGGACACAGAAAGGCAGTTTAACGATGAGTGGATGTCTGCAGATCTACTAAGGTTAAAAGCAAAGGAGTTTTGTCAAGGCTGGTGCAGGTCTACAAGAATCTGGTCCTCAAAAGCTGCAGTCCGGCAAGTTTTAGATGTTTTCCTGTTTCAATGCACTTAATTCAAATGAAAGAGACACAGAACAGAACTTAAAAAGCTGTTGGATCCATTTAACTGTATCAGGTGTACAACAAAATAAAGTAAATTTTACTCATTTAACAATGAGGTCATTAGGATATTAATCCACAGTTATGTTCACTGTCCCTTTAAATCCACCAGTGTGCTGTCAAATGGATTTTTATGAGCTTTTCACCATTTTAGTGTTTTATTTGTTCGTTAACACTTCATTTAAGTCATTATTTTTTCTTCATTAATGGATATTTGAATAATCTGTATGAATCTATAGCAATTCTCATTACAAGTCTTAGCTTCCTGCAAATGGCTGCCTTAGAAATACCTACATAGCTATCATTTCAGCCATCATGAATCGGCAATATGCATGTGCAGCATTGTAGCAAGACATCCATTTTGTTTAAGAGAGACTCCAAGCATCCTTAACCTATCCACTCTCTCCGAGGAAGAAACAAACAGCCTGCTGAAAGACTTTCTCTGACACATGCAGCTATTCGCTAACAGTAGTTTTCTCCAGAGTTCAGAAGAACTCTCTTCAAAGTGTTGATGACACGACCTCAACTTCGAGTAACTTTGCCATACAACAACACAGCAAGACAAAATAAGTAGTTCTGTGCAGTTAGAAGTCAATCGGACGTGTATTTACGTAAATATCCGATGTTTAGGAGGCTCGGCTAAAAGCTAATAGCTTCTCAGTCGCGAAACGAGCCGCCATGTTGTGACGTCAGCGACTGTACAGAGTTGCGGTCCGCCCATTGAGTTACATGTATATTCTAAGCCGTGGAAAACATGAAAGATGCTCCAGAACAGCTAGATTGGAACTGGATTGTGTGGTGGGATCATCAGCCAGCTCAGAAAAGTGTGATAATGCTGAGGAAATTGGGGAAATTTTTCAAGTTACAACCGGAGTAGAACTGTAGCAGCTGCCAACAGCCTGTTTCCCAGCCTCAGGTCCACTGGTTCAGATAAAAGCCTGCAAGACCACACCGAGGGAATCGGAACTGTAAGGACAGACCCGGAGCAACAAAAAGCAGACAACAGACCCAAAGAGGAGTTTGACGTACAGCAGAGCTAGACGTGACAGAAACGAGGCACTCGTCCCTGTGTTAGCTCGCAGCTAACGGCAGCTGCAAGCTAGCCGCGGTAAATATTTAGCCTTTAAAAATGAGAAGATAACAACTTACATGGTTCCAGTGGAGTTTTAAATAGTTCCAGTTTATAAGGATGAAGATTAGGGATGGGTATCGTTAGGATTTTTATGAATCCGATTCTGATTCCGGTTCTACTTATCGATTCCGGTTCCTAACGATTCCTCATTTCGATTCCAATATGGTAAAAAAACAAAAAAAAGTCAAATGTTTAACAAAAGTAACTTTATTCCTTTACCTTTTAAGATAGTGGTAAACAAGACTAAAATAAAAATCTTGTCTAAGCAGCATCAGTGCAAAAATACTAAACTGCATTGCATTCACTGCAAAACAGCAAACACCATGTAATAAAACGCATTCAGTAAATAACAGCTGCTTACAATCAGTATCCCTGAGAAAAACTGAAACAAAAATCAAAGTGCATCCCATGGTACATTCTGCACACAAGTCAAGTCATGCCTGAGCAGTAATGGGTTACAAATGCTTAAAATAAAGTTTAAACATCCATAAGAAATAAAAATAAAGTGCATCCCATGGTGCACATTCTGCACATACGTACAAGCAGCACTGAGACTAAAATGCATCTCAAGTGTATACAGTGCATTTTAGCTGTGCACAATCAAAAACAAAATCATAAAACCCCACAAGTTTGTGTTAAAGTGTCCAACTCAACAGTTCTTGTTCAGAAAAATCAGCATATCAGCCTTTTCTGGTAGTATGCGCGATCTCTCTGCGCAAATGGTGTCTCCAGCGGTGGAGAAAACCCGCTCACTCGGAGTTGAGGATGCCTGTACACACAAATATGAAAAGGCCACCTCTGATAGAGACGGGTATGTGGCTCTGTTGTTCTACCACCAAGCGGCAGGGTCATCAGACATCAGCAGTGGTGGCATCTCTGCAGTAACAATCAGCTCATCTTAAATACCAGCAAGACTAAAGAGATGATTGTTGACTTCAGGAGGAGCAAGAATAAGCAGCATAGTCCTGTCTACATCCTGGAAGAGGAGGTGGAGGTGGTAGAGAACTACAAATACCTTGGAGTTCAGCTGGACAACAGACTCGATTGGAAATGCAACAGTGACTACATCTACAAGAAAGGTCAGAGCAGACTCTACTTCTTAAGGAAGCTGAAATCATTTAACGTCTGCAACAAGATGTTGCAGATCTTCTATAAGTCTGTGGTAGAAAGTGCAATTAGCTTTGCAGCATCTGCTGGGGAAGCAGCATCAGAACCAGAGACTTGAAGAAACTAAACATGCTGATCAAGAAAGCTGGTTCTGTGCTGGGAATAACTCTGGAGCCGCTGGAGCTGATCGTTCAAAAAAGAATGCTTCACAAGCTGATGAAGATGATGGAGGACACTTCCCATCCTCTCAACAACACGGTGAAGAATCAACAGAGTGTGTTCAGTGGGAGGCTGCGTCAAGTTCGCTGTAGGACGGAGAGATACAGGAATTCATTCCTGCCAGCAACCATCACCCTAAAGAACAAGACTAACTGACTTTTTGTTTATTTAAAAAAAAAAAAAAAAAAAAAAAAAAAAGTGAGCTTTTACAATACTGAATTTCCCTTCGGGGATGAATAAAGTATTTTTCATTTCATTTCATTTCATCTCTTGGTACATCTTCAGTTCTGTCTCAATTTTGTGCTGGATGGATGTGGTTCTACTTGACAGAATTTCAGTTGTCAGGTTGTCTTCATGAGCAAAAAGCTCCTCCAGTGGAGACTTTGCAGCCCTCTTGCAGGGAGGTGGCATATTCTCCCCTTCCTCACTCTGCTCTCTTTCTTCCGTATTCTCTCCTTCATCCTCCCCTTCTGACGGCATCACACCATCTTCTCCACAGTCCTGCTCTGATGGCTGCTCAGACTCAGTCGACTTTCCTGCCATCATCTTCTCCTTGAGCCGCTCCCATACAGCGCTGTCCTCCACAGTGTGTTTGAAACGTGGGTCTACTGCAGTGGCCTCTTCAAGAAAACTTCTGATGTCATCATTTTGGTACCGCTTTGACATGTTACCCCAGACGGCCTGCTTAAGGGTGGATGCAAAAACTGTGTCTTCTTCTTTCACAGTGTAATGTGTCTCAAGTTTCTTCAGAATTGGCAGGATCTGACTGCATGTAGGACTTGTTTCAGATGAAACGCAGAGTGTGGATGTGTACAACACTTTCATTAGATGAATGAACTCCTCTGCCTTTCTGAAGTCTTCATCTGTCAGTCGAACAAGCCGGTCCCTCTCCAATGGCTTCTTCAGACGATGATCATGGTAGGCTGCCTGAATTGCAGGAAACTGCTCGAGGAATCGTTCCATCATCATGTAGAGGGAGTTCCAACGCGTCCTCACATCAAGAATCAGGGCATGCTGAGGCAGATCTACAGTATGACAAACAGAAAATAAGTGATGATCACAGGAAAATAGATGTATTATTATTATTTTGCACCAATTGATTAGCTGTTCTGTAAGACAAACTCTAAGGGGCACTTACTGAGGATTTTTTGTTTCTCTTTGAGCACAATCTTCGCCATGGATGACCTCTTCATCCAGACCACAGCATCTCTGATCTTGGCAGTCCATTTGGTCACTGATGGAACAGAGTACACACTTTGTGCACCCAGATTTAGTGTATGTGCAAAACAGGCTAACTTTGTTAATTGTAGCCTTTTTATTGCCACATTCATGTTTGTTGCATTATCAACAGTGACAGCTGTGATTTTGTTGATTATGCCAAATTCTTGCAAAATGTCACTAATCTCTTCAGCCACTGCTGGTCCTGTTTGGGATGTATAGACTGCTTTTGTTCTGAGAACTTTCTGTTTCATCCTTCCCTCAACGATATAGTGTGCTGTCACTGTAAGATAATGATCTTGAGTCAGGCTTGTCCAGCCGTCACTAGTTATGGCAACTTTGCTGACATCATTGAGCTCAGATATAACGTTTGACTTTTCCACCTTGTACCAGGCAGGAATTAAATGATTTGCCAAAATATCTCTGGAGGGAGGTGTGTAGTTTGCATTCAAGGCCCTAGTCATCTCCCTGCAAAAAAAAAAAAAAAAAAAATCAACATAACTGTTTGTTGCTATACAAGTTTTCTAGCATCATCTCTTTTATTTTATTCTACAAACTTAAACCTTGTCTATTTCCAACCTACATCACATTTTGTTGTTAGGAAATCAGTAATGCAATGTGGCAGAAATACTCAATTGCAAGAATTGAAAATATTTTAAAAGAATATAGAATACCTGTATTTTCTTTATTCTACAGATTCGATTTGATTTAACTCTGAGCAGGATCATTCGTTTGATGTTTGCTGGTAAACATAGCCCACACAATACGAAATACAGTATTTTTGCCACAGGATTTAGGAGCAACGTTACATTGTTTTACTTACCTGAAGGATGGAGCCTCGACGACGGAGAAAGGATGTAGTCCTTTGACCACAAACTTTGTTACCGCACGGTGACACTCCTCGGTTTTGTCTTTTGTCAGCCTCTTTTTCGCCAACGTAAACGGTGTCTCCGGAGGGGCTGCTGGCAAGCTGCTGCTAACGCTACTTGAAGCAACATTAGCGCTGGCTGTGTCGGGTGTTGACGACCGCAGTACATCAAACACTGTACAGTCCTTCAGGTCGATGCCATGCTGTCGTAAATGTTTCGTCAAATTTGATGTGCAACCTGTCTTGCAGCTAATTAGCTTATGACATATGTTGCACTTCCCCTTTTCGTCTCCTTGTCTTTCAAAGTGAAGCCACACTTTGGAGCGTTTTCCACGGTCCATCATGCATAGTTAGCCCAGTTTTCCACTTGTTTTCCTGGTGTGTTTACTTTTTCCCCCTCCGGCCGGCGTGTTGAGGTCAGCGTGAATGGGTGACGTAGTCACGTGACAGACAGGGCCTGACTCTTGGCAGACATGCAACCGTAGTTAAAAAAAAAAAAAAAAAAAAAAAAGGTGACAAGTGCATCCAAGAACCGATAAGCAGGACCGAAAGTAAATATTTTTTATGGGTACCCGGTACCCGCCATTTTTAATTCGGTCCCTCCTTGGAACCAAATTTCGGTACCCAACCCTAATGAAGATGGAGGAAAGGATGCAGCTTTGGAAGCAGCTGGAGGAGATCTGATGACCGGTAAGTGGCTGGTAGTCGGCAGAAAGGGGAACTTTTTCATTCCCGCATCTGTACTTTAAAGCAGAACTCAGTAACTTCAGCTCGGGACTCCCCCTAGTGGCGTCCTTGCACTGTTGTAAAGTTCATACCCCCCTACACCCCCACAGCACACAGATCTCTTCTCTACCTGTCTTTCCTCTATTTCGATCCCTGGATATATTTTTAAGTGTTTACTAGCTTGTTGATGCTACGTTGCTGCGTTGGTAGCAGCACTTCTTCTCCCTCTGCTCAAAGCAGAGTCCTGTATCTTCTGAAACGGGACCTTTTACCCGCGATTTGCGGGCAAATATGCCGTGGATTATATTTTTCTCTGGTGCTGGCGGGTAGCAGGTAAGAATACGAACTTTTATTTACTTTGTGCGGACATGACAAGTGATTATTGAGCCTGAAGCAGTGATGCTTCACCCGGCGCCCAGGCAGCGCAAGCTACGTGAATCACTCTGGTCCAGCAAAGAGTTGGTTATGAGAGCCAGGAGCCGGTGTTTAGGTGGTGTGAAGCTAAAGAAATGTTTTCTTCTAATTAGCGCTGGTAGTCTGGTTCAAATCAGAGCTGAAGCAGCTAGATAGGGGACCTGAGTACCGTACAGCGGTTTCTGTTGACGCAAGTTCTGCTCGGCGCAGGCAAAGCTGCATAGAGCTGCTCGCAGGCCAGAGGCACCGGCGGGGGGGGGGACTTGAATCGCTCCGTAAACACTTTGTAGGGATTCCGAAAAGCATTTATTGAGGTAAAAAGGTTACTGAGTTCTCCTTTAAAGTGGAAATGCAATGCTTAACCAACCTAACTTTATTTAATAGACTGAGTCCTGGTCTTATCAATAATTATATACCAAACGTGAAAAATACAAGCATATAAAAGAAAAACGTTGCAAAGTTTGACGTTTTTAGGACAAGGGCGCCGCCATCTTGCAGTACTCTAAGCTCTGACGTCACCAGGTTGGTTAGTTCTGCGGTCCTGACTGAGAGTCCTCTGGTCCGGTCCACAATTATAAAAATAACAGCTGAAGGACGGAGACTGGTGAGCCAAAGGAGAAGAAAAGACAAAAGGGGGACCACTACTGTATCCTCCTGGTCTAAAAGCAAGTTTTCCAAAGTTTAGGCTGAAGACAGAACAGTTCCCAACCTCCAGCTGAACCACAAACCGGTCCTGCTGCTGCTGGTGGCTCTGAAGAGGGAACCTCCTTGACTCCAGATCACGAGGTGAGAATTTGAGAGAAAATTAGGAAAATGATCAGGAGACTTGGGGTCTGGTAAGCTAGAGATCCGCAGATGAAAGCCTGCAGCTGCTCTGAGTGTTATTATATCACCGCCGGTGACATCCACTTACCGGCGGATCTGCAGCATCAGTCTGTACCAACATCAGTACGTAGTTCTCCGCCTCTATTCCTCTTTGAGCCGCTTATTAAACACACGTCAAACAGCAACATTCATAAATCCTCCCCACAGCCTGATTATGAGCTCAAGAGCTCTGGAGCAGGTTGATGTGAAATGACCGTCATAAAAACTTTTTAACAGGACTCCCAGTTTCCCCAAGGCGGGGTCAGGTTAAACCAAACACCGCCCGTTCCCGCTCCCTTATCATCCTGCAACCTGGATGCTTTGCATCTTTCCCATCGTATCCCTGTCTCGCTATAGCATTTATTTTATTTTACATTAAACCACTGGTTACTACCGTTAGCTTAGTTAGCGTACCTGCAGGTTACTACCGTTAGCTTAGTTAGCTTACCTGCTGTTTTCCCGGACGCTCCCGTGTCTCCGCTCGGCTCTTTTTCAGGGACAGCACTGCCTCTAAAACATCCACCTCCCGGTACAATAATCCATACATATAATCCAAATTGTTACACAAAATCCTCCACACATGATCTGATCCATGTGGACCTCCTGACAGCAGACAGCCCTCAGCATCACTGAACCGCGCCACTCCTACAGGTGCTGCCAACCCCCCCTCCTGACACCAGGACAGGCATCTGATCCTCTCTACTCAGTCACACGGTGTAATTTGTGGCTGGAAAGCATCGGTACAGGATCTGGACGCTGAACTGGCCTCCCAGCTTTGCTTTCCATCATATTAAACTTCTAAAACATTTTCCAGCTTGTTAATCATAGTGCAGCGTAGCTGCTTATTTCTATTGATTTAAGTCAGAGGGGAAACCAACCCTGTGATGTCAGAGCTTACAGTACTGCAAGATGGCGGCGCTCTTGTCCTAAAAACGTCAAACTTCGCAACGTTTTTCTTTTATATGCTTATATTTTTCACGTTTGGTATATAATTATTGATAAGACCAGGACTCAGTCTAGTAAATAAAGTTAGGTTGGTTGAGCGTTGCATTTCTACTTTAAACTCTACATGAGACTCTGGGTCATGTGCATACAGCTCCAAAACAGGGTAATAATCCATTTTATTCCGGCAATAGGGGATTATCACGCTTACCGGAAGTTCCCGGATTTTGACACTTCCTCTTCCGGGCCATGTTAACGACAGCCGTTCCTGCTCTGTTATACTGTTTAAATCGGATAAACTCCAAACATACTTAAGTTTTCATTCCAAACTGAAATGATACTAAGGAAGAAGTGGATCAAATCGATCGATTCGCCGCGGTGAAGGGCCGAACTTTATCATAAAACACACGTTTGTTTGTCGCCGGTGGGGCACGACACCGGCACTTCACAGCATGCTAGCATTAGCCAGATAACGTTTACTGACGTGCTTAACATTGTGCGTCTTAAAACACACAAACATCTGAAAATCGGGTCTGTACCTCCCTGTTTACAGTGGAACAACTGGGGACTGCCAAGAAAGGAGACGCTTTCAGATGATTGTGTGTTTTCAGCCGCACAAAGTTAGGCACATTATCGAGCTGGCTAATGCTAACCTGCTAACACGACTGCGCAGTCTGCCAGCCACAAACAAACGTGTGTCGTTTTATTATAAAGTTCGGTCCTTCACCGCGGCGAATCGGTCGTTTTGATCCACTTCTTCCTTAGCATCACTTCAGTCTGGAATGAAAACTTGGCATTGGCGTTTATTTACAAAGTTTAACAGAGTAGTAGCTGGCGGACTATTGTTAGCAGGTTAGCATTAGCCAGCTTGATGACGTGCCTAACTTTGTGCGGCTGAAAACACACAAGCATCTGAAAACGTCTCCTTTCTTGGCAATCCCCAGTTGTTCCACTGGAAACGGGGAGGTACAGACCAGATTTTCAGATGTTTGTGTGTTTTAAGACGCACAATGTTAAGCACGTCAGTAAACGCTAGCTGGCTAATGCTAGCATGCTGTGAAGTGCCGGTGTTGTGCCCCACCGGCGACAAACAAACTTGTGTTTTATTATAAAGTTCGGCCCTTCACCGCAGCGAATCGATCGCTTTGATCCAGCTTTTGATCCAGTATCACTTCAGTCTAGAATGAAAACTTGAGTATGTTTGGAGTTTATCCGATTTAAACAGTATAACAGAGCAGGAACGGCTGTCGTTAACATGGCCCGGAAGAGGAAGTGTCAAAATCCGGGAACTTCCGGTAAGCGTGATAATCCCCTATTAGAGGGCGGTCATTCAGTAGTGTTTACAAATAACCATCCAGGTGAGTTAGTAGGCTGGTGTTAAAAGAATCTGTGACTGTTCCAGGGCAATGTCATCAAATGGCTGTAAGACCAGGGGTCTGTTACACGAAACAGGTTCAACAAAGTCTGAATGTAACCCTGAACTCTGAGTTGATCTACTCAGAGATACAAAACTCTGAGTTTTCAGTCCCAGAGCAGCTGATTTGAGTTGGGATAATCAACTCAAAGTAATGAATTGCGCCACCATGATACAAACCCAGGATCAATTGAGCACGTGCCACGACAAGTCACTGTGGCAACGTAGATGCGAGGGCGCAGTTACATTCGCCATTGAATGGGACTAGAATTTCTAAAGCCTCATGGCGAGTTTGAACTGCTGCTGCAACAAATAAAAAAAAAAAAAAAGACGCTGTGGGAGAAGATATAAGTTTAAATGCTGTCTTTTACAATCACAATGCTGTTATAGAGTCGAACTGGTTAATGGTGACCCGACAGTCTCGGATCCTGTCAGTATGATTCCAGGTGATTTTGCACACAGACGCCTGTTTGGCTGAATGGTTTGCGCACCTGCCTACCACCTTGAAGGCTGATGTTCAAATCCAGCTTTATACTTTTATCGCAGTCTTTTTATTTATGTAACGAGCGCTCTTGTCGGCAGCATTAAGATGAAATGTAACCGTCGCATTTCTCAAATGCCCTGCATCTCCAATAAAAAAAAAAAAACTATTTGTGAAAGAACGCAGGGTAATAAACAATAGCCTCTGGTTTGAGGGGAAAGCGTATGGCAACAGGAAAAGAAGTTACAACCGATATTGAACCCCAGCTTACCACGTGACACACATGTGCCTTGACCGTTTACCCAGACACAGAGACAGCTATAAGGTTAAATAACCAGGTGAGACCATCTCTTGGAAACGGAGAGAGAGGACCTCTAACTGTCACATACGGCTGATAATATCACAAATATACAGACAGATCAGCTTGGGAAGATAATTGACTGTGATGTGTAACTGTAATGCCAGAAATGACAACTGTCTGGAAATTAAACTTCTATCCGTGGTCTGATAACGATCTCTGAATTTTTAACTCTCCGCAGTCATGCAGCATCTTCATTCATAAAATCGTTATCAAAAAGGACGTCTGTACCGACTGACTCTGAATGATTTTTAACATGTTTTATTTGAGATGGCAGCAGCCAAAACTCACCACTGACTGAATGAATGAATGAGGAAATGAAACAGCGAGTGTGGCTAAAAGTGGCGGAGACAGCGTGAAACTCAAGGTTTCTCCACATTAACCTGCTCCCACCAGGTTAGTTTCAGAGAGTCTGTTACTATGGTGACTGACTGTGGGTTTTAGTTCGTGAAACAGGCTAGAGTTACTCCTCTTTCCCTGGGTTGAGTTACCTACCTTTGTGTTACGGAAAACTCAGAGTTTCCCTAATTTCAGGGTTAAACAACTCAAGGTTTTCATTAAACCTGCTTCGTGCAACAAACACCTGTTAAAGTTTGGTCAAGAGCTTCAGTGGTTCAGTGCAGTCAGCCGTTTTACTTGCATGTTGGAAATTAGACACACAAAAAAATATTTAACACCAAATGTGTTACCTGTGGTGAGGGGACCATATTTAGCTAATATATGTCTGTAGCTGACTTTTGGAATGTTTGAAAAACATGATGCTGCTCCTTAAAGCAACCCTAACCGATCTTGCATTTCAGAAAGCACAGCAAGATTATTTGAATATAAACAGTCCCGCCTCACTCCTAAGACCCACACCCCCTCATTCCTTCTGCCTCCCAATGCAGAAGCAAAGGTCTGACAGGCAGGTCCCTTGGACAATCCTAGAGGTGCACCCCACTTCAAGGATTGGTTGGAGTTTTCATTGAATATTTACAGATTGGAATAATATTTTATTTTGATTAATGGTGGGTCTGTCTTGTATTTCAGAGTTCCATTACCTCATTCATAGCATTTTACGCTGTTAAGAAAATAGTGTAAGAATGCAACATTGGTAAGGGTTGCTTTAAAAGGTGCCATGACATCAAATTTCACTTTTCTGGGGTTTTGGGGGTATAATATGATCTGTTGTGCACTGATGAGGCCATGTGAATGTCCAGAGTGAGAATCAAAGTTCTTGTTTATGGTCTGTCAGCTTTGTCGCTGTTCAGAAATGGTTGAATCAGACAGCAGCCCATCATTCTACGTAGTCCAACTGCTCCAATAAGAGCACACTATCAAGCAAACAGCCTCCTCTCTCCTTCCACCCTCGATCCGCTCCACTCTCACCCCCTCCCTCGCTGATTCAAGTGCGAGTGGAGCTAATTGACTGTTAAGCAGTCAGGTCTGGGTTTTCAAACAAATGGATTTAAAAGAAAACTTCAGCAGCAACACTGAGAGAGGGGGCCACAACCTTGTCATTACCTGTAAGTTTTTTTATTTTCTAAATGCTGTCTTGTCTGATAAACATAGCTCACTGTCTGAAATGCACATGTTGCTAACAGATATCCTTTAGCAAAGTCCGACCGCAGCTTGACCTACTTTCTGTAAATAAGGTCATAGCCAAATAAGGTGTAGCCTATTAAAATGAAGTCAACTTGGTCTCCGGGTAAAGCTGCATATCATTACCGCACCCAACTGTATTACTGAGGAAGGGAGGTCTAGTGTGCCAAAACAATCCCCCGCTGTAAAAAGTGACGTTTTTTTCTTTGGAGAATTAACATATGCAGCAATGTCAACTACATGAACTAGTTTTTACTGCTATGTCATCGCTCCTTTAAATTTGATGCAAAACGCTCCCGTTATGTAAAAACTGTCATTCTTTATAGCAGTACCATGCAGCTGGAAACAAATAAGTGCCATGATTGTAGTTCTTACGTTTTTCACTAGAAACAGGGTTATAAGTAATGTTTTTGTAGGTCAGTTTGGGACCGAGCCTTCTGCTTTTTTTTCTCTTTGTTTTTTTTCTTTTTGCTGCTTGCATGTCAGCTGCAGCTCAACACTGACCCTACAGCTTCTGGTGGTATTCATTTGTTTTCTACATAAAATGATGGATGCACAAGCCCCCTGAAAACAGACCAAATTATCTGTGTAATTGACACAGGAGACAGGTGAAAATGCCCATCCATCTGCATATCTGTCTTCTGTGTCTAGCATGAATGGGCTTTTAGTCTCCACATGCAGCTGAATGAATCATTGGAAACACTGGATTCATATTGTGAATGAGGTCGGTTTGACATGAGGACCCTCAGTGCAAAGAATTGAATGACTGATTTCACTTCAGCATAGCTCTATGTGAAATGAAAGAATATAAAAGTTATAAATTGTAGCGAGAACGTATAGATTTTTTTGTTTGCTTATGTGCTGCCAGTCATATACAGCTGAAACAAAGTGTGGATTTTGAAGTCAACTTCAAAATTTTGAAAAAAAAGAATATGCTGGAAGACACACAATGATGATGGAGTGAGGTGGTGGTGGTGGAGGGTTCCTCTGCTTTCTCTTGTCATGTTTCCAGTCAGCAGACACAAAGTCAGAGGTCCCAAGATGCCTTTCTGTCTCTTCACGGGTCAAAGGAGAGGATGGCCTCCATCACCATGACTGCACATGGAGACAGACTCACAGAGACACGGCAGCATATCATATCTTTTTAAAGATGACTGCTGCCGCTCTCTAGATATCCCTCTTCTTATGCGCACATGCATCTTGACTACACAAACAGATTCATTCAGGCCAAATTAGTTCATTATTATTGAAGGTGACACACAAAGGTTGAGGCATAAGTGGAGCTGTAATGGTTCTGCAGATTACAAAATAGAGAGGAGGACAAGACAATCAGGTTCCATTCTGTCTTTAAATTTTAATCTAGACTGAACTGTTGTCAATTATCACCACACCTCCTGAACCTGGCCTCTGCACAAAGGCTGCTTAATGAAGGTGCAGGTGATTGGACAGGAATGGGCTCATGTTTAGCAATAACAACAAGGAGGGTATTTATCACTGATTAGGCTGCGCCCGCTACCTATCCACAGCACGCCAAGTCCAATAATCAGTGTAAAGCACATGCTCAAGGGTTTAATTGCTCTTAGAATAAAACAAAAACACCTCAGGTACCTGGAAAGTTTCTCTCATAGGTACGTAACTAAGAGCTACAATTAAGAGTTAGAACAGAGATGCATTAATAATAAATGCATAGATATGATACATTCAAAATGAACATATGAATCTTAATTATATTGTCTTATTTCAAGTCCACATGAAAATCAGATTTGATGGTTTAATTATTTGATTGTGTTAAACATCATAGTTTGGAGTGGTTTCTGTCACAAACACAAACCACATTTCCAGACAGAGAAGTTGGGAAATTTTCTTAGATCCATCAAAAATATGAATGTTTTATGTTTTGTTTTTTTTGTTTTGTTTTTTGTCTGAAATTATGTTTTTGGTGTCTCCACTGACCATCGCTGTATTTAGAAAAGAGATTCTCCAGTCAGCAAACTAACTGGTAACAGGTGAGAGTGTCAAGGTTTGGTATTGCATCCACCACAGGTTTAGTCTTTCCAACAAGGATGGGTCATGGTTTACCACTTTGTGCCAAACTCCATCAAAGAATCATCAATAAGTTAAAAAGAATATTGTTCAGTGACCGACAGGAAAGCAATTTGGTCTTTCATCATCCACAGAGCAGGATATTAGTAGAAGATTTGGGGAATCTAAAGCTCAGAGTGGAAAGTCCAAGGGCCAAAACCCCTATTGAAAACTTTTGGGGGAAACTGACGTCTGGTTCTTCCGTGCAGTTATATATACCATATACAGTATCCACTTTTTCAGATCCACCTGTTCAACTGCCTGGTAACACAAATTCCTATAATGAGTCAATCACATGTCAGCAACTCATTCCATTTAGAGATATAGACAGGGTGAAGATAATTTGCTGAGGCTCAAAGATCTCTCCAAAACTGGACAATAGAAGATGGAAAAATGTTGTCTGGATCAAAGCATGGATCCATCCTGCCTTTTATCAACATTTTAGACTGCTGCTGGTGTAATGGTATGGGGGATATTGCCATAGACATATATACTAAAAGCTAGATGCCTTATGGCAGAATCTTGAAAGTCACCACTGGAGGCCATCTTGCCACGTGCAGGCTCTCTAGTGGGATCTGTGGTACCTGAGGCAAAGTGAGTGATCTGTGTAACATAACTGGACATTACCAGTTATGTAACATAACTTCATGACCAGTGTTGGGAATAACAGCGTTAGAAAAAAAACGGCTTTTCTAACGGCACTACTTTTTTCAATTATGGGGTAATTGAACTAACTCACAAAGCCGTTACCGGCTGTTACTGACAGTACATTACGGTTGTAATGTGAGATTAATTTTTGCTCCTGTGAACAGAAGTTTCACATTTGTTGGAACTATATTGTGCAGCTGCTCTCGTGGAGAGGAGTTGAAGTGATATGTTGCCAGGGCATACGGTGGTGACGGTGTAACTGACCTGATGTTCACACCCCACAAGTATAAAGCAAGTTTAATGATAAAATGTCGTGATATGTTCAAACCATTTCTCTGAAGCTTCTCTCCAAAGGAGACGGAGCCCCGACATCCATGATTTTTCTGTCTGTAATTAATTCAGTTAAAGGATAACTTTCTTTTTTTTTTCACTCTGGTAAAATTTATGTTTCACTCTTGCCCCTTTTCCACCATCACTTTTCTGCTCAACTCATCTCACCTCGCCTCAATTAATGAGCTTTTCTATTTTCCAAGCTGAGGTGATACATTTTCTGTACCTGCTCTGGCGAGGTTCTGAGCATGTTGAGACAAGCTATGTCTGACGTCATCTCACTGCATGCACCTATTGGCCAAGGGGTTAGCCAATCAAATGTCAGGGTCAAAGAGAGACATCATTAAAAGAGCGACAGTTCACACTCCGTACCAGTAGGCGGCGGTGACACACCTCATAAATTGTTTGCCAGCAGCCATTAAAAACAGGAACAGAGAAAGAAGACGAGGACAAAGGAGATGACAGGGACAGATGAAATGATTACTTGCCATAGTCTTGGAAGACTTTGAATAGTTCAATAAGTAGAACATCTAACTCTTTACCTGAGGGGCCTGGGTTAAAGTCCCTTTTAAGGCGCACACTTAAGCCCCGTTTCCACCCGCGGGTCTGGGTCGGGTCAGGCCGGATCGGGTGGGTTTGGTACGGATGTGTTGATTTCACGCTGCGTCCCCACAGCAACCTGTACCCTTACTCTGGAGGCGCTAGACAGCACTGCTACGTGATCGCGTGACATCATTGCTGTGCAACACCGTTTAACCAAAACACCGCGCCACACATTACAGAACTAAAAGGAGTCACCCCGGCTTTGTTTTTACGCTTGGTCACAAGGGAAGTGAGATTTTTCAACAAATCAATGTATTGCTTTGTGTTAGCTCCACCTCTTTGGTCCGGATCGGTTAGATCAGTACCCCTACCGAAGGGTGCCAAAAAAGTAGGCCGGGTCGGGTCGGATATAAGGGTGCCAGTCCAGGTTTTTATCTGTGGAGACACTAAAAAACCTGGACCGATCCGGCCCGACCCGACCCAGACCCGCTGGTGGAAACGGGGCTATATATACATTTTTTTTTCTCTCTCCAAGATGTTTTTGAGAAGATAGATAGATAGATAGATAGATAGATAGATAGATAGATAGATAGATAGATAGATAGATATGAGCTCTTGCAAGTAACCATTTGGTCCATGCCTCTCATCTTTCTTCTCCTCTTCTTTTTCCTCTGTTGTTTTTACTGGCATTTGGCAAACAATTTGTGGGGTGCGTTACCGCCACCTACTGGTAGGGGGTGTGAACTGTTGCTGCTGCCGTTTACATCGCACAATGTAGTACGTCACAGCAACTCTTACCCCGCTCTCTTGTGATCGGGGTAATGGTTTGTAATTGAGAAACTCCCAATCCAAGTTGAATTGAGTTGAGTTTAGTTAAGTTGAGCTGACCTGTGCAAGTGGAAAAGGGCCATTAGACACCTGCAGGCGATACTTAGATTAATTTGCCCTCTGGCATACATCCATATAATGGGAGAGATGGGGCAGCCTCTCTATAAGGCATTATATGCAGCAAAACTCCTTCATTTCAAGTAGAATGAACAAATGGACGGGTACTATTGTCCTGTGAATTCAGAGTTTGCTCTCTGTTAGTTATTGGGGGGGTTCTCTACACTCTACAGGCCATGCACACACCTGACACATGCTACTGCAGTACAGCTAAGAAGAGCAGTTCACTACCCAGACACCAGCAAACAGCAATCTGCGAAAATCCGAACTCACTGGCCAATGGTACATTGATTCATTCATTCATCCCACTTTTTCCTCCTTATTTACAAGGTTTCTGATCATTTTCATGCCTTAGATTTAAGTTTTTATCATTCAGCATCCAGAAACAAAGTTATTACTGCTACTACTTTAAATCCTAATTCAGCTTTATCTCAGTGAGAGAAGCTTACTTTGGGCATACAGGAGTTGTGTCCAAGTGGTGAACCAGGGGTCTGTTGCATGAAGCAGGTTTAATGAAAACCCTGAGTTGTTTAACCCTGAAATTCGAGAAACTCTGAGTTTTCCGTAACACAAAGGTAGATAACTCAACCCAGGGAAAGAGGAGTAACTCCAGCCTGTTGCACGAAGAGAGGTAACTTAAACCCTCGGTCAGTTACCATGGTAACAGACTCTCTGAAACCAACCTGGTCGGGGACAGGTTAATGTGGAGAAACCTTGAGTTTCTCGCTGTCTCCACCCACTTTCAGCCACACTCGCTGTTTAATTTCCTCATTCATTCATTCGGTCAGCGGTGAGTTGTGGCTGCCGCCGTCTCAAATAAAACGTTAAAAATAAATCAGAGTCGGTAGGTTACAGACGTGTCCTTTTGATATGGGTTTTATGAATGAAAATGCTGGACGACTGCTGGAAGAGTTAAACATTCAGAGATCATTATCAGACCACGGATAGAAGTTCTCCCCTCCTTGGGCTGCCACCTTATCGTGGTGGAGGGGTTTGCGTGTTCTGAGGATCCTAGGGGCTATGTTGTCTGGGGCTAAATTATGCCCCTGGCAGGGTCACCCATGGCAAACAGGTTACTAGGGGAGGGACCAGACAAAGCGCAGCCCAAACACCCCCTAATGGAGAGAACAAGCAATGGAGCTACGTGTCCCTCGCCCGGACGCGGGGCACCGGGGCCCCCCTCTGGAGCCAGGCCCGGAGGTGGGGCACGGAGGCGAGCGCCTGGTGGCCGGGCCTTCGCCCATGGGGCCCGGTCGGGCTCAGCCCGAAATGGAGACATGGGCCCCCCCTCCCGCGGACCCACCACCCGCGGGAGGGGCCATAGGGGTCGGGTGCATTGTGAGTTGGGCGGCGGCCGAGGGCGGGGGAGACCCTGGCGGTCCGACCCCCGGCTGCAGAAGCTAGCTCTAGGGACGTGGAACGTCACCTCTCTGGTTGGAAAGGAGCCCGAGCTGGTGCGCGAGGTCGAGCGGTTCCGACTAGATATAGTTGGACTCACCTCGACGCACGGCTCGGGCTCTGGGAACACCATCCTCGAGAGGGGCTGGACCTTGTTCCACTCTGGAGTTGCTCCCGGTGAGAGGCGCCGAGCGGGTGTGGGCATACTCATTGCCCCCCGGCTCGCTGCCTCTGCGTTGGGGTTCACCCCGGTGGACGAAAGGGTAGCCTCCCTCCGCCTTCGGGTGGGGGGACGGGTCCTGACTGTTGTCTGTGCCTATGCACCGAACAGCAGTTCAGAGTACCCACCCTTTCTGGAGTCCTTGGACGGCGTGTTGGAAAGCGCGCCCTCCGGGGACTCCATCGTTCTGCTGGGGGACTTCAACGCTCACGTGGGCAACGACAGTGAGACCTGGAGGGGCGTGATCGGGAGGAACGGCCCCCCTGATCTGAACCCGAGTGGTGTTTTGTTGTTGGACTTCTGTGCTCGTCATGGATTGTCAATAACGAACACCATGTTCAGGCATAAGAGTGTCCACGTTTACACCTGGCACCAGGACACCTTGGGCCGCAGTTCCATGATCGACTTCGTAGTCGTGTCATCGGACTTGCGGCCCCTTATCCTGGACACTCGGGTGAAGAGAGGGGCGGAGCTGTCCACTGATCACCACCTGGTGGTGAGTGGGCTCAGATGGTGGGGGAGGTTGCCGGTCAGACCTGGCAGGCCCAAACGTGTCGTGAGGGTCTGCTGGGAACGTCTGGCTGGGTCCCCTGTCAGGGAGAGCTTTAACTCCCACCTCCGGGAGAGCTTCACCCATGTTCCGAGGGAGGTGGGGGACATTGAGTCGGAGTGGGCTATGTTCCGCACCTCTATTGCTGAGGCCGCTAGTCGGAGCTGTGGCCGCAAGGTTGTCGGTGCCTGTCGTGGCGGTAATCCCGAACCCGCTGGTGGACACCAGCGGTGAGGGATGCCGTCAAGCTGAAGAAGGAGTCCTACCGGGCCTTCCTGGCCTGTGGGACTCCGGAGGCAGCTGACAGGTATCGGCGGGCCAAGCGGAGCGTGGCTCTGGCGGTCGCTGAGGCAAAAACTCGGGCATGGGAGGAGTTCGGTGAGGCCATGGAGAACGACTTCCGGACGGCTTCGAGGCGTTTCTGGTCCACCATACGGCGACTCAGGAGGGGGAAGCAGTGCACCATCAACACTGTGTACAGTGGGGATGGTGGGCTGCTGACCGCGACTCGGGACGTCGTGGGCCGGTGGAGGGAATACTTTGAAGACCTCCTCAATCCCACCAACACGTCTTCCGAGGAGGAAGCAGAGTTTGGGGACTCAGGGGTGGACTCTCCTGTCACTGAGGCTGAGGTCGCCGAGGTGGTCAAAAAGCTCCTCGGTGGCCGGGCCCCGGGGGTAGATGAGATCCGCCCGGAGTTTCTTAAGGCTCTGGATGCTGTGGGGCTGTCTTGGTTGACGCGCCTTTGCAGCATTGCGTGGACATCGGGGGCAGTGCCTCTGGACTGGCAGACTGGGGTGGTGGTCCCCCTCTTCAAAAAGGGGGATCGGAGGGTGTGTTCCAACTTCAGGGGGGATCACACTTCTCAGCCTCCCTGGTAAAGTCTATTCGGGGGTACTGGAGAGGAGGATCCGTCGGATAGTCGAACCTCGGATTGAGGAGGAGCAGTGTGGTTTTCGTCCTGGTCGTGGAACAGTGGACCAGCTCTACACTCTCTTCAGGGTCCTGGAGGGGGCGTGGGAGTTCGCCCAACCAGTCTACATGTGCTTTGTGGACTTGGAGAAGACGTTCGATCGTGTCCCCCGGGGATTCCTGTGGGGGGTGCTCCGGGAGTACGGGGTGCCGGACCCCCTTATTCGAGCTGTTCGGTCCCTGTACGACCGGTGCCAGAGCTTGGTCCGCATTTCCGGCTGTAGGTCGAATCCATTCCCGGTGAGAGTTGGACTCCGCCAAGGCTGCCCTTTGTCACCGATCCTGTTCATAACCTTTATGGACAGGATTTCTAGGCGCAGCCGAGGTGTTGAGGGGATCCGGTTTGGTGGCCTCAGGATCGGGTCTCTGCTGTTTGCAGATGATGTGGTTCTGTTGGCGTCATCGGGCCGTGATCTCCAGCTCTTGCTAGGGCGATTTGCGGCCGAGTGTGAAGCGGCCGGGATGAGAATCAGCACCTCCAAATCCGAGACCATGGTCCTCGCCCGGAAAAGGGTGGAGTGTCCTCTCCGGGTCGGGAGTGAGGTCCTGCCCCAGGTGGAGGAGTTCAAGTATCTCGGGATCTTGTTCACGAGTGGGGGAAGGATGGAGCGGGAGGTGGACAGACGGATCGGTGCGGCGTCTGCAGTGATGCGGACGTTGCATCGGTCCGTCGTGGTGAAGAAGGAGCTGAGCCAGAAGGCGAAGCTCTCGATTTACCGGTCCATCTACGTTCCCACCCTCACCTATGGCCATGAGCTGTGGGTCATGACCGAAAGAACGAGATCGCGGGTACAAGCGGCCGAAATGAGTTTCCTCCGCAGGGTGGCCGGGCTCTCCCTTAGAGATAGGGTGAGGAGCTCGGTCATCCGGGAGGGACTCAGAGTAGAGCCGCTGCTCCTTCGTATAGAGAGGAGCCAGATGAGGTGGCTCGGGCATCTGATTAGGATGCCTCCTGGACGCCTTCCTGGAGAGGTGTTCCGGGCACTTCCCACCGGGACCAGACCCCGGGGTAGGCCCAGGACACGCTGGAGGGACTACGTCTCCCGGCTGGCCTGGGAGCGCCTCGGGATCCCCCCGGATGAGCTGGCGGCTGTGGCCGGGGAGAGGGAAGTCTGGGCTTCCCTGCTTAGGCAGCTGCCCCCGCGACCCGACCCCGGATAAGCGGAAGAAGACGGTACGGTACGGATAGAAGTTCTTTTATTTCCCGACAGTTGTCATTTCTGTTGTTACAGTTTCACATCACAGTCAATCATCTACACACACAAGCTGATCCTCCGTACATTTATAATATCACTGGCCGTATGTGACAATTGGAGGTTCTGTTTCCGGTTGTTTGCCTTGATTATTTGGCCATCAACTTGTCTCTGTCTCTGGGTAAATGGGCAAGAATAATGTCTGTCATGCAGAAAGTTGTGGTTCAATCCCATATGTGACTTTTTTCATGTTGCCATATGCCTTCCCCTCAAAGCAGATAGGTTATTGTTTATTGCCCTGCGTTTTTTCGCAAATAGATATTTTTTTTCTTTAATTGGAGATGTAGGGCATTTGAGAAATGTAACAGATATATTTCATCTTAATGCTGCCGACAAAAACGCTTCTCCCCCATGGAATCGCACCCGAGTTAAATAAATAAAATGGCTGCAATAAACATGCGAAGTTGGAATCGAACACCAGCCTCCCAGGTGAAAGGCAGATGTACAAACCATTCGACCAAATGAGTAACTACAACCCTTGCTGGAATCATACTGAGGATCTGAGACTGTCGCGTTACCTTTAAACAGTTCTACTCTATAACATTGTAATGATTGTAAAGGACAGCATTTAAACTTAAATGTTCTCCCACGCCGTTATTCTTTTCTTTTTTTTTTTTAAATTGCAGCAGCAGTTCAAACTCATCATATGAGGCTTTAGAAGTTAGTTCCTTTCAATGGCGAGTGCAGCGCCACCTTTGTGTCTACGTTACCATGGTGACTCGTTGAATCAGTGCTCAATTGATGCTGGCTTTTTATCATGGTAGAGCATGTTTAAAACCCCAAGTTGAACTACCCTGAGTTGATTAAACCAACTCAAATCAGCTGTTCTGGGACTGAAAACTCAGAGTTTCATATCTCCGAGTAGATCAACTCAGAGTTCAGAGTTACACTCAGTTTGTTGAACCTGCTTCGTGCAACAGACCCCAGATCCATCACAGCCCCATTTAACCTCCTTAATTATGGAAATTTTGACAGTTTTCCAAACTTACATTTAGAATATTCATGATAAAAGTAAAGTAAAGCTATTACTGCTGCTATTTGAAATATGCGATGTGTGCAGGATCAAACCGTTTTTGAGGAGTGAGGGTTGGTGTTTGTTGTTGTGAAAATATTACATTTTAATAGTACAATATGTTTTTTTTAATATAATGCTCAAGTTTGAAAAAGAAAGCACATAAGTTAATGATATCTTCATCATGTTGACAGGTATTTTGGTCCACCTTTCATTTGTAAGGTGCTCAAATTTGTCTGGGGCAGTTTTGTTTAAGTTTTTTTTATTATTATTATTATTTTGAACCACAATTCAAAAACAACCTTTAGAATCAGTAAATTATAATTTTGTAAATTTTTATTTATTATTTTCTTTAGTTTCTTGTAATGTTAGTTACTGTGAATTTAGCCTTTTATTTAATTGGAGGGTAAAATTTATTTAATTTTGAGGGGGATTGTGTGTGTGTGTGTGTGTGTGTGTGTGTGTGTATATATATATATATATATATATATATATATATATATAAGGGCTGTCAAAAAAAATTAATCCTGATTAATTACATTGCTTTTTTCACTTCTAGAACACATTTAGGATTAAAGGTGTCTCACCAGGAATTCTGCATCTTTAGTAGACTAAACTTCTGAAACCCTGTCCTTACATGTCTCCCTATAGTCCTTCAGACAGCTGCAGTTTAGTCCAGAATGTTGCTGATATGTCCGCACACGCTGACTTCACAACTGTCCTAATGAAATTCAGGTCTGAGTCCTGGACTACTCCCGGATGTGTAGCTTGGCTTTAGCCTTTAAGTTGTAAAACAAAAGTTAATGTATTTTCTGCATATAGCAGTAGTAATTAAAAACGACATCTCTTGTTTGACAATAGGATTAATTTAGGATTAATTTTTTGACAGCCCTAAATATATATATATATATATATATATATATATATATATATATATATATATACATACAGTATATATATATATATATATATATATATATATATATATATATATATATATATATATATATATGTGTGTGTATAGACATCTTTTGCAAAAACAGTTAACCACCATTTAGAAAAAATGGGGTTAACTGCTTTTCGTCGCTGTGGGGTACAAACCTCCTATCTCCATTTAAAATCATTAAAACCCTCTACTTCATGTAAGTAAATGAAGAGTTTATTTACAGAAGCAGTTAACTACGTTTTTTCTAAATGGTGGTTAACTGTTTTCGCAAATGAACTTTTCATATATACAGGTACTACCCAAAAAATTTCAATATCCGGAAAAAGTTCTTGTATTTCTGTAATTCAACTTAAAAGTTGCAATTTACATATTTTATAGATAAATAATATGCAAATCAATATATTTCAAGCTTTTGTTTGTTTGAATGTTGCTGATTGGGACTTGCAGCTTAAGAAAACCTCAAATTCAAAAACTCAAAAAATTAGAATACTGTGAAAAGCTCCAGTATTGTAGGCTCAGACTGTCACATTTTGATCAGGTAAGTAATCATAAACATCTTCATAAGTTCCCTGAGCCTATAAAAAGTCCCTGTCTTGGTTAAGAAGAATTCACAACCATGGGGAAAACTGCTGATTTGACAGTTGTACAGAAAACCATCATTGACTCCCTGCACAAGGTAGGAAAGACACAAAAAGTGATAGCAACAGAAACTGGTTGTTCTCTGTGTGCTGTCTCAAAGCACATTAATGGACAGTTAAGTGGAAGGAAGAAGTGTGGAAGAAAACAGTGTACAAGCCGGAGGGCTGACAGCAGCTTGGAGAAGATGGTCAGTGTTTACTTTCCCAGTCTGTGATAACCTGGGGATCCATGTCAGCTGCTAATGTTGGTCCTCTGTGCTTCATTAAGGCCAGCATAAATGCAGCCATCTACCAGGGCATTTTTGACCACTCCATGCTTGCTTCAGTGGACCAGCTGTATGGGGATGCAGACTTCATCTTCGAGCAAGATGGCACCTGCCCACACTGCCAAAAGTACAAAATCCTGGTTCAGCAACCATGGGATCACCATACTTGATTGGCCCGCAAACTCACCTGACCTGAACTCCATCGAAAATCTGTGGGGCTTTGTCCAGAGCCCCACAGATTACACTATGTATATATAAAACTTATATATATATATATATATATATATCTCAGAGGTTGCGCTAGACTTTTTCGTTGTCCGTCATTTTGACTGACAGGGTCATAAAAATCCAGTCATAATCTATTTCTTACCCGTCACTTTAATAAAAATATATACATATAATAATGACATATTCAGTAGCATTTCTCCATTAAATGCTTGGTTGCTCAGTTGGTGCCGAAGACTGATTACTTTTTTGTCCCTCATCTTCCACTGCATCAGTCTTCCTTTTTTCACCTCTTTTGTCAACACTATCTTCATTATTGGGCTTTTTGAAGAAGCTTCGGACACTCAGCTGCCATGACATTTTTGCGAGTGAACCCAACAGGCCATGCATCAAGAGAGACAATATGCTAACTCGCCATCTAGTGGTCAGGAGTGTAAATTGCAATCTGTCAAAATGACTGACGGCCTTCAGATTTTTCTGTCACCGTTAAAAAAAAAAAACGGTCAATGACGGAAAATATTCGGTTAACGCGACCCCTGATATATATATATATATATGTATTTGTATAGTTTTAATATTGGCAGAAATTTTAAGGGTGCTTCATCTCCCCAAAAAATGGGCTACAGTCGCCTTTGATTAGATTATGTCCAGAATTAAGTTTTGACTGTTCTCAGTTGGAGAGTTCGGGCCTGTTATCCCTGCAGCCTGTGTGTGAACTGTAACCAGCACAGCAAACTTTACAAAGCTCTTCTCCTTGTCTTTGAAAACTCATACATAACAACAGAGCCCCTCCCTCCCTATTCAGTCTCCTCCATCCCTGCACACCCCTGCCCATCTGCTCACCACTCCACACTGCAGGTTTTGCTCCATGGATGACGGGGCTTTCAGCATTGTTGGCCCCGAGCTCTGGAATGTGACGCCTCAGGGTCTGTGCCTGTGCACATCTGGTGTGTCTTCAAAGGTGTGACAGCAAAAACATCTTTTCAGAACAGCCCCTCTGTCGGTCTCTTAATCCTCACGTAGAAACTGTATCCGGCTGTGCTCACACATCCTGCTGCTGTCAGATGTTCCCTCTTTTATTATTCAACCATCTACTTTATGTCAAACAAACTATGTTGGCCCGTAAATATTTGACCAAATGAAAGAACATTTAATAATTTATTTGTTTTCTACTGCTTATCCAGAACCAGGTCCTGGGAGCTAACTGAGACTTCCAATCTCTAGCTGGATCTGACTCATGGGAGATGTCCAAACTCCCTCAATCGACTCATTTCTATACACGAGAGCAGCAAATCTACCCTACCAATATTAACCCAGCTTTATATGATTGTACAGGGGCTCGTCTGTTATCCCATAATCCCAAAGCACCTCACACCACTAGGGACACAATTAACCATCTGAATGTCCTTAAAGGTATTCAAAGCTAGGGTTGGCAATGTTGGAAAAACGGTTTGCGAAAGCTACATTTAGGAACAAAAACACACACACCACCCGAAACCACGCCTTCAGAGTGCAGGGACATGTGTGCCGATGTTTTACGAACAGGTTAACCGATAAAAGCTGAGTGCACAGCTCGTTAGGTTGCTAGTCAACAGCTGACAAACCATGTTTCTAAAAGTCTTAATTCACTCACCTCCAACTCCCTCTGCGATAGTCCACACTGCAAATGCCTCCAAGACTTGATCCTTATCTGTTATTTTGTTTTGCTTTTTTTTGGGGGGGGGGGGCACAGCAGCAGTTGGCAGTCCATTAGCTAAATTTGTTTTCAGTGAGCGGTGCACATGGGGACGGACAGAGGGTAGGGACAGAGATGAGACATAAAGGCATCGATTGGATCTTTCTATACGGTGTGAATAACCAATTCCTGCCTTTTGGTGCGGCTGGCAGGGGTTGGTCAGAGTTTTTACAGACCTGCAGCTCTCACAGAGGTCTGACTTTTTTCCTTCCTTTTTATGAATGCATGATGTATTGACTACTGTCAGGATGGAAGGATCATTTCACCCAGCATAACAAAATGTGTTTCTGAACAGGATTACCAACTCTTGCTTTAACTTTGGCAAACTCACACCCACCTTTCATTACACTCACTATGTTTTATTCATTTCATTTCATAGCCTCAGCCGATACAACTTGCTAGTATTTGGGATCTATATTTGAGGCTGATTCTGCATTTGACTCCCAATTTAATATAATGAAGGATACAATGAAAATAAATTTTACAACTCTTTTAATATAAAAAAAAAAGGGCAAAGCACTTCAACAGTGCACTTGTAAACAAATGTTAAATATAAACATTAAACTTGTAGTAAATCTTTTAAAAAGTCTTTAAATATACCATGCGGGTTATCGGCCAACACACCTGGCATATCGGCCGATGCTGATACCAGAAAAAAAAACAAATACTGGCCTAAAATATCGGCTGGCCGATGTATCGGTCTATCCTTTGTATAGAGTGTGTTCGGCCTCAAAATTTCATATGTGTTTAAATCTCAGGATCTGACCAGTTGAAAGTGCAGTATTTGATAGAGGTGCTGAGGTCCTGCTGGATCTTCACTCATTTTCTGTTGCAAAAGTTAAGATCGGTTTAAGTCTGGATGCAGTTTGACTCCATAAAAACCATCTGACATGATCCAAGCAGCCAGGAGTCAGGAACTCCTCCAGGACACCCAGATGATGGTGTCATGTGGTGCAAATCATCAGATCAGAGGGTTGGAGTTGGGCCAGATTAACTGTCACAGCCTTTAAATACATCTAAGCCAATCATAACACCAAAGACAGATATTCATTTAATCTCTGAAGAAGCTTCTGCAGATGGATTTTTCAGTTTCATCTCTGTCTGTTTTATGATTCACTAATTTAATGACTTGCTATTAAGAGGCTGTAGATATCTACTTCTTCTCATGTGCCAATACATGAATCAATGTTCATCACATAGATCTGATATATGCTGAAGTCCTGTTATTGTTAATCAATGGTTATAGCACATAAGAGAGATAGTCAGGTTCAACAACGAAATGAGAATTGACTGAAAACTAATCTATCACTGTTTTAGCATGGAAAGTAACATCTTGATCATTCAGACACAAATACACACCACAGCATGACATTGTGTGTGCACCTGTTCTATATCAACAAGTTTCAGTATCAAAGTGGCATCCAGCTCATGTACAGGAAATAGTTTATCGTAAACATGCTGACTGGAGATGCATGCATGAGTTTTTTTGACAGCTTTTTACGCTCTTTATTTAAAGCTTGTGGGCAAATGGTCTGTATTTATATACGACTTTTACTGGTCATAAGCTGGACGTACTATTGTCCTGTGAGTCCAGATTTAGCTTTCCGTTAGTTATCAGGGTGTTCTGCACACTTTTCAGGGCCGCACGTTCCCGTAGTACAGCTGAGAGGAGCAGCTCCTTACCCAGACAACAACAACAACACAATTTGTGAAACTTTGAACTCACAGGACAATAGTACTCATTTGTTCGTTCATTCTGCTTAAAGCATTGATGAAATCAAGGAGTTTTTGCTGCAGATAATGTTTTATATAGTGGCTGCCACGTCTCAGCCATTTTACTGGATGTACACCGAAGGGCGAATCAATGTAACATCTTCCCAAGGAGTCAAAGTAATGGTGAGTAAATGCACATATATACTCCTAGAAGTAAGGTCCAGGTGGAAAAAAAGAAAGTTATCCTTTAATGCCAATACCGGGCGATAATATCAGTTGGTTGATAATATCAGACATCTCTAATTTCATTCCATTCTCGGTTGACTTCATGCAAACATCCTCAGTTTTTTACTTTCCCTTTTCCAGACCAGATCTGTAGTTTTTGCATCCATATTAGTTTCAAAATATCATTGATCCGAATCATTTTATTAACTTTTTTTTATTTTATGTGGAGTTGAAAAAGGTCCTAAACTCAAAGTTAACCCTTTTTTTGCAGGATGTTACAATGTAGATTGGGAAGTTACCATCAAGCCCAATTACCCCTTCAATCTAGCACTCAAGCTGGCAGGCAAGTTGGTGCTTCAGGTTGTTTGTGTGTCTGAGACACCTGACTGTTCTGGAAAGGAAAAATGTTTGAGTATATGATAATCCATGACTAAAAATCCCACCATCAACCACTTACTGCTTGAGAGGCATCTGCACACAAATGATTCAGCAAGTCCATACCTCATCCATGAATAAAGTCTTCATGAAGAAAATCTATGTTTCGCCATTCATCCCCTGTATTTCCAAAACCTACATGGAAGACCTGATCAGTCACTCTCACCATGCAGCTGTTAATTGTTTGGTACTGGTAAACTGCATTTAATTTTGACCCACCACTCCCATTAAAACGGAACCATTCCAGGTTCATTGCAACAGTCCTGAGCTACATGTGTTTTGCTTTCTTTGTAAGGAATATTTTGAGCACCGGCTGTCACACACAGCCACGCTCCTCTGGATCATTTCTCCCTGCTCCAAGTCTCACAGGTGCGTGCTCAGCCAGCAGCTGGCCGCGGGCTATTAGCCAGCTGTCAGCGTTACAGACTCAAAGAGAACTTGAAAGAAACAACCAGCGCCAGCAGCAGTAAGAGAGCTGCCGACTGCTGAATGAGACCCTCTCCACAACAACCATGTGCCCAAGTGTAACACTACAAAGGAGGAATCTGGTTCAGTCTGGCTATTTGTTATTTTGGCAAACCACTGGTTAACAGAGCTGATTTGTTGAAGACTGGTCTCCTACAAAGCTTTTATTGAGCCAAAATAAGCCATGTTTGGTTGGCTAGCTGTTGATTCCCATCCATATATTTGATTAAACTAGAATCTAGTTTAGTCAATTTTTACATATCATTTGTTGGAATATAAAAATTTGCCTGGAAATTCAATGGAACTGCAAAGACATGTTTTTTAACTCTGCCCCTCTGAAATGCTGTGTGTTGTTGACTGTGGTTTAACTGTACCATGAAGATATCAGAGCGAGAGAGCTCATGATTTTATTCAGTGCTAGCACACAGTAATTCCATAGATCACATATCTGCCTTCAGTCTGAAGCAGATAAACTCTCGTCTGGGCCAGATTATGTTGTGAAAGTAACGTCGCCAACACTGCTGCCTGTGGGAGTCATGGGTCTTCTCTCCTGTGTGCAAGGAGACTTAAAATGGATTCTAGTTATCCTGATTAGCTGTAGTCACATCCCCAGCACACACACTTGCACACACGCAACTCAGATATACTGCAGCAGTGGCATACTTCCTTCAGCTCAAACTCACTTTGTTTTTATTCGGTATATTTTGTTCAAAGTGAAACTCTAACAGTGAGTCCTCAGAAAAACCTGACTCTGTGACATTGTGCAGGTCTGAGGACGGAGTCGCAGTTTAAAGACATTAAAGTGCACTTTCACCCAACACGATCAATTGTATTGGGCTGCAGGTCAGCATGAAGGGAACAAGTCTGACCCCATCTCAAAGGGACTTTGTAACTTTGGCTGGACATCCTTGTGTTTGTTCTGTGCCAAAGCACTTTTCTTGTTTCCCCTTAGTAGCTGGTAGATGGATTTTAATTTGTTAGAACTAAACAAAGTTATGGGAATCAAAGGTATCAGCTAAAATACGGCTTAGTTATTCTTACTTTAGAGTAGTTTACACTGACCAGCATTTTACTGGGTACAATTTTTTATGTTAATGCAAATGTGTTATCAGCTAATCACATGGAAGCAACTCAATGCATTTGCTTTCACAAAAACAATTACAATTAAATGCAGGGTAGGGGATCCTGGAAAAACAGTTAGGTCAAGCTATATTTTAAAAAACACTTCCACCTGAAACCACGCCTCCAGAGTGGTTTACGAGCAGGTTGGTGAACATAATCAATAACAGCCGAGTGAATAGCTTGTTAGGTTGCTAGTAAAAGGCTGAGGAACCACATTTCTAAAAGTAATAATTTGCTCATATTCAACTCCTTCTGTGGTGTAAAAAGTCCACACTGCAAACGTCAACACCTCCATGACTTGATCAACATCTGCTTTTTGTTTTTTTTTCTGAAAGGTAGACTTTAAAAGCACACAGCTACACAGACAACAGCAGTGAGCAGCCATGTCTGTGTATACGGCGAGATGTTCATGGGCAGTGTGAGCACGCCCGGAGGGGGACAAACAGCAGTCGAGGTTGATGGACATATCATCATTAAATTGCTAAGAATGGGCCGTTCAAGACGATCGGATGGGTTTTTCCAGTCTTGGCCGTTCCACAGGTGACTAGATTTTTCTATTTCTGTGTCAGAGCATTTAATTCATTGGCTGCAAGCAAGGTGTGAAGGAAAGTTTAAGGAATATAGTAAACTTTGCTCCTGGTAAACATCTTCCACCTTGCCTTTAAACTGAAATCAATTGTAAAATGTGTAAAATCACGGAATTTGCTGATATGATGTTGGAATCCGTTATCACCAATTTAATATATTTTCACTGCCTGAAACTAATGAAAATTCATTCAACACTCATCTTGCTTTTCTTTATCAATTTACTTATCCAAGTTGGCCGTTATCAATCAATTGCAGTCCTGTCATATTTAAGTTTCAGTGTGATGATTGAGGTTGAATGTCCACCCACAATGTTGTCACTGCTTTTATTGTTTAGTTGTTTATTATGTTCAGAATAAATTAATAGATAGACAGACAGACAGAAAACATAAAAACTTGTCTGCTAATGTTCATGTGGTTAACATCAAATCTGCTGTATTTAACCCCCAGCGCTCACCTACTTGTTAACACAAATGTTGACCACTGCAGCATCACCAACACTGAACCTTCAAGGAAAAATTGAACTTTCACCTCTTTGGCATCTTTAATTGTGACAGATGACACAGAACATCAAGCTAACATCTCAAAAGGACTGGTACAGCAAAAAGGAGGTAAAAAGAAAAACCTTTTGGCGTGCTAACTAAACATGATTGTGATAATGCAGGTCTTTATCTGACCTGCTATCTTGCACCTCATGGTGCTGAGAATCAATTACTACTTCTCAGACAGCAATGACAAAAATACAGTTAAAAGTTGAGAACCACAAATTTAATTTGCTAGACAACAAATATCTAATCTGCCAATCATATGGCAGAAAGCTCAAATCATCCTACTGCTTTCTTGAATATGATGATCAGTTCACTGTCCTCAAATGGCCTCCACAGTCGCCAGATCTCAATCCAACAGAGCAGCTTTGGAATGTGGTGGAACGGGAGATTCTCATCATGGATGTGCAGCCCACAAATCTGCAGCAACTGTGTGATGCTATCATGTCAATATAGAGCAAAAATTCTGAGAAATGTTTCCGACACTGTTGAATCTATGACACCAAGAATTATGGCCAGTCCAACCTGGTACTGACACGCCATCATTTTACAGTTGCTTTGCTGAGATTATGGAAAACAAGTTAAAGGTAGAGTCTGGAGTTTCCCCCCTGAAAATAAACGTAAGACTTGTGCAAGTGAAATCTGTCTCAATCCACGCCTTTGGGCCTCTACTCTCGTGCAGTGGTGCGTTTGAATGTATCTCCCTCGATCCCTGTCTGTAATTAGTTCTTTCGCTTTGTTTTGGTGAGGTCGGAATGTTTCTGGGTGGAGATTTCTGTTTATGTCACCAACCAATGACAGAACTAAGGGCATGACGCTGTGTGGGAATAAGCTCATGATTGGAGCAGACGCTCGTCACTCGAACTCTGGAAGAAAAAAAAAAGAAAAACGGCGGACGCAGCGAGAAAAGGAAGTACTCTGCGGTAAAAGCTTTAGATAGTGCACATCGGAAAACCAGGGTTGATATTGGTTGGCTTTTACCCGCTTCGGAGCTTTAAAGGGTGATGACAGAGCAGTATAAACTATTTCATGTAGCTGATATCAGTGCATATGTTAATTCCCCCCCCGCTAGTTCTCTGCTGCTCGCGCCATTTATCTCATCCCTCAGCCGTTATGCATTATGCTGTTCACCCGAGCAGCCCCCCCCCCCCCCCCCCCCCGAAAGAGGGACAGCAGGTGAGTTTGACAGCAGAGAAAGGGTGTTGTCACAGCACTCAGTACTTCAGTACCGTCGCTACCAGCATTATACTGTCGGTACCAGCTATATTTTCATGGTACCGGAGGGAGTGAGCTGGGGTTCATCTGCCAAACAGTTCAGTTCAGACGTCTCCTCAGAGCACAGCGGGGCTGCTGCTCCGCCTCATCTCGTTGGTAATAAAGAGCAACAAGGAGCCATAAATGTTTCCTCCAGAATCATTTAGGATTGGCGGGCCTCCGTTCCTAATCCCAGCCGCCCACATGCGGCCAGAGTGCTCCGCTCCAACCTCCACGCATCATCCCACGCCAGCTGTCAGACATCCCGCATCTTTCCACGATGAGAACACGTGAGTTGCGGAGTTTGAAATAAAACTGCGGCGCTACTAATTCAGCGCGCTTGAATTGGTAATAAGGCTTTGAAGATCATATATGAAACTCATAGATAATTATTTATAATTTTTCTGGAGGGTGATCCATCATCATGACTATGAATCAACAGACAGTCCAACACTGCTTCACTCCAAGTGGATGTTCTCACACGTGTGTGCTGTTATATTTTATCCTATAACTTCCTGTTGTGTTTGTTAAAACTTTGTTCATGAGGCTTCATACAAATGTTTAGATCTGTGTCTGTTGGCATTTTCAGGGCTGATAAAAAGCATTGAACACAATGTTTGTTTTCTTTCAAATACATGAAGGCTTCATGCCATTACAGACCTATTTTATTATTGTATTTATATAGTTTTCTATTTATTTGTTCGTGATTGATAAAACTTTATTCATTATAGTTACAAAAGCACGTTTGTTGTAAATACTAGAAGGCAAAATGCCACTGCAGGAAGATTTTATTGATCTGTTCAGTTTTTTTTTTTTTTTACCTTGTAAAGACGTAAATAATATAATAAAGGTGGATATATTGCAGACTTATGTGGGGGGAGGACTGTGGTATCAATTTGGCATCGAGTACCATGGAAAATTAACTGGTATTGGTATTGACTTCTGAATGTCAGGTATCGTGACAACACTAAGAGAAAGAGGAAGTTGGTCAGTGTAGTTGAGGATGTGTTGGGGTATATGAATATAAATATAAAAAGTATCTATTAATATATAACATGAAATATCAGTAAATTCTTATTTACCAACGTTTGTAAACAGCGAACAAAATGCACTAAAGAGATGCGCTGGGCTTGAAAATGCGGAGGGATAAACTGAGACCCTCCCACCACAGTCTGCTAAAATCCTGTGGGAAACACTGGGCCATTAGCCTGAGAGGGAGGGGCGCTCAGTTTGAATAGTGCTGTTTACAAACAGAAATGGTGGGGGGACTTCGGACTCTACCTTTAAGCCAATGGGATTCGGAATAAATTAATGACCTAGTTAACTCTGGAGTTTTGAAGTCAAATTACAGTATAGACTACCAGGTAAAGATACATCTTTATGCTCCACTATTGCTAAATGTTTTAACAACTGCTTGGCTACAAAAACATCTAGTTATAGTAAGGTAATCGTAAATGGCAATTTTTTTTTTTTATCACATGGGACTTTAACTGTATAATTCAAAGGGACTTGAGGCAAGATTAAAGAAATGAGACTCGCAACTACCGCGACTGGTGACGAGCCAAGCCGTCACAGGATCATGCACAAACTGAAGCTATAACGTTGTTTACTACGCTGCTAAAGTCTTTTTCTTCGTAGTTACACTTTCTAGTGTCTTTTAGTTGATCTGGATTGTTTGCTGATGGCAGATGAATCCATAACTATCCCTTACAGTGTGTGAATTTACCGCGACCGTCTCCTTCCTGTATCACAACTGTCGGGGACGCGGATACAGCATCATTTGACGTCACATCCACAAAACAGTGGGGGAAATTCGGCCACTGAATGGCAGCACATTATGCAGCACACAGCCTGTTCAAGGCAATGGAGAGAGACGTGGGTGGGCTCATTCTTTTTGGTTTTTAGCGCTTCATCACCCATTAGTATTTAAAACTGAACATGATGGTTTATTCTTTCGCAATTCCTGCCTCTAGTCCATTTAAGTATATAAGTTCACATATCTGTTTGATAAAATACAGTATAACTTGTGATTTTACACAGTAGCTATTATCCATTAAAGTAGAAGGAAAATAAATGACAGTCAACGTGGGAAAAGAACAGACCATTTCAACACCAGAAGCTTCTGTATAGAGTTCTTTGCTTTCTGATATTGCAACAGCAAATCCACCCAACACAGGAGCTTTTGGTGTGTGGATCTATCTGTTCTTTTTTCATTTCATTTTCACACAAATGAAGCAAGCTTTAGAAATGTTGCTGAAAAGAAAATACACAGACCTGAGACATCAGACATTATTTAATTGGTTTGGATTCAATAATTTTGGCCCAAAAAAGTGTTGTCAAAAGTTAATTAGACATAGCTGTGGCAAACTTGAAACCAAACCTTGAACAAGAGAACAGAAACTAAGAAGCTGGTGGCTTTGGAAAGATACAGACAACGTTAATGGAATTTTTTCTCACTTGGGTGCATTGTGAATATTCGCTAAAATTAGTTTCTTTTCTCCTTTTTTTTTTTTTTTTTTACAAAACACTTTTTTCCTTTTAATATCTTAACAAAAGCAACATAACTTAAACAACCAGAGAAACCTTGTTTAAAAACTAAATCTTTAAAATGTACTGTAAATAGGTGGATGGCTCTTCCTCTTGGTAAAAAAATTGACATCAGCATGGTTTATATGTGACGCAGTTCTTGGTGGGATAACAGTAGTGATGTTAAAGGGGAAGTTTAGGATTTATGACATAGGGCCTCATTTTTCAATGAGCCAGGATACTACTTATCACTGGAGACAGTTTCATCTTATTTCATCCCATTATTCTAGTTCCAGGAGGTCGCCAATGCTTATGCCCGTGTAAGTCAATAGGAATCTGCTAGCCTGTCATTAAAAACAATCTTAACCACTCCACAAAAACATCTGAGGCAAATCATTTATAACTTAAGACGATATGTGTAAATGCTGATGCTAAAAGAATAATATTACAAATAAAACTAACCCTGCATTTTGTTGCATTGTTGATTGTTGCTGCTGAGACAATTTACAAAGTTTTACTTCCTGTATTTGGCAGCGGAGTGATATCATCTGCTGCTATGTGTATAAAGGAATTTGATTACACAAATATACAGTAAATATGGCCACATCTGAAAGGTATGAGAATATGTCCGATTTTGAAGACGATTTTGAACTTTTTTCATCAAACTGTCACCATATTTCTATGAACCAGAATACACTGACAAAGGTAGTAACACTACCACCCAGAAGCAAAGTATATCATTATCATTGGTAAGAAACTAGTTCCTCAATATGTAATGCAAAATTTGTCATACAAGGCTACTTTCACTTGTTTAACACATGAGCTTACTAGTTTAACACGGCATTTACACAGATACGCTTGCTGATTTGCCTGGGGTGTTCTGTAAAGTGAATAAGATTGGTTGTAATGACAGGCTAGCAGATTCCTATTGACTCACATGAGCATTAGCATGGGCAACCTCCTGGAACTAGGATGTAATATGTTGAAACTGTCTCCAGTGATAAATAGGACCCTGGCTCACTCGAAAATGAGGCCCTATGTCAAAAATCCTGAACTTCTTCTTTAAGCTCAAACCCATCTCCTTGAGTATGTGTCAACCATTTGACATGGAAGTATTGCAGGAATTGTTCTGATGTGTCAGCATGCTAAAGGTCATGCAACTACACTAACCGAGGCCTTGTTACGTCAACTTTGCGTGATGAGATGCTCCACGAAATTCTAGGGAGCCAAGATTCAGTCAATGCTTTCAAAGGGTTTCAGTTGCATTGTAAACTGAAGGTTTTAAAAGGAAATTTTGCTAGCATTCACTTCACATTTTGCATTAAAGGAAAGCATTACATTAGAATTACATTATCTTTTGCCCACATCCCATCCCCTCACAGATCCACCCCCGCTCCACACCCAAACCCCTCCAACCCGATACACACTAACCCCACCAATGCACCCCTCCACCCACACTCACACACTTATCTCCCATGCACCCTCACCTGCCCACTCACCCCCATACACTCCCACAGGCAACCATATACACATCCCCCTGCACTCACGCCAACCCTCCAGGCATACACACACCCACATACACCATGTTTGGGGACTGCAGGGCCACTGTTACATGCGGAAGGGTTCCTGCATTTCCTTTTTTTCCTTTCAGCTCCAGTTAGAGCGCAATCACCTGATTAGAGTCAATTTAGGGAGTTGCTCAGTGCTGACTCCTCATTGGCTGGACAATGACGAGCACACCTGAAGGAAGTCTTTAAAGGCAGCAGGAGCTGCCTCCTTGCTCTCTCTTTCCTCTTAACTGCTTCTGGCTTGGCAGTGGAACAGGGAACTGCAAACAGGTATGTGGTGGGGGGTTGTGGACCAGTTTGTTCGGGGTACCCTATACATGTCTGCACATAGATAATTGTGTCTGTTCCCACTAGATGTAGTGGTTGGTGCCACCTTATGTATATGTTTTGATTAAGCCTTTTCTTAGATAAGTTAGTAGGTCTTTTGTTGTTTCTTTTTGACCTTTAGATTAGTTGTTGAGTTAGGTCTTGTTTTGTTATGTTGATTTCATTTTGTTTGGCACCACCTCATGTCCCTTCCTCTCCCACAGCTAACAGCAGCTCATGTTTTTATCTTCTATAACAGCCATAAATAAACCTCTTTTTAACTCCTATAGTGCTTTGTCATTATTCCATTGTTGTTGGGTTGCACCCCCTCTCGGGGGGACTGTAACAGCCAACAACCCTCCCCCACGCCACGAGCCCACCCCACCCAGCCCCCGAACCAGGCCAGACCAACCCGCACGAGTTCATTCGTGCCAGTCAGCCCCAACCGACAAAGCAGCCAGGCAGGATAGGCATCCGGCGCAGAAAAGACCCGCCAACCCCACAAACCCCACCCCCACACATACACCCCTACTGACACACACACACGCACACATAGCAGGGGCGCCCCGGCCCCCTGTACAGTGACTAGACCCCGGGGGAGACCCAGGACACGCTGGAGAGACTACGTCTCCCGGCTGGCCTGGGAACGCCTCGGGATCCCCCCGGATGAGCTGGTGGCTGTGGCCGGGGTGAGGGAAGTCTGGGCTTCCCTGCTTAGGCAGCTGCCCCCGCGACCCGATCCCGGATAAGCGGAAGAAGACGGTACGGGCACTATTTTCATTTAATTGTGATTCTAATAAAGAGAGAATCTTGGACTCATTCAATTATTCAGCTGCTTAAAATGAGCATTTGTAAAATTACTTAAGCGTTAGCCAGTCATGGTGCATATTGCAGTACACACGGTTTACACAGGCAAATGTATTTTACTGGAAGTAGATTAGGAGAGCTGGGAAGGACAGAACACATCATCCTGCTGTTACACATGAGGATCAGTTGATCCTGCGCACACTGCAGCGCTTCTTCTGAGGGCTCATTGATAAGCTACTAGAAGCATGATGATATTAGAGTACAACCACACAACCTCGAGTGTGATATATACTCTTTCATGGCCTACGTCACTGTGACGTTGCTGCTGTAGCTGGAGGCAAAAACAGGAAAGAGCACAGCGAAGACGGTAGAAACGAACGTTCTCAAGTGTTATTGCAATTTTAAAATGTCGTCTTGTTGTGCACTTGGGTTCCAGAATAGGAGGAACAGTGTTCATGTTCTGCCTCCTGGGCCAGGGGGCGCTGGGGGGGTCCGGGCCGGCGAGACGTGCCTCATCTGGGTCGGGCTGGTCCTCACGCCCTAGTGTCTGGTCCCAGTGGGACGTGCCTGGAACACCTCACCAGGGAGGCGTCCAGGAGGCATCCTAACCAGATGCCCGAGCCACCTCATCTGGCTCCTCTCTATACGGAGGAGCAGCGGCTCTACTTTGAGTCCCTCCCAGATGGCCGAGCTCCTCACCCTATCTCTAAGGGAGAGCCCGGCCACCCTGCGGAGGAAACTCATTTCGGCCACTTGTACCCGCGATAAAATAGTGTCAGTTTATTTTGTTATAAATCACATGCATTTATGCTCCAGGATACCCAGTGAAATTGTATTCAATGTATTGTTATTCCAAATGCAAAGCCCTGTCAATAAAGAAGCAGCAGCAGAAGGAGAGGAATGTTTATTTGTGCTTTTCACAGACATGGTTCTGGTTTCAAGTTTTAGAACCTCTGTGCTTTCTAGCAAACCGGCCTGGGTTCACACCAGTTTAACCAAAACCACAGTAGACAGACTTTACTCTATGAAGCAAACATAAACCTCTTGGAAATTTTGTCCTGACAATTGATGTCACACTCCATTATAACTTTAAAGTGCTGGTGACACGATTTTAACATTTTTTGCCATGTTTTATAGACCAAAACGTCTTTCATGATGATCTATGTAACATAAACAACCGCAGCTGCATAAATGAGTTATTAGAAAACATCGCTGCTTTTCTGACCAGACTGTGGCGCTGTTCACCACAGGAGTACAAAACCGGATGTGACATCAGCGAAAGACTGCCCACCCGGCTTGTTGACTGGAGAGCTAGCGGTTTTGCTAACAGTTTCTCCTTTTGTTTTAGCTTTACTGGCTAAAGGTTACAGATATGCCGTCGCGTTGTGTTGCAGGTTTTTGTCCAAACACTCATAAGAATGGCGTAAGTTTATTCAAGTTTCCAGCTACGGGACTTTTAGCTGTGCTGTCAGCGCTGTGTGCTGTCGAATGGGCTTCCAAACTGAGAACGCTTGTTTTAAGACAAGGAGTGTCTGAGGGTTGAATTTAGACTAAAACGGATGTGGACACTTGTTTTGCAGGAAGGAGAGTGAGGAAAACAAGCACACCCCAACAGCTACGTTAGGGGTCGTAGCAAGATGTTACTAAACAAACCGTGTAGCTGTGACGAGTGGACTTTTTGAACAGTGAAAAATGATTTTTTTTTTCTCGGTGTGTCGGCTATTTTCACACTACGGAATCGTTTTCATCAAAAATATTTTTGATTACTTTAAATTGGTGAACCCTTACGAACAGAAGGACTGTGAACAATGCAAACAATTGAAGATTGGACTTATAAAATGGCTTCTGGATCCACTTCAAAGGTAGGGAGACGCAGTTGCTTCTTTTTATGTATTTATCTAAGCTTTATAACCATGTATATGTCCATATAGTGGCTTGCTGTTGTTAATTGAAAACACCGCTAAATGGGCGCTGGTGTCCAGGTGGGTGTGGAGAGGTTAAAAATCAGTTTTTTGAATAGTTACATTTATTCACAAATTACTATATAAACAAATCACTAACAACAAAAAATGCTAATCGTAATGTATAACAAAGACATACCAATCGGTGTTCCCCTGCCGTGTGTTTCCCTCTGCTGCTGCAATGACCATGTCATCTTCTCCGGGACTCCCGCTTTCAGAGTCTTGCTCACTCGGCATGAAGTCCGTTTGGTAAGGCTCAAATCTATAAGGTGTGATGCCTCTATATTCCTCAACATCACCTAACTCTTCTGAACTGTCTGATGATTCCGCCAAACAAATTAATTCCAGGCAGGGACCATCATCGTTACCGTCCACCGCTTCCATGTTGCTTGTTGTTAGCCGACCAAGTGAATTAAAAAAAAAAAAAAAGCTGCCCGAGTTCTCCCGCTGACGTCGCAATATGGCGGCGTGTTTTTCTTAGTCGCTGTTGCAGAGCTCCTTTCAAACTCAGAAAACTTAAGATATTTCTGTGAAAACAAGTCTGTTTGACTTACAATTCCACTGAGCCACTCATTTAGTGTTGCTGTAATATTGTATAGTAGCATTACATGAAATGATAATCGTGTCACCAGCACTTTAAGTTTCCCAAAATACACAACAGGCTATTCAGATGAGTGAGTGAATTTCACAACTGTTGGGATGCACCAGCTTGTGTAAATCAGAGTGGAGGTGGTACCTAGTTGGCCTCTTAAAGGTAGAGTCCGAAGTCCCCACGGCATTTCTGTTTGCAAACAACAGTATTCAAACTGAGCACCCCTCCCCTTTAAGGCTAATGGCTGCCTCGTTCCTCAGCTTATCCAGCTTCAAGAGTCTCCTTCAGAGCTCAGAAGTGGTAAAAGCCAAACTAAGGGGCCGTCCACACCGCGCCAAATTACGGCAAAACCGTCAAAAAATTTAAAAAATCTGCACTATCATCCTCATGAAACCAGGTTTAAGGTGTAAAGGTTTGAAACCTCTACGGGTTTGGTTTAATGGGGACGACATAACTGCACAAGGAAGGAGAGGGAAGGTGTGTGTGTGTGTGTGTAGGGGTAGGGCACAACGCGTTGGTCTCGTTCACAAAAACAATAAAGTTCATTGAAAAAATTTCACAACAGCAATGGCGTCGGTGAGCGACTGTTTTTAACTGTGTAGAAAACTTCAGCGTTTGCCTCATACATCCTCAGCCATCTCTACCTTTCTGCTCTTCCTTTGTTTATTTCCAGCGACACGCGGTGAGTCTTTATTTGCGCATGCGCTGTGCCTTGTTCTAGGTTTGGAGTGTTACTTAATCATCATACCAACACCCACAGCATTGTATAATGTGCTACAGCGGTTTCATGGGGATTGTGAAACGTCATCAGCTGATGACGTAATCTGAAGGAAGAACTTCATTCTTATTTTAAATGCCACAATAAAAAAGTTATTTATGCTTGTTCAATATACGTGCTCCACACACAGCTTTCTGATCAGCAGCGGAAGGGGTGCAGTGAAGTGAGCACGTGTATGCACATTAAACAGGTGATCCGGTAATTTCAAATTTATCTTGAGTCTTTGGCTCAATTTCAGTTCCTATTTTCACCCCTAGCCCATCCGCTTGGCCTTAGCTCTTGAAAGATAGGGATTGCATTATTCCCTGAAGAAATGACAACCCCTTTGAAATCCTCATCTGTTGTCAATGGTCAATAGTCATAAACTGACATCAAGGCTGCTTCTGGAAGAGTTTGCAGTGCCACCTGCAGCAGCATTAATCTCCCTTTTCTGGGCGATTGGATTACTTTTTTTGGATTTGGGCCAAAAAACATAAAAATTAAAGGAAGGCACCTTTGACTTAAAGGTGCCATGACATCAAATTTCACTTTTCTGGGGTTTTGGGTGTATAATATGATCTGTTGTGCACTGATGAGGCCATGTGAATGTCCAGAGTGAGAATCAAAGTTCCTGTTTATGGTCTGTCAGCTTTGTCTCTCTGCTCAGAAACAGCTGAATCAGACAGCAGGCTATCATTCTACGTAGTTCTATCATTCTACGTAATTTAATTGCTCCAATAAGAGCACACTATCAAGTAAACAGCGCCCCCCCCCCCCCCCTCTCTCCTAACGGTTTATGCACCGTCCGCCCCCCCCCCCCCCCTCCCCTCCCTGTCCGATTCAGCTTCGTGTATGGAGCTAGTAGTAACTTCTGTGCAGTCAGGTCTGGATTTTCAAACAAATGGATTTAAAAGAAAACTTCTGCAGCAACACTGAGGGAGGCGACCACAACCTTGTCATTACCTGTAAGTTTATTTATTTTCTAAATGCTGTCTTGTCTTATAAACGTAGCTCACACTGTCTGAAGTGCCCATGTTGCTAGCAGTTAGCCTTTAGCAAACTCCGACCGCAGCTTGACCTAGATTCTCCAAATAAGGTGTAGCCAATCAAAATGAAGTCAACGTGGTCTCCTGGTAAAGCTCCATATCATCACCGGACCCAACTGTATTACTGAGGAAGTGAGGTCTGGCGTTTCAAAACAATACTCCGCTGTAAAAAATGCAGTTTTTTTCTTTGGAGTATTTACATATGCAGTAATGCCAACAACATAAACTAGTTTTTAACTGCTATGTCATCACTCCTTTAAGCTTAACATTAACGTTGCGTTTCAGACATAGGCAGATGCATGTAACTTTATGAAACTAGCTATTTTTTCACATTTGTAATTAAACTGTGTAATACATTAAACCGACCTTAAAATAGAGATTTTCATATTTCCTTTACAAAAAATACAATTATGCGTTCCTTTGGATGCTACCAGGGATGTTGATAAGTCTTTGACCTCAAGTCCGAGTCAAGTGGCAAGTCTCTGTGTGGCAAGTCCAAGTCAAGTCTAAAGTTACCTGTACAGTTGTACAGTAATGAGTAATCTGACACGCGATGCCTGTGGTCTGGTCTGCTTGAAGGACTCCATTACAGATCTGGACATGAAAAAGTTCCACCTTTTTCTGCCAGAAGTGGTGCAGTAATAGTACACCATTACTGCACTATCACTGGCTGAATGACTTGTCCCGTGAATACGTCATCACGCACGGTGTCCAAACTTGGCGTGTGGAAACGTCCTTGATCCGGGCATTCACGTATGCTCTGAAATTGTTTCCCCTGGGCACACAGGCGTTTCTCTGTGCGATTGAATTAGCAGACAAGTCGCTGGTAAGTGGCTGACAGTCAGCAGAAAAGGAAACTTTTTCATGCCCGCATCTGTATAATATCAAAGGAATTAAAAATGTGTACTCACCCTTTACCTCCCAGCAGCCTGTAACCGCACTGATCTTTAGCTTTACATGACAAATACTCTGTCCCTCTCCTCTGGAAGATGTCTTTGCTGTAACAAATTAAGAAAACCTGTAGATCAACATGGACATTTATTCAGACTACTGAAGAAAATATGCTCTAACTTATCTAAGAGTTTTTAACTTGTACAAAAATCCATCTGGACCAACAGAGAATTTTTCAAAAGTAATCCTGCAGTTCATAACATTTTTTTTGTTGTTTGAATGTGGAGAGGAGACCAATAGACTGCACCTTGCTGCAGCTGTCCTGCAGGTTATAAATGTCTTCTGCTGTAACACACATGACAGCTTGTAGTCAAATTCTGCACAGGCCTCATAATTACTCATTTATAATTTGACTCAGGTGTGTTGCAACAGGTTAATATGTCCAAACCTGCAGGACAGTGTCCACAGCTGGTGATCCCTGGACTAGAGCTAAAATCTTTTTAATGCTTAATACACACTCAAAACACTCAAAACATTTCTGTACTTGTAGGTACATTTTTTACAAATGTTCTCTCAAAAGTACAATTTTGGTCTTTATGAGGCCAGAAGTGTACCTATATACTATGAAAAAGGGTCCAAAGTAATATAAAGTACAAATTTGTACCATACTATAAATAGCAGTACTTCTAAACAGCAGTATAATTATAGTTATTACATTATGATTTTCATAATAATCATAGTAATAAACATTATGTATAATTATATATGTGTTTGGACTAATATTTATATAGTAATTATTCATTTATTATTAGCATCTTTGATTGCTGTCATAATCTCTATTATATTGACTTTTATTCATAATTTTTAATTGGCTTAATTGTACTTTTTTAAACTAATACAGCTTCATAAGGTACAAAAATGGACCAGGACCGAAGGGTACAGAAATCTTTCAAAAAGGAACACCCCCAGCGACAAGCCTTGTACCCTTTTAAGTACAAACTGGTACCTCTATTTTTGAGTGTGTATAACTGTGTGAGCTGAGTGCAGAAAATATTATTGATTTTAAAACTGAAAAAACCTCAACATCTTAATTAATTTAGATTCAGTACTCATTTAGATTCAGTTTCAATAAATATTTCTGATACTCCTAAACCAACAACAGCTGGACTTCTCTAATGAACAGAGCCAGTAAACCTGCGTTGTTCACAGCAGGGTCTGATTCCAGTTTGGTCCCAGTTTAACATTGTCATGGCAACGTCACAGTTAATGGAAACTGTGTTCAGTAAACTTCTCATTATTCTTCTGCATATATTCAGTAGAGCCAATCTGATGAAGTTAACGTGACTTTAGTGCAACGGTTGTAACGAGCTAACGCAGCTACGGTGCAAAGCTAGATGCTAATCCAGCTTTAACAGGCTAGCTGCTAACATTAAGCTTTCACAGAGTGACTAACCTGTCCAGGTGTGTTTAAAGGCCTACTTCCACTGAAAACCCGTTGAACTTGCTCCTTCTGAAATACGGAGGGTTTCCCCTCATTTACTTACACATGCTGACTTGCTAGCGTTGCGTTCCTCCCAGTCGGCTGTGCTTTCTCATCAGAGAAACAATACGAAGAAAAGAGCGAATCGGGAACAGCCTCGCACTTCTACGTCACATTGCAAATAGCGTATCCCACGTGGGGTTTCTATCTGTCCATTGGAAGGCAGGTAACCCTCCACTACACACTAGAAGTAAAGACAGCACGACTGTAGCTTCGGAGTTGAGAAGCTAATTAGCTAACTGTTTGTTAGCATGGCGGAACAAACTTGTTTGTTGGCTCTATTTCCTGTCTGTAACAAAATAAGAGCGGAGGGCGGAGCTTCCTTCATACACTGATGGGAGGCAGCCAATCAGACGGAAATTCATGAGAAGGACCCGGAAAAGCCTGCCGTTGGACCACAAGCCTCTCTTCTAGTATACAAATACAGCTGGATACAAAGCAACCAGAAGGTTTTTTTAAACAGAAACGATGCAGAATGCATTCAATAATAATGGAGAACATAGAAATATTAATGAAATGACCATGGAAGTACAACTTTAAGGTGAATGAAGGTGGATGTGGGGAATCCAGCGTCCCAGATCTTTAGACCACAGACGTTGCAGCTTGATGCTCACATATTTGTCACTTTTATTACATTTTTAATCCCCAAAGTTACAGTGATGCGCTGATGTGCGGCATCACGCTGTTCACTGGTGCTCCTGTTGTTTTGACTGAGCGCACGTGTGGGCGCATCTGTGTGACGTTATGTCAGTGTAGTCTGGGGGAATGAGTCACGAACAGACAGGAGATCAGACAGAGAGATCATGAGGGGGAGAAAACGTCTTTTTTTTAATGTTCACGAGTCTGAGGCGAGTCTCAAACCGCAAGTCAAGTCGAGTCTGAAGTGTTTGAGAGCGAGTCCGAGTCAGGTCTCAAGTCTTTTGAGGGCGAGTCCGAGTCAAGTCTCAAGTCTCTGGTGAATGCAACTTAAGTGTGACTCCCGTCCGAGTCCCTGACTCGAGTCCCCATCTCTGGCTGCTATTGTTCATCGCCACTTTGCCTATATTTTGCATGAACTTCTGGGTAATATCATACCACTTGCTTTCTAGTGTGCCCCTGAAAGATCTCCATTTCGAGGACCAGATAGCCCTACCACTTCCTCCTCTCCTCGGTCTGAACAACAATCAGGACACCACTAGAGTTGCTTGCAATTTATCGATCTGGTGATGCATCACAAAGGGTCATGTGACGATTTGGCAGCGATTAATTTGCTGTGATGCTTTTCCACAGAAAACGAAACCATAAAAAAAGTAGAACGAACCATGACCCATTCCCCATGCAGCCCCATGCAGTTTACTGCTCCAACTAAAGAGCTTGCAATAATTTTGCCACCTGGGTATGGCTCACACGTTTGGAAGTCATTTGGGTTTCATGAAAACTCTAACAAAACTCTGGAAAGGACATTTGCGATCTGCAACCTTTGCAAGGCTAAAATTAAGTACCCTCGTAATACAACGAACATGCTACAGCACCTCAAGCGATTCCATCTCGAGACGGAGAATGCACTGCCGCCTGTCCCAGCACAACAGAGGACCATCTTTGATACTATCACTAAACTTCCCAGGAATTTGAAAAAAGCCCATCGGATTATGCATGAAAAGGCTTATTCATTGGTACGGATTTGCAGCCTTATTCAGTGTCGAACAACAAGGCTTTCCATAAAATACTGCGAGCCACGGAGCCACGTCACAAATGCCCACATCGCATCTATTTTGCAACAAAAGAGGTCCCAAAAATCTACAACAATGCTAAAGAGAAGGAAAATATTTTTGGCTATTTGTTTGTGCGAGTTAGGTCCCTGTTATCTTGTCATTATGTCGTGAAGTGTTCTGTACTTAGAGCAGGGATGTCAAAGTGATTCCAGAAAGGGCCGTGTGGCTGCTGGTTTTCTTTCCAACCACGCAGACCTGACTCCACTCATCTCATCAAGTCTTCAAGTTAAGACTGGACTCACTTGATGAGCTGAGTGGAGTCTGGTGTGCTGCTGCTTGGGTGGAAAGAAAACCAGCAGCCACACGGCCCTTTCAGGAATCACTTTGACATCCCTGACTTAGAGGGTCTGTGTCAGTAGAGCGTAAATGAAAAGCAAAGCCAACATTGTTGTTTTCCTGTATTTGTTTTTAATATTCTGTACAATGTAGTGTACATAGTCACTTCAACTACAAGCTTTTATTGACTAGTCTGGGCAAACGCCGTCAGTAGACCGCCATGGCTTAGGGTGACATTTCTGTACATGTGTAATTAGAACAGATAAAATTCTGGCTATTTCCTTAATGATATCGAGGAAATCTGGAAAGATGTGCACATTTCTTGGTTGTTGGAACAGCAGTGGAAAACTTTAGCGGAAGTACCATGTGTCCATGAATTAATAATCTAATTTATTTACAAATGTAGCATCAAATAAAGAAAAAAAAACAATTTTAGATGCAAAAAAGCATTAAAAATCGCAATAATCGTGACTATTATGGCCACAATAATCGAATTGAATCAAAACATTATAAATCGCCATAATTGAAAAATCGTGGGTCCCATTATCGTAATCGAATGGAATCCTGAAGTGATCTGGATGGGGCAACACTAGACACCACCCCTTCACATTAATGCGCAAAACAAAGGGGTAGGGCCAAGGGGGGAATTGGACTTCACACTTGTCTGTGGCCTGGAAGCAGTGCACATTAAGCAGTGTTAGTGTTTATAGATGCCTCGTGTTTGTGTATATTACATTTTTTTGTCTCCACTTCTATCATTCAAACAGCTCAAATCTCCAACCAATCACGCAATAATCAGGTATGCCAGTTGCCTCGAGAAGCAGAAGAAAATAATGCTCACTTGTTGGGAGGTATGGAATGTACCAAAAAAAAAGGTCAATCACGGCACACTTTGTTTTGGTCTCTACACACAGTGCACAACAGCACACTAGGAGTGAAAATTTGCCTTTCTTCCCTTTAAGTTATGACAAAGAAATAGCTGTTATCTCTTCTGCCTTCTATTTCTTGCTTTTACCTGAAAATTGTTTAAATGTAAGCTATTAGCATGTGCTGGCTGAGCGCAGCTGCAAATCTTGACTTGGGAAAATGAATTAGAACTAAGATGGGCTTTTGTTTGTTGTTGTCTCTTACAATTCAATCATTCATTTCCTTCCCTGAAACCAAAAGCCTGCAGCTGCACCACGCTGCTGCTGACCAAACAAAGGCTGCGTGCTTTAGCATTTCAAGCGATGTGATAAAAGTAAGAAGTGAAAGATGGATCTGAAACCAAAGACTTTAATTAGCCATCAGTGTGAGACAAAGCTGCAAAAGGAGGAGCAGCGGTGGCATTGTTTCGCTGGCAGGGAGCGCTCACAATGTGGCCCAGGCTTAGGCAGTCAAGCTGCTCAGCAGGGATTGGGGGAAAGTGTAAGAGGATTGGCTGTAAGTGACCTCCAGATCGTTGCCTTTGGTTTGTGACTACTCAGAGCGCTGTACTACAACATGGCTTAGTTCATAATGAGGGAGAAGGATAAACAGACAGGCTGGGAGGAGGTAGAAGACAAAGAAATATTTTTATTCTATGTTGTAACAAAAATGTAGTGGATGTGGCTGGACTGTAAAAGATACAAATGCAGCTCTGCTGATGCAGGAACCTCATGTTAAATCCAGAAATTTTGCTGTCAGACTGTTTATCTCTTACATAGCCTAAAGGAGCATATAGGAACTTGTAACTCTTAATAAAGTTCTGATTAGAAACCACTTATTTGTCCTGAAAAACTAGTTTTCAATTCTTCAAATTAAAGTTTTTGTACTTATGATTAAAGTTATTTTGGGGGTGTTTTGGGTTATATGGGATAACTGTTCTAACAGTTTGGTTAAAGGTGTCTGGCACTCTGGTCCGTCACGGGAACAGTCCGTTTCAGTGTCTTTTTAAAAAGTCTCCTTAAAACATACCTTTATGAAAAAGCCTTTCCTGATGTCATTTAACACTTTTAATTTAATTTACTGAGTGACTTTTTATCCAATAGTTTTATCTGTATGTTGGTGTTTTATTTAATTTTTATTGCAATTTGTTGAAAAAGTGCGATAGGTATTAATATATTCCTTGAATAATACAGATCCTTTGCCAGTTTTTTTTTTCTTTTTTTTAAGAGTTTGGAGTGGATTCAAAAAGAGGCAGAAAGTTGTAGTTGAGTGTGTTTAGTGTTCAGTTAAACACACACACACGTTTGTCATCAGATCCACAAGAACTGTAGAAGTCAAACAGTCATCAGCTGTATAGCGGCAGTTGGCAACACTGTCATCTCAAGTCACTTTCACAGACGCACTCAATTTAATCCAATTAATTTAGAAACAAAATAATTAAAACAAATCAATTATATGATCCACATTAGTCCAATTTATAATAACTGTGTTAATATAAACCATTTCAATAATTACCTAGATAAGGAAACTGATGGATTGCATCAATCCATCTCTTTGATTCACACAGGGTTAGTGTGATAAACCCTTTGAAACAGAGGCTGGCATCCTGACCTTCAGGAGGAGACAGTGGGGTGGAAAACCTCCCTTTTAACAGGAAGAAATTCTCCCGGCAAAACCAGTGCATGTCTGTAAATGAATAGTTGGCTATGTTCGGAAAGTGTACTGGAATGGATTTGCGATCATATTTACATCAGTCTGCCTGTGAATTACACATCCAGCTTGTCACCACCAGGTTGTGAATGAATAATGGATCCATTGTAAAGAGCTTTGAGTGCTGTGAACAGGACAGTGGTATATAAATTTAATGCAGTATTATTATTAGATGGGCTACAGCAATGGAAGTCCACATAGGTTGCCACTCCTGAAAAAGTGACTGAATGTATAAGCAGACCATTGCCATCTGTGTTTGACTCAGTCTCCATTCACATTGCTGACCTACAAAAGGAAAAGAGAAACAGAGATCAATAACAATAATGTCAGATGTTTGTACATAGAATGTAAAGAGAGCAATGAGAAACCCAGTGCATCATGGGATGTCCCCCAGATGCCTCAAGCTATAGCAGCAAAGCTACAGAGATGGACAAGGGTCACCAAGCCAGACCTCCCTATAAGCTTTATCAAAAGGGAAAGTTTGAAGCTTGATCTTAAAGGTTGAGAGGGTGTCTGCTTCCTGAAGCCAAATAATGTCAGTCTGTGTTAAGTCCTCTGAAGAGATGGAGACATGGCTGTGTGTGTGTGTGTGTGTGTGTTCCTGTACTTGCTACATTGTGAGAACCATTTTGTGTCTTAACCAACGAAGTGAAGTCATTTTTGGAAAGAGAGGACATTTTGGCCAGTCCTCAGTAAAGAGTGTCAAGATTTGGTTTTAGAGATTAGGTTGAAATTAGGTTTTGTTTAGGGTTGGGATGAGGGTTAATTTTAGGCAATCGGTTGTTAAGGTTAAGGTAAGGGGCTAGGGACTGCATTATGTCTGCAACTGTCCTCACAAAGATAGAAGTACAAAAGTATATGTGTGTGTGTGTGTGTATAATCCTAATGGCAGCGTTCATGTGACACAGTACCAATCACTCTTCACTTCGCAATTATATAGAGCAGAGGGCTGCAGGTAATCACCATTGATCAGAGTATGTGAACACACACACACATTCACGCACATGCAGGGGCCGGTGGGATTGATCCACCCAGCCTCTGGGGAGGTTGGTGTTTGTGTGACAGCAGGTGGAGATACGATAGATACAGAGAGATCTGAGAGGATGAGTGGAAGAGCCTCAAAGATGAGGCAGTGTGCATGTCATGTGACCTTGGACTGAAAACAGAAAATTGTGGGGGGGGGGTTGTTGTAATTGAAAAATTGAAAATGTTTGTCAGTTTGGTAGAAAACTTTTCCAAATATCCAAATGTCTACACCTTATTGATCATCCTTAGATTCTAAACCTGTTCTATCTATTCCAGTGTTTAGAAACAAAAAACACTGATTTATTCTTTTGATCTCCATTTTCTCAGACAGACTCACAATGTGTTGAAATTCCATTGGAAGCAATGCCAGCAGACACGTTTCCATGAACAAGTTAATCTATAGTATTATCACAGGAGTGGTGGGGTCACCCCCATGCCCCAAGACACAACAATTTGCACATACAGTACATTAATGGTTCTACTGGTTTAACCGCGGTGCTTCCAAAGAACCGGTTTGCTTTCAACAGACGGAACCAAGTTTGTCCTGTGTCATTATCACTATATCGATATGGGAATGGGATCGTGCCCTGCATCCCTGTTTCCATTTCCATGTTCCCTATTCTGATCCCTGAATACATTTTCAGCTTTTCATTAACTAGCTGCTAGCTACAGTGGTACAGGTGCAGTCATCTTCCTCTGTAGCTGCTTAAAGCAGAGTCCTGCACCAGGTTGGGTACCGTGTTTTGTGGGTAAAAATGGCATTGATTAAATTTCACGGGTTTAGGCAGGTCACAGGTAAAAATAAGAATTTTTATTTAATTTTTGTGGACATTGCAAGTCTTTTGCTGAGGCTATCAAGGACCGGGGTGAGCCCTGAAGCTCAACATTGCTTCACCGGTGCCCAGCCAGTGAGGGAGATCTTTCTGCTGCTGGTTATGTGATTCAAGAATAGTGAAAACAGCTGAAAGTGGATGATATCTTTTTTATGCAGGAATCTCCTGAGTTGGAAACACTGGGTTTCCTTCTCAGACCTGTTTAGTTTACTATTTAATCAATTGCTCTGTCGGTTTGAAGATCACGGTCCATTTTAAAACACTCTCATATGGGCCAGATAACCCCACTCTCAACTGTTGACACAAGCTACGTGAACTGGTTCTTCACTCTGGCCCAGCAAAGAATTGGTGTCTGTTTAGAACCAGTTTTCAGAGCGAGTCGGTGCTTAAAGAGATGGAAAGCCAAAGTACAGGGGCTTTGTCTGGCTCTGGTTCTGAACCAGCACTGGAACAGCTCCGTGGGATAAGGACTTTAGATTGTTAAGACAACTGGATTTCAAACATATCAATCATGTGAGAAGTAGAGAGGCCTCAAAAACTCATACACCAAATATATTCAGTGTCATGTCCAAACCATTGGGTTGTTTTAAATAGGTTAAATACAGTAGATTTTTGTTTTTGCCACCAGCAGACGTGGAGGGCCAGGAATCAGTGCTTGTGCTATAATTATGTCATTTATTTCATTCTTATTTTCTGCTGTTTTAACTGGAAAACTAAGTATAATCTCTTAATTAATTTATTGTTACTAAATACACAAATTAGTGGCTAGAAACATGATGATGCACTTTTTGTTTGCCAACTTTTGTTGGCATTTGTGACCTTGAAAATGTATCTTTTTGTTGTTCAATGTGGGGATCCTCTCAGATGCTTTCCCTTCAAACAAAATCTAGATATGTACTTGAAAAAATGTCTTCATGTCTCTGTGGTCTTCTTCCGATAGGAACTATATGGAAAAACTACCAAAATGTTACTTTATCAGAAGTTAAGTGAGAAAGAATTTGATGTATTTGGTTTTTCCGTCCTGTTATGGCTAACCATTTCCATTTCCCACCCTTGTCACAACTCTGGTGCAGCGATCATCTTTTATTCGTCTGATCCCAATCTTGAAATATTCTCTTTTCTGTTTGACACTGTCCAACCTCCCTCCTCCCCACCTCCATCTGTTCCACCAGAAATTTTTCTGATTCACAAGAGTATGATTTTGAATTCTGGTCTTTCACGTGTGACAATGTTTTTGTGCCCAAGTACATCCAGTCCTGTTTCCACTGGGTGCATTTGTTAGTTTCTTGACCATGGAGTCATTCAATCAGCTTGTCTATAGGCGCAGAGCATGAGTGTGTGTTATCTGTTCTCATATTGAGTGTCATGGCTGCTACAAGCCCATTGATCAGATTCTCAGCAAACACAGGATTATCTTGTGCCTGTGTGCCTCTCAAATATCTTTCTTTGTCCAGAAAAAAAAGAATAGTGGGTGTTGTCACCATTAGAGACTGTCCTTTCAGTGTGTCACGACTGAATCTCAGTGTAATTTCTGTTCTGCCTCCAGGTATGGAGGGATAATTCATCGAAAACTGAAGCTTTTCTCCTCAAGGCTGAAATGTATTAAAAGTGAAGCAAGATAATCATCTGTCTGGAAAACACTCTGGACTGTCATCTCTTCCAATATGATGATGTTTTATAAGAAATAAAATTCTGTTGTATGTTAATGATATGTGATAGGGAATTTTATTTTCGATGTTTTGTATCACACTGTACTTAGTTGAAATACCCTGAACGTTTGGCTTCTTTATTCTGAGTTCTTTCTAACAAATATTCCAGTTAGATATCTGAATTATAAACTAACTGATTTCAACAGGGAGGTCTTTCAATTTCTGCTAAAGAATCATTTACAAACACCTTATCTACATCAATCAAACATGCTGTGTTGACCCTAATAAGTTGCCATGCCAACACACTGGGGTTCCCCAGCATTGTAAGAACCAAGTGGACCATAAATTCTAAATCATCTCGGTTGTGGGGACATTCTAGAAAAGCCAATAAAACCACTACAGAACAGAACAAAGTAATCACAGACATACAAAAGCCAATCCTATAATTCAATTAATTTCTAAGGGTGGGCAAGTGAACTTATTAGTCGTAAAAGGCTCACCTCAACGGTTTGTCACGTTTTCCTAAGCATGTTGACCAGTTATTCTCATTCAAATGCACTGCAGCAGGAAACATATAAAAAATGCAAGACTGTGGTCCTTGAGGACCGACTTTGCCCATCACTGCCCTTGTGACACTCTCCAGCTCCTATGGGGGATTCCAAGATGTTACCAGGCCAAAAAGAATATACAATTCCTCTAGTGAGTTGGTCTCTCCTGGGGTCTCCCAGGTGTGGACATTTGCAGAAATCTAATGGGAGACCACCTGGAAACATCCTAACCAGATGCTCAACCACCCTAGCAACATGAAGAATCCTTGGCTCAACATTAACTGCCCTCAAGATGCATGACTCATAATGGTATCTCTCAGATTGAACATTCCAAAGGAAGCTCATTTCAGCTGCTTGCATTTGCAGTCTTTCAGTCTCTGTCCAAATATGGAACTGAGTGCACCAGCTGGGGGTACGTCTGGGCAATACGTCCAACTTAGAATGGAAAGTTATGAGCAGTTTAATGTCAAGATGATTGCACCAGCTGGACTTTAGCCCTGTCCTTGTTCAGCCTGGACATAACTTTTATACCTAGTGTGGAGCAGGCACAAGTTGGAAAATCGGACTTGTAGCCATGATAAATTTAACAGAGTCACATGGTTAGAAAAGAGAAATTATGGCAGGGCATTTTGTTTACCATATGCTTATCAAGAGTGCACTAAGACGAGAAAGAGTCGTCCGTGACAGGACAAACCTGCACGATATACAGAGAGTGAGCTGATAGAGGTTTCATTTTTGCAGACAGGCACTGCTTGAAGAGCTCTCCCAAGTGCAGCATCTGTCAGACAGAAATGCAGGGCTGTCCCCGCCATGCAGGGGCTGATTTCGCTCAGGTTTTACATCAACACGGTCTTTCAAAATACAGTAGGAGACATAACAGCCTTTAAAGGTAGAGTCTGAAGTCCCTCCAGCGTTTCTGTTTGCAAACAACAGTATTCAAACTTAGCGCTCCTCCCTCTCAGGCTAACGGCCGCCTCGTTCTAGCTAGCCTATTCAACTTCAAGCTTCTCCTTCAGAGCTCAGAAGCAGCTTCAAGCCAAACTATTATTAACCTGGTTTTCCAAAGTGCATTATCTGAAGCTCTTACCTTTTCTTCGGTGCATCCACAGTGTTTTCTTTCTTTCTTTCTTTCTTTCTTTCTTTCTTTCTTTCTTTCTTTCTTTCTTTCTTTCTTTCTTTCTTTCTTTCTTTCTTTCTTTTTCCTTCGAGAGTTGGAGTGACTGGCGTCTGCTCCAATCATGAGCTTATTTCCACACAGCGTCATGCTCTTAGCTTTGTCATTGGCTGCTGATTTAAACAGAAATCTCCACCCAGAAACGTCCCTAACACACCAAAACCATGCAAAAAAGTGAATTACAGGCAGGGGGAGAGAGAGTTGCATTCAAACGCACCACGGCACGGGAGTAGAGGCCCAAAGGCGGGTTTGAGACGGATTTCACTTGCTCAAGTCTAACGTTTATTTTTTACGGGGGGAACTTCGGACTATACCTTTAAATAATAATAGCATAAATACAGGGCGGTGATTAGCTCAGTTGGTTGAGCAGCCGCCCCATGAACAGAGGCTACAGTTCCTCAGCGCAGTCGGCCCCGGTTCGATTCCCAGTCGAGGACCCTTTGCTGCATGTCACTCCCCACTCTCTCTGCCCCTTTCCTGTCACTATACACTGTTGTATAAAGGCCACTAGTGCCCAAAAATCCTTTAAAAAAAATAAATAGCATAAATACTTAGGCTGTGATTTCCATGCCAACAGTGTCTGTCTGTTTGTGTTGATGTTTTTTTAATAGTGCAGTAAGGATTTTGTTATGTCATGCATATAATTCTATTACTTTTCTTATTCCTCTATCTGTGAAACTTTCATTCCCTTTCTTTTGATTATTGTAAAGCCTATTCTTATTTCTTATTCCCGCTTGTTTGCTGGGAAAAGTCTGAGAATGTTTTGGGTAAAACTGTGTTACTTGGCAGCAATAATTGATTTGCGTGTATTCACCTGGACGTGCATCGTAAGACCAGGCGCAGCTACGACCGTTGTTAGTCAGGCTTGGTGCACTATGTGGAAATTTCAGTCATAATGTCGAATGCAGTAAAGTTCAGTGTAAAAGCTATAACCTTCTTTGGTGCAATCGGTTCTTGGTGACCATAGGTGAGGGCTGAAACACTGATAAAGCAGTAAATCCAAAGCTTTGTTTGCCAGCTAAGCCTTTCTTCACTCAAACAAGATCACAAGATACTTAAACTCCTCCACCTGAGGTTGTGTGTAGTTTGGTCAGAATAGGTTGGTAGTGTGTATTACAATGGTTGCGATAAACAGATCAGTTTTGAACACTCATTTTTCTGTTAATGCCGAACTGAATTCAATTGCAGTTGTTTATAAGTCACTGCCCATTTTAAGCAGCACTTAACGTGCTTCACACTATGTTACCCAACATGCATTGCACACTTTAGCAAAATAAACCAGCATTGCTCATCAACAATGTTGGTCCAGTCTTGCGCTGAAATGGCAAGTGGAGGTGAAAGCAGAGGAGCTACACACCTAGCATGTGCTTCACATGCTATATGTGCATTACTTACTTACAGATGATACAAAACTAACATTTCTATGTGAGTAATGTCTGGCTGCAATTAGAGAACAAATTAGAACATCAGAGTCATCTACCTCTAATTTGCAGAGACTTGGGGAGTAGAAGAATCCATTTTAAATGGAAATCTACAAGTCCTAAGTCCTGACAATCAAAAGGAGTCATTAGGAAAGGGCAAGACCCCCTGCCAACAGCCCTAAATGACCCAGACCACACTGCCTGCAGTCTGCAAGGGTGTATTTTCTCTGTAAAAGTTTAGCTGGTTAGTTACAGGTTTAGTTAGTCTTTTATTTACATTGGTAGAAAAACAAGTCATAGCCACACAATGGATAGGAATGAAATAGACTGGATCCATATAAAGCAACTGAAATGAACCGAACTTTGAACTATTTCAAACTTGAAATGGTGAATCATGCACAGGAACTATTCATTTTAAACTGAGTGAACTGAACTTTGAACTAGTTAATGAGAAGCATGAACTTGAACAACACTTAAACAGAGTAGTGCGAGGATGGCTACAGTCCTCGAGGGCCACAATCCTGCAGGTTTTCTATGTCTCCCTGCTCCACACACCTGACTCAAATAAATTGGTATTTGTGCAGAGCTTTATAGGCTGTTTGATTGATTTAATTTTACTCAGTTGTGCTGGTGCAGAGAGACTTGGAAAACCTGCAGGACAGTGGCCCTCGAGGACCGACCTTGGACACCCCTGGAATAGTGGGTCACAAACCTGGGAGGAATTAAACAAAAGCCCAGTTTCTATCAATGGGTACAGGCCATTACAGAATAGTGCGCACACAAACGTCAAAATGTGGCTATTTGGCAGCAATGGCTGGAGTGACCACTACACCACATCCATATCACCATAAGTAGGAAAGTCATTGGCAGTGAGAGCAGCAGCGATCCTCTGCAGCAAGTTGTCTGGTGATTCTAGTGCCTGTTGCCCCGTCAGTCAACCGCAGTGAACCGCATGTTGGCATATATACTTTGATACTTTCGGCAGTTTTCTACTGAAGCGATTGGCTGGGAGACACCGGAATCGGAAGCCACCAATAACTATAGCCATGTCCTGGTACATGTTCACTGATTAAAACATTGAATATATGTATATATATATATATATATATATATATACACATATATATATATATATATAAATCTATTAACACTCATAAAGAGTGACGTCAAATAAGCAGCAGCATCCAAAGAACTGACCTTCTACAGTAATACAAGCTTTGTGTTATTATTGGACCTGTGCTGGTGTTATTTAGAAAGTGATTCAGCTCAGCAGCCATGTGCTCATCTTGTGTGCATTGATTTTTAGCTCCGTACAGTCTCTTCACTTCAAATAAAACCTACATGTATAACCCTGTTAAACCATATACCACATTACCTTGTTCACTCTCTGCAAAGATAAATGATCAGTTTTCTTAATGATGAAGACTGATGTCTCAACAACCATCAAAGCAGAACGCATGAAATGAAAGGCTCAGTCAATGAATGAATGAATGAATGAATGAGTGTCTTTTTAAAAAGCATCTGTATAAATTGAAGTTTTCCATCCATCCATCCATCCATCCATCCATCCATCCATCTTCTGTACTCATTACTTCCATTCTGCATTGCAGGGGCTGAAGAACATAACTTGCTCGTGGAAAGCAAAAGGTAATTATTTGTTTTAGGTAGCTGTCACCACATATCTCTGTTTGTACCCAGAGAAATGTCCAGTCTGCTACACAGCTGCTTGGTCTTACCCAGGATTGACCTCTGTCTGCAACATTTTACTGCACCAATGTCATAATGTTACAACTGCAGAAGGAACCTCATCAGTAGCATAATAAGAGCTCCATCACTGTTGAGAATCGATGACGGAAAATGCACCTTATGTAAAATTTTTGCATACTTGTTTGTGACTTTGCAATGTATTTTTCCAATGCATGTATTTTCCAATTTGTCATGAGTTCACATTCTCACGTCACATCATGGTGTTTTATCAGCTAAAAGTAAGAAGCTGCATTAAAGACCCACAATGTAACATTTCCACCTTAAACATATGGCTTTCTGACTTGTTTTGATGGCACGCCAACATTCATTACGCACATTTTCAAGCCGTCACAGCCCAGCAGCGTCCCGAGGGTCAGAAACAAAACTATGTAATTTTTCCATCTGGGACGTGGCCATAATGTCGCAACCGACTATAGGTTGTGCACCATGTCATGTACTAGCAAACGAATATGAAGCAGACATGAACACAGCGGGTGTTTTGAACATGCACCATGGTGGATTTGGCAAAGAAATGCAAGGAAACATTACTGGAGGAAGAGAGGAAGGGACAGACCAAGAATCAAGATAAGACTGTCTTTTACTGGCTGGAGTGAGCTCACAGTACATGTACGATGCAAGATGGATGCTAGTTCAGCCATCGATAGAGGGCACGTCACTTAAAGTTGCGTTATGGGTCTTCAAGCTGAGCAAAATGCTGGGATAAATAACTCTGTTGTTCATTTCCAGAATTGTTGCAACTACTTTCTCCATTTTTCCCCCCTTGCTAATCCTTCAAGGCTTCTTTCTATGCAAGTTGTGGCTATCAGCTGAAAAAGATGCCAAACAGAGACAGCTTAGGCCTGCATCACTGTGTGCTTACAAATATGAAGCTTAGCATGGCATCATGGTTCGTTAGAGTGACAAGTCCTGTGATGCTGGATTGATTTAAGATCAGTTTAATTGATGGATTCTCTGTCTTGAATTGAAATGTCATTTGGATTTACTTCTCCCTTGGGCCACTTTAAAGACACACAACGGGACTTTTAGCAGTTTTCTCAGTCCCCTATCGGCAGCTAAACTAGCATGCATCTTTTATTGTACCTGTACTGTGAGCTCACTCCAGCCAGTAAAACAGTCTTATCTTGACTCTTGTTCTGTCCCTTTCTCTCTTTCTTTTCCTCTCTTCCTGCACTGATGTTTCTTTGCGTTTCTGTACTGAATCCGACATGATGCACATTCAAAACCCCCGCAGTGTTTATATCTGGTTCCTATCAATTTGCTAGTTAGTGACGCGGTGCTGCAACCAATAGTCAGCTGCAACGTCACAGTCGCGTCCCGGATGGGAATCTAACATACTCTTGTTTCTGAGCCTCGGGACGCCTCTGGGCAGTAACGGCTTGAAAATGTGCATAATGAATGTTGGTGTGCCATCAAAACGAGTTAGAAAAGCAGATTTTTAAGCTCTAAAAGTTACATTATCTGTCTTTAACACCATGTTCTCTATCCTAAAGATATGCAAACCAGTCCACTGCATCAGGAATGATGTTAAAAGATAGCGGTTTAGATAAGATCATGCTGTGGATGACCTTGTTAAGATCTAAATTTTAAATAATGACAGCTTTTGTCAGTTTTATACTCCACGAAAAGTGAGCATTTTTTTTCTCCTCTGGTTGTCAAGGCAGCTCGCGGATATGATTATTGTGAAACTGGATATCAACACACAGAGAGGAAGTGTGATGCCATGCTATGTTCCAGAAAGAATTACACATCTGGAGCTTCACATGCCAAATTTTTAATTCCTTCAGCCTGATTTTCAACCTGCTGAATTTTCACTTTTTGCTCCTTTATGGGGCAAAAAGTATAAGTATTGGTATCGGTGTAATGTGGATATTAATGAAAAAGTACCACAAACTAATTGTATTTATTTACAAGAAAATCATTGGTGTCATCTATCCCTAACTCTGTATCCGCCACGCTGTTCTTTCTACCTCATCTGAGCTGAAATGTTTTTTGTTTTGTTTTGTTTTTTTGTTTTAAAGTCTGATCCTTCCAAGAAGTCTGGTTGTTCGTACTGTACATTCTTCCTGTGGGAGAAGGTGTTCGCAGGGGGATTTGTGTGTCGACATCCGGCGCCAAGTTGGGCAGGTTGTATCATGAAGGTACTTAAGCAGCCAGTTCATCCCCTGTTTACTTCCCATGGGTAAGAATGGCTCATTTCACTCCCTCCCCAGTTCTGGAAAGTCCCTCTGTAAGTGTGATGGCAGGATGAAAGAAATGAGCCAACACACACTCATAGTTTATGCGCAAATAATTCTTTCATACCTTCCATTCTATGGAGAATTAAATTGAATACTTTTAGTTATTCAAATTACTGATTCATTACATGTAAACACAATTTGAATAAATGCTAGGAGACATCAGGAATTTGTTGTTCATCCTCTGCTTTGCTGCAGCTCAAGCTGCAACAGTTCAGGAGATTTGTTCTTCCTTTCTCCCAGAGACGGGTGGGGAGCAAAGTCTTTAATCTGCTCATGAGCAGACGGTGAAGGAAGTCTCCTACACTTTTTGTTGCATGAGCTTGAATAAACTCAACCCACTGAGTTACAGTATGTACACTGAACCTGCATCTTGTTTAAATGCTTTTTAAAAAGACATTCTGCTTTACAGCACAATTGGGCAATTTCACACATTGTTGGCTGCAGTGAAAGTAGCTGGCTGAAAATGGAAATGCTGTAATGTTCTGTCTTAATTATAAGTATTTAATAAACGTCCTCTGAAGTGTCCAGTGTCTTTCTTTTATCTAGCCTAATTTTCAGTCTTTGTGTATTCTTGTCTAAAAATATCACAGTTGTTTGATGCCTACAGCAAAGCATTTCAGACCAGAATTTCTTATTGTCTGTCTTCACTGTAACTGGGTCACCAGTTATTAGTTTTTTACGTGGAACCTAAAAAGGCAGAGGAAGCTTTTTCAAGTCAGCAAGACTACTTTTTCTCAGACTCTGTTACACTTACGAATGATGCACATCCACCTGTTAATGAAACATAAGAGATTCAGAGCTTCTCAAAGAGACAAAACAGCCTTTTGAGATATGCATTATCCAGGTTTGGATTTTTTTTTCCTTCATAAAAGCAGACACCAACAGTAAATATAATAACTGTAGGAATGCAGTGTCATTTTTCATGAAACTGTGAAAAAAAAAACCACTGAAAATGTATTTTTACAAAGAAGGTGGATAAAACTTTTCATGACGGTCTTGCAATTATGAAAAAAAGACATGAAACAAAAAATCATACTGCTTACTTTCATGCAAACTCAATGTTAAAAAAAAAAGTTAATTCATGGTATCAGTTTGACCTGAGGAAGATCTGATGTGATCGAAACGTTGGAATAAATGCAGCTGGGAGTAAGTGTGCAGGCTTTTTCTTTGATTCCACAGAATTCATGGTATTTGGAAATAAAAATATAAAATCAAACATTTGCAACAATGAAATTGAGAGAGTTTTTGCAGAAAAAAAATCTCTAGGAGTGGTGATGGATGATGCATTGACATGGAAACAGCGAAATGATTATTTAAAAGGAAAAATATCAAAATCAGCTGCAATTTTCTATAACTTTAAGGATGTATTAAATTCTAAATGTCTCTTCATTATTTATTGTTAACTTATGTTCTTTAATTGTCTTACTGTGTAGAGTTGTGGGGATCAACAGTCAAAACAGCAAACAATTCAATGATAATATTTCAAAAACGTACAGTACGTCTGATTAATAATGCAGGTTATGATCACACAGTTGTTTCTGAAGTCACATGTATTGAAATTTGATATAGTACAGTGGGTATGGAAAGTATTCAGACCCCTTTAAACTTTTCACACTTTGTTTCATTGCAGCCATTTGCCAAACTCAAAAAAGTTCATTTTAATTCTCATTAATGTACACTAAGCACCCCATCTTGACAGAAAAAACAGATATGTAGAAATTTTACAAATGTATTAAAATAGAAAAAAGAAATATTACACGGTCAAAGATAAGCTATTCAGACCCTTCGCAGTGACACTCATTTTTAACTCACTTCTGATTCTCCTTGAGATGGTTCTACTTCTTTATTTGAGTCCAGCTGTGTTGAATTAAACTGACTGGACTTGATCAGGAAAGGCACACACCTGTCTATATAGGACCTTACAGCTCACAATGCATGTCAGAGCAAATGAGAATCATGAGGTTGAAGGAACTGTCCAAGGAGCTCAGAGACAGAATTGTGGCAAGGCACAGATCTGGACTAGGTTACAAAATAATTTCTGCAGCACTAAAGGTTCCTAAGAGCACCGTGTCCTTCATAGTCCTTAAATGGAAAAGTTTGGGTCGACCAGACCTGGCCACCCAGCCAAACTGAGCAATCATGTGAGAAGAGCCTTGGTGAGAGAGGTAAAGAAAAACCCAAAGATCACTGTGGCTGATGCAGTAGGGAGATGGGAGAAAGTTCCACAAAGTCAACTATCACTGCAGCCCTCCACCAGTTGGGGCTTTGTTGCAGATGGCCTAAAGGATGCTCCTCAGTGCATAGAGTTTGCCAAAAAACACATGAAGGTTCTCTGGTCTAATGAGACCAAGATTGAACTTTTTGGAGTTAATTCTAAGTGGTATATGTGTTGAAAACCAGGCACTGCTCATCACCCGCCCAATACGATCCCAACAGTGAGACATGGTGGTGGCATCATGCTATGGGGGTGTCTTTCAGCTGCAGGGACAGGACGACTGGTTGCAATTGAAGGAAAGATGAATGCAGCTAAGTACAGAGAGATCCTGGAAGAAAAGCTCTTCCAGAGTGCTCAGGACCTCAGACCTCAGTAGGTTCACCTTCCAACAAGACAATGATCCTTAGCACACAGCTAAAATTACAAAGGAGTGGCCTCAGAACAACTCTGTGACCATTCTTGATTGGCCTAGCCAGAGCCCTGACTTAAACCCAACTGAGCATCTCTGGAGAGACCTGAAAATGGCTGTCCACTAAGTGTGTGAAAAGTTTAAAGCGGGCACTGAAAGAAATGGTTCATGTCAAGTATTTGCACAATATTATGTTACTTCAACTTAAAAAATTAAGTTAATCATAGCTTGTTGTTCATGTTACTTAAATGAATTGTGTTCATGCAACACAAACAAATTATGTTTGAATAATATGAGACAAAATCATGTTAACTGAACATGAATTTTTTAAGTAAAGTCAACAACTGCTCTGATTCAGTTTTTTCAGTGTACTTTCCGTACCCACTGTATTAGGATAATGCAAATAATGTAAAAGGCAAAAACAAATTCACTACCAGTAACTTTACAAAGATTTTTTTTCTAGGTTTGAAGGGAAATATGACTTTAGAGATGGTTTTAATTTTGCTGTGCCAAAAGCAACAAAATGGATTAAAAGGAGAATGTTTCTGTTGTGGGTGTAACATTTAGGAATAAGGCTAAATTGAATTTATGTTTGTATAATTCATAGTTGATTTTTAAGCGCATGATTGTTGAATCTTGTTTTCAAAGCTATAAGTACTGTAGGAGATAACAAAAATGGAGAAAAAAAGATAAAACTTCAGGTTCAGGTTTCACGTTAAGACTTCAGGTTTTCTGGTAGTTTATTCCAGATATCAGAAGCACATAAACTAAATATTAAGTCAGAACTCTCAGACTGGAAAGCAAACTTGACCCAGATGATCTTAGATGTCTCAGTGGCTCATATGGTATCAGAAGATAATGTATATATTCTGACCAGAACCTTTCAGACCCTTGTAGCAGCCACATTACAAAATCAATTCACGCAGGATGCCAGGGTTAAGATGTAAGAACCAGAGTGATATGTTCAATTTTTTGGTCTTTGTGAGGACAAAAGCAGCAAGATTCTGGATTAACTGCACTTGGTGAAGTGACTTTGCAGAGAGATCTGTCTTTTGAGTCTTGTCTTTTGAGTGGATCTACGATTACCAATTGACACGAAGTAGGAACCAATTCAGGACTGGACCTAGAATAAGGGGGAGAAAGTGAGTTTAAACATTTTATGACTTTAGCAGTTGTAATCTTGTGTGGGAGAAGGAAAACAGTGGAGCAGTGCTCCATTTATCAATCACTCAACTTCATTTATAGCCCTTTATATCACAGGTGACCAAAGTGCTTTCCATAAAATCCCTATTAAAAAAACAGAATAAAAGAAAACATAAAAGAAAATACAAAGAAAATACAAAAATATGACACTGCATGACTGTGTGTTAAAAGCCAGTCTGAATTTTTTTTTTCTATTGTACTTTAGCATTAAGCTAACAAATTGGATTTCCATTGAATTTTGATACAGTACAGCTTTATGTTGTGCATAATGTGACAGATGTGTAATTAGGATGCATCTTTTTTTTTTTTTAATCCAAAATTAGATCAAGATTTCTGGCTTGATCTGTTGGTTTTTAATAAAGCTAACTGAAGCTGGTCACTAATCTGTGATTACTTATCATTGGTTCCAAAGAACTTCAGATTTAGCTGGATAAATTTTCTTCGAACATCCAAATGAGGTCCAAACTTGAGCTATGTATGGATCCAGAGTTCCCTGAAGAGACAGTAATATATTCTGAGTGTTATCAACATAATTTTAATCAGATATTTAGTTTTGCTTTAATGAGCTGAGCTAGTGGAAACATGTACTGAACAATGGGAGGCCCAAAATGGAGCCTTGGGGAATTCCATGTCATCTTTGTTGGAGCAGATTTGTAGTCACCAACTGACACAAAATAGCTCCTTCAAGTAGAATTCAACCCAAGTCAGTGCTGGATTGGAGAGTCTCACCCAATGTTTAAGGTGGTCTAATGGGATGTTCTGGTTGACTGCACGTCACATGATGCAGCTGAAAACACTTTTTAAAAATGTCTGTAAGAGGAATGTCATGTTTGTCCCTCCTTCCAAGTGGTCCTCATCATTCTGTCCACACTGGTGTGCAGGTCAGAGAGTTCAACCAGTTGGTCTGCTTCTGCTGTATTAACTGAAAATCTATAAATGATACACACCATCACTCTGAAAGAATCAGAGATTAATTTGCTTTCAATCAAACTGCTTCTTCAAACCCCTTGGTTATGTTATGGAAAATACTGTGTGCCCCAGAAGGTCATAAATAAAGAGGTATGATTTGTATCTATTTGCACAAGTAAAATCATTTTCATTTTGTACTTTACTTTTTTATGACTCATTTTACCATTAGACATAAAAAAACACTTTAAACTGTTTTACTTGCTTTATTTCTGCAAACTTTTCACACTTCATCCTCTTGGGGGTTTTCACCTAATTAACTTAAATGCAACTTGCTAAAAGACAACACATTGATTAAATTAAATTGCATACATTTGGCTTCATTACAGGACCTTTGAGGGCCTTTTCTTATTAACGAAGATCCAGATGGTTGGATTTCAAACATTAAAAATGCAGTCGCTTCATTTACTGAAAGTATTTTCTATAGATAGAAATTATTTCCACAGCCAGTTTGTCACAGCAAACACTTTGTCAAGTACAGACAAACTGGATTTTTCTCTTTATTTACCCAAAACAAAGAATCTGAGACATCTAAGCACATTTAAACCAGCAAAGCCTAACCTGAGGCATGTGGGGGATAGCAACCTTCTACATGACTTAACCACACCCCTGTCAAAGATCTCACCTCATTAACTTCAGCACTTAATGACAGACCAGGAGCTGAGATCAATTATGTCGCCTGCGTCACCATTATTTTCTCAGAGCACTGTCCCTCTCTGTCTCAGTGATCAATGTGCGCCCTGAAGTAACAAAGCAGACGTCTTCTGTTTTCACATTCCTTTCACCCTGTATCCCCTGAGGGGGGATGATCGTAGATAGGACCCCTCCTGACTTGGATTGTTGGATCAATGGCATGACTTTGCATGTTCCCTCAGTAATTCTTTGAATACCTTCAGTGACCTGCTTTGTGTGGCCTGAGGTCAGACATATTGATAGAGATTGAGAAATGTCCACTCACCCTAGACTTAATTAGCTCCACCTTGCTCGTATTGGGTTGGACCTCCTGTCACCTTCAGAACTGCCTTAATTCTTGGTGTCATAGATTCAACAAGGTGTTGGAAACATTCCTCAGAGATGTTGCTCCAAATTGACACGATACACACTCAAAAATAGAGGTACAAGACAGGAACATTTCTGTACCTGTTGGTACATTTTTTACAAATGTTCTCTCAAAGTACAATATTGGTCTTTATGAGGCCAGAAGTGTACCTATATACTATGAAAAAGGGTCCAATGTACAAAGTACAAATTTGTACCATTTCAACTCTAAGGGTACCTGCAGCATTGAAAAATGTGCGTAGCTTGTACAATAACTATAAATAGCAGTACTTCTAAACAGTAGTATAATTATAGTTATTATATTATGATTTTCATAATAATCATAGTAATCATATTAATAGTTATATGTATAAGTATATATGTGTTTGGCCTAATATTTATATAATAATTTTTCATTTATTATTAGCATCTTTGATTGTTGTCATATTTTATTGACTTTTATTCATCATTTTTAAGTGAATTGTACTTTTTTAACTCATACAGCTTGATAAGGTACAAAAATGGACCAGGACCGAATGGTACAGAAATGTCTTTCAAAAAGGAACACCCCCAGCGACAAGCTTTGTACCCTTTTAAGTACAGATTGGTACCTCTATTTCTGAGTGTGTAGCATCACACAGCTGCTGCAGATTTATTGGCTGCACATCCATGATGAGAATCTCCCGTTCCACCACATCCCAAAATGTCTCTGTTGGATTGAGATCTAGTGATTGCGAAGGCCATTGGAGTACAGTGAATTCATTTTCATTATTCAAGAAAGTTGGAGATTGGTTTGTTGGTGTTGGCTAGAACCGGTACTTTTTTGACGTTCTGTTGCCTTTCTAACATTTCCAACCATTCTGCCCATTCTCCTCTGACATCAACAAGACATTTTTGGTCCAGGCAACTGCTGCTCATTGGATATTTTCTCTTCTTCATGCAATTTTCTGTAAACTCTAGAGAAGTTTGTGTGTGAAAATCCTGGTAGATCAGCAGTTTCTGAGATACTCAGACCAACAACCATTGTCTGGTACACCAGCCTGACTAACACCATGTATGAGATACATGGTAAGTCAGTCTGGGATCCTTCCGTTGGAGACTGATGTCCAATTCGAGACAAGGGGCAGGACTAAGGGCTGGAATATACTTGCTGCTGGCAACGCGTCCGCGTCCGCATCATGGTGCCCACGTGCTCCCAGCGTACCTACGGCACGTAGGTTGCTCGCGTTGACGCGAGGTAACGTGCTGCCTGCGTGTGGTGCAATATCGACTTGAACACTAGAGGTGCTTGTGTGACTTTCTCCGCAACTTTGGTTAAGTGGCCGCACATACCACCTCCGCTGGCGACGAGACCTCTTTTTCTTTCGCAGCAGCAAAAGTATAATGATCGTTTCTTCTTCCTTAAAGAAGTTGTCCACGTTGTCCACTTTCCACATACACCTGGGTCGTTCAAGTATGCCCTGGAAATACAATCCTATCGGCAGATTGACCTTTTCACATTCTCAGTGTCCAAGTGCGTGACCACTTGCGTGAACGTTTGTATCGTTTAGTATATCCCAGGCCTAACAGGAACAAATTGAACCAGAGAGAACCAATCAGAGAAACAAGGAAGAGATGCAAATGTCTTTTTGTAAGAGGAAAGCCCACAGAGCAGGAAGTTGTTGCAGTTTAAAGGACATATGCAGCTCATTTTAGACATCAGAAAAGGCATCTTTATATCATCGCTCCTCTGCGACCGCCATTTTGACAGTTTATGGTTATAAAACTGAGTCTCCGAACAGAACATTGGAAAGGCCTGCCTCCCGTGCTGTGATAGGTCTAATCAATGTTTTATCCGAATTGGAAATTACTTTCCACTGGAGGGATCCCAGACTGACTTGCCGTGTATCTTATACGTGGTGTTACCCTGCGTTAGGGCTGCAACTATCGATTATTTTTGTAATCGAGTAATCTAGCGATTCTTCTGACGATTAATCGAGTAATCGGATAAATTGGACATTTTGCAAGTTTTTTAAGTTTCACAACTTAAATTGATTGAAAGCTAGAAATTCTAGCTCTTACAGAGTTCTACAGTGCTGAGTTTGCCCTGAATACAGCACTGATGCCCCCCCCCCCCCCCCCCCCCACCCCCCCACCGTTTCTCAGCCAAAAACTTAATTGCTGCTTCCACATCTGCACTGGAAACAATTGGCCGTTCATTAGAGGACCTGAATACATATTCAAGTCCACAACACTTGCAGTATAAATGTATTAACAAGAAAGGATGATCAGCACCTGCTGAACCGACTCCCAGCAGTTTAAAAAAAATCATTTATTTGTTGTTATGAAAATTTAAAAAAAAAAAAACGCTGAGACCCTCTGATAGACTTTTAACCTGGTATCACTGGTAATGTAACGTTTGATGTAGTTCAGCGACTGTAAACTTGAAGGGGCTTTTATATTGAAAGTCACCGGATGCTTTCTGCTACTTCTGCGTCTGATTTCCGCGTATCTGAACTAATGAGAGATGATTCTGGAAGCTGCTCTGTCAAAAACAGACTCGACGCCCATATTTAGAGGAGAACTGCGACAGCGTGCTTCTGGCTCGAGCTGCGGGTCCCTGATGGCGACTAAACCATTAATTAAAACGATCTTCTTAAGTTTCGGAGGCCGCGCTGCACACGGAGCGCAGAGCAGACGGACCCGCTCTGAACTGCCTTTACTGACCAGGCGCAGCCAAATCCACGGATTATACAAATACATAAAGGACTTATATTATTTCTACGTCATGGATCACGCGCGTACCGAACCGCGGAGAGGGCACTGTGTTTCCTCTCTCTTTCGGTCCAGTTTGTAGGGTCCCATACAGTTTTTCCTCCCTCCACTTTAGTTACGTTATCACCATAAAGCTGTTATGTTCAACAGAAATACCAGTCCGGGCGGAACGTCCCTTGTGTTAACGTTGTGCAACAGAAAAAACATCCGGGCGGATGCGCAAAATGCCAAGAGTGAATTTAACGAATCCTCGAGGCAGTTATTTTGCCTCGAGCAATTTTATGAATCGAGTTACTCGAATTACTCGAGTAATCGTTGCAGCCCTACCCTGCATACATACCAAACCCAATTTTGGTGTCAAAATTGCATCTGACGCCCAAGGTTGGACACTTGGTCTCTAAAAAGTCAGACGCTTGATTTCCAGCGTCTTGACGCCCCTGACGCGCAGCGAGAGATGCCCAGCCAAGGCGCTCTCGACGCACCTCAGGAGGAGCCCCCCCTTTTTCATTTTCCTTTCACCGGTCTGTCTGCATCATGGCAGATGCAGTAGAGAGAGCGGCCCGGCTCTATGTGATAAATAAATAAAGTTAGGGAATGTCGTGACATCTCTGCTCTGTCTGGGTTCTCCAGGTGTTCTGAGTGATGAGTTTCACCATTTACTCCAAGAGCTGCGTGCTGGCGAGGGGCGCTTTCAGCCGTCTGACCTGGCCCAGTTTAACGTCCCGCTGTCCCGATGCGGGGCATCAATAAGCCTATTACATGCCATCAGGACAGCAGGTCATCAAACCGCCGTTCAGACACCGGGACCAGACACAGATCACAGTTTATCCGCCTCTGTCTTCAGAGAGAGAGAGAAAAGATCCCCCTGGTTCTTTTGGGTGTTTCCCGTCATGTCAGAAAATGTGTGACGCGCATAACGCGCGTCAAACGCTCAGAATTTTAAAACTCGCCCAGCGAAACGCGCATATCATGCCTGGACGCGCCGCACCCAACACACATAACGCACCGCAGGGTTTTCGACGCCTCCCCAACGCATGTCGGCCATTGACTTTGCATGTAAACCTGATGCCCTTGACACCCAAATCGCGCTTGGTGTGTACGCAGGGTCAGTCAGGCTGGTGTGCTACAACAACCATGCCACATTCAGAGCCATCTAAATCCCCTTTATTTCTCATTCTGATGCTCAGTTTGAACTTCAGAAAGTCATCAGGACCATATCTACATGACTAAATGCACCAAGTTTCTGCCATGTTATTGGCTGATTAGATATTTGTATTAACAAGCAGATGAACGGCTGGATCTTTTAAAGTGATGGTGAGTATACACATCTGTGTATTTATACATTCCTACACAAAACACAAGCGTGCATACGTAAACACACCTGCTCATCAATATGTGTGGAAGAGCTATAAAGCAGGCAGCACAAATCTGAAAACAACCATCCAACAGCAACAGCTCTGTAATTAGATTAGGGATCTGGGAGCCTTTTGCATCTACAAATGGTTATTGATCATGCAACAGGTGGGGGATGGGGGGTGTCAGTGTGTTCTTATGTGAAGGAATCTTCCTGTTTACGCATCTGTGTACACACTGAGAGGCCTCCATGTGCATTAATGCCTGTGTTTGCTTGTGTATATGCAGACTTACCTCAGTGGGTGTTTGTGTGTTTGTTGGTAGGAGGGTGGTGGGGAGCATTAATGGGTGACATTTACAGCTATTGTCTCCTCCATCAAACCGTGCTCGATCTCTGTGTCTTTAATCTGCTAATTAGACTGTAAGACCCCTGTTTGTTTCAAAAGACCACTGTGTAGATGCTAATCTGTTTTACAAGATAATTCCCTGACTGGGAGCTCTGACCTGCATGTCCCAGTGGAGCCTTTGTCATGCCTCACCACACCATAGCATGTTTTACAGTTTTCGGCAGAGACATGAAGTCTCGTGGTTGACAGATGGAGCTGAATCAGAATGCGTCCATAGCAAGGCTTTGTGTTGTTTGCATCAGCACAGGAACATTAACTGAAGCTCAACGGGCACGCTGACAGATGCACCCAGATGTGGTGGTGGGCCACAGTTTATTTTCATGAGGAATGTCAGAGCTTGTTTGTTGGACTACTCAAAATGACTGTTTGAGGTTACACAGGCAAGAAATGATCAATGTCAGAGTAGTTTTCAGAGGAAAATCACCACTGTACTTTCCTCAAATAGATGCTGAAGTCTTTATTTTTGTCATATTCAATCAGAAAAAGTCTTCTGGTACCACTGGTTTGTAACATGAATACAGAAATTGTTTGCTGTGAGGGGACTGTGTGAAAGGAAAAGTCAGGCTTCTTACTGAAATGTAGAAATGAATGAGGCATATTTTCTCCTTTGTGAAGCTGTTTTCATGTCTGCTCACTCAAGAGAACAGATTTCATGTCTCCATCAGCCAGCTGGAAAATGACATACTGGTCACCAGGAACAAGATGGATGCAGCTCATTGATTTTACACATTGTGTTTATTGTTTTTATTAAATAGTTATTGTTTTATTGCTTGATGTTTGTTCGGAGGTTTTATAGCGTTTCAGTTTAACTCACGTACATGGTCATCAGCAGAAAGACTGGTAAGGCTTACAGTCAATCAGATTTTCTATTTGTCAAATTCATTTTCAGAGGAAAATAATCCACATTTGGAGTGCCACTGAATGCATCTAATCATATGTGTTTCTTTAACTGTGAAACCTGAGCTCCCCCAATTGTGGGATGATGAGAACAGATGGTGTCAGTCTGTGCCAAAATGTCTATCTTGGAGACCTCACTGGTACTAACTGCACTGAAACCTTTCTAATTTAGTTTGATAGAGGCATAGAGATGTAGCTGCAACATTCCAAAGAGATATTAATATTTTTCCTGAGAGTGTTTTTATTTATTTAAATTATATTCATATTACACATATTTAACTTATTATTGAAAGATGAATATCACTAATTTTTTGTGAGTTGTGTATAGGCATACAGTATGTTAATCCCTGTTGTGAAATTTGGTCTCTGTATTTTGCCCATCTCTGGATTAACTGGAGAGCAGTGGGCTGTCACATCTCTGAGCTAAGGGTTGCTAAGGGCCCACAGTGTTTTAACCTTGGTGCCCTGCTGGGGACTCCAGCGTGGCACTGGACTTTTGACTGGTCCAGAGCCCACCTCTGTAACCACTAGGCTACCACTCCCCATTACAGGCAAATGGTATTATTTTTTCATTTGTGCTACGTCCCATCTTCATTTATTCTTCACCAGTAAGTCATACACTGACGTTCAGACCAAGAGCGACTAAAGCTGTAAAATCGCCGAAAGTCATTCACTTTCAATGGACAGAAGCGACAAGAGTGAATAAAGCGACAGAAGCGACAAGCTACAAAAGTTGAGCGATTAGAGCGACTAAACAAAGTTAAAAATAGTTTAACTTTATGCAAATTGGCTATGACACGTTTCAGCTGTAAAACCCTGACAACCAATTGGAATGTAGACATTGTTCACTTCCGGGAGTCCCCGGAAACAAACTCTGAACTCTGGTGCCGTATTTTGGTTCTGAGTCAAAATGACAACAGAAATGCTGATAACTGCCGTCGCTGACCACCCAGTATTGTATGACCTGACACTTTACACCTCTTCCGGAAGAGGTATCACGTGCCGTTGGTTTGTCCGATAAGTTGATATAATTATTTTTAAAATAGGCGCGAAACTTGCCTGCTAATCGAGCGCCTAGCATGCTATGTGAATGGGCCGATATAATTTATAAATATGGAAAGTACTATGTTATAACAATAATAATAATAATTGACAGGGATAAAAATACTTATTTCCCTTTTGTCCTTCGTGTTGACATTTAGTTTGAGAGTGAGAGATGAATGAGTGAAGATCTGCAGATGCAGATCAGTGAAGATGATGTACTTAACTAAGCTACAACATTATTTTGTTTTGGGGTGTAATTTAATCAGTTATGTCCAGACCGTTGTTTTTCAGTAGGAGAGGGATTTCTGGTTAATCACAGGCTACAACTTGTCAAAGCACTAGGCAGCAATCACGAAAAGCATCACTGCAAAAGGTCTGCTAATGGTTAAAAGCATACAGTCCTTTTAATAGGATATGCAAAATTGAACGTGATGTCATAAGCGACAAAGCAAACAGATTTTTTGTAGCAGCTATTTTACAGCTTTAGTCGCTCTTGGTCTGAATGCACAGTTATACTTACCAAATCCACATTTATGACTTTGCAAATATTCGAATGGACATTGTGGCTGTGAAGATGTACTCATTTCATTTTGGGGATGGCATTTTGAAGCAAAACTGTAAAATCAGGGCACAGGATAAAAAAGTTCAAATGCTTTAATTTTTAGTTTGTTTTTTAAGGGGTACCATGTAGCTTTTGATCCAAACATTAGCCTAATGTGAGTAATATTAAATGATATCTGGGAACAATAATAAGGGCTTGATACATGTCAGTGCTCTGAGGATACTGTCTTCAGAAACCAGACACTGACACTTAGATTGAGCGAATCCATCCATTATTGGATCATTTACCTGGAGCAGTTGCTTTACGGCTCCTCCTCTATAAAAACAGAAGGCTCTGCTTTGTGCCACTTGTTCTTCTCTGAGCCCCTAGTGGCCAAAGGTTACATCGTATCCCTTTCACAGAAATGCCAAGTAACAAGACGTTTCTCTTTTCTAATCAGGAAAAAGTAACTTTTGCTCTAAAAACCCATGAAATAATTGACTTTAAATTTCATCTTCGTAGTACGGAGCCCCTCTGATGACATGGACAGAAAAAAAAGTTGGCAAGATGTCAAGTCGTGGCCACGCATTAATAACTCGTGGCCACGAGTTAATAATGCGTGGGAACGAGATAGTATAATTCGTGGCCACGAGTTATTAATGCGTGGGAACGAGATAGTATGTCGTGGCCACGAGATAGTATTAGTCGTGGCCACGAGTTATTAATGCGTGGGAACGAGATAGTATGTCGTGGCCACGAGATAGTATTAGTCGTGGCCACGAGTTATTAATGCGTGGGAACGAGATAGCATGACTGTCATGATCTCTGGCTGTGGTGTTTTTGTTTTAGGTGGAGTGGGCAGGCTTCCAGGAAGTTTTGGGCAGAGACTGGAGTAATTCCATTCCACACCTGCAATCAATCAGCTCGTTGCTGCTGCTGACTATATGAGGACCTGCAGGAGCTCCAGTCTTTGCCAGATCGTCTCTCTACCTCAGTGGTAATTCGGTCTTTCTTGTGTGCGCTCCTCCGGCTGATTTTGCAACCATTCTGCTAGATCTTGTGCTGTTTGTGGACAGTTTTATTGCAACCCTGGATCTCTTATCTTCCTGGATTCCTCAGTTCCACGCCTGCCTGCTCGCCCTTCCACTTATCTGGACCATCTACATCACGGCTACCTACCTTCCCCCCTCTGCTATTGGAACCCTCCAAGAGATCAGTAAGCTCATACCACAAAATCAGTCCTTCTGTTCCTGCTGCCTTTGGATCCAACTAATCTCCGCTCTCTGCCCACAGAACCAGTCTGGAATCCAGATTACAGTTGTCTAAAATAAATTCTGTCATTGCTATCTGCTTTTGGGTTTTCATCCTTGCAATCGGCTGACTGCCGTGACAATGAGTCGTATAAGTAGAGGATATAGACTTGATTTCATATTATTTCAAGCTTGGAATGAACTATAATAATATCCTGCGATCTCTTGCAATCAAACACAGGGTGGTAATTAGTAAGAGACGCTTAATTCGGGTGCTGAAAGCATACGGATTGAGACGTAAACAGTACGCGGACATTGGTCAAGTTATTGACTCCATCCAGAAGGAGCTGCAAGGACCCGGGAGACTGCATGGTTATAGGTGGATGTGCGGTTTCCTCGCATCTCTGGATCCACCCGCGTCCCCCCCATTAGGATCAGAAATACATGTGGGCTTTAGAGGGAGCCTTATTTTCGCAAGTAGCTTGCGTGCGCACTGTGCAGTCTTGTATGCATGAGGTCAAAAACAGGGTAACTGTCACGAACATTCGGCTACTAGTCTACTGTATGCAGCTGATTTAAAAACATATTACAGACGGACGGAAAGTCTTTTAACTCATTCACTGCCATTGACGTCTATAGCCGTATACAGCGGGGCAAAAAAGTATCACAATTTTCACCAGATATCGCCAGATTGTCACCAGATTGTGTTCAGGTCAATAGCTCTACTCGAAATATATTTTGGAAGAAAAATGTTGACATGTTCAATACTATTTCCCTTGCTGTATATGGCTATAAACGTCAATGGCAGTGAATGAGTTAACAACCACAGAAAATAAACAAACAAACAAATAAATAAAAGAAACAAGTGGTCACTATTGGTTCACAGTACACAATAAACAATGTTGCTGTCCAGGGTGCTGAAAGAAACGGATCACCTGCGTTTTTTATATAATGTGTAATAAATCAATTCATTTAATTTACAAAATATCAGGAACCTCAAGATAAGGTAATATAACCTGAAAGTGGACTATTTGTAGATTTCCCCTTTGTGGGGTGTTTCCAGGAGAACAAACTTCGAACTCTGCACCCAAACAGAATGTTTTCTCTGTAATCTGCGTCATCCTGATGTAACAGCGCCAACAAAAAGGAGCAACCTTATGTCCAGGAAGTCACCCCAGAAAAGGCCTTCATCTTTCAGCTCTCCGAAGAACTGTATCCAGAACTCCATTCCTTCTTTGCATAGGAAATAGGACAAAAGCTGAAAGATCGCTCCATGGCGCACGCCGCGGCGCACCACACAGCGCCTGATGTGGTCGACAACATCTGTTAACATGGGCGCAGAAATAAAACTGCATTGCTTCGGCGCGCTTCCACATGCAGTGTGTCCTTAAAGCAGCCTTCGGTTTAGCCTCCGGGCTTGACGCTGAGCGGACGCCAGTGGATCAGAGATGAGAGGATTACCCGCATATCTGTAGCGGAGAGGGCGGGGGTGCAGAGGGTGCTGCCGCCCTGGGCCCACGGCTAAGGGGCCCACTTGCCCACGTCATACATACCCCACATGACCAAAGGAAAAAAGTGAAGATGCAGTTGTTCTCTTACAGCAGTACTTGCAAGGATATTAGTGTAAAAACTTGAAAAACAGGATGGATGGAATTCCCTTTTTCCTCAGTCTCCCATTGTTAGCTTGGATCCTCTCGGTGCTGCTCCTCTCTGGACCCGCTGCTGCGCTGAAGCTGCTGGTACTGTGCCACAGAACTGATGGAAGCTGAATCTTTAAGACAGACTGGATAACTGGTCCAGAGCTTTGGAGCTGCCACTGAAAAAAGCACGATCACCCTTTCTGACTTTGCTGGGAGAGGGAACAGTTAAGAGCAGTTGATCAGAAGATCTGAGGCATCTGGTGGGATTGACAGGCAGAGGAGTTCAACAATGTATGGTGGTGGTGGTAGGGTTGGCACCTCATTTTGACCACCTTTCTTAGCTGAAAACACAAGATTTGACAACAGAGTTTATTTGCTTGTCAAATGCTACATTTGGGTCAAAGAGGACTCCAAGATTTCTGGCTTGCTCATGGATCCTTGCTGAGAGAGGTACCGAATGACTGGCTACATCATATCCTGAGTGAAATCTGGAGGACCAAACGCACTAACTTCCGTTTTGTCTTCATTTAGTTGAAGATAGCTGTTTGACATCCAGCTTTTAACCTCATGAAGGCATGCAGTAACAGATTGGATTGAACTTGGGGTTTAATGGGAGGTATTTGAGTATTGTCAGCATAACAATGAAATGAAATATGTTTTCTGAAAAAATAGCCCCAAGCGTGATAATGTACATAGTAAAGAGAATTGGACCCAAGATGGAACCTTGGGAAACCCCACAACCTAGAGGAGCAATGAGGAGAATTTATTATCTACCAGAACAGAGAAAGACCAATCATTTAAATAAGAATTGGACCATAAAAGGGACATATGCCAGTTTTGTAACAGAACAATGATAAAATTATTCTTGTTAACTCCATTTTTTCATTGCAACGTGATCTAACACAGTGATTCCCAACCTGGGGTCCCTGACCCCAAAGAGCACAGTAGGTCCCTAAAGCTTCAATTGTCCAGAGCCAGTGTGAATAAAATGTCCACCGAGCAAGATAATAATAGTTACGGATTTTTAATTAGTCTAAGTTTTTATTTAGTTTTGACTTTTTGTTTTTCAATTGAGTTAGTTTTAGTTTTTTGAGCAGGTTTGCTAGGTTTTTATTTTTTGGAAAATGCTTAGTTTTTTTTTTTTTTTTTTATTAGTTTCAGTGTTTTAGTTTTTGGGGCTTTTTTTTTCGTACATTATACGTATTTGTCTGGTGTGACATTCAAAATCATCAGGAAGTCATTTGGAGTAAAACCAGTAGAGCCCGGTAAATGGACTAGATAGAAACAAATTTCATAGCAACTCAAAAGGCTTATGTGTTAAAGTCAGAGCTGGTAATACTGCTCAGAAACACTTTTTGTTATACTGGGTAAGATGGTCCTTCCATCCTGGCAGTAGTCAATACATGATGTAAAAAAAGGAAAAAAAGTCAGACCTCCGTGAGAGCTGCAGTTCTGTAAAAACTCTGACCAACCCCTGCCATCCGCACCGAAAGGCAGGAATCGGTAATTCGTAACTTATAGAAAGAACGAACTGATGCCTTTATGTCTCGTCTCTGTCCCTCCCCTCTCTCTGTCCCCCACGTGACCCCCCTGTGTGCCGCTCACTGTAAACAAATGTAGCTAACGGACTGCTAACTGCTGCTGCACCAAAAAACCAAACTAAGACGAAACAACAGATAAGGATTAAGTCTTGGAGGCGTTGACATTTGCAGTGTGGACTTTCTACACTGCAGAAGGAGCTGGAGGTGAGTGGATTAAAGCTTTTTAAAAAAGCTCTTTACTATCAAGCTAACAAGCTATCCACTTGGCTGTTATCGTTAACCTGCTCATAAAACATCACCATTCACGTCCCTGCACTCTGAAGATGTGGTTTCGGGTGGTGTGTTTTTTTTAAAACACTTGCTGAAACCGTTATTCCAACATTGCCAACCCTAGCTTTAAGTAAATTTACAAACTAAAACTAAGGATGTTTCTGCAACAATTTTAGTTAGTTTTGAAAAGACACAATACAGTTTCAATTAGTTATATCATTTTAAAAAAACTGTCGTTTTCATTTTATTTCAGTTAACGAAAATGTTTTTTAAACTTAGTTTTCGTTTTTCATTCGTTTTAGTAAACTATAATAACCTTGCCACCCAGAGACAAAATGATGACAGGACAGGAAAGGACTGAGCCAGAAGGCATCATTTGTGGTGAGAAGCTAGCTAATCAAAGCATAAAATCAAGCATGGTTTCAGTACAAGGCAGGGAAGGGGGTCCATGGTTCTTTGGTTGTTAGATAAAGGGGTCCTCAAGGAAAATAATTTGAAAAATACTGATCTAACCAGTCAGAGTTGAGTCAGCATCCATGCTGTCAGAATAGGGACTGTTGCACCAGACTTCACCTTCAGTTCCTTCCAGACTACGTCTCGGAGCACATTTATGAGACACCAGGGAGAAAAGAATAATCATATTAGTGTGATCAGACGCAGTGAGTGCATTTTGTTGAGCTTCAGTAGTTGATGAAGTTGCACATGCAGCCCAACGGGAGTATTGACAACCTGCATGGCATTGGCTTTGTCACATATCCTCAGTCAGCCGGTAAGATGAAAACATCTCAAGGTTGCAGCTAAATGCTGCTGGGTAATGACCTTGTACCTTAAAGAGCGAGCCAGCCTTTTTTATTCAATTTAAACGGTGGTATTTCTGAACGCACTGCGATACCCTCAGGCCTGCTCCGGTCACAACATCAGAGTTATCTTCTACCAGAGGCTGGAAACTCATCTCCTCCAGAGGTGCCTCGTGTCGTCGCTTTCCCACTGAATCATATCCCCTCTCCCATATCTCTCCCCTCTACTGGCTATAATATGCTCTTATCTTGAATGTAACAAAAGCCTTTTCCCTCGCTTCTTTCCTTTCATTTTTCCTTATTTCACTTTTAAATGCTCCTCTCTTCACTCGTATAATTCTCAGGACATTTTTGTCCTCTGTGGAAGTGAAAACAGAAAACCTTTTCAGGTTAATCATTGTTTCAGTCTTGTGATTTTGCAGCAGTCAAGCTGTTTTCTCTGATTGCAGTAATCATCACCTACGCACAGCCAATGGACCTTATTTCCAGTCATATTTTGTTGCTCTCAGTCAAACATTTAACATTCAGGGACCTGCAGAGAATATTTCCAACTGTCTGGGCCCTGCAGACTGTGGCTGAAGGTGAGTCTGAGGACCAATAATTCACCCAAGTAGATAAATAAATTCATAAATGAAGCTGTTGGTGTGAGAAGAGCTAGTTTTCTTTGCTGAAGGCCTCCACCTACAGACCTTTATAAACTATACAGTAAACTGTATTCAATGCATCCTGTGGCTTACAAGGTCAGTTGCATGCTAGATGTCTGCAGTAAGAACAGTTTATAACCCGGATTCTCCCACTGTTATTGCTTGTTTGCTGTGCAAAGAACAGATCCAGAGTCAGATTAGAGCATAAATGGTCTCTTTTAGCTGACATCCTTAGACTGCTAACAATGCAGGGACTTACTCTCATCTTCATTAGCTACACAAAATCTCTGGAACACACTGCTGCAACTACATTTAAGCTGCTGATGGAGTGGAGCGCTTTAGTTTAGCAATAATCTGTCATGGAAAGTTTAAGAGGGTGGTTTCCCAGAGCAGTAACCACATTAAACAGTTCAAAACCACATCAATAAGAACTGCTCATAAATGTACAATAAGCCGTGCAATAAGTCGGTCTGTGCAGTAACTGTTTATAAAATCATTTTCATTCTCTTCAGCTGCACTTTTTATTGTTTTTATTCTGCTCATTTGCACAAATCCATTGTATTTTATTGCACTATTATCTAAAAAATTTTCTATTTTTACGGTTCTCTCTGTTTTATTTTATTTAATTCTTGTAAATATTTTAAAAGAGTCATCGCCTGGGAATTGCATTTTTCAATATTAAAACATGTAATCTGGTGGTGGACCTCATTTAAAACTTGACTGAAATTCTGGAGTTGGAAAGTGACTAAGTCTTTGTCTTTTTGGCCCATTGTTCAAACCAGAATAGTCCACAAAGGTGCACTCTCACAAAACGAGATTTGATTCTGGTCCATTGTTTATGTAATCAAAGAAGGCTAGGCTATGCTATGCTATCTGCCTCGCATCCACTCCTCTTCCACCACCTGAAATCACCTTTTTAGCTGCTGTGGCACTTCCCCATCACTGAAGGTGTGTGTGACGTGTGTGACTACAACTAGTGTTGAAGTCAAGACCACACCACCAAGACCAAGACATTACTCAGTCTTGAACAATGTCTTGGTCTTGGTCCCTGGTCTTGGAAACGTCTTGGTCTCAGTCTCAGTCTCAGTAATGTCTTGAGCCCCATTTCCACCCGCGGGTCTGGGTTGGGTCGGACCAGACTGGATCGTGTAGGTTTTTGGTACAGATGTGTTGATTTCACGTTGCATCCCCACAGCAAACTGTACCCTTATCCTGGAGGCGGAATGTTAACTGGATAGCATTACTATGTGATCGCATGACATCATCGCCGTGCAGCGCCTTTTAACCAAAATGCCACACCACACGAGACAGAAACAAAGGAGTCACCCCTGCCTTGTTTTTACAATGGGTCACGCGGGAAGTGATGGATTTTTCAGTGAATTAACAGATTGCTGTGTATTAGCTCCACCTCTTTGGTCCGGATCAGGAGTGCCAGTACCCCTACCGAAGGGTACTGAGAAAGTAGGCTGGGTCGGGTCGGATATAAGGGTACCCATCACAGTTTTTATATGTGTAGACACAAAAGAAATGTGGACCTATCTGACCTGACCCGACCCAGACCTGCTGGTGGAAACGGGGCTTTGGTCTTGGTGGTGTGGTCTTCACTACAACCCTAGCATGTGGACACTCTCCCACTCACATACTGTACACACACTGACCTGCCTGGCCACACATTAAAGTTATCCCACAACTGTTTCATTAGTTTCCAAGCTGATGTGCAATCAGAGCCAGAAACAAATATGATTTGATATTGTTTAGTCCATTGTTTACATTCCATGTTCGTCTCCTCTGGTGCAGAAATAAGGAATGTGACATGCCCGTTCAGACTGTGGTCAGATCAGATATGTATCCAATTTAGTATGAATGTGGCCTGAATGTCAGATACCATGTGACTTGTGCTGTTCACACTAGCTGGGTTTCCATGACACGTGGAATTTTGCAAAATATAAATATCGCAGTTCAAAACATTTTGAAAAAACTATCAAATATCACAAAAAAGTTTTAATGCTCTCATGAGGCGGATTTTCAGACGTTTCGATGAAGCAGTTTTTCGCAAAAGTGTAATGGAAACACTTTTGTCACATTTATGCCATCAGGCGTGACGTAGTGGAGTAAGAGCTAGTAACGTATTCCTTCTTTATCATGATGAATATGATCACTGACAAGCATTAACTGTGAAATCAAAGTGATGGGGGACGTTTTATCAGTCACATATAGGCCTAGCCTATGTGGATATGGTTTAAGTTCTTCATGGATTAATGACCGGCCACGAGCTGTTTATGTCATTTCCACACATTTTTAACACCACGACTCGATTTGTTCCAACGTGTTAATTATGTCACGATTCCATAATGTGTGACCACGGGAGAACCTCTTATGACTGCGCCTTAGTAGTCAACAGCTGTATCACGCACATCAGTCAGGAACTGGTAACCGCATATAAGTGAAATACAAGCAGGGCTTGACATTAACTTTTTTGCTCACCAGCCACTGTGGCCAGTGGTTTTCCAAAGTTACTAGCCACTCAACATTTTCGATAGCCACAATTTTGTTGTTCAGAAAAGATGTTTAATAGGATTAAAGCTGACTATGGCTGACAAAAGTTTACTTAAACTAGATTTACAAACTTTTTAAACAGAAATGTCTCTTGTACACATTCATATGAAGGCTACATAAAATATTTAACACTCCAGGTCATTACCAGTCATTCAGCTCTGATAGGGTTCTGTGTAAAGCTCCTTTTATATGAAAATATGCAGCATACTGTACAAAGTAATAAAAAATGTGGTTTCTTTTTGCATTTTAAAAATGGTGCAGGGGAGTAAAAGATTAATTTAAAAGATAAAAACTGAACTGGAAAAAAATCTGAAAAGGATCCCTGTCTGTTTCAGTATTTATTTACAGCAGTAGACTAAATAGGCAACTACAGAGAGGAAAAAATCAAAGCAAGAGAAACCTCTAGAAGACTGCTGCTACACAGTCTAAATCTGAGCCACATTCAGACAACTCGTGCTTTCTCATGTTGAACATAAACTAAGCGCTGCAGGTAGAACTGTGAAGATCGGACGTGCAGAAGGAAAGTTAGGAGTCCCCTTAGGAAAGCCGATCTCAGCTAGCAGTGCCCCACTTCCCAACTGCCCCCTCAACAGGAACCGCCACAAATGGGCCAATGAGCAAACACTGTGTGCAGGCAGTGCTCATGGGAGTTGTAGTCTTTTAGTCTAAAATTTTAGTTTGTTTATTATTTCAGATGCCGTTTGAGAAAACTACAATTAAAATGTAAATAGAATTCAACCGGCCAAACTGGCTCATTGGAGTGGCCGTTTACTCGCCACTGCTGAAATTCACCCGCATTGGCGGGTTGGCGGGTGTTAATGTCAAGCCCTGAATGCAAGATCAAGAAATGAGATCCACATGCCAAAATTTGGTCATGAGGGGTTTTTAATTTGTGTTACATTTCGGGCGTCTATCCTGGAAGTCGCCACGAGTGTTTTTTTCCTGCCAATGTGATCGGAGGGCTCCGTATATCCAGACATTGTCTCTGAATTATAATCTGTTTTTACCTCCTGATGCGGAGCTGCAGTAGCTCTAAAACGCAATTGTACTTTTTCGAAATTTAAGAAATATCGCTTTTATTTTTTTTAAAAGTGCAATGGAAACCCAGCTAGTGACAGAAACAAACTGTATATGGATCACATTTGAAGGAAAAAAACCCAAAAAGAATCTGGTCACATTTAACTGATGAGTGAATAGAGCCAGATCAGAACTGTAATGTTTACATTGACGCTGAAAAGGTTATTCTGATCATGATGCATGTTTAAATCCTTCAAATGTTTGAAAGGATTAAATCATCTTTACATGCACAGAATATTCTCACTTTCCAGGAACAGCAGTAAAAGAGGAAACAGGGATTGTTGATGTGAACAAACGCTGCTGGATGTGCGTAGTTACTGTCTTACAAATTTTAGTCTCTCCTCCCTGAACAATTTTAACCCTTTGGCAATCCTGTGGGTCTCAGGCAGGATGCTGTGGCTGTTCCTGCAGGATTGCAGGAGTGCCAGGGGGTTGTTCTAATGACTCATGGGGACTCAGCCCCAGCCATGTCAGTAACATGTTATTACAGTCAGGGTGATTGTTTCCCTTCTGCTCCCTCTTGTATAAAGATTGTAAGTTCTTCCTTCTCCTGCAGTATTCCAGATCATCTGTTTTAGCCTTGAGCAGAGTAATTTGCATGATGACTGAATTCCAGTGCTGTTTCTGATGTTTTAAGTGTCTCTCTGTCTTAGTGATGGCAGCTTTGGCTTCTTTGATGTGGGTTGCATGGGTCAGTGTCGTGTTTTACCTTCTTGCTTTCACTCTCCAGTGCACCATGGCATTTGCCATTCCTTTCAGTCATCAATGTTTTCCAACGTCAGAGCAGATTGATTTCAGCCCGCTCTGCACTTTGGCTACACTAGTCATGTTTGCATCTGTATTGCTCAAAGGGCTCAGTGGAGTTGTTTTAGTGCCCATTTTGCATCTGCCAGAAAGAATTTCAGATTGTATCACAGTCTAAGCTTTTGACATATCAAATGCTGTCTTTTAAAAGATGTTAACAGCTTATATAAGGGTTTATGTGGAAAAATAGCACACAGTTTTGAAGCTTTCCCGCAACAGTGCCAGCTTGGAGTTTGGTCACATAACTTTCTTGATTTCAAGTTCTTTTTAAAATGTCAGGAGTATTTTTGCATTTACCCAGCTTTGTTTTGGTCCTGTGGTCTTATGTTAGACATAAAGTGCAGGGTTGCCGATGAATCAGTGATGCACGTTAAAGGTAAATTCCGAAGTCCCCCACCGTTTCTGTTCGTAAACACTATTCAAACCGAGTGCCCTTCCTCACGCAAATGGCCGCCGCCTACTCAGCTTCAAGTATTTCCTTCAAAGCTCAGAAGCGGGTAAAAGCCAAACCAGTGTTAACCTTAGTTTTCCAATGTGCACTATCTAAAGCTCTTTTCACCACAGAGTACTTCCTTTTCTTCGCTGTGTCTGCCGTTTTTTCTTTTTCTTCAAGAGTTCAAGGGACTGGCGTCTGCTCCAATCATGAGCTTATTCCCACATAGGATCGTGCCCTTAGCTCTGTCACTGGCTGGCGATATATACAGAAATCTCCAGCCAAAAATGTCCCAGATGCACCAAAACAAAGGGAAAAGGCAAATTACAGACAGGGGGAGAGGGAGTTGCAAATAAACTCCCCACTGCACAAGAGTGGAGGCCCAAAGGCGCGGATCGAGATGGATTTTAGATATTAAAAAAGTGCTCCACAGTCTTGCTCAGCATGAGGGTGAATAGAAAATGAAATTCTGTGGGCGTTGGGTGTCCCTTTAAGGACCTTGCTCAAGGTCCATGGTGGTGGTGGTCTGGCCTCGGCAAAGCCCACGGCATTACCACTAGGCTACCCACTACCAAAGTACAAAGTTAGTAGTATATTTCAGTTCAAAAAGTAGAAATAATGCATAAACCATGACAAAGTACATTTGTCCCTTTGAAATGTATATTTAGATGAATATAATGACATTGAAACAAACATACTGAATATTGTTCTTATACCATAAGTGGTTAAAATTTCAGATATATTTTGTTCACCAACCTGTGCGAACACAAACTTTAATTATGATAAAGTCTTAAGTCAAATTCTATCCTGGATTTTTCACTAAATAATAATTTAAATGAAAAATGAATCAAACATTTAAAAGACATGAAAATTCATTTAGATTAAGCAATTGATGATGCACCCATCGCAATTCCCAGAAAGCATGGGTAACATTATTGGTAACATTTGACCTCAATGATGACCTAGTTGGTCAAAACCATTGTTTCTAGTTAGTTTGTTTGTTTGTTTGTTTTTTTTTACATTTTTGAATGTATGTATAAAAGCTTTTAACCGTTAGGAATTTACTCTGGAGAGTGCCTTTGGTTGCTTATTTGTAGGGTATTCATTCCTACAAGCTAAGCGAATGTTTGTTTTGTTTTTGTTTTTATTTAGGCAAAATAGTCCTGCATACAATAAAAAATACATTATTATCACTACTGGTATTGGTGCTACTGGCAATTTGTTTACATTGCATTGGGTTGAGGTCAGCTCCCAAAAAATCACACACCACTAACACACACACTGTAGATACACAGTATATCTCAGTATTGTTATATTCAAATCAAGCTGGAGCAATTTGCATAGTTTGAGTCACAAGAACTTCGTATATTCTGCTAAAATAAGTGGGCATTTTTTCAAAGTTGTTGCACACTACACTAAAGGCACGTGTGCCCAAGGTGAGGCCCGAGCCTGTTGAGTGTGGCCCGCTAATCAATTATCAATAATAGTGTTCCCAATGGATGTCCCACAAAGCACATTACCTATGTCCATAAGGCAAGAGCAATACATTGTATTCAATGCAATCCCTCATACCAGATATGCTGGAATGAACATATGGAGAGGTCCTTGGCGAGGTCTATCCAGGTCAACCTGGATTGGTGAGTGTTGCGTTTGATGGACAGGGAGAGAGTGACGGGAATATATGGACAGTTAACTCATGGTGCAGAACAGAACAGAGGGTGCCGCAAAGCCAATGGGAAATATGTAAATAAGCTCATCTACCAGGAACAGACAGAAAAATCAAGTACATATTACTTGATTAGACAAGTATGTGGGTAACAATGACAGAAAACTCAATGTGCGGAAGTAAATTTGAAAAACTAGCATAAATTAAGTTTAATGCACTAATTAATCTAGTTAAGGACATTGTTTGCATTGAGTGTCCACTGCAGCTGAGTTTTATCAGCATCTTGAACAGACATCAACCTGTGTTTATTCTCATCAGTGGAGGAAGCTTCACTTGCACATATTGAACACAACAAAGACTGAAATACAAAGCATGTGTGTCATTAATGGGTGTTGGTAGACTGTGTGTCGTACATGTACACAGTTGAAACACAACACAAAGGCACAAAAAGCCTGCAAACATGGAAACAAAACAACCTGAAATCAATAAGAAACAAAACAGCCATAGAAAGCATAGAGATGCACACACACACACACACACCCTGTCATATTAGGCCTTCTGTGTTTCTCTGCCCCATTTCTTTCTGCCAGGGCTGAGATGAAATATTAACAAGGAGGACGGCACCGTAACCCACATACTGTTTCCTCTGCTGCCAATTTAACTTACTGCTTTAACGGGCACGGGAGCGGAAAACACACACAAACACACACACAAGCTGAGGATGCTGTGCTGGTCTTGTCATGAAATAAGCCACACACAAAACCCACTTGACCTAATATTCCACACAGAGGACAAAATCCAACACGGATCACCATCAGCATACAGAGCACACTTTTCCAGCATCTAAATGACAGAAATCAGAAACGCTGCAGTCCCTAAACACACACACACGATCAAAGTGTGCACTGCATTGATACACCGCAGGATGCCCCTACACATCTCTCACGAAAGCTATTTTGCTTCATCGACTTGTGAACACCCGCCGAAGATGGAAAGTCGTCCTCACGGAGCGGCCCGTTTATCTTTCTTGTAGATGGATTGAATATAGTGTGAAGTTTTTCCATCACATGCTCATCAGATAATCCGACACACTCTGAATACCTGCCATTCAATAATCAATTTGCGTGCTATCTTTTAAATTACACTGTCAAACCTTCTCTGAGCTTCTGCTGCTTATTCTCCCCGAACATCTGCTGTTCAGCCATTCCTCTCTCCGCCTCTTTCCTCTTCTCCATCGGGCAATTATAACAGTTAAAATATAATAAGTAGCATATTTTCCAGAATGAGGGGAGTCATCTTTAGAGGTGAATATGGTGCAGAGGAAGCAAACAGGATTTGAAGCTAGCTCTCTGGGAGAGCTAGTTGTCACTTTTCATTACATCCGGTCACGTGGAAGCAGTTCCGGCTTGCCCAACGCCTCACCAGCATCCAAACAAAGAGGCGACGATCTGCAGAGTTCCCTTCTTCCCCCGTCCGTTTGCATCTGTTGTTCTAATCACAAGTGTACCTCTGTCCTGCTTGTGTTTTCTCTTTGTCTCTGCACTATTTTGTCTGCCTGAACTGTAGAACTACAGAAGAGGGAGAAGCTTCTCTGAGCAACAGAATTGAAATGGGTGATTCAGTCAAGTCAGTCGATTCATTTTCTGTATAGACAATGAACGTCTGGAGGAGCCTCCGAATCCACCCTCCAAACCCACACTCCGTTTGACCTAGAATACATGCAAAGGATACATGCGATGTATCCTTCGTGGCCTCACCTATCCCAGAATTCATTGCACACAAGATGGGAGTAAATAAGCAGCAGAGCTTACAATATTACAAGTGTAATATTTGGATTTTTTTGTGGATTTTTAAGCATTAAGTATATACCCATTAGAAACAATGTGGGAAATTTAAAAATATGCGGACAAGCTTAAAAAGAGTTTTTGCTTCAGAAAATGCATTTGTTTGACAATATTCAGGTGTTAACGGTTATTGGTGTGTTAACGTTCAGGTAATGAAAAGGAATAAAATTGCTGGTCCCAATTTAGTTTGTACAACGTATCTGAAGAAAAAAGTGGAAAGAATGACCTCACTAGATAGCTGTGGAGTTTGCGGTTGCTATGCAATGTGACAGGAGCACTATGGGAAATTCTCATTGGCTAGGATGTCCCATTTCAGCAGCCTACTGTTTCAGGACGCTGCTTCAGGGTGCGTGAACTTCGTAGCACACTGCGTAGCCTACGTCGGCTTGCACACTTCGCAGTGTGCAGACTGCAACATGAGACACACTTATAGTGTTTGAATCCACTGCGACCATCTTTTTGCTGTATCAAAATTATATGATACATGTATGCAGCGTCAAATGTCGTCACATTCGAAGGACTGCATGGGAAATTTGACCACTGAATCGCAGCACATTATGTAGCACACATCCTGTTCAAGGCAACGGAGAGAGACGTGGGTGGGCTCGTTCTTTTTGGTGTTTAATCCTTCATCACCCATTAGTATTAAAAAACTGGACATGCATGTTTATTCTTTCACAATTCCTGCCCCGAGTTCCTTTAAGTTCATGTTGCCTATCTATTGTCTCCAAACCATTTAGCTCTGACATCAAGAAGACATTCTGGTCCAGACAACTGCTGCTCACTGGACATTTTCAGACCATTCTCTGTAAACCTTAGAGATGGTTGTACAGTAGGCCTATATGAAAATCCCAGTAGATCAGCTGTGCATCACCACCTTTAATTTTCTAGCCTTTGACTGTGTCATCTTCACATTTCAGGAAACGATTTACTTTATGTAATTTTTATTTTATTTCAGACACATCATCCATATTGGCAAAAAAAAAAAAAAAAGGCCAAACTTTTTGACTGGCTGCAAGTTTGTTGCTGTGATCTGTTTTTCTGAAGTATATGATCGATTATATTATTAAATAATCAGTTTCTGCAACATCTGAACCAAATGAAGATAGATATTTGCTGAATGTTGACTGCAGAGTTCTGTGCTGTAGTTTCTCCTGTTATACCTCACCTGATGTACAGTCTGGTTGCGTAAATAAATGCTGCTGCTGTTTGTCTGTCTGAGAATTGGTTTGACTTTAACTGAAGGAACTGAATAAAGGGTTGTCCATACAGGGCCGAAGTACAGCAAAACCGTCAAAAAAATTTAAGAAATTTAAGGTTCCAAGGTGGAAAAGTTTGAAACCTCGACGGGTTTGTGTTTCATGGGGACGGCGGGAGGGGGGGGTGACAACACACGTTGGTGTCGTTCACATAAACAATTAATTAATCACAACAGCAATGGCGTCGGTGAGCAACTGTTTTCAACTGTGTTGAAAACTTTAGCGTTTGCCTCGTAAATCCTCGGCCGTTCTGCTCTTCCTTTGTTGATTTCCAGCAACATGAGTCTTTATTTGCACATGCGCTGTGTCTTGTTCTAGGTTTGAAGTGTTACTTAATCATCATAACACCACCCACAGCCTTGTATGATGTGCTACAGTGGTTTCATGGGGATGGTGAAACCTTTCCCCGGATTTCTGCTATCGGTTTCACACCTAAACTGGCTTCAGCTCCGTGTGGACTAGGCCTAAATCACAAGCTGCTGCAGTGTTTTAGAAGCTGAGACTCATCAAAGGTTAATTTTTGACCATTCAGAGTGCCAACTCTTTTCCTTCTGGCCCATTTTCTTTGATTTTTAACCTGTAAGAAAAAAAAGTTTAAAAAAGGAAGAGTGGAATCAGCTCATCCTTTACTGCTTTAAGTTTTGATTAGACCACTAAACCAAAAGCAGATTTTATTTTCACCACTTCCTCTTTGTTAGACTTGGTGTTGTGTTTCCAAACTCTCTCTCTTGGTTCCTCCATCTTCTTCTATGGTGCTACTTTCCCCATGTCTCTTCCCTCATTGACACCTCTCTCATGTCTGGTTATAAATATTGAACTGGCAGCCCTCCTCTGCAGCGAACGCTCTGTCTAAAGATGTCTGGAGCCGTGAACAGCTCCTCCAGCAGCCGGTCCTCTCCCTGAGCTCAGATGTTGCAGCGGCGCTCCGATCGGGAACAGGCTGGAAGTCTATTATGCCGGGTAGAGCTGGAGTTCACAGACAGTCTGCTGACCTCTCTGTCAGATCCCATCATGTCTGCGGGAAAAGTCTGCAGATGTCCAGTTTCATCCTCGTGGCGGTTTCTTCGGCAATGCTGACATGTTCCAGCAGTTTACTGTAGGATCTGGATTACTCTGTCAGATTATCTTCTATTTAGTTTAAGCTAAGGTATGATCCTATTGGCTGTTAGGAAGAAGTCTCTGAAAGCAGGCCTAATTGGAAAACAGAGCACATCAAGTGGAAAAATCTTAGCCTCAGCCTTTAAAACAAAAGTTTGTTTGGCTGAGAAGACACTTGAGGATATCAGTGTACCAAGTCTCTGAAGGTCTGACCCAGGAAACAACACTTTTATCCTGCTTCTGGACTTCTTTTCTGCTGATGCTGCACCTTTGCAAGGCCATGCACACAGATACACTGATTTTAGGACACTTTTAGATCAGATGAACTCTTTTTTTTTTTTTTCAAACTACTGCAACTCTTTTGCTTGTACATGTTGTTTTCAACATTTGCAGGTCACTCACCATCTAGCAAAGATCTAACGTCAGATCAGACTACACTTACTAGATCCTTATGCTGGTCTTGCTGATGACACTGCATTCTGGGGAAGGGCTGCACAATATATCACAAATTTATCGTCATCGCAATATTAGCCCACACAATACACACATCACAAAGATGGCCTAAACTGCAATATTTAATAGTGTCTATGTGCAGTATGTTATTTTAAGGCAGTAACCTGATATTTCTACAGTTGGAGCTGTACGTTCTTGCATTGTGTGCATCAATGGCCAATCTAATGGACTTTTCTAATGAAACCAAGTTTTCTATGGAAATAAAGTTCTTTGTTTGTTTCCTGTTATCTCAATAGGCTACCAACTATGGTGTCTGAAAAACACTGCATATCCATGTATCTTATTTATCACGAAACATATTGTCATCACAAGTCTTAACAGTGTTATTGCTTATCACGAGAATTCCTATTATCATCTAGCCCATGTCTAGGGATGTCCCAAATATTTGATTTCACAGTTAATCCCAGTAATAAACATCAGGATTGAATAAAAAAAAAAAAATCTTTAATAAAATCACTTTCCATGAAGGATTACATCTGAACCTTCTCAGTATGGAACAAAATCAAAGTAACAACATCCACGTTACTATTCATGTTTCATTGGTTTGGTTCTCGGAGCCTGCCTTGTTATTACACGTTTTTATGTCAGAGTTCGTAAATCAGGTTTTAACCAATCGTAACACCTAAAACAAAACAAACATGCCACATCTGTAACTGCTTTAGTGGTAATTTTTCTTGGTCTGGGGTATTTGATTAAAAAGCTATGAGGACATGTCTCCAGATTTCTCAGAGTTTGACTGTCAGTAGAATTAGTCCATAAGTCCAACCATCCTCTATCTTCCTGCTGTGAAATGGTGAGTTGTCTGATTTGGACTATTTATTTATTTATTCATTTATTTTTATCTCTGCTACTCTTTGGCGGGGGAAACTTAGCTAATTGTTGGTGTTTGTCTGCCTGATAGCAAAATAACTGAAAAAGTACTGAACAGATTTGTCTGAATTTTGGGGGGGGGGGGGGTGTTGATAATGTTACAAGGAAGAACTGACTAAATTTTGGTGTTTACCTGGATTACTGTTTGTATATCGGAACATTTTTAAAGGATTCTTTGGCATTTTGAGATAGGGTCGCACGGGGAGTCAACCACCATTCCGAGATGGGTCCCAATTGTCAAAATGGCGGTTAGGGGGGCCGCCGCCATTCCGCCATTTCTCCATTTCTCCATTTCTCCATTTCTCCATTTCTCCATTCCTCCATTCCAACATGGGGATTAGGATTAGAGGCTTGGGTTACGGTTAGAGTTAGGGTATTGGAATGGCAGAATGTCAGAATGCCAACATGAAACCGGCCGCATGGAGATCTCTGCTCACCATTTAAAACTGCAGAAAGCTCGAGCCCATTTGTTCGACTTTGCCTCGATCTTACAAACCAGAAATTTTGCCTGTATTTTTTGTGTATGTGATCACATCCAACCGAGGCCTCAGTATGTCAACGGTGCCGCTCAAGGGGCTTTTCAAAGCAATTTCAAAGTGCCTAATTTGTTAATCTGCCAACGGTATATACTGCATTGGTTTCAACTGTGTCCCAAAACCAAGCGGAAACCTCCAGTGGCCAACTATGACGCTACCCGGAAGAATTCATTTTTTGTAGTTCTCCCTTCATTTGCCAGGGGCTGGCTGCAAGACTGAGCAAATCCCCATAGACTCCCAAGTTAAAAACACTAACTTCACAGCAGAAATTAACATATTTACAGCCTGGTTCAAAAAATCATTTTAGGTTTAAAACGTCAAGTTTACTTTCACGTAAACTGTGAGGGGGGTGAACTTTTTTTTATAACTCATTCGTTTAGATGTTATTTAATCTTGAAATTACACATAATTAAGGACGTTTCCTTATGATTGACATGTAGCAGACCGGAAGCCTGGCTTGCCGACCAGTGGCTCCTAGTTAGCTCCTTGTTTGCTCTCAGTAAGATCTCAGTTTGTAGCAAAGTCGCACAACGGTGGTTTTTAGTCAGCGAATAGCAAGTCTAAGTGTGTCTTACCTTAACCCCGCCACTTAGGAGGCCTATCTTTGTTAGCTCCTGTTAGTTTCAAGTTAGCTCGGTTAGCGTTTAGCCCAGAGTACGTCAGCTGTCAATCATTAGCCCCGCCTCCGTGATGTGCCCATTTTAGTATTTTCCGGGCGTGACGACACACGTGACACGGCAAGATGGCGACAGTGGGACATGCCCAACTTGCTTCATTTTTAGCTCTTCAGAAACCAACGGGTGAAGTAGTGGAAGGTTCGTCCCTCTCTATAAATGGTCTATGTGTTTTACTAGCAATCATCATTGCAGACTGAAGGAAAGCATCAGATAGCAGAGCCTCTCTAATGACACAGGCAGAATAATAATTATGAAAATGTGGCCATGAGTTAGGAATGCATCAAGAAATTGCACAATGTTCACATATGAGCGCCTCTCGCTGAAAAAAAAAGGCTATTTTCATATTTTTCATCATGGTTTGATGAAACTTCCCGAATGTCTTTGATTCCAAAGTTCATGCTTGTAAATGATAATAAATATAATCACAGATGGCAGAATATCATTGTGAATATCACTGTGTTTAATTGCTAGTGATTGCAGGGAATCATTGTATTTTATTTCAAGGTTTGAATAAAATGAAATCAAAATTTGCCATTTTTTATGCTTGTTAAAGGAGTGATGACATAGAGGTAAAAACTAGTTCATGTTGTTGACATTGCTGCATATGTCAAATCTCCAAAGAAAAAAACAGCATTTGTTACAGCAGGGGATTGTTTTGAAACACCAGACCTCCCTTCCTCAGTAAAAGAGTTGGGTGCAGTTATGATATGCAGCTTTACCGGACACCAAGTTGACTTCATTTTGATTGGCTACACCTTAACTGGCCATAACCTGATTTAGAGAAACTGGTTCAAGCTGCCCTAGCGGTTGAAGTTTGCTAAAGTCTATCTGTTAGCAACATTGGCGTTTCAGAAAGTGAACTGTTTATCAAACAAGACAGCAACTAGAAAATAAACTTACAGGTAATGACAAGGTTGTGGTTGCCTCCCTCAATGTTTTTTTTTCTACTTGTCCTGTCCAGCATCATAGCAAGCAGAATGGAAATCCGATTGCTTTATTGTGTTGAACAGTTTTGCTTTACCAAGGGGTGCATAATGAACACAAGGCTCCCTTTGATATCCTGTTTATTCATTTTATTCCTTTAATTAAACATTTGTCTATAGCAGCATTCCATACCATACTGCTGTGCTTGACAAGGGAGAAAAGAAGTTAACAGAGGTAATGATAGAAAGTGGAACAGAGAGAGGAGTGAGGAAGGGAAGAGAGAGAGAGAGAGAGAGAGAGAGAGAGAGAGAGAGAGAGGAGAGAAAACATGAATCCACTTACACAGTTCACTGGTGCATCTGTACAGAAATCCCTAAACAACATTCCAAGGTCTCTGTCAGAAAACAAAACAAGCAATCCCCTGCAGGAGGTCCTGCAGGTGGCTTGAGAATCCTCAGATCATACAAACACACGCAGAACTACGCAGAGAAGAGGTACAACCTAGTCAGCTCAGCGGGAAGCAGAGAAGAGGTAAAACCTAGTCAGCGCAATGGGAAGCAGCGTCACAGTGTCAACATGCATAATAAAGGGTGCTCCGTGGTGATACAGTCATGCAGATGCAGCCTCGTCTCTGCAAGGAGGAGGAAGCCTGCAAAGCTCACAACCCAGGCCCCCAGCAGCCACCCAGAGGCCCAGATCCGAGCCGCCCCCCCGAAAGAACGGACATGCATCCCCCAGAGGGCGGCAAAAGGTGGCCCCAGCCGGAGCCCCCCGTGGTCTGGGGGCCCAGGCCCCAGTGGACCAAGACCAGCAGCTGCCAACCCCACTGGGCGCCGGCCGCCCCCGGGGCAGAGACAGTGCCGGGCCCAGGGCCCAAGCGCCCAGGAGCAGCCCCCACCTCACCCAGGCGGCCCAACCGAAACCCAGGAGGACTTGACCCCCCAGACAACACCCCCCCAGGACAGGCCAGCCCCTACCCCGACATCCCTGCCCTATCCACCTGACACCAGGGCGCCACCACTGCTACTACCCCCTTACACCACCACCACACTCCCCACACACATACCCCAACACCCACATGCACTCCCCCCACACACATGCACCCACCTGCTCCGCTCTCCGACCTTACATACCCACACTCACTCCTCCCTCCACCCCCAACACTCTCCTCCCTCCACTCTCCACACATACCCCCACCTCCTGATACCCTCTAACACCCACATGCACTCCCCCCACACACCTGCACCGACCCTTCCCTCCACCCCACACATACGCCCCCACCTCCCTATACCCCCATATACTCCCCCCTTACATGTCCAGCCCTACCCTTCCCTCTGACCTGTCACACTCCCGCCCTTCTTTCTTCAGCCCCTCATGACCATCCCTACCAGACACTCACAAGCATACGCCTCCTTCCCCCATCCCCCCTTTCCTCTGACCACTTACCCACATCTCCTCCCTCTTCCAGACCAAATGTTGCTGCTCCCTCAATGTTGCTGCAGAAGTTTTCTTTTACATCCATTTGTTTGAAAACCCAGACCTGACTATTCAGCAGTTACTCAGCTCCACTCATGCAGTTGAATCAGCGAGGGGGGCGGGAAAGCAGTGGAGGGTGGAAGAAGGGGGAGGGGGGCTGTTTGCTTTTTAGCGTGCTCTTATTTGGGCAAATGAATTACGTAGAGTGATAAGCTGCTATCTGATTCAACCGTTTCTAAACAGAGAGACAAAGCTGGCAGACCACAAACAGGGACTTTGATACTCACTCTGGACATTCACATGGCCTCATCAGTGAAAAACAGATCATATTGTACCCCCAAAACCCCAGAAAAGTGAAATTTGATGTCATGGCACCTCTAAGTATTATTGCGAGAAAGAGACATATGGGGGGAACTTTGCTCCTTGGTGTTTTTCCAAATGGTTTTCTAGTCCATCAATGACATTGAACGACATGTTTTCAGCTTTCTGATTCTCCCCAATAGTCATGGTATATTTTCATACCAGCCTAATGTCATAATAATTCAAATATGGCCTGTTTAGGCAACAAACATGTGTAGTTTCATACAGTAGAGCTGCTTCATTTTTTTCCCCCTCATATCTGTCCTGCTGTATTACTCCACTCCACTTCAGTGCTTGCTGTAATAACAGCAGAGAACATTGTTAAAACTAACTACTTATCCCCTCTTTCCTTTCTTGGACTTGCTTCAAAATAATCTTTCTGCTTGGCTCGAGTTTTCTCTTTAACTCTTTCTTCTATTGGGTAACCACAGAAACACAGTCACCCGTCGCTCAGCGGGTTTCACTCTCACACTGCTGCTCGTTTGATATGAGACAACTTAACTACTAATTAAACCCAAATCAAATTAAACAATTTTAATGAGCTCAGATTTCACTTGTTCAGACATGAAACATGTATCACTTAAAAGCGACACCTAGTCCTTTCTCTTACAGAAGGTTTAAGGACAGAGCAAAGCCAAACCAAATGAAAGCAGTTGACACCAGGATAAGATCTGCACAGGAGCAGAAAAGCATGCTCTCTCATATCTGTTAAACTTTCATCAGTTCAAATGTGAATCTCAACAGCTGATAAGTGTTGTTTTTATTCCTAAGGAGACAGATTCTAAAGTTAAGATCATTTCCTGGAACATGCCTGCAGAATTTAACTCCAAGCTTTAAATGATGGAGATATCTCCCAGCAAGTCCGACACAGCTTGCTGGCATTTTCCCAGAAAACCGAGGAGATGACTCAGAGTGGCACATTTGGTGCCTAAGAATGAATTCAAAGTCCTCATCAGCCTCTCTGTAAGACATCCATCCATTAGCTACACCTGATTCATCCTTTAAAGGTAGTCCACAGACTCAAAAAGCAACATATGGTCACACTGATATCAACAAGTTTTCAATTTCCAACATGTGTGATTATATTGGAACACCAGGAGTCATTTTTTCCATTAGTTCATGAGTGTATTGGAGCTTCAAGCCAGTAACCATCCAGCCATGACTGTCTTGCCCAAATATGGTCAAAATACCACAGAGAGTGACAAACAGCAGCTTCCTTCTCGGCCACGTCTGCACAGGTTTGTTCATAGCAGCCAGTACGGCAGGGCGATATATTTATCACGATATAAATGAGAAAATTTGCAATATTGATTTAATGATCATATCAATAATGATATGATTGACATGAGGCACAATACTTGAAAACTGCACAACTTTATTGGTGCAAATGAAAACAAGAATACAGCAAGCAGCTGTTTTTGAAGTGCATCAAAGCTGTAACTGTAAAAAATCAACAGTGCATCGGTTGCAAATTCCTTGCTCACAGTTGTTTTTAAAAAGGCATTCACTTGAAATGGTTTGGCATCCAGGTTTGGCCCGAAATGGGCTGACATATCCTCAGCATAGTCACGTATAGTGGAGAACTTAGGAGTAGGCCTGCCTGCCACGGACAAAGTTTGTCAAAGGGTGCATTCACAAAGCTTTTTTGATTTGAATCAGAGTCCGTTTGCTCAGATAGTCCGCTTCGCTAGGGGAGTTGTGAATAGGCAAACGGACTCTGATCCAGAACTAACAACCAGACTCCGCCTGCAAACGCAGGTCTCGGTCCGATTCAAGCAAACCAAAGACAGGAAGTGGACTACAAATTGCACTGGCATTGTGGGTCAAACGTTGGACATCGTGGGTAAACGCTACGACAACAAACACATGTGTGGGACTGCAGTACTTATAAAGATGGCTTGTGGTCAGACGTGGAGTTACGAGAAAGTAAAAGCTTTATTCGATGTTTGATCTGATGAGAGCATATCCAGCTCCTCGTACAAAAATAATGTCGCTTTGAGGAGGGAACAGAAGTTGTGAGAACCTTCTTGTGTGTGCGTCTTGTCCTCACCTATGGTGAATCCAAAAGCAGCGCCACCTGCGATTCTCATTCTTGGCCCGTTTGGCAATAGTGCAACGTGAACACGATCTGGGTCCGGAAGACCAACGTCGCCCCCAACCGGACCGAGACTCGCGGAATATGCTTTTTAAATGCGCCCAATCTCACCCCACCCCCTACACCCCATCAGCCCCGATGAAGCTTCACGTGGAGTATGAAATGACCAGACCATAACGAACCTTTTTCTTGAGGCCTTGAGAATAAGAAGAAAGTTCCCGTTTCTCATAAAGTATGTAACAAGCTTTTAAGTCAATGCACTGTTTTAGCCTTCCTCCTTGGTAGCTACCATGCTTCTGGCTCCATGTGCGTTTGACCAGATGAAAACAACAGCAGTGCACATGCACTTTTCCCCCAAACTCTATCGCATGGATAATATTTCAGCTTCTTATCATTCCCCAACGTTAACAGTGAAAGGTATGATAATATGTTATTGGGGGGTGGATAGCCTAGTGGTGGTCGCGGGCCTTGGCATGGAGGACCTAGGTTTGAGTCCCCATCATGGCACTCAGGTGAACCACCATGGGCCCCTGGGCGAGGTCCCCCACCAACTGCTCCCTGGGTGCTTTAATTTGCAGCCCACTGCTCTCTGATGAATACACAGATGGGTAAAATGCAGAGCCAGAATTTCCCCTCGGGGATCATAACAGTATATCAGTGATATGGCCCAGCCCTAACAGCTAGGTGTTCCCTTTTGAGATTGGTGGTACAGCACTATGTAAACAAATATTTGGACACATAATTCTCTGAAGAACTTACAGCATCTAACCTGAGAGCTCACACTACCACACACCTAATTGATAGAAAATTACTCAAATGGCAGTTTTAATTTTGACTGATGAATTTTGATTTAAAAGTGATTCATAAACCTTTAACCAAGTGATTACTGAATACTCTGACATGATTTGAACTCTGGGGCAGAACAATTAATAATTTGTAAATGGGAATCACAATTTAAAAAATTACAATTGGCAACTTGCAAAGGAGTGCAAAGATTTTTGTGTTACACTGCACTTGATCCAGTTCTTAAACCTGCAGCATCCAGGTTTGTAAATCGATTTATCCAGCGTCCTTCCTGTCATCTTTTGTGTACAACAGTAGGGTGACCAAATGTCCTATTTTACCCAGATGTGTCCTCTTTGTAAGAGTTTTCTGGCCAGGATTTCAAAATTTTCTGATTTTGGTCTATCTCAACCTCGCAAATGTTCACATCTCATTTCCGTTTTTCATTTCCCACACTCACTTTTTATCAGAGGAAGAGGTAATAGCCACAATGCAGAGAGGACAGAGTAACTGTGTGGTTGTGCAAAACCGCAGAAAAAGTGTGGGGGTCTCTCCCTCCTCGTGAGGTGGATGCAAAGGCCATCCAACATTTCTCAGTGACAGGGTTAAACACCTGAGTAAGAGGAAGCATAGACGAGGTAGGACACATGTTTAAATGAAACATCATGTAACAACTACACACAGCTGTTAAGTCACGTCACCTCTTTATCCTCATCATTTACTAATTTGCTATAAATGGCTGAAATGCTTAGAAAAATAAACGTAGAGGATGGAAAACAATCCAACTTGTGAAATGTCCTGATGAAGTGCATAAAGATGGATTTACTGAGTGAAGTCGCTCTAAGGGTGTTTTCACACAGGACCTATTTACTGTAGGTTGACTTAACTGAGTTTTGGTACCAAACACAGCACGACTGGGTCTGTGTGAACACACAACTTACGTTCGTAGATGGGGTGGTTTCGGAGCGGCTTGCGTCAACCTGAAATGCGAGTGATGTGTGAACGCACATCAACTTTAGCTCCTCCTAAATCCCAGATACTCTGATTATTTTAGCTAAACAGGTATCGTAAGCAGCTGTGCTATTGGGATATCCTTCTTATTGACAGTGTTCTACTACAAATAATAGGGTTATACAGCATGTCTGTGACATTTAGTATAATCTTGTTTGCTAGCTATTAATGTATTTCTAATGTTAACATCAATGGGGCGTTCACACACATTGGAGAAATTACCAAAAAAGGCTTAGCAGGCTAAGCGTTACAAACGCTCATGTTTACAACTAACCGTTACCTGGCTGTTCACCGCTAATGTATGATCAGGACTTTGCAGTTCAGCAAAATCAATCTGCGCCTTGTTCAGGTTTGTCCTGAAATCCTCAGCTGCCTCCAGTGCATGCCAACATCGTTCTCCACACGCAGCCCGGCCACGTTTTCAAACTGAATACTTTTCTGACATTGAAACAGACAAACTATGGAGCTAACGGCGTTGCTGTACACTCCATTGTTCACTTATGTTTTGTTTACAACTTAGCCACATCTACAGCTTTTTCCGGCTGGAACATGTCAACTTCCATCTAGTCGTCATGGATACACAACACTCCAGTCTGTAGAGTGACTGCTGGGTATGGTGATTAAAAAGCATATGTGAAACAGTGCTGTATAAGTTGAAAATTGAAACATTGTAAACTTTTCACTGCTGCAGCAGTGCCTGGCTTGACCCAAATGTGTAAAAACCACCTAAATATTCTTAATGTTCAGATCTCAGATCAGGCATTGGCGCAAATAAAAAATTAAAGGAATAATGGATCCATTTTAAGCCGTAATGCGACTCTGCGAAATTACTACAATGATGGTAGATTCAGCTTGTTCAGCTGTGTCTCTGTGATGGACATGAAGTTCTCATCATAACACAAGTGTTTCCATCTTCACCTCCCAGGATTTCTGTCTGAATTTCAGGAGGATGACGCCATATATTTTCCAACATGCATTCTCCAACTGCTGGCTGGTGTGTGCTCAGCTGGGCATGCATGCACATGTCTGTGTTTGTGTGGCACCGGGTGGAGCTCCACTGTGGCAAAACAGAAATCATGTAGAGAGAGATGAAATGCTGTGGTGTAAATAAGTTGAATAAGATCAGACAGTTCAGTTTTTACTACAAGGACAAAGGATAAACCTGTTGTAAGGGATATGTAACCTTTAGGATTCAGTGGTTTGGCCACATGTTGCTAAGTGAAAACGTTCATATCTCAACTTTATCTCCCTGTTAGTTCATGTTTTGACATCATGTGATAATCCTCCATCTCAACTGAAAAATATTTTTCTGCAAGAACACTGAACCGAAGCTGGAATCTAAAAGATTAAATCACAAGCGAAATCAAAATATTGGTGAGGAAAAAATCTAAATTTGATTTTTTTCCCCCACATTGTTCAGGTCTAACACTGATTATCCAAAGCTCTCCTTTTTTAATGGCGAGGTCCCACTTCAGTAGAGGGACCCCAAAAGTCTGAGGACAAGCTAGTTGTGTGTTCAGTCCAAACCAAAGACTGTAGAAAATATGGACGAAGTATCCGGTCAGTTCTGAATAAGGGAAAGTGAAGCCAGTTGGGCGTATCCCACCGTCACCATCTTGCCATCTCACGTGTGTCGTCACTCCCGGAAAATACTAAAATGGGCAAGCGTGGCCTCAGGGGAAATGATTAACAGCCAATGAACTCTGGGCTAAATGCAAACCAAGCTAACTTGAAACTAACAGGAAATAACAAAGACTAGCCTCCTGAGCGGCAGGATAAAAATAAAACACGTTTGGACTTGCTGTTAGCTGTAAAAAACCACCATTTTCCCACTCTGCTGCAGACTGAGACGTTACCGAGAGCAAATAAGGAGCTAACTGTTAGCCACCGGCCAGCATCCACTCTGCCGCATGTCAATCAAAAGGACACGCCCCTAATTATGTGAAATTTCAAGATTAAATAACATCTAAATTGATGAGTTATAAAAAAAATTCACCCCCTCACAGTTGACATGAAGGTAAACTTGACCTATTAAACCTAAAATGATGTTTTGAACCAGGCTGTAAACATGTTTATTACTGCTGCGAAGTTGGCGTTTTTAACATGGGAGTCTATGGGGATGTGCTCTGTTTTGGAGCCAGCCCCTTGCGGATCAAGAAAGAATTACAATTTTTGTTCAATGTGGAAGTGGGCTCAATGTTCTCCAGCGAAGTTTGCTCCTTGGTCCAAACGCAATTTCGGCAGATGAAACTGAGATGCTGCTTGGCTTTATTTTATTCACAAGGCCAGAAAATGATGTCGTCTGGTGTTTCTGTGCTGTGTGTGGATTCATCAGATTGCTCAGAGGCGTTCTGAGTTTGGTGATTTTCACTTTTTGCTCCAAGAGCTGCACACTGACAGTGGGTGCTTTCAGCGCTACTTTTGTCTGATCCGGGCCCAGTTTGATGATCTGCAGTCCCGCATCAGGACGACAGGTCATCAAGCTGCTGTTCGGAAACCCGGGATCGGACACAGATCACGGTTTATTTTCCATTGTCTTCAGAAAGTGAAGAGATTCCCAGAGTTTTTCTTGGTATTTCCCGCCCTGTCAGAAAATGTGTTTTGGTATCATGACATTGAGTCGCTTTGAATGATTAAAGGATAAGTCTCTTTTTCAACCTGGACCTTATTTCTAGGAGTTTATACTCACCAGTAAAATTTCTGTTTCACTTTGACTCCTTCGGAAGATATTTGGTTGAGTCGCCCTACGGTGTGCATCCATATAATGGGAGAGACAGGGCAGCCTCTAAATAAGGCATTATCTGCAGCTAAACTCGTTCATTTCACCAAGACTTTGAGTAGAATGAAAGGACGAATGAGTAATATTGTCCTGTGACATAAGTTTTGTGGATTGCAGTTTGTTGATGTCTATGCAGTGAGCTGCTTTTCTTGGCTGTACTGCAGCAGTGCACATTGGGCGTGTGCGGCAGCCTGACTTGTGTAGTAGAGAAACCCCCAGTAACCAAAGAAGAGTTCACTCTGAACTCACAGGACAATAGTACTCATTCGTTCATTCATTCTTTTTCAAGTATTGGTGAAATGAAGGAGTTTTGCCGCAGATAACGCCTTACATAGAGGCTGCTCCGTCTCTCCTATTATATGGATTTACGCCGAAGGGCGACTCAACCAAATATCTTCAAAGTGATACAGAAATTTTAACAGAGAGTAAATGTATGTATAAACACCTAGAAATAAGTTCTAGGTTGAAAATAAGAAAGTTATCCTTTAATGCCCTGTGTAAAGCTGCCAAAGTTCAGATTTTCCAACTCTGGCATTCACCGCCTTGGGTGCATGTTACACGTGTCGGATGCTCAAAAGCTCTAAACTTGCCACTGAAAGGTTCAACGCCCCAGTGACACGGGTTCACGTAGACTACCAGGTGCCCCTGACACCCAAATCACATTTGGTGTGAACATACTGTTAGACCCTAAGTGTCACTATTTTTTTTTATTGGCAATATTAAACAAAATTGGAAGCTACAGCTGGTGTGCACTCTTTTTTTTAAAAATGTTTTTTGTCATCATCTGTGTCTCTCTATGGTCCAGCACGTATAGGTGTAGGTGGACAAATCCACTTGGGTCCCTCACATGCAGTCCAGATTCAACCCTTGTGGGCCCCACATGGATGTGCCGGCTAGTAGTGCAGCCCTATGTAGTGAATGAGGGGTGAGGGAGTAGGGAAGACACCCAGACACAGCCATTGTATACTTTTCACTGCTGTGCACCGCCTGGCTCGACCCCAAAATGCGTGAAAACCACCTAAACTAATGTCTTCCAATGCAAGGAAAAAGTTATAAATATTTCCCTCAGTGTCCACCCTGGAGAGAAATGAAATGTAAGTGGTTTACATGTACAAATACCCGAGTATCTGGATTGACTTCCTAATATTCATAAAGAAAATCTTGTGACAAAGCTATGGCTAAAAGTGAGTTTCTACTTCCGAAACAAGATGCGTTTTTATTTAATGCAAAAAATCCTTTTTTGCTGCAACTTTTTTGTCTGTGCTGAATTATGGAGATTTGCTGAATATGAACACATCTGCTCAATGTCTGAATGGTTGGCACTGTGTACCATGCGTCTCTGAGTTGATTACAAACTGTAAAATGTCGACTCACCACTGTGATTTATACTCTGGGGTTGGATGGCCTGCCCTGGCCACCTGAAGGATCTGTCGCTGCCGGCACTGCTGGGATTACTGCCATTTTACACACCCTAATTGCTCAGAGGTCAGTGGTTGCTTTCTGTTCCGTATGCCCGGTCTGACCTGGGTAAAAAGGCTTTTGTTCACTCTGCAACGTCCGCTTCGAGTACGTTGCAGAAAGACTGAAACTAACTGAGTTAATTGCATGGATTGCTTTTGAATCCAAACTGAGATTACTTAACACTAACTCCACAACATGCACATGTTTTTCACAATTTGCTTGTAAATGTAGTCTCTTCTCTTTTTACTTGTTTTTTGTTTAAACTGGGTAAGTTTGTAACTGTGTTTTGAATCCATTGCTGCCTATTTTGGACCAGGACTGCCTTATAAAAGATGTTCTTGATCTCTGTGGAATTTTTTTTCCCCTGTGAAATAAAGGTTAAGAACTATTAAATGCCTTAGGACAGACTTTTAAGGTGGGAAAGTTTTGTAGTGTTGCTTTAAAGGTAAAGAGCGTGTCTACTTCCTGAAGCCAAACTGGGAGCTGGTTTCACAGAGAGGGGCCAATAGGTTCTGGCTCCCTTTCTACTTTTACAACAGTGAGGTTATCTTTCAGTTCACTACTCCCCATTCCTAATGAACATAAAGGGCAATTCGCTCTTTTGGGGAACTTTGACAACATTAGACCAGGTTTTGCTTAAAGAAAATTCCCTATTCTAAATAGGACTGGATTATTTTACATACCATGCAGATTCTCACTAGGTGGTAAAGAATGCAACATGTAAAACAGAAATAAATAAAGTGGGGGAAAATGTAAAGTTTTTGCATTTTCTCTAATAAAATAAAGCTTTGGCAAAGCTGGTAGTTAATGACATCAATCAGTATCCAGTTAAGTCCAGTTTTTCAAAGCTAGTCTTGTGTCAGTATAACATTTATGCACAAATCTGGAGGTAATCTCACCATTGTTCTACTTTCAGCTAAAATAGGAATAAAATGATGTTTCAAAATATCGAAGTTTCTTGGAATGATTTGAATGTAATTGATTATGTTAAATTAACTATTATATTAAACCCTGTATTAAATTAAAGCAATATTGTGGCAGAATTTGTAATATCAAACATCGAATTTTTATGAATTGCCAAAGAAAATCATATCCTAAAATGTTCTGGATCATTCTTTGAGTCGCGACTTCTCTCGGTGAACAGATATTGAATGTTATCATTCAACCAGGATCAATTCATCATCTTAACTCCTTCGGGAGGAAGGCGTTGAGTAGCTAAACATATTGATTTATTTGCTCGTGATCGGGGCGCGAGACATAATACAGGCCACAGTGAACATGAACATGGGGGTGATGGAAAGAGGATAAGAATATGTTGTTTTTTTTGAGAAAAAAAAGACGAAGACAGAAAATAGAAGCTTAAATATAGTGAATGAAAGAGAGGTGGAGGTAGAGAAGGAGAGCGGTGGGGGGAGGCTGTGGGTGGAGTAATTCAGAGAATGCGAGGCTCTGCCCTCTCTCCTTCCACTCCTCCTCCTCCGGGTGGAAATTCATCCTTCAGGCTCGGTAGCGGACATTTGCGTGGAGGACCTCGGGAGAACGAGACGAGTCCAGTTGCGGAGGTTTGAGGTCCGGGCAGCAGCCGGGTCTTGCAGCCACACATCGGTCAGAATTTCTGACCACAGCGCGGGAAAAAAAGATGTGATTTCCTGCTTTTCTCCTTAAAATCTTACACCGTTTTTTCCACATCGGTTCCAGTGTCGGATTTAGGAACTGGTTTCATGTCACGTCTGGGTTCTGGTCCTTGTGGGTTTTTAAAAATCATTGAGAAGTGTTTGCTGTGCGGCTGCCGCTAAGTTTGGAGCAGCGCAGACAGCCCGTCGCCTGTCAGCGGGGGAACCGGGAGATCCGACACCGAGACCTCTGCCTAGATTTGTCCGCCTGACTGCTGCGTGAAACGGAAAGAGGAAAGCCGAGCTCCCCCTGTCGCCACCAGACTTCCAGCGCGAGGAAGAGGAAAGAAGGGAAGCGGATTTTTTTTTCTTTTTTAACCTCCTGACGAACGGGAAGGGATATAAAAGCTGGAGGAGATTTAACGGTCAGTGTCTGTTTTTCCTAATTTTCCCTGCCTTTTGTGTGTCCATGTGTTGGGAATGTTGGCTGGAATGTTGTATCGGAAAGATCGAAGTGTCATCGGACGGAGGTGCGTGAAATTCTGTCGGTAACACATCCGGGTCCGGGTCTGCAGCTGCTCCGTGGAGGTGGATATTTGTAGGAGCTGACCGGCTGACTCGGGCCGATTATCCCGCTCCGCTCCTCCCCCGGTTTGGACAGCTGACCCACGGCAGGCTGCGGTTTCCCAAACCGAACAGGTGCATGTTGCCGGGGCCTCTCTTAGCGGTTTATTTTTGGCATCCTCAACTCCCCCGAACCGTGCGCTGAGAGTTACTGTCCTCATTGTTCTGTTTCTGTCTCCTCCACGGGCGCGTGCGTTTGCTGCAACTTGGTTAAGTGCGCGAGATGAGAAGAAACGTGTTGAGAAGAGGTGACGCAAACCTCATAATGGGGCAATAACGTGCCGGTAATGGTGGAGGGACACACGCACTAAGTGTGTGTGGAGGTGAGGGAGGTGCGCACCGGAGGGGGTTTGCGCTCACCTCGTCGTGATTCCGCTCACGTCTGCTTCGCCATGGAGACGTTTGACAGCCCGCCGCCGCGCGGACACGTCTCCTTTGACCGAGGGACGAAGAGGACAGACAGAGGAGGAAGTGTGACACAGAAGTGTCTCCAGAGAGCGAAGGCCTGTCGGGTCCACTATCGTCAGATGGAGACAAACTTCACGTTTGAGTTTCTGAGACATTTCACCTACAAATCAGTTAATCGATCATGAAAATGATCATTTGTTTTTAATCCCAGGATCTGAAATGGGATCATAAAGTGGGCGGTATGTGTCCTTGTGTTGCTCTTGGGGGGGTTCAAGCCTCCTGAGTGTCCCGGTAATGTTTAAAAGGAGTTGGTGGGCCATCAGAGCTGGGGGAGGGGGGTGCGCAAGGCTGACCCTTCAGGTAAACATGGTGAAGCTTCTCTGAAATCTGAAACTCAAGAAATGAGTCACGTTTTTGCCCATTCGGTGAAGCCTACAGGGACATTTTCTGTCCATTATCCCGGACTCTGGTCTGTTGTTAAAGATTGTTGAACCTTTTGTGACGTAAATCAGCCCGACCTGCAGCTGAATACACACACGTGTGTGTGTGTGTAAATAGGTATGTTGTTGACAGGAGCGGTGTATTTAATCCTCCTCACAGGGATCAGTGTTTGTTTCTGCATGACTCCGTTAATTTGCTCACTTTGGTCCGAGCGCGTTTGGGCGGGGAGGGGGTGGGATGGGGGGGGTGGAAAGAAAGGAAACATCAAGAATAAAGGTTTTGTTTTTAATGAAAGTGTACCACCATGGGCCCTTGAGCAAGGTCCTTAACCCCCACCAACTGCACCCCAGGCACTGTAATTGGCAGCCCACTGGTCTCCCTAGTGATGGGTTAAAAGCATAGCTGAATTTCCCAATTGGGGAAATTATTTCCCAATTATTAAAGTAAAAATTCTTATTATTATTATTATTTTGAATAATGATTATTTAATAAATGTACTGATTAAAAGAGAAGTGAGGGGTGGCTGTTGACAGATGGATAAAGAAAACAAGAACAAACTTCTCAACTCAATTCTCCACAGCAACGCTGAAGTTGCTGTTTTCTCTACAGGTTGTTAATAGAAGTTTGGTAGAGATGTTTCAGATAGTCGTCATCTACAACTTGACCACTAGGTGTCAGTAAATGCAACACGTTGCTTCATGAAATAGCTGCGTTCGGGGTTGATGATAAAACGGAATAAAGTGACTGCACTAACCAAAACGTATAAAAAGTTTTCTCGTTATGTTGAGAAATTGTCCTTTTCTCCAAATAATGATGCTGTAACTGGTTACAAAATTAATTTTTACTCCAGCTCATGAGTCAGCAGTTAGCGGCTAGCAGCTAGCTTGATTTGTGATTGTTATAGCTGGTCACACCCTGGGAAATGTAGCCGAGGAACACGTAGCTTTCAGGAAGTTTAACAAATATCTTTTCGGGATGGACGATAACATTTAAAAAAAAAAAACAATATCGATAATCGATAAATTTTAGCTCCTAAAGGCCGATACCGATGGCTGATAACCAATAATGCACATACAGACCTAATCATGATATCAGTATTGTTAACAAAACCAAAAAGACTTTTCATTCTTTAAATGAAGAAATATTTATTTTTTGCAGTGAAAAACTATCGGTAAGCCTCTTAAACATTTTCTAAAAGATATCAAACTATTTGATATCTCAAATGCACATCAATATAAATGAGGTGCATTGCTTACTGATTAAAAAATAAAGGCTCCTTGAACTGATGCTGATACTTGCATTGGGATTTCAAACTGGAAAATGTTCAACCAAGTAAAAAAAAAAAAAAATGATGCTGACAAGTTAGATTCACACATTTATTGTATGTTTACACAATCTGAAAAATTTTACTTGTAAACAATAATAATGACTTGTTTAAGTACAATGGAGCATTTTTAAACAACAGTAAATCCTGTCTCTTAATGTGAGAAGGGCACTATTATATATATTAATATATATGTTATTGTCATGATATCAGACTCATTGGAAAGATGTAATAATTTCCTGTTATCAGCCCTTTAATTATCAGGACGATAATTATTGTGCACCCCTAATACCTTTTGTTTTATTCTTTTTGTAGATGAGATAATAGATAAAACCAACATTCTGAGACAACTGTAAAAAAAAAAAAAAAAAGCACGGCTTCTATGGAGATATTTAGATGCGTTTCATCATCTTGTTGTTAGAAAACCAACAAAAATGTGTTTGAGGTCCAGGTATAGGCACTTTGACTATCACTGAATACAGGAGAAGGTTTAAATGGCAGCGTCTTTGAAAACTGATAAAAACTGTGATGCTTTCAAAAGCAGCTGCCACTTTTATTTATTTTTTGTGCTTTGCTTTAAAAACAAGAAAGAAAAAAACAGTTTGAGAAGCGACTCCATATCAACAAACCAAGTTCAGATAGACGATACAGATAAAGACAAATGTTTGCAGAGCTCCGCTTTTACCGTCGGAGTCTGCAGTTGGGTTTTTCATGTGGTGGCTTTCAGGCTCCTCTTCAGCTGAAGAAAACCCCCGCAAGCTTCATCTGCCCAGAAATGTGGTAGACATGTGAAAAACATGCATAGGAAGTGGTTGAATTTCTGTCCTGATCAGCTGGTTGCTGCTGATCTGAGAAGAAACAAGCCAGCAGCAGCAGAAAAGGTGAAAACACACGTTTGTGTGTGTTGCAGCTGTTTCTGTTCCCAGCTCTGACTTTTCCTGCTCTCGCTGGGTTTTTGACGATGTCTCCTCAGCATCTCTCAGCTCACCCATGCAGGTGAAACTGAACTGCAGGTTCTCGGAGGAGCCCGCAGCATCCTTCCTGCAGAGGAAACCAGAAAGTTCACAGCTGCAAGTGTAAAATCCAAAGTTTGATGCTCAACAAGTCAGAAAAGCTTTTTTCTCTTTTCCTGTTTAAACCTGTTTCCTGTAAATCTGACAACAGCTTTGGTTTGATCCCATTTTCATCTCAGCAAACAAACAGGATTTTCTTTGAAAAGGCAGATTGGAGTCAATCATATTCCCCAGACACCCTCCTCTTCCTCCTCCTCCTCCTCTGAGTGTGTTCTTTCTGAGCTACTCCCCATTTCAGAAATCAATATCATCCAAAATAGGATTGAGTTCTCGTGTTAGAGAAAGCTTTGTGCATCCTCCTGTGATAAATAATCTTTGGCTCCCTGCTTTTCTGAGAGAAAGTGTACATGTTGTGGAATAAGCCCGCTTTATCACACGGGGGAGAGGAGATTTAGACCCTTTCAGCAGCGTTCTTCTGTCTCTGTCTGAGCTCCTGTTGGCTGAAAATGGGCCGAGGCGTCGACAGTTCAGTCATATTCTGACCACGATCGAGTTGCTGCCCGTCATTGGTCAGGGCATGAAAATACGATGGTCTTCAGATGTTGGATCCAGAGAAAGCAGACTGGATTTTAGGTGATGATGTAGACCAGGACAGGAAGTTCCTGTTATTTAGAGGTTTCCTGTGGCTGACGGTGCTCAGCCCATCAGGCTCGTCTTGTTCCTCAGTGTTGCAGCTGCTGAACATCACTGAGAAACAATGTGGTGCTGATGTGACAGGAAGCTGGCAGTGGGACTGATGCAGTCCCCAGGAAGTCTTTTCACTGGAGAGACAATTTAAACCCAAGAATGAAGATTCATGTTTGAATATTTGTATGTAAAAATCTATATATATATATAAAAAAGGCCATCACAGTTTTTCTCCTATGGCCACTTTTACATTCACTAGTGGTCCGTGTGCACCATGTTTGACAAGGTAACATCAAGGGGCAAAATCCGCTGGAGATGAGTGAAGCCCCAGAAGTAAAGTTGAAAAATTGCAATTCTCCCTTCATCCACTAGGGGCTGGCTCCAAAACAGAGCAAATCCCCATAGACTCCCATGTTTAAAAAAGAACAACTTCACAGCAGAAATGAACATGTTTACAGCCTGGTTCAAAATTGATTTAGGTTTAATAGGTCAAGTTTACCTTCATGTCAACTTTGGGGGGGGGGGGGGGGGTTAAAACTCATCCATTTAGATGTTATTTAATGTTGAAATTACACATAATTAGGGGTGTGTCCTTTTGATTGACAGGCGGCAGACCGGGTGCTGGTTTAGCCATGAAGGCTAATAGCTAGCTCCCTGCTAGTTCCCAGAAAAGTCTCAGTCTGTAGCAGAGTTGCACAACGGCAGTTTTCAGCTGGTTAACATCAAGTCTCAGCGTGTCTAACCTTTAAATCTTTGTTAATTCCTGTTTGCTTTGGATTAGCTCGGTTAGCTTTAGCTTGGCTGTCAATCATTTGTCCTGTGGTATTTTCCAAGTGACAACACATGCAACTAGGGCTGCCACGATTAATCGACTCATTGTCAACTATCAAAATAGTCATCAGTCAGCCATTTTCTGTACCACTAATCCAGTTCAGGGTTGTGGTGGTTGTCCCAGCTATTATCAGGCGAGGTACACCCTGGACAGATTGCCAGTCTGCCGCAGGGCCAACACAGAGAGACGGACAACCGTTCACACCTAGGGACAATTTAGAGTGACCAATTAACCTAACATGCATGTCTTTGGATGGTGGGAGGAAGCTGGAGAGAACCCACACATACACGGGGAGAACATGCAAACTCCACACAGGAAGGCCGCTGCTGGAATTGTTCGAACCCCCTCCCCAGCCGGGAATCGAACTAGCGACCTTCTCACTGTGAGGCTGCGGTGCTAATCACCACGCCACCGTGCAGCCCAACTATCATAATAGTTGGCGACTAATGTAACAATCGACTAGTTGTTTGTTTTAAAGCTTTTTTCCTCTAAAAATTGCCACTGTAACTTCTGCTACCTTGTCTGCCTTTTTTTTTGTCTCATCAGCTTTTCTTGAATCGTTTGACATAAATGAACTTGCACACTACTAAACAAAAGTTTGGACATGTTTTTCCGTTAGATTCAATGAGAAAATGTCCAAACTTTTGACTAGTACTTCAAACATGCTCCAATTTTCATATGATCCGATTAGTTGACTAATCGCCAAAATAATTGGTGATTAGTCAATTATCAGAATAATTGTTTGTGGCAGCCCTACACGTGACAGGGCAAGATGGCAATGGTGGGAAACACCAAACTGGATTCACTTTTCCCACTTTTCTATCCCCGTAACCGGATATCACGTCCATTTTTTTTTTTTTTTTACACTCTTTGGGTAACAAATTTAGACAGTGCACCGGCCGCGCTGCAGTTTGGCTCTGACTGCAGGGCGGCCGGTGCACAGGGAGCCAGGACCGTTCTGCCGGGAGCGTGTCAGACATCTGCTGTGCACATGGTCTCATGAAGAGCAGATTTTAACGGCTGATAGCGACCACTGCTCAGAGCCGCTTCTAGAGACGCTGCACCTTCCCTAGGAGGACGGCATCATTATGACGTCATTCATGACGAGTCCACACACAAAAACTGGTAGATACAGTATATCTATGTCATTGATGATGTTGATGTGTCGTCCTACTATTGTTTATACTGCAATTGGACAAAACTTTGAAGAAATATAGTACCTCCTACCTTTATTTGTTAAGTATAGCATTTGAAACTGCATTTCTATATTCAGTTTTATTACAGAGTATTTATATTTATTAATTGCACCCCCCCCCAATAAAAAAGACAAAAAACGAAAAAAAACAATGTTGTGTATAGTCATTGTGATATAAAATGATCTCTATTGTGATATGAGATTTTGATCATATCACCCTAATTCCTAATCTCATTTAAAAATATATCAGTATATTTTTATATTGATACACTGCCTTTCCCTAAGTCTCATTGCAGGATCTTATGTAACAAGGGTGAGTGCATTGTGTATCTCTAGTACCATTGCGTGCCTGATCATAATGCTGCATATCTTTTTTTTCTTCCAAACTGCATTTAAAAGGATGTAGAAGTCATAAAGCCACCAGATGTGATGACTGTGCAAAGTTAAACAGCCGATAATGCTGCAGAAACACTGATAAAACTTGTGATTTGTCTCCAAGAAAGTTTTTCTTATCAGGGAAGTAGATGGTTTGTGCAGAAGCGATTAAGACACACTGCAGGATCATCCGGAGTAAATGTTTGTTCCAGAAGCCAAATGATACGTGCTTGAACAGTTTTTTTTGAACATCTTGAGAGAATGCTTTAATTATTTTCTAAATCTGATAAAATAACCATCTTTCTTGGAAACTATGACCAGGAAGAGAAGAAAATAAACCACTATGTGTGACATTGGGTTTTTGCAAATGTTTGTTCAAACATCCGGTCTGAGAAATGATGCAGCCGTTCCAGCATCTCTCCATCATCCAAAGTGTCCTTCCTATTTTGGAATGACTGTAGAGGAAAATCTTTTTAAAAGCCAGAAAACAAATTTGCAGCAACATTTAAATGATCATTTCTGAAACTGAGGATGCTGGTCCTTAACCGTCTGCATGTGTGAGGTGATTTGTGCCCAAAGATTTGTCTGAATGAGATGCTTTTTCATCCTGTAAATGATCGCTCAGGTCATCTTCTGATCTTGAGGAAACAAAGCTCATAATAATAACCAGCCACTGAATGCTGAGAAAAGCCAGATTTCTAAAAACTTACAAGAAATTTTACTTGCTTTTATGAGAAAATCAGCTTCATCATCTCAAGATATTTGCATCAGATAGAAGTAATTCCAGGAAATGGTCTCTTTCAGCTTCTGTACATTTCTGGTTTCCTTTAATAATTTTCTTTTTTGCATTTTTTGACCACTTCAGTTATGATAATCAATTAATTGTTTAACATTTATGGTCTCATTTACACGTGCCACGCTTTTCCTGATGTGGTGTCCTGCCATGGCCCCCCATCAGACATTTCGTAGACCCGCCCCTGCACATGTTAGGAGGCTAAAAACAGCCATGTTGTGAGAAAACTACAAACCAGAACTTTCTTTTGCTTCCAAAGCTGTCCCATCCCAGCACTGAAGACTGTAAGAAGCAGATTATCACAGCTGTGTGCGTTCGTGTGTGCATTCGTGTGTGTGTGTGTGTGTGTGTGTGACACTCCTGATTCGGGAAGCGAGAAAACGGGGCGGCAGTGCAGTAATTAGTTCTGGGGCATTAACTGCTTATCGGAGGCTGGTTTTATTAGCCAGCCTGTTGTGGCTGGTTAGCCCTCTGGACACGGAGCCAAGCGGTTGCCGTGTCAACCATGGAGGAATTCCACCTCCATGCCAGAAAAGCCTTTAACTCTGCGAGAAGACCTCATTGGGATTCGGCCTCGCTGCTGCTGCAGTGGCCACATGCTGAGATGTTTTGTTACCTGAAGGAGTTCTGGGATTAAAATGTTGGTCCGGCTCGGCTCCCGGGCTCTGGACCACGGACCGGACCGCTCCGCTCTGGCCCCTCATTTAACACTTCCTCCCCCCAAGTAATCTGATTTATTTCTCAGAGGATGTGGAGTTTCCAGCAGCAGCGTCAATATTAAAAACTGCGACACACACCAAAAAGCTGATTTGGGTTTTCACGGTGTGGGTGCGCGTGTGTGCGTGTGTGTGCGTGCGTGTGTGTGTGTGTTGGTTCTGTTTGAAGTCGGGGAAACGGCGCCACATGTGGAGGCGTGTTGCTCGGTCATCTGTGAAGGAATTCAGCTTCCACCACAACACAGCCAAACCGGTGCATGGTGGTGTGGTAACCACGGCAACCTGTCTGCCATGCTAAACGGGGTCGGAGGAGGTGTGTGTGTGTGTGTCCTTCAACAAATAGCCGTGTTCATTGAGGTGCAGCTCAGAGACAGCTTTGGTGATGTTTACAACCCAAAATGTTGAAAAGCAGGAAAACGCGTCCCGTCATTTAAGTGGAATAAAAACAGAAACAGGTGAGTACTTTTACTGCACTCACCTAATACTTTTGTGTACTTTACTATCACTCCCTCCTGGATTACAAACATTCTTTTTCTTTATTGTTTCAACTAGGGATGTAACGATTACCAGTAAAATGGTTAATCGCGATAAAACGACAACGATTTGTAATACTGTTTCAAATTTTAATTGCAGTTAAAACTGTGACTGATTGCTGCACTTTGAAAAACTCACTGTGATGCTACTTATTGCCAGGAAAAGCATCAACAGTCCCAGTTTGCATTTCATTTATGAAAACATGGTGGAAAAGAACAAAGGCGCCCACATGGACAGTGCTGGGGAGATTTCCCCCCTTTAAAAAGAACAAAGTAGACATTTAGACCCATTTTGGATATTTTTAAAGATGCTGGTGGGGTATTTCAATAATACCGCGGTAATAATGATAACCGTGATCATTTTGGTCACAATAACCGTGATATGAAATTTTCATATCGTTACATCCCTCGTTTCAATCTAAAATTCCTGATTTTGCAGCAGCTTCGGTGAAAAGTTGCAACAAATGTTGTTGCAATCATTCGTGTTTTTTTGTTTGTTTTTTTGCAAAAGCACATGCAATTAAGATGTTAGTTATACGTCTTATAATTATTCATTCAGTTTCAAATTCTGACATGTTTTGGTGGCGTTTTGCTGTAAAACAAACAAACAAACAAACAAAAACCAACTGAAACTGCCAGTTGCAGACTTTGGTTTGTCTTCCACCATAACGTTGTGTCACTAAACAACAGTTTACCTCCACTTTCATGCTGAACTCCTGGAAAGTGTTGCGTCTGGTCCTTGGTGGTGTTTTGTTTTTTTTCCTCTTATGTCTGTATGTTTACAAACAGAAACAAGAATGGAAGTAAAGCTGATATACAGTCGTCCTCAAAATTATTCATACCCTCAAACTGAAGAAGGAAAAAAAAATCTGCTGTCAGTGAAATAAGATGAAATTGACAAAAGTAATAATAAATAAAAATTCTGTGAAAATCATGACATTGATTTTGAATTGTGGTTTAAAAGAAATATTAAAAACAAACACAGAAGAGATAAACGAGCATGATGGGGCTCCAAAACTAAAATTTTGTTGAGCAACACCATGAGGCAATCACGGCAATCAGGTGTTTTCTTGAATGTTCAAAAAGACGTCCGCACCTGTTGACAGGTATTTTGGTCCACTGTTCTTGGGAAAGGTGCTCTAATGTGTCTGGGACAGTTTGTTTGTTTTTGTAATCATTATTTCCAGCCACAATTCAAAAGCTATATTTTATTTCACTAAATTGCAATTTTGTTAATTTTTATTTATTAGTTTCTTTAGTTTCTTGTTATTTGAATCACTGTTGTGAATTTATCCTTTTATTTAATTGGAGGGAAAGAATAATTTTGAGGTGTCTGTATATTGGGTAATGTGGACAGTGCTGTGATTGATCAAAGTTGCATTTAAGTTGTGGTGATTGGGCGTAATTGTAAGGACGTGCAGTGTTGAACGACCCCAATAACAAACGAAGAGCAAAACCTGACATCACAGTTCAATGGTACTCGTTCGTTTGTCCATTCATTAGAAAGTATTGATGAAATTAAAGGAGTTTTGCAGCAGATAATGTTTTATATAGAGGCCCGCTCTGGCTGCCCCGCTCCCTCCCATTATATGGACATACGCTGATCGCAAAAAAATCTAAATATCTCACGTAGGAGTCAGAGTGATACAGAAATGTTAATGGGGAATTAGTGCACATATAAACTACGTGCTATATAAATGAAATAAATGAAATGAAAAAACTCCTAGAAATAAGGTCCAGGTTGAAAAAAAAAGAAACTTATCCTTTAATGTGATGACTTGGATCAGGACATATTTAGGAAAACCTAAAGAAACAAAGCTCGTCAGCGCGTTACTGCATTTATCTAACGATGTGTCCACTGAACTTTTACACATTTTGCTCAAAATGAGTTTTTCTTTCCAGTGTTGTTTCTTTTGCATGAGCAGAGTGTGTGTGTGTATGTAAGCGTGTGTGAATTGTGTTGACTTGTGCAAACAGCTCAGCCCTCCACCGGGCCGGGAGCTTTTTAAGCCTCAGTGGGAGACAAATACAGCAGGTGGAGGAAATGAGAGCTGGGAGAAGCTGACATGTTAAATCTAACAGTCAAACACCAGCACTGCTCGGTGTGTGTGTGTGTGTGTGTGATGTCTCAATGGGTGACATTGTTTCTGCCGTGGACTCCAGCACACACATTGAGTCACACGTGGCTCTCTGATTGGACACAAACAGGAGTGAAGCTTCAGGTTGCACAAACTCTGGAGGTGTGAAGGAGTCAGCAGCTTTTTTCAAACAGACGGGGAAGCTGCTGCAGCCCGTCTGTGTCGTGTAGAAGTCGTTTATTCAGCAAACTTTCCACCGAAGTGGCGGTGAAAAGTTGAGGAGTGAGACAGAGTCAGTGGAGTGCAGAGTTGAAGGGTTTTAACTGTTCTGCTGCCACACTGAACCCGAAACAAACCATCTTTGGACTTTCAGAAGACTTTGGATATTGCTCGTCACTGATTGGCTGATAAACACCAGCATAAAAACATGAATAAATGAAAATGGGGTTCCTGGTGCTCTGTTAACGATCAGTTATCAATTTAATCATTAAGAACTGCATGTCAAATAAAATGATTTCCCATACCACAGGTCACAGGTAGACTTTTTTTTTTTTCCCTCATACATATTTATTTCAACTCCCCATTGCTCTAGAGCGTCTATCGTCACAGCGAGAAGGTCGGCAGTGGTGGCATGTGATGGTGAGGTAGCCCGCCGCCGTTAAAGTAGTCCAACAGTCTGTTGTTATGGCAACGCTAGCTGATGTGGCTTACTTATTTAGCAGCTCCGGCTTTTGCTTCTGGTGTTTCAGTGAATCTGGTGATGTTGCACCGTGAAGGAGACTGATAGATTGGTCCGAGTAAATTCATCAAATCTGGGAAACCTTTCCCATTGACGACACTTCTGGGCGACATATCCACTAGGGCAGGGAAAAAAATATTGATAACACTGAAATATCGTGATATTTTCATCTGCTGATATCATATTCATATTTAAAAATGCTGTATCGATCTATTTTATCAATGAAATCCCACAAGATTTCGTCGTTCTGATATAAAATCTTGCGGTCTTCATGAAATCTTGCAAGATTTCGTAAGAGGAAATCCGATTGCTTTATTGTGTTGCACAGTTTTGCTTTACCAAGGGGAGCTTTATGAACACAAGGTTCCCCTTGATATCCTGTTTGTTCATTTTATTTCTTTAAATAAACATTTGTCTATAACAGCATTCCATACTATACTGCTATGCTTGACAAGGGAGAAATAAAAGTTAACAGAAGTAATGATCGAAAGTGGAACAGAGAGAAAGGAGTGAGGAAGAGGACGAGAGAGAGAGAGGAGAGAAAACATGAATCCACTTACACAGTTCACTAGTGCATCTGTACAGAAATCCCTACACAACATTCCAAGGTCTCTGTTGGAAAACAAAACAAGCAATCCCCCACAGGAGGACCCGCAGGTGGCTTAAGTATCCTCAGATCATACAAACGCTCCTCCGACTTCTGCCTGAGGCAATAGGGGATTATCACGCTTTCCGGAATGTAGGCATTTCCTCTTCTCGGCCATTTTAACAATAGCTACTTCTGCTACGGAAGAAGTAGATCAAAGCGATCGATTCGCCGCGGTGAAGGGCTGAACTTTATAATAAAACAACGCAGCACGTTTGTTTGTAGCCGGCAGACTACACAGCTGGTGTTAGCAGGCTAGCATTAGCCAGCTAGCTTTTGATGACGTGCCTAACTTTGAGCGGCTGAAAACACACAAGCATCTGAAAGCGTCTCCTTTCTTGGCAGTCCCCAGTTGTTCCACTGGAAACGGGAGGGTACAGACCCGATTTTCAGATGCTTGTGTGTTTTTAATACGCACAAAGTTAGCCAACGCTAGCCTGCTAATGCTAGCCTGCTAACGCTAGCTGTTTAGTCTGCATCATTGAAGTGCCGGCTACAAACAAACGTGCTACGTTGTTTTTTTATTAAGTTCGCCCCTTCACTCCGGCGAATCGCTTTGATCCACTTCTTCCTTAGTATCACTTCAGTCGTGAATCCATGAAAATTTAAGTAGGGTTGGCGTTAATTCAACTTACAAAGTGGAACAGAGCAGGGACATTGAACTGGACCGGAAGAGAACCGGCTAGGTGTTTCAAGTTCCGGAAGCTGTAACACGGAAGCGTGATAATCCTCTATGGTGGGTTGAACGGAGGATTCATTACCTTTAAGCGCAGTCTGACCAGCATTTTTTAAATGTGTACATCATGGGAGTTGTCGAGTTGTTTTTGTAAAACGTGTCGCAACACTTATAATACGAGGTGTCACTTTTCATCGCCGTGCTTGCTTCATGTTTAGACGAGTCTTTCAGCTGCCGTGACGTGGAAGCTGCCCCCCGCCGGTGGGATGTTTTTATTACCGCCCTATAGTGAAGTTTATTACATAGCTTCAAAATGTACACTACATGAATGAACTATTTTATAACACTGTCAGAGGATCGAAAAAAAATTACGTGATCGAAAAAATTCTTGATGATCAATTATCGATCATTGATTAATTGTGCCCATCCCTTGTTCCAACCAACCACTAAACCAGCTAAATTGAATCAGCACAGCTCCTCTGCAGGTAGACGAGCTCGTCAGTGAAAACACCTGTTCTTACTGTGCAGGCAGGTCCAAAACATGCAGGATTTTTACTGTCTGGCACCTGAATCGTCCATCGCTGGTCCACTTTATCAGGTACGCATTCTCAACTGCTTGTTAACACAAATATGTAATCAACCTCTGAAATGACTGAAGAGGCTGTGCTGCTTCTGGAAAATGTCCCTCTCCTGGATTTGTTTTCTCTTTTTTATAATAATTATCTACTTGGACATTGAGTGGGGAAAGGCAGCTCTGTTTTGGTGATATAATAATCCACTTGTATGGATGCTGAACCAGACAGAAACATCCAGGATTCTTTTTTCTTTTAAACACACAACGGTCTCCCATATCAGTAGTCTTATTGACAATGATATATATCTTTTTCTACAGATCTTCTTTAGAACAGCCTTCAGGTGCAGCTCAAACACACAGGGTGAGATTGATGGAGCCTGCTCTGGTTTCCTTGGATGCTCGTCCTTGTTTCTCAGCCAGCTTATTCTCATCCTGATGCTTTACCAGAAACAGATGCAGCTTTTTAAATTTATTCCAGGGTTGCGTAGTGTTGAGTTTCTTAATGTTTGGATCAACTTCTGTGTCTCTGCCGGTCTGTTAGCTATGCTGAACATCTGGAGGACACATAATCCCGTCAGTTCAGGTGATGACCCACAGATAAGGTAGGGCTGTGCAATTAATCGAAATTTGATCGTGATTTCCATTTTCATGTCAAACGATCTCCAAACTCAAATATTTTAGTTGAAATGATTTATTTGCCATTTTTCTTTACATAATTCCTGAAAGAGACATGCATGCGCAACACATTCCCTTCCACACGGCCCTGCTACAACCTACTCTCACACAGCTGAGAGGGACGGAGCGTGTTGTGTTTAAGGATCGACAAATACTAATATTTTCTCATCTGCTGCTGATATTTGGGGCTGATACTGCATTTGACCCCAAAATTGATTCGATGAAAGTCACAATGAAAACTCATTTGAAACTCTTAAGATAAAAAAAAGAGAAACAAAGCACTTCAACTAAATACATGTATAAAAAAGTGCACTTGCACTTTACGTTAAACTTGTAATAAATAAACATATATATATGTATATATGCTTGTTTGTAAATTATGCTGGCTGAGGGATGATATCGGCCAACACACCGACTTATCGGGCAATGTCGATACCAGCAAAAAACGCAAATATCGGCCGGACAATGTTTGGGTCTATCCTTAGTTGTGTTTTGCATGAATAATGAAGTGTGTTTTGCACAGGGAAATGTTAAATAAATGCATCATGTAATTTAAAATAATCCTTAATCATGATTTCAATATTGACCATCGTAATAATGATTTTTTTTCCATAATGAAGCAGCTTTATGATGAGTTGGGCTGCTGAAGTTAAAATGTATTCAGCTTTCATTTAGCTTTACTTGTTGGTTTGCTCTGTGATAAAATCTAAAACTGGTTGAGGTAACGGCTCACGCCCACATACAAGCAAATTCCACTATATTCCACCTTAACAATTTATTCCACTCAGTGTCAAATTTCACAATTAATACATGTTTTCAACGTTGTGTAATCATAAGACCCTTGATAATTTCCAGTGAGCAGCAGATGTGTGGACCGAAATGACTCGATGATGTCAGAGGTCAGAGGAGAGTGGGCAGACTGGAGGTGATGGAAAGCTAAAAGGAGGGTCTGACCTGGAATTAGCAGGTGTTCCTAACACCTAAATGGAGAACACCCGGGAGCAGCTTGGAGGGAAGTTGTTCCTCAGTCCCAGTCAGGTTGGAGTCTAGACACCTCCCAGAGGACATCCTCCATATATGTCCCTCGGGATGTACTCGGGATCCTCGCTGCCCGGGGGATATTACATTTCTCAGCTTTCCTGAGAATGCATCCGCGTTTGCTGGAACACCTGGAGGTGGTGGCTGGGAAGGGGGGGGGGGGGGGGGGGTAGTCTGAACACTGCTGACTCATAACCCAGTGTTGGATAATAAACGGCAGGAATTTAGAACATTACCTGCGGAGAGACAGAAATGTGATCGTTAAAAATGATGGTGATGGAATTCTTCATCAGTCTGGCTGTGGCATAAAGGTGAGTGCGTTTCAGTTGGTTTGTGTGTGTGTGTGTGTGTGTGTGTGTGTGTGTGTGTGTGTGTGTGCTGTTTTGTTTCTGCTATGCTTTTGTGTTTCCACATTCGATGATGTTTAGAAGTTCAGTACAGTTAACTTTATTGTCCCTGACTTATTTGCAGAACCAAAAATGAAGCTTCTGCTTTACACTGCAGGAAGTAAACACTTCGGGGTGTCGGGGGGGGGGGGACCTGAACGCTCATCCTCAATCCTATTTGCAGATTTGTGAAGCAGATCAGGAAGTCATGAGTCACTCTTTCATCCGGTTATTCATCCACCAATTTATCGCTCTATTCTTCCACCCACTCTATCCATCCATCTGTCAATCTATCGTTTTTGATGCGCAGTCATTTATCCGTCTGCTGCAATGATTCATGTCCTGGAGATGCCAGGAAGTGTGTGTGTGTGTGTGTAGGCCGTGGGGACGGAGGAGGAGTTTTGGGGCTGACAGTAGATGTGGGATTGGGATGAATTGATTGATTGGGTTGGAGATTGCAGAGATGCTCTGAGACTGGGTGAACGAGTTGACATGGAGAGAAGCAGGGTAGATGGAAAGAGAGGGAGGAAGTGAGGGAGGAGTGGAAGTGGTGACAGCAGACGGAGGGCTGAGAAGGACAGGCTGGGAAAAGTTGCAACTTGATGGAGTTGTTCAGCGTTCTGAAGGTCCTCTGAAAACTCCTTGAGACCTCCGTCTGTGCCTCGGAGGTGAGGCTGAAAGTGGTACGTGTTGTTTTGTTTTCTTTCTTTAAATCTGTCTATTTTTGTCTAAATAAATGAAGATAAGACAAAAGTCAAATTAACTACATCGCCCGTTGTTAACTTTGGAAAAAAAAGTCCAGGTATGTGAGGTGTATTTTATGTGTGCCTCAACAATAATAAATTTGATTACATTTTTGTAGATAAGGTAACATACAGTCTGCTAGCACATATAAGTTTATCCTATACATCTTTCAGCTGTAGTGAACAAAACGGCATTGGGTTTAAAAAAGGCATGAACATTTTCTTTTTTTTTTTTTGTATTGAAAAATATCGCACCGCGACACTCAAGTATTGAACTGAACCGAACCATGGATTTTTTGTATCGTTACACACATAATGATTATATACAGTATATTCATCATGCACACAGTAGATACATTATTTCTTGGGTTTGCTATCTTTCTTCATTCTTTTAGTACCACTTAGGGATGGGCATATCGATACCTTGGTGTCGATACTTCGATACCAGCCCGACAAAATATCGGAATCGATACTTTTTTGAGTATTGTGATACCACTATACAGATACAAAACATGCAATTTGTTTCTACTTCTAGCTTCTGTATCACATGATGGTGGTAGCCTATCAGATGTCATGATGATGCTGCAACTGTTAGTGATGATGATGATGTTTTGTTGTCTTTCAGTGGTTTAATGCAGGTTATTGTACATTATGTTTTGGTAAATTTGTAATATAACTATTACATTACATCTGATTATTTTAGTTGGTATCTATTATGTTATTTGATAACTGAAAGACCTTTTTGATCTATTTTTGTTTAATTTTATCATCACTATAATTTGTTATTGTTTTAAAAGCGTTTCTTTCCAGTACTTCTGTTCTCAGGTTTTACTTATATCTAATATTGCCCTTGCATTCAAGATATTAATGCAAAATGTACAATCACGTGATTTTCTTTTAAAGGGCAAAAATGTCTGTATCGGTATTGCTGAAAAAGTGCCATAAACTACTAGTATTGTATCAACATGAAAGATTTTGGTATCGCTGTACTTTGGTACAACTCTTTTACATTTTCTTTTTTAAGTGAATGGTGTTTGGACATTGACTTCTCCCTGAAATTTATACTTTAATTTTATGTAATATGCTGTAAAACAGTGCTTTTTAATTCCAGTCCTCAAGATCGACTGTCCTGCACGTCTCCCTAAGCAACTCTACTTTCACACACCTGAATCAAATGAGTAGCTCGTTAACAGGCTGGCAAAGAACTTGATGAGGAAGTTCATTCATCTGAATCAGGTGTGTTGGAGTAGGACACGTCGAAGACATGCAGGGCAGTGGGTCCTGAAGACTGGAGTTGAGTAACACTGCTGAAAAGTACATTACAGTATAGTATACTTTCGGTGTATAGTTGTTCTCTGGGCCAGATAATATGTTAAACTGCATTGACAATATGTTTTGGCTTCATTACGATACAGGGTTGTATTCATCTAACACTAGCAATGTTTCAACATGTTTTACATGCGACTTCCAGCAGATTTAATGGTTGATTATCACAATCAATTAAGTATTGCTTCATCTACACTCAAAGATCATGTATTTCTATATACCATCTTCTCATTTCCTGTGTGACCCTTCCCAGAAGCTGCTGCAAGTCTCCTACACAATCATCTGCAAATACGATGATTTTCAGTGTATTTGATGACATTTGGAATGTAATTGAAGAGTTTTGGCCCCAAACCTGACCTCTGAGGGACTCCACAAACCCAATTGATACCTACTGTTGCCTGTTTCTTAAGGAACTATCCATTTCATCACAATCCCTCTTCTCACATACCACTCCAATGTGTTGTTCAATATGTCCAAGGCTTTTTTTTATGATCAGTGAGCAGTCCGGCTGCAGATACAGTAGTAGTTGATCTATCCAGTTCGTAGGTTCCTCTATTAAACGCTTTGTTGCCAAAGATGCAGGCAAGTAAAGTCACAGAGGTGATGGTGTTGTTGTGTTTGCTGACAGAGTGCGTTCCTCTTTGAAGTGCAGTAATCCATCCGTGGCATCCTCCCTGAGCTTCGTTGATATTCCGAGGTGCTCTCCGAGTCGGCAGCGTGGCCGATGCCTTCATTGTTCACTCGGAGCTATCACAAGGTCCAGGACTGTCAGACTTACCTGGGGATGGGGTTGGTGTGTAGGGAGTCATTAGGGCGTGGGGATCTATCTGACTGCTGCCTGCAGTCCCAGGAGACATAATGCAGACAGCGTGTATGTGTGTGGGGGGGTTTGATGCTGCGCTCGCTGGTTTACATGATACTAAATAGCAGCGTTATCCCGAGGCCTGCAGGAAGTCTCCGGATGCTTTGAATCCCCTCAGCTTCCCGCTGCCGCCGCTGCAGATTAACCAAACAGCAACACATCATTCCCTCGTTTGTTTTCACATCGCTTCTCCTCTTCCTGCAGAGGAAGGCTGCTTTCGCTCCGCTCGTCTCATTCCAGCGGTCCCTCCATCACTCAGCTGCTCGTCTTTCCAGGCTGAAGTCATTACCTTCCGATACAGCGTTCCCGCCTCCAACAGGATGAGTTTTAATAACATCAGCGTCGCTGCGAGGTGGACTGTCTCTCTGTCACCAGTCAGAGGAAATGAACTCCACTCATATTTTTCTTTTCTAGCCCTGCTGATGTGTGCTATTGTGGATTTACTTTCAACAACTGTCTATAAACATGTGGGAAGTGAGGAGACCAGTTGCTGGAGTTTTAGGAGAGGAATGTCGTCCCATTCCGGTCTGATATAGGACTGTTAGCTGCTCTACAGTCCTGGACCTTCGTCGCTAGATTTTTGGGTTCATGATGCTCCAGTTGTGTTTGAATGGATCCCTCTCCTCTCAAGTCTGCAGGAGGTCATCTATGACTTCCACAGAGAATTTCACTTTTTTTTTATTTACATTTATGCTACAGAACAGTTTTGCACTTTGTCTCAGAGCATTTTAAATGAGCTTTGATCCAGAGAAGACGGCAGTGTTTCTGGGTCATGCTCACATATAACTTCTTTTCATGATACAGCTTTAATCTGCATTCATGGATTTCAGGGTGAACTGTGTTCCCGAGTCCATGCTGTGATTTCCAGTAGACAACCATGTCTGTCCCATGCTTCAGATTCTCTGAGTCTTTGGATGATGTCACATGCTTTTTGTGACTAGGGATGGGCGATATGTTATCGTGTGCGATTGATCGTCAAAGAAATTCCCCACAGTAATAATTTGTCATCTCACAATAAAAGTGACATTCAATTTATCAGGTTGCATTTGCAGTTGCACCATTTTGTAATTTTTATAAGTCAAAATGAGCTAATATTTTCATGAAATGTCTGTTTCACTATGTGATGTTTTTATGTAAATAGATGAAAATATGGGTTTATGAGGTTTGGAAATCTTAAAATGTTGGAGCTATGAATATTTTAAACACTATCTCAACTCTTTTGGAGTAAATGTTGCAATAATGTTTGTGTATTTCTTTTGTATGTTTGTAGTTTTGTGCTTGCAAACATTTACTTTTGACCATTTTCTTCTTTGGGATCTGCAGTTGTTGCTGCAGCGTTCCTCGGGTCTCATTTCTTCCTGACTGTGTTGTTTGTACAAACTCATCCTCCCTCTCCTCCATCCGCTCTGTGTATTTATATTTATACTCACTACAAGGTGAGTGACTCAACCTTCTGTGTCAAATCAAAATACTTTGAGTCTGCAGAGAATTCTGCCTTTTTAATTGCCTTATTTTTTCATTGCTTTGGTGTAAGAGCAGGAAGGTTGAACCTAAGGGCAGATGGAGGAGCAGAAAAACGGCATAAATGAGTCTCCATGGCGATGTTCAGTGGATCCTTTCTGCTGCTGACACTGTGTTTTTGTCACTTGTGAAATAAGCAGAACAGTGAGCGCCGCTGACTCCGGCATGCGGGTGTTTTCATTTGCAGGAATTTGAAAGGATTTTTAGTTTGATCGTTGATGTCATCTGTTAAAGTTGTGGAGGAATCAAGAATTTAGTTAGTGCCTGTAGCTGGTTGCCGTGGAGATGAACAGTGGAGCTGAGACATGCAGTGACCAAGCGGCAAACTCCGGTGGAGAAAATTAAAGCCGATCCAGAAATCGCAAAAATTGCAGTTCACCCCTCATCTGCGAGGATCTGGCTCCAAAAGTTGTTTCTGTCTTAAAAATAAAGTAAAAATAGTTTAAACAACAGAAATGACTCAAAATAAGTTTAGCATTTATATTGCTCAGCTCTCCTATAATATCTGTGTGAAGTGCCTTAGCTCAGATAAAACATGGTGATCAGTGTTATTGATTAAAAGAATTCTAAAGTGACCTCGAGCGCAGAATTTGTGGCTTTTTTGTCTGGTTGCTTCAAACACTCTCAGACTCAGAATTAATCTTTAACTTCTGTAGATTGGGATTTTTGTCAGATGTGCTGAAGATATCAGGTTTTATTGCTATTATATATTATATATGTGGTATATAAGTAATTGAAAATTCTCCATCTGTTGCAAATCGAAGAAATACAGGCTTTAGTAATAGATTTAGTATATTAGAACTAATAAATATCAAAATTTAAAAAGAGAAGGAAAGGAAAAGCAGCAATCTTAGTGACAGATTGTCTCATTCCTGGTTTCAGATACCTGCACCCCAGGAAGTCTTTACAATGGTGAAGACGAATGAGAATCCGTATTGAACTTAGAAAAAGGGAACAGAAAGAGGGAATTCCAGGAATCGCAGTGGATTTGTTGGGAATGTGGAAGCGTCACGATGCAGTGAATGTAAGAAGGGAGAGTTGAAATGAAGCAAAGAGAAAACATGGGGCTGATTTCTTTCTTTCATTCGGGAAGAAAACAGCAGCTGTTATTTTTATTATTATTATTCATTTGTAAAATTGTTGCCCTGCTTTTGGAAATTGGGGAAAAAACATGAAGCTGAAACAGCCGGACATCATAATGTTGCTCACCAGTCTGTTAATAATCAGAGAAAAGGAAACAGAAGAGGTTCATAACAGAGGTGTGTGTGTGCGTATGTGTGTGTGCAGCTGACCGGCTGGATTTACCAACTGGTTGCTTTTCTGCCTGCTGGTGTATTTATAACTGGGTGCTGTAAGGCAGATAGGACGGAGTCAGAGATGAGAATTGATGACCTGCATCACCGGGTAGGATGGGAGGAGATGCCTATCACTGAAAACTCATCACACACACACACACACACGCACACACACATGCACCCAGTTAGGAAAGCAGAAACACCAACTTTCGCCCACATTGGTGACATTGGACACTGGTTTGTTGCAGTATCCAGGTCATTGCAGAGCGCGTGTGTGTGTGTGTGTTATCAGAACTGTACCTGCACAGCTGACCCAGATTGGCTCTGTTTATCTTGGCGGAGGTGTGTTTGCAGTGTGGAGCTAAATGGAGCTTGCAGAGCCGACAGGGAGGTGAATCAGACCCAAAACTCCGCAGCAGATCTCGGCTACTGTTTCAGGGCTCGGGGGCCCGTTTGGGATCCAAACTGACGTCATATTTCTGACAAATGAAGAGAAATAAAGCAGCACCCTCGGTTTCTATTGTCTCCGATTAATCTGTCGGCTTCGGAGGGGGAGGAAAACGATCCTTTTGTGGCACCGAGTCAAAGCGTGAAATCTAAAAGGAGACGTTTGTAAACACCCACTCTGACACCTACCCCTGGAAAATGACTCATGATGTAAAAATACAGCAGGCGAGCTTTACTCATCTCACTAAAATAGATGCTTATGGGAGCAATCGAGGACTTAAAGGGATGAGAGAAGGCTGAGCAGGCTGACATTAACGCAAGTTTCTGTCTGAAACTCGCCGTCAGACGTCACGGCCACAATTAAAGCTGCAGGTCTGTGTCTGCAACTGTCTGAGCGCTCTCAGGTGAACGGTGTGTGTGTTGGGGGGTGTGTGTGGTATGCAGCGTGTCTTGCGTTACCCAGCTGTCGTCTTCAGTCACAGCAGCAACTGTACCCAGCTGTCTCACATGCATCCAAACACACGAGACCAGCTGCCACCAGTTGTCCCTGCACGTCAAGTCTCAGCTGGTGGTCCCTGCAGGGGCCACACACGTAGGCGCTCCTGTCGTCGCCAGGGCCACCCCTCAATTACTTTTAAAGTTTTAAAACTGAGAACAATCAGATGTTTCCTGTGCAGGTCAAAGTCTCAAAAACAAATGTCCTCGATGCCTGAAAAAGTTAGCTTCAGTGCTTCTGCTGATACTGTATGTCTGAAATCTGCTAGCGTGTTTGTTTTTGTTTAAAGAAGAACAATCTGAGAAAAAGATGAAAAATGTCTGAAGTTTGGGAAGATTTCAAACACAAGGTGAAAATACTGAACAGCGTGTCCACTGTAAAACCAAAAAAGGCTCAGTCAAAGCTGCTGCATCTCAGCAGTTTCCTCAGAGAGGAACAAAACAAGTTAATTTTCATGTTAGCATCTGAAAAAGAATCTATATCTGAGGCAGGGCCGATGTTGGTCTGGCAGCCCTTTTCTTTTTTCCTTTCCCATTTTGTTCCCATATTTTTCTAAAAAAAAAAGTAAACAAATGGTGAATGTGATCTGTTAACATGGTAGTTTTGGACACATTTTAGCATATTAGCGGGTTAGCATCTGTCCATTTGTATTTTTAAAGTGCTAAAATGCTTGTAGAGGCTACCTTGTAAGCGTCCATATGGATGGCAAGTGTACTCAATGCACAGCAAAAGATTTTACTGTCCAAACTTTAGGCTGTTTATGGTTGATGTTTCCATTAATTATGAAGTTCATATAAAAGTAGATTCTGCTGGTTAAAATCGGGTGGGAGAATTTAATAAGAAAATTAGAATGGGGATATTCCTTTCAAAATTTTAAAAATTGGAATTTTATTTTTATTTCTATTTTTTTTTTTTTGGGGGGGGGATTTAAATGTTTAATCTTAGTCTATGTTTAAAAGTTGGGTGTAAAAAAAAAAAAAAAAAAAAAAAAAAAAGTAACCGTTTTTCTCCAGCAGAGAGCTAAATCTTTTTCTTCGTCCGTCTCATAACATGGCGTTTTATCTGTTTCTGGGGAAAAAAAATTACACAAACGGCAAAGAATGGCAGACGACTTAGTCTGATGTTTAAAACAAACTAAAAATTGGCAAAATCAAAGAATCGTAATTTAAGTCGATTCTACACCCAAAAAATCATAAAGAATCGAATCTGAAGTAAAGGACATCATCCCAGCGTGTTAAAATGTTAAAGTGCTCATGAGTTTAAAGGGTTTTCTTTAGCAGAATGCTGATTGATTTCTTTTTTTTTCCCCCAGTGGATTTCTCACAGCTGTCAGAACTATGTCTTCCACTGAACTCACCTGCAGATGAACCTAAATCAGGGAAGAGTGGCTCTCGTCCTCTTGGGCTGCAGTCCTGCAGGTTTTAATATTTGTTTATTTCAAATTAAATGAGAAAACATGAACATATATGTTCATGTTCTCTTTTTTAGAATACATTAAACATCTGCAGTATTTGTGAATGTTTATCAGATTTTTTAGAGCGCCGCACTCAGGCTGCTGGAATGTACACAGTTCACTTTTTTTTCTTTCCAGAAACACATTCAGTCTAACTTTTCACATTGATGCTCTGAAACCGTCAACGTTGAGACGATAAGAGAGGAAATGGATGGATTTGGTCGTCAGTGATGCTGCTGGCAGCTGCCAGTCCTGCTGCAGAACCCGAAATCCGCAGCTCGGTCAGAAATGTCTGAGAGTTAAACTGTAGTCCAACGCAATCTGCTGAACGAAGTGATAACATCCTATTATGTTGCCATAGTTACAGGCTTGTTCCAGGGAGGTGATGGTCATTGCTGGACTTAATCGGACACGTATTTGCTGCAAGCATAAACCAGGAAAACTGACCATCACTTGCTTCTGTTTCAGCTTGATTAAATGCTGGGGAAGTATTTTCCTACATGAAAACATCTGTCAGTTGATTTCATAGACTGTCGGGTTTATATGATATTTACTTTCTAATGAATCAGTGAATCGTTTTATCAAAGACATTCAGCTCTTAAAAGTACAGAATCTGCAATCATGAGGATGTCCTGGATCTCTTTATTCTTCCAGATTCTTGTCTAATCTCTGCAGATCAACCCCACTTTACAGTTCATGTGTAGCTTTAAATCAGAGATTCATTCATCCACAGGTGAACTCCAGATGAGATGTTGATGCACAGTCAGAGGTGAACTGTGGGAGTCAGAACTCCATCAAGAAAACAACCAGTACAGAACACAAGCTCCTGATCCAGCAGAGGAGGGAAAAACAAGTGTAGGTGGAAGTTTCCGGCCGCTCCTCGTTCACACCCGCTTTGTTCAAACAGTCGGGGTGTGATGGACAGCTGGGGGCAGATGTGAACCTGCCTCATAAAACAAGAGTTCAGGGAGTGCCAGCAGAGCAGGAAGTCAGTGAATGCCCCTCGCCCCGGACTTCTGGTTGGGGCGGTCGGCCTTTTGGAGGCTCAGATGGAAACATGATCCATGTTGAAACTAATTCTGCACATCAGGTTGTTCCATCCGTTCTGGGATGTGCAGATGTCAGCTCATGCTGCAGGGCTGGAGGCACAGATGTATATGCATATGTATCAGATATCTGAGCTTGTAAAGGGACATCAAGTTAATGTCCCGTTCATGAGTTTTAGTCAAACACGAAGCGGGTGGATCCACTGAAACGCAGCACAACAAACATTTGGGGATGTGAAGACAAACTGGAGAGAAAAAGATGAAAATATTTATCGTTAAAAGCTGTGAGTGAACTTACTGTAGGAGGGGCAGCTTTTCCGGACCTCCCAGCTCCTCCACAAACACAAAGGAGCGGATTTGTACTGTCGAGTTACACAAGCAGGCAACCTGCAGCGACCGGGACGTCATTTATTATCTCCACAAACAAGATCCGTATCTATCTTATAATCCTGTGGAAAACAGGATCGGGGAGAGCCCCCAAATATTAAAAATATCTGCCGCCTTGTTGTTTCAACTGTGACACCGAGTCAAAGTGAAAGGTGACCTTCGCCGGGATGAAAGAGACGACCAACGTCCTGCGGTCTGAAAATATTGGTGTGGATTTAAGTTCTTCCTGTCGGGTTGTTTACCATCCCTTTGTGCCCCTGCGGGGCCTCGGCAGTGAAGCAAAACTAAAATAAATAAATAAATAAAATTGATAATGAAAGCAGCGAGGCAGGATCATGGGAATCGCAGTTCTTTTGCAAACGCAGTCAAACATACGTCCACTTTGATTAGTTTTTGGGGCTCAGAAGCATCAGCGCTTTCACAGGCCGTCTGTGCGTGCCCGTGTGTGTGTGAGAGTGAAAAGCTAACAGCTCATGAGGGGAAAACGCTGCAATGCTCTGCGCATCTCAGTAGGCTAATTATAACAGTGCAACTGCAGCAAAAATGAAACATGAAAGAATGAAGAATCAGAACGAACGCAGGGAGATGAGCAGGAAATACAATTATTGTTACAGAGCATGGAAGGAGGAAGAGTAATTACATCTCTCTCCAATTAGCAGCTGAATTTCTGCCTTCAAACACACAAGCTCCTCTCTGAGTGTGTGTGGTTAACTCATCAGCTCATTTATTGTTGGTTTAAAAAAGATCAACTTATAATTTACAGAATAAGGATGAAGTTGGGTGATGAAGAACCTCATGAGCCGTCACCAATAATCTCATTAGATTTGCCTTCAAATTTGTTTTCTTTCTTTAGTTTACTAGTTTCATATATAATAGATACTGATATCATCTGATTATTTTTGTTCATTTTTAAATAATCAGTGAGTTGAGTAAAGATTGCAAATTATTTAAGGACTCGTGATATTTTATTTGTTAAATAAGTTAATGATAATACAAGACAGACTTGCTTTATGATGAGAAAAAAGTATGCTGACTAGAAAACGATCAGGTCTCTCAACACGAACCTCATTATGTTTTCATTGTTTGTTTTTTTTTTCATAAGTTTGTTTTTGCTTTGTTTTTAGAATATGTGGCTAAGAAAATATTTTCTCTTGAAACTGAAATTTTCAAGTTGGATTTAATTCAAGGTCCAAATAAAATGAAAATCTTGGTCCCTGTTTGTCTTTGTGGGAGATTTTCTTCCATTTGAATCAGAAATGTAAAAGTTCAATCTTCATCTGGACCAACAGGGATTTACAAGCTCCATGTGTCTAAGATCTAGCCTGGCACGCCAGCCTGACCAACGCCATGTATGAGATACATGGTAAGGCAGTCTGGCATCCCTCTGTTGAAGATTGATTTCCATCTCAGTAAAACATTGACCGGACTAATCACAGCGCGGGAGACGCGAATTTTACGTCTTTACCTACATCTTTTTTGACAGCTCTGTTCTCTAACCAAGTCAAGATGGCGGCCGCAGATGAGCGACGATCTAACGATGCCCTTTCTGATGTCTTGAAAAAGCTGCACGTTCTCAAAACAACAACTTGCTGCTCTGACTTTCCTTTTACAAAAAGATGTTTATGTGACTTCCGTGTTCCTCTGATTCTCTCCAGGTCACGATGTTCCTGTGAGTCCTGCCTCTTCTCACAAATTGTAAATTGGCCTCCGACCGCGGGAGCCCAGACTGACTCGCCGTGTATCTCATACATGCCGTTAGTCAGGCTGGCATGCCAGGCTAGATAAAAGTTATAGTAACAGTTTACAGGCTTAAGCTCAGGAGACAGTTCAACAGAGTTCATTCACCATTTGTTGAACACAATAAACAGAAGTTACTGTTTATGAAAATTTTTTTAAAAAGTCATTGTACCACTCAGCTTCACTTAGCATATGTTCTTAACTAGCAACAATCCCAGGGAACAAACATACTGATTTACGCAGAGATGCTAAAAAAAAAAAAAATAGAAAGAAAAAAAAATGGACGTAGTATCTGGTTTCGTCTGAAGAGCTAAAAGTGAAGCCAGTTGCGTGTTTCCCACCATCGCAATCTTGTCGTGTTGCATGTGTCGTCACTCCCAGAAAATAGTAAAATGGGCAAAGAGCAGCCTCGGGGCAAATGATTGACAGCAAACGTACTCTGGGCTGAATGCTCACTGAGCTAACTTGAAACTAAAAGGAGCTTACAAAGCAGCGGGCTAAAGTTAAGGCATGTTTGGACTTGCCTTTAGCTGGTTAAAAACCACCATTTTGCTACTCTGCCAGGATACAGACTGAGACTTTACTGAGAGCAAACAAGGAGCTAAACGATAGCCACCGGTCGGCAGGCCCGTCTGCTGCCTGATAGGGCTACAACGATTAGTCGATTAATCGACCAACTGTTGACAATCAAAATAGTCGTGACTAATTTCATAATCGACTAATCGTTTATTGTTTGTAAGCTTTGTTTTTCCTCAAAATTGCCACTGTACCTTCCACTGTTTTGTCTCTTTCTGTCTGGTCAACTTTTCTTGGATTGTTTATTGACATAAATAAACACACACACTACCAGCCAAAAGTTTGGAAACATTTGTCATTACATTCAATGAGAAATTGTCGTAACTTTTGACTGGTACTGTAAATATGCTGCAATTTTGGCATGATCCGATTAGTCGACTAATCGACAAAATAAGAGCTATGAAAAAAAATTCCCCCTCCTCACAGTTGACATGAAGGTAAACTTGACCTGTTAAACCTAAAATGATGTTTTGAACCAGGCTGTAAACATGTTTGCTTCTGCTGTGAAGGTGGTCTTTTTAACATGGAAGTCTATGGGGATTTACCCCAGCGGATGAAGAAAAAACTACAATTTTGTAGGACTTTTCCGGATTTCCCTCACAGTTGGCCACTGGAGGTTGCCGCTTGCATGAAACGATAGCTTGTGGAAATTTTCTCCTGGGGTGCTGCAGCTTTGATGTGCTGTTCGTGGTAGATGATTCGGGATTATTCACTGGGCATGCATTTCAGTAATTTCACTTTTCTTTCGTTTAAAAATGGTGTCAAATTTGAGAAGTTTTTAATTTAAATTTTTTGCTCCCAAATTACACAACGGTTCACAGATTTCTGTGAAATATCTGACACAGAAGGAAATGATTTACACGACTTTATCAGGTGACTTGAAGGATCTTTTCTTTCTGTTGCCATTTCTTTTTTTCTGTGATATTTCTTAATGAATTTTAAAACAAACTTGTATTAATACAACACAGTCACACTGGAACACCAAAACACAAGTCAAAGAAATAAAAGGAAAACTGTTACAAATCATGATGAAGCTTGTAAAAAAGTTTGAATGCAGATAAAGGCTTCTCACAATTGACAGAGAAAACGGTGAAAATCGTTCTCCTTAGAGGTGCAAAAAACTAAAAACTTACAGTGGACCAAGTCAGTTTTGGATTTTTAGGTTGTAGTTTTTTAAGTTCTTCCAGTTTCATAGTACAAAAAGTAAAAAGTGTCCAAATAATCTTCAAAATCTCCAGGTTTTTCTTGAGGCTATTTATTCCTGTGGTAGTATTAGCCACTTTGGCCATAATAATACTGTACATGTCTTCAGTTGATGAAAACTTGACAGCTATTATTGTTTTTCTGAATATTGTCCCTACAGAAAAAGCTTTGCAATTCAATTTTGAGTTGCGGTTTGCTCGTTGGTTGGAGGATTGCAGGGTCGCGTAAAGCTGGAAACTAGAGCATAAAGGTGTTATCAGAGGGTCTCGGACCACAGTGACCGTTCACAGTATTTATGCATTGAAAACAAGAAGATCTTCGGGTCTTTTGGTAGTTTTAAACCAGCTGGTTTGTATTAGAAGAAACACATTAACATCAGAGTAGAAATCTTTCTCTTCATCTTCTCTCTGAACATGCTTCACAATTCACGGTTGTAGTTATCAGCCTGAGCTGCTCCTCCGTTGGCATGACGCACACACTCTCTCCTCACCGCCTTATGTTCACACATATGGCCCATTCGCTGGCCGCAGTGGCAGCTCGCGGGCTGGATGGTGGATTTGCATCGTGATTGATTGCATTTCTGGGTCTAGATTGTATTATTCTGTAGCTGAGCTTCTTGTTCCAACTGCAGCCAAGCTAATTACCAAAGTAATTACAAGCGGGAATGCAGATTAATTTGAATCCACTTTAAAGCAGATTTTAGAGGTAGCGCTCATTGGCGGGTCACAGAGGTCGCAGCTCTGAAATTCATCCAGAAATTGCCCAAAAAAATGAGCTCTGAAAAACCCACAAAGATGCACATTCCTTTTCTCTGGCTGTCTCCCACACATGCTGCAGAAGAACAATGCAGATTTCTGTCCTCACAGCTGAATAATAATCTGTGTTTACATGCTGTAAAGCAGTCTGCGGGAGACAGCCAGTTAAATACCTTGAATGTGCCTAATCTCTCTGCTAAATATCTAAATCTCATTGGAAAGGTAAACACACTCTAATCCAGAGTTTTGTTCAGCAGCTGCAGAGAAAATCCAACCTGCACTTTCTAACTTTCTCATCTTCACCGAGGCGGCGGTGAAGAGCAGATTTATGGCCGCAGGGTTGGATAGTAGTAATATTTGAGTCCTCTGTGGCGTCAGTGGCTTCCTCAGGAAGGCAGCCATGTTTAGAAAAACTCCCCGTCTCCCGTCTCTGCCAATAATAGAGGCATCAGCTGTGACTTTCAGGGGGTGGGGGGCAGAACGGACTTTAAGTGTGCTGATGTTGACGAGATGTCTGTCTCTGTGATTAGCTGCCATGTTGGAATGCCGTCACTATAATTTGCATCCTCGCGGGTTGCTGGGGGGAATTCCGGCAGCGGCATTTTCTGCAGGTTCAGGCAGGAATGTCAGACTTCAGTTGTTTGTCTTTGGAAGAGAAGGAAGCAGGAATACCACACCAGGAATGTTGCTATTAGTTCAATATATGTTTTTTTTTAATAATGTTAAAAACACATGTTTTCCTTTTTGTTTCTGTATTTTAACCTGTTCTTTTGTAATGACGCAAAATGAATAAAAATCATTTCTTTGGTCCTGGTCAGAGTGGGGGTTAGGTTTGGCTCTAAACTGATGATGGTTAAGATTAGAGTCCTGGTTTGGGTCAGTCTGGACAAGGTGAATAAAAGTAAATGCAGCATCTGAATGAGAAAAGCTACCTTCCTTCATGTCAGCTTAATTTCCTCACACAGGAAGGAGTCAGAGCCTTTTTATAATTTTAAATTTCACCTTTGGTACCCCCCCATCACCTCCATACTCCAGATCCATGTCTGACTTCTCATATCTCTCATTTAGCACTGAAGAAGCAAATGGATAGGTAATCGGGGATTCTGTCAACACTGGTTTTATTTGTATTTTGTATTTATTTATTTATTTAAAAGGGACAATGCATTTTTAAGCACATATACATTAAATGTAAAGGTACAAAATTGCAGGATTATAGCCTAGGCTAATTTCCATCCTCTGTCCCCCCTGAGCAAAGCCCAGCTACCCCCCCACCCCACCACTCACAGAAACTACAGTAGAAATTTAAAATCATATCAAAATCCCGTTCCCGCCAATGACCATCCACCCCCCCTCCACATATGCATAGTTCATATAGTCCGCCCAGAACAGTACCCCATCCCATAACCTCGTCACCCACCCCAACATAACAAGTCCCTCCTCCAGCGTCCACTCTCTTCGACTGCCCCCTCTCCTGGCCATCCCCAGCTATTTCCAGCACCCTCATACAATCCATCCATCCCAAACAATCCACCCTCCTAAATCTCTACCACTGGTTGCACCATCAACAAGTCTCTTTTTACCCACACACACACAAGAATACATTCTTTCCAAGTCCCAAAATTATAAAACGCCTAATGGTATAACAATAAATAGTAATAATAACAATAAAAAGTAAACTTATTACAAGTTGTGAGCGCAGCTCTGGTTTTCCAGTAACCACAACTTCAGATATTTAGAGAAGGAGCTGAGTACAGGCATTTCTCTGATAGACGCTGGTATAGAATTCCAAGTTTTAGAAGCACGATAGGAAAAAACTGCCTGTCCGAAGGCACTTCTCCGACGTGGAATGACACAGTCACCCCTAGAACCTGCTCTTGTTGATCTATTATGATTTTTCCTGACAAATTCTTGTAATGGGGAGGGAGCTAGACCATTCAAAATTTTGTACACCAGGATTAAGTCCACATATTTAAGCAGATTTTCCCAACTTAGTATTTCATGTTTTTCTAAAATTCTACAGTGATGGTAAGTCTTTGGTTTTCTGTCCAGTACCTTAAGAGCCTGTTTGTACTTTGTTCCAACTGTTTTCAGTGTGGTCTTACAAGCTAGCCCCCAACTTGTCAGGCAATATGTTAAATGCGAAACAAGCATGAAGCAGGTTTTGTTGCTTCAGCTTGTTCGAGCTCTCTAGTATAGCATAGTATCTGTAGTAGATTTTAGTAGCTCTATAAAGTTACTAAAATCTAGCATGAGCTGAAATGACACTTCTTACATTATCATAGCAAAGCTATAAAGTTCAGCAGACGTCTGTATGAGAGTTTCACGAGAGCAAACATCAAAGCTTATTTTTGGACTAAGATGGTATTTGAAATTCTGTTATGTCCCAGCTCAGCTAGGGATCAGAGATGCAAACAAAAGACTGTTTCCAGGTGGAAAAAAGTGGAGTAAAAGATGTTTTATTGTTCTGACGGTGAATTAAGGCAAACGAAAACACTGGCAAACTGAAAACCTGAAAAAGGAGATGGGGTGAGTGGTGCTGCTCAAAGGAACAAAATCAAAAGACAGACTCAGCCTAAACTAAAAAGAGGAGCCAAATGGGGAAAACCAACACAAACCTAATCTACAGTAGGATGTCTAAAAACCAAAAGGGAAAGGAGCAGCTTCCATGCTGTAACCAAAAACCCAACTACTGTATAACAAAAGGCATTTGCTATCCCAACTCCAAACTACCAAAAATACCAATACAACTCAAGACCTAAACCTAAACTACTAACAACTAAATCCATTAACTAACAAAAACACCTGGAAACCAAAACTAAAGAAGCCCAAACTAAAGTCACCAAAATCCCACAAAAGAAACAAACTAAGAGCAAACTGTTCCCTGGCCAAACTGTTGCTACTGACTGAATGTCTGCTGGCTTCTTTTATAACTGCATGCCAGCAGCTCCAAGTGAGCTTACTCGTTATCCAGGTAAAGAGGGAGGAAATGATGGAGTGATGCCCGGCCAATCATAATGAAAGGTTGGAACGGGGAGGTTTACATGTGAAACGAAAGAGAGAAGGGGTTAATAAACAGGCGGCCGTAACACTCCCCCCATAAGTTAAAAAACCATTAAAAATGGTTTTTAACCATTAAAAATGGTTTTATAACAAGAACAAAGCCCACACAAATGACAGAACACAACAACACAAAGACTGACACAGTAGGCCTAGCAAAACAGAGGGGAACAAAAGCTTTGCCAAACCAAAGTTCTAATATTTTGTTCTAATACCTCAGAACAAAATAAAAACCAGTTAGACGGTAAAAAGATCCCAGACGAGCCCCCACTTTAGTATATCCCAGCTCAGCTAGGGATCAGACACAACAAAATCTTTATATCCTCTTGTCAAGTTCCTGAATATGATGCTAGTTTCTGAACCCAAAGTTACTTTTCAGGGTTTTAAACTTCCAGAGAAACAGTGTGACCATTCCTTTGACACATCATTCATGATTTGTTTCCCGAAGGAGGAAGAGTTTTGAAGAATTTGAAATATTGTTTGTCTTAGCCACCTTGACCCTGAAACTGTGTTGCCCCAAAATAAACCATTAGCAGTGTTTCATTTGTACAGTTCTGCTGCAGAAATGTGGAGGAGACAGAAAAGTTTGGTTGATATATCCCTAACCCCATCTGGCCCTGCAAGTCCACTTGTAAAGCTAAATTAAACTTTGGAGAGCTCTGTCTCCAACAACAAGAACTCTGGGGAGTAAATCTATCCCCAGAAACTTAATTTAGACGCGGATGCTGAAACACAAGTAGGTCTTTGGGTCCTGGACAAATATGCCTTCAGATGGCTTCTTTAACATTTCTGTTCACCAAGTTCTTCGTTGGTAAACTGAACAAGGGATTAGTGAGGGAATAAAACACACACTTGTTTTTTCCATTATTATACTCTCCCTAGTGTGAGTCGTCAGGTCGTTCTATGAGCTGTAAAATAAACCGAAGCCACCCTCGATGAGGCAGCAGTCTCCCTGTCATTAACACCAAATAGGAAATGCATTTGCAGCTTTCTATCTTTAGACTCACAGAGCAGTTTTCACATTGTGTTCAGTGACTGAGGCCTCTTTTCTTTTACTGCTCGTCCCACTTCACATACCACCCAGCAGAAGAGATGCAATGAGAGACGGTTTATTTATAAAGGAAACCTGAGAGAGGAGCTGCTGTCATTGAATTCTAGACTAAACTTCTGTTTTTTCTTGTTTCAGACCAGCTTAAGGTGAAGGAAACAGTTGATGACCTAAAAGGGGAAAAAAGAAAGAAAAATTTGGGTTGACATGGGTTGTTTTTGCTCTATTTGGTTTATCAGAAAAAGTTTAATTTTCCCTTACTTGAAGAAGTCCACCTTACCAGTACCGGGTTGAAGGATAGACTGATAGATCCGCCGATTGATATTTTCAGCCGATATTTGCGGTTTTTGCTGGTATTGGCCAATAAATTAAGTGTGTTGGTTGATACCCCTACTCGGCGTAATTTACAGACTTTTTTTATGTATTTATATTTATTACAAGTTTAATGTCTCTTTTTGATATTTGTTTACAAGTGCACCATTTCTTTTTTATATATTTGTTTAAAGTACTTTGTTTTTTTCATTGTATCCTTCATTACAATAATTTGCAGTATCGGCCCCAATTATTGGCAGGCCGTATCGGCCATCAGCCGAGGCTGATGAGAAAATATTGGTATTGGCCCTAAAAAATCTGTATACTTCGATCCCCAACCAAGTTGGACCCCTTTTCCATCAGAATGGTCTTAATTCTTGGTGTCATAGATTCAACAAGGTGTTGGAAACATTTCTCAGATAATTTGCTCCATGTTGACATGATAGTATCACACAGTTGCTGCAGATTTGTCGGCTGCTCATCCATGATGAGAATCTCCTGTTCCACCACATCCCAAAGCTGCTGTATTGGACAGATCTGGTGACTGTGGAGTGGGGCAGGGTGTTGTTCAAGAAACCTCATGATTCAATTCGATTTCAGTTGTTTAGGTTGCGATTTGGTTCAACAGTGACTTCGATTCTATATTGATTTAAATGATTCAGCGTTGATTCGGTTAGAAGTAGAAATACACAGATGGAGTTTCTGTTGACAGTTTTTAAATGTTTATTTCACCCATGTGAGCATACATGGTATGATACCTCAAATATTTCAGCAAAAAAACATCTGAAATTAAAAAGAAAAAAAGATAGCTGCCAGCACACCGCTCCCTGAATCAATTCAGAAGATTTGCTGAATTAATACTGAATTGTTCAGGGAACTATTACAATGCATCAATTAATCTGTATTTTCACACACCCTACTGTGGAGGCCATTAGAGTACAGTAAAGTCATTGGCTCAGAACAGGTCATTTAATAAGCAGAAAGTTGTCGGAAGGTTAATTCATAGTCTTTTTTTGTTCATAATCAATGTCCTGATCTGTAGCCTACAGTGTGACTGATGTCCAACATGTATGTTACAAAAAATCCTTGAATTTAAAGGTGATTTTTCATCAAGCTGTTTGCTTTTTCATGTGTTTTACATTTGAATTTGCAGTGTGTTTACTTTAAAAACCCAGATATAGTCCGTGTTCACATCCCTGTTTGGTGTGATCTGAGCTTCTGGGATTGATCGTGCTTGCGCCGATGGAGCAGAAATTGGACTGGTTTTGCAATTTGGGCACAGCGCAACGGAGAGGCTGTACATCAACGGAGCCGCTCGGAGCATGTGGGCTGCCGCTCATTACACAACATAGCAATGTATTTGCTTTGCCGGGTGGAGTGGAGTAGAGCAGAGCACAGTTGTGTTAGAGTTTACATACCCTTCCATTAAAGACAGAAAAAAATCAGCTGCCAGAGAGAAAAGTTGAAATTGACAAAAACAATAAATAAAAATTTTATGAACATCTTGACATTGATTTTGAATTGTGGTTAAGCAGAAATATTAAAAAATAAAATAAAACAAGTAAACAAGCATGATTTGGGCTTCTGAGCAAAAATTTTGTTGAGCAACACTTGGAGGCAATCACTGCAGTCAGGTGTTTTCTGTAACGTCCAATCAGACTTCTGCATCTGTTGACGGCTATTTTGATCCACTGTTCATGAGCAAGGTGTTCTAATTTGTCTGGGACGGTTTTGTTTTGTTTTTGCTTTTGGTTTTTTATATATCTTTTCAAACAAAAATTCCAGATTAATTTTATTTTACTAATCTTAATTTAGTAAATTCTTATTTATTCCTTTTCTCAGTTTTGTGTTATTTGAATTACTATTGTAAATTAAGCATTTTCTTTAATGGGAGGGGATGTGAACTTTAAAGCACAACTGTATGGGGAATGCGGGGGTTAGCCCAAGTTTCTCGCTCTTTGGCTGTATTTCGCTGCTCATTGTTCAGAGCTGTTGCTTCATTTTGTCTCACTGCTGAATCTTTAGTATCAGGAAAAAAATATCTCCACTAATTATCTTCTCAACTTCAGTAACTTAAATGACCTCTGAATATGCTTTTTTAAAATATGAAGTGGTGTGTTTAGGGCCTCTGGTGAGCTTTTTGGCTTTAATCATCTACAGAAACCACTTTTAACAATCTTTCTTTTGTGGATTTTTTTCCCCTTTCTTTTAACAGTTTTTTCATAACTGTTACTAAACACACACGGAGCCACTGTTTTATTAGCATCTGACCAGATCACAGTTCAGAATAACTTTTAGTGCTGAATAGAAAGTAAAAGAGCAGCTGCTTCACCTTCATCCAAAGTTAAATAATGCTGGAAAATCAACAGTAAACTTTGTATTACTGTTCTAACTGACAGCATAATGAATGAGTCAAACCTGGACCTGCATTTATTAACAGATGCTGACAAATTAAAAGGTAATCAATTTTATTTGTTTTAATTGAAGCTGATGCAGCTGGCTTTTACAGCAGCGTTTTCTGAAACTTCGGCCTCCTGCAGCAATGGACAGACTTTTAATCCACAGCTGTGGAACACCTGATCACAGCTGCAGGCAGAAAACTCTGCTGCTTAATTCCTCTTCCCAGGAAGCAAAAAAAAAAAAACTAATCATGTCCTGATACATCAGGTATCAGCTTCTAGAGGAATTATGTGTCCTTTGCTGATAAATCACAGTTCTATAGAGAATTCAGTCTCAATCTTAGAAATCAGAATCCAAACCCCTCAAGACTTAGCGTAGACCAGAGTTTGGAGCATTTTCTTTCATTTTCTTTTTTTTAATTTCAACTTCTCTAACCATATTCTTCCCAAAGTCAATAAGCAGGAAAGCTTTCCAGATTCTTATGCATCCTTCCAAAAATCTTGTCTGGTTGAACTATAACGACAGCCCTGATGACCACAATCACAACAACGGTCATGTAAATTGATCGGGAAATGTCGGTATCGGCCAAATTTCAGATATCAGATCAGAACCCCACAAAACAGATCAGTGAATCTTTAGTTGAAACATAAGATATTTTTCCAATTTCATGGAAAACATCTCATTTTAAATTTGATGGCAGCAACACATCCCTAAAAAGTTGGAACAGAGGCAACAAAAGGCTATTTTCACAAATTAAAATCAACAGAAAGAATATTTGACAATTAATCACATTAATTGGTAACAAACAGTAACATGATTGGGAGAGAAACGAGCCTTTCAGTGAAACAGAGCATCTCAGATGTAATGATGGACCAAGGTCAATCTGAGACAATTTAAAAATTTTACCAAAACATTCCTTAAGGTAAAATTGTGGAGACTTCACAAAGTCAAAGTCAACTTTATTGTCAAATATGCCACATGTTAGCTGTACAACACAGATGAAATTACAGTCCTCTCAAACCCACGATGCATATGATACAATATAATAAACTATGAGATAAAAATATAAGAATCTGCTCGGATAGCCTAGAAATCTAAACACGAAACCTAAGCAGGGAAGGAGTTTAGCATCCTCACTGCCTGGTGGAAAAAGCCGTCTCTGAGGCCTAGTCCACACGGACCTGAAGCCGGTTTAGGTGTGAAACCGATAGCAGAAATCCGGGGTTTCACGATCCCCATGAACCCGCTGTAGCACATCATACAAGGCTGTGGGTGGTGTTATGATGATTAAGTAACACTCCAAACCAAGAACAAGACGCAGCGCATGCGCAAATTACGACTCACCGCGTGTCGCTGAAAATCAACAAAGGAAGAGCAAAAAGGTAGAGATGGCTGAGAATTCACGAGACAAACGCTAAAGTTTTCTACACAGTTGAAAACAGTCGCTTACCGACGTCATTGCTGTTGTGAATTTTTTTCAATGAACTTTATTGTTTTTGTGAATGAGACCAACGTGCGTTGTCAGTAATTTCATTACTTAAATCAGTACAATACAGCCTCCGCTGCAGCAGGGGTCGCCACCGCTTCGTTCTCCACCATTATTCAGCTCTGAAAACAGTTTGAAAGTCCTGCCTCTTCCGCTACGTCAGCAAGATTGTTTAGTGTGAGGAGTGTGCTTTGTTTTGCACTGCGTTTTTGGCTGTCATGAGGGCAGCATCCAGGTACTTTCAGAGCACTGAATTTTAGTTTAAATGACAGTGTAAACGCACTACACACTCAAAATTAGTGTTTGAAGTGCTCAAGTGCGCGGTTTGAGACACGGCCTGAGTCCTCCAGGGCTGGTGGACAAACATGTTTGTCTTGGATGAGAACCGACGGTGTTTGAGGCTGCCATCTGCATTTATGCTACCTGAGCAAAGGAATTGGGTTTGTAGAAGGAGCGTCCAGAGGTAATGGCATCCATCTCAGCAGGGATATTTTGTCTCTCTTTAACCTTCATTTGACAGTTTGGTGGCCTCTTTTCTTGGCAATACTCCCCCACCATCACAAACTGAACAGGAAGGCTGTGTTTTTGATGGCTGAGAAGAAAATGAAATAACTGTGAAGGTTTCAGGGATCTGAAGTCTTCAAACAGAGGAAGCTGCACAGGAAAGGAGAAAAAAAAAAAACCTAAAACTTCAAGAAAGCCAAAAAAGCAATGAAAAAACGTGTAGAGGCATTAACAGAGATTGAACAGCAGAAAGAAAGCAATAAGAGGAACAATAGAGGGAACGGGAGGGAAGTTGCTCCTGGCTGTTTAGCTGAAGGTGCCCAACATGAAAGAGGATGAAGTTCATCCATCTTGGTCCTCTTTCAAACTTTAACTCACCAGACTGTGAAAACTGGTCTAATGCAGCCAGTTGGAATCTGGACTTTCACCGAGAGTTAAAGGTGAAAATCTCTCAGCAGGGGAACGTCACTGTGGATCGGTCCGGGAGTGGGCGACACCGACAAAGAGGCTTTTATAGTTGGTGGAAAGCTGCTGAGGAGGCTGTGTGTTGTTACCGGGGAGCGTCCCGCCGAGATTTCACTTTCTCTGATGGGGCAAAGTGGAATCACAGTAGGGTTCTCCCTCTTTCCCCTTCCTCCTTTCTCCCTTTCTTCCTTTTGCTTTCTTTCAGTCTCTAACTGAAGCCCTCGGGGGAAATCATTTGTGTGTCCACACTCGCACAGACACACACAGGAGGGGATCCTCTCCATGAAAGAGCCGTACGAATAACAAACCCGAGTTCAGGGCTCCACGCTGACAGTCGACACACACTCAGTTTGACCCCCCCATCCCCCAACAATAGAGCAGGCATGCATTCATGAGCTGCGACTGGTTGGTCCCTCAGTGAGTCCCCTTCACCTCCATCCCTCCATCACCTCCATCCCTCCATCTTTCTCTCCGTAGATTCAACTCATAGATGAACTAGGTTGAAACTCTGAGCCAGAACTGTTGTTAGAAATAATCAGATTACTAAAGTGAGCCCCCCACCCCACAGTGTGATTTTTGGAACGCCCCCCCCTCTAACCTCCATCTCTGTTTGTCTCCACAGATCTCAGCAGGACTCCTGCACCACAAAAACCAGAGAGGAAAAGGAGGAAGAAAAGAAAAAGAGGACAAAAGGGAGAGGAGAAGGCGCCGGGCGAGGAGAGGGGGAGGGAGGTTTGAAAAGGGGGATTTGCTTTATCTGTCGGGGGTGAATGCCCCCCCTGAGACCTTCCCCTCTTGCTTGGACATCCTCCTTTTTCCGTGTTTTCTGCATCAGTGACGGGCTGACAAAAGGCCGAGAATGTGCAATAAACTGAGCGTGGGACGGCTCACGGTGGAGGGGGGCCCCCACGTCACACCACCCAGGACTAGAGTCTTGCTGCTGGGCTTGGTTCTGGCCGCGGCGGGCTGGTTCCCTCCACCCGCCTGTGCAGAGATGGAGATGGACATGCTGGGAGGCATGGTGTTGATAGAGGCGGGTGGAGAGGGAGAGATGTTGGGCGGAGGCGGCGAGCTGGAGGCCTCCATGAGCTCCTCGCTGCTGCGCGACTTCCAGGAAGCCACGGAGGGACTCCAGGTGATGGATGCTGCCGACGCCATGGCAACCCGGCAGAACACAGCGGCGCCCACGGCCTTCCCAGACTCCTCCGCCGTGGTGGGCAGATTCTTCCAGATCAAGGTGCCAAATAAGATGGAGGATGTTTACCTGGGTGACATCATCAAGGTGAGTGAAAGTTCAAAGCTTGTTTGATTTACTTCAAATATTTAAAGAGTAAAATGGAAATAAGGCTTCAAACACATAGGAATCACTACTAAATAGTAGCTAAAGGAATAAATGAATGAATCAACCTATCAATAAATGGATACGAATAAATCAATGTAATTAATGAAAAATTTAATGATTTGAAGAATTAAAGTTTTATGTAACTTCATTTAACAAAATTTTTGATTCCTAATTTGACCTAATTAAACAAACTGAAAATGAAATGATGTTGAAATAAACAAAAATCTAATTAGATTAAATGGATGAAATAATAATAGTAATGGTGGCTGTAAGGACCAAACCCTCTCCCTTAATGTTGACACAGTTGCTTTCACAAACATGTTTTGGGGCATAATACTAGAGCCTGACAGATATGGGGTTTTTGAGGCAGATTCTAATACCGATTTTGGGGGCCTTAAAAAAGAAACTGACAAAATTTCATATCTCGATATTCTTGCCAGACATCTCAATATCGATGCGATACGATTTGACTGCGGGTTTGTTGAAAACCAAGCACTTTGGTGGAAAGTGCAGTTTTGTTTGTGACTTCCAGAGCTTTATGTGCAGGACAAGCGCAGGGGAAATCTATATTTTTTATATAGTTGCTTTTGCGATATTAATATCTTGAATGTTCATATCTCGATATAGATACGATAACGATATATCTTTCAGCCCTATTGGCCAATATCTGATGTCAGCCGATATATATCAACCAGGATATTGAAATATGAACATGGACATGTACACAGAATATCTACTGTCCAGCTGTAGTCCAACTTAAATTCTTATAATGACCAAAATATGATTCAAGACTAAGAATCAGAACACTTGAGGATTTGTGATGATGTTTTCGGTGTTGACACAAATTTTGTTGTGTTTTTTGCCTTACTGGTGTTGGAGTCCAGGGTCATTTTCACACCGCAGATGTTGCATCCAACACCTATTAAATCTTTTGTTAAGTGGCTCCACACCTTACTCTCCCCCTTTGCCTTGGAAATGAATATATATACATTTAGTATATTTTGGTAATTAGATTTCAATACTATGGATGCCATTTCAAAATTAAAACAACTAGCTGCAAACAGCTTACAGTGGTAACACCCAGGCTAATGGGAGGTGCTTTTTAACTGATATATTTTTAAAGACTCATTCACTAAAACACCTTGAAATATAAATTTGTCATCTTTAAGCTTCAAAAAGTTCCATCTTCCACTTAACACAAGGGACCAAACTAGATTTAAGTAGCAATGTTGCAGCTTTTAAAATACCTTATAAGAATTACAATTAAATACTAGAGCTGGGAAAAAATATCAATGCACTGAAATATTGCGATATTTTCATATGCTGATATCATTTAGCTATTTTAAAATGTGGTATTGATCGATTTTACGAATGAAATCTCGCAAGATTTCATCGTTCAGTCACAAAATTGTGCTGGTTTTCATGAAATCTCGCGAGATTTTGTTGGTAAAATAGATCAGTATCGTATTTTTAAATATCTATAAAAAATCTGTATACATGAAAATATTGTGATATTTCAGTGTGTCGATATTTTTTCCCAGACCTACTAAATACATTAGTTGGAGCCTTTTAGTTCAATGAAAACATTAACTTCTGAATTTATTACCCTCAGTAAAACCTGCATAGCATGGTGTAGTCGGACCCAATATAATGATCTTACATTAGATATCAGTGGAGATGGAAGTTAACAGTTGTGTTTATCTTGTTTGTGTCACAAAGAGACAACTTGCACAATGTTTAATGTTGTATAACAGTCGTAACATTAGCTAATAGTGGAGATGGAGTTAGCAGCTGCATCTTTGTTTTTTTCATAAAGAGGCAACTTACACAGTTAAAATGCTAACATGCTCGCTAAACCTAGCGCATATAAAACTCGCCTGCTCTCCTTAATGCGCTCGAACAGCGTGTTTCCTCGAGGACATTTGTTGTCATGGGGCACTAAAGTTTAGTTTTATGTAGTTTTACAAAGTCCCAGCTTACCACGAGTAAGCTTAACTCCTTCTTCGTTTACTTTGGGATGCAGGAGGAGCATCGCTCTCAGCGAGGTGGGGGGTAGGCAAGAAGCAGCATGAACAACACTCAGAAAGGGAGGGGGGAAGAGCAGAAGCGTGCGGCCAAAGATTCTTTTGCAGTTTAAAGCAAAACTAGAATTTTCATTCCGGCCACATTTTGGCCAATGCCGATTAAAGGGACTAGAGGCAGGAATTTGGAAAAAACCAAACATGCATGTCCATTTTTTTTCATACTAATGGGTGATGAAGCACTTAATACTAAAAATAATGTTTCCACCCACGTTTATCTCCGTTGCCTTGAACAGGCTGTGTGCTGCAAAATGCGCTGCAATTCGGTGTCCGAATTTCCCGCGCTGCCCTGCAGATGTGACGTCAAATGACGCTACATCCGCAATTTTGATACAGGAAGAAGACGGTCACGTTTAATTCAAACACTGTAAGCGATAGTTATGGATTCTTCTGCCGTCAGAATACGATCCAGATCAACTGAAAGACACTAAAAAGTGTCAGTACGAAGAAAAAGGTGAGTAAACAACATTATAGCCTTAGTTTGTGCACGCTCCCGTGACGGCTTGGCTCGTGGCTGCAGTTACCTGAAGCGCCAGTCGCGGCAGTCACAAGTTTCGTTTCTTAATCTTGCCTCAAGTCCCTTTAATGGGCCAGATGCCAAAAACGGCCCAATTAATCGGCTGGACAATAATTGGTAGGGCTCAACATCGTGCCCACAGATCCAGGGTAGAAAACAGACGATGTCAGAGATATCTACAGCTGGACACTAACTGGTGCATTATCAATAATATGACATAAAAAATTCACCCAATTAGAATTAAATGGTGATTTAAAGAAGAAAAATTATCTTTGGACATATGAATCAATCTGTAGAAATTGATATGAGAAACGATACAGAACTGGATTTTTTTTTTTTTTTCAAACACAGGCCTACTCGTACTACAGGAATGGTATGACAGAAAATTTTGGTGGTTTTGAAACCTTGACTTTTTGCTACCTTGAAACCGTTAACTGACCCATGCGTAGTAGATACTCGCTGCAGCTGTTGAACTCGCTGCAGGACTCTTAGATTTTAGCTGGATGTTTCAGCTACTTGTTTTTCAGACATCCCCCCGATTAATTGAAGCGATACAGAGGAATCTGGTCGGGCTAAAAGGATCAAATGCAGCTGCAGTTTTGTTAGGGAGAATCTTCTTCAGGTGAACTGGGGGTACAATCATAGAGAAGCTGTTTCCCTGACAAATATGTCTGAAATAATGGAAGCAGGTGAATATGCTCTGAAGCCGGCTCGGGGCAACACGTATCTGTTGCCGTTCGGAGGAATACCCGTCTTTAATTGCACCACATTTTCCACAATAGCCAATTTTCTGTAATATATATATCCCCGTATCTGAGCTCAGCCCTCCCTCTGCCCCTCCTCCCCTCTTTCTCCTCTCCCATCCCCACCTTACTGATACCTTCCTGTACCTGCAGCTAGAGCACATTTCCGTCATCCATCTCCATCTCATTCCTGCTGCCCTTCCTTAATTGTTCCGACATACTTTGTCTCCTTCTTCTTTTACCTCTTTCACCCTTTGTGCTATCCATCTCCACCATCCCACTGTTCATCCACCCCATTTCTGTCTTTCTTCTCCTTCTCCTCTTAATTATTCACTCTTTAACCCCCCCTCCTCTCCCTCGTTTTATCTCCCCATCGCATTCCAGCCTTTCATATCCTGCCCCCTCCCTCCACCTCGCCTTCATCCCTCCCTTCTTTTTAAGTTCTATCTCTCCCTCGCTCCTTTCTTCCACCCCCTGTCAAATCACATCAGATCATATCAATCAGGTTCCCCAGCGACGAGCGGCGTGAAAATTTACTTGTACTTTTAAGCGCTCTAATAAAAGTCTGCACATTTCCACCCAATCCCACGCTTCGCCGGGAGGAGATGTTATCCCTGCTCACCAGGCTGTCGGGCTCTGGCACAGAAGCGCCAAGTCTCAGGATTTAGAAAGTGAGGATGCAGAGGTGTGGAAGTTTCTGTCCCGTTTCAGAGCTGAGGTGATATTTTCCCTCGCAGATGACTGAACAGGCTGTTTGCTGAGTGTAACATCACACAACAGGCGCCATGTGTTTTGTGTCGGGGGTTTTTATGGGATGTGATGCATATTTCATGTGACAGAGGATACAAAACCTGCTGGGCCAGTCACATGCTTTATCTAAGCTTTTGGAGATTTAAAAGGCAGACATGAATGGAAAAAGTGTCTTTTCCTGCTTCCTTTTCTCCTCATTTCCTCATTACCTTCCCTTGTTCTCTATCTTCACCTGATTTGTCTCATGCTCCTCTTTCTTCCCTTTACTTTTTAATGCTGCCACTCATCTTTGTCTACCTCTTCCTTTCCTATTTCCATCCCAGAGACAAAAAACCTAATATGTGTCACGCTATGAGCCAGAGGCTCCTATTAGAGTCTACATGAGCCGCCAGTGTGAGCTGCTGATGTGCCGTTAAAGAACAAGATGGCTCTAAGAGGCGCTTCTTTGCAGTGAACGAGAAAAGAGCCAGTCTTTATAAGGGGTGGGACTTTTTTAATGAGCACATCACGTGACCCACCGCATGGGGGGACAGACCATCATACCATTTATGTTGGAAGGAAGGGGGACAGAAACTTAGAAGACAGCTGTGCTGTGGTTCACGCCAGGCCATTTAAACACAGATGAACTGGTAAAAGTGGAGAACTTGGTGAATCTAAAGTGCCAGAGTGTCTAGTGTTTTGCCTTTATTTCATAAGTTGTTGTTTTTTTCAACCTGGACCTTATTTCGAAGAATTCATAAGTGCATTTACTCACTGGTAAAATTTCTGTATCAGTCTGACTCTGGGTGATATTTAGATTAGTTGTAGATCCACGTATATCCATATAGTGGGAGTAAATGGGGCAGAATGAATGGGCCTCTGTAAGGCATTACCTGCAATAAAACTCCTTAAATTCACCAATACTTTAAATGTAGAGTCCAGAGTGTTTCCCCGTTTCTGTTTGCAAACACTATTTAAACTGAGAGCCCCTCCCCTTGGGCTAATGGCCGCATCGCTCCTCAGCCCCAAGCCTCTCCTTCAAAGCTCGGAGGTGGGTGAAAGCCAAACCAATATTGACCCTGTTTTTCAAACATGCACTATCTAAAGCTCTTTTCACCGCAAAATGCTTCTTTTTCCCCGCTGCATCTGCCATTTTTGTCAAGAATTCGTGTGAATCTGGTTTTGGCTCAGGTTGACGTAAAAAAAAAAAAGTTTGCTCTAATTGACAAGTTTATCCCAACAGAGCGCTACACTCTTAGCTCCGTCATTGGCTGGAGACAAAACACAAATCTCTGCCCAGAACACACTAAAACACAAAGGGAAAAGATGAAATACAGTCCGGAGAGGGGGAGGTGCAAACAAAACTTACCGCCCAAAGGTGGGGATTGAGCCGGATTTCACTCACACAACTCTAGCATTTATTTTTTGGGGGAAAACTCTGGACTCTATTCTTAAGGAGACATTCACACCAGCCATTTTGATGCGAATCAGGGTCCGTTTGCTCAGAAAGTCTGGCTCGTTTGGAAGTGCAGCGTGAAACCGATCTTGGTCTGGGAGATCATCCCCACTCACCAACCGAACAGAGTTCCCCAATTGGACCAAGTCTGGCAAACTATCTGGTGTGAATGCATCCTAAGAATGAACGAAAGAAGGATTCAGAGTGATACAGAAATTTTACCGGTGAGTAAATGCATGTGAAAAAACTAAAGTTATCCTTTAAAACTTAACACATCTGACTGGTTATGATGCTGACATTCATTATGTACATCCCTGGAAATGTTGTCCATTTCACTACTCTACATGCTCGTAACTGGATATCAACACGCTGCCCATTTTGAACATGTGGGTGCTACAGACAAAAGGACATTATTGAAGGATGCAAGGAAAAGGAGGAGAAAGTGACTGCACAGATATAGGACACATGTCAACATCAAACCTGCTGTTACTGACTGGAGAAAGCTCAGAAAAGAGAAGGGATGCAAGATGGTGCAAGACTAAAAAATAAACCATTCGTAATTGCTAAAAATAGAAGCTCAGAGTTATACTAAATGAAGAGCCATGTAGGAGTCGTAACATCCAGTTCCTGTATAAAGGAGCTGAATCTTTGCAAAGAAATAGACCTCCTGTCACTTTTTCATTTTAATTTCCCATAAACGCAATCCCAGCAATATCATCCATCAACTACGTGTGGTCCTTTTACAAGCTACTGCCAGAGCAAATGCTGCTGAATGAGGAGAGCAATTTAAAGAAAGTGATATGTAGAAGGGAAAGAGGAAATGTGGTGACTGCTGGATGGTGACAATAAGGCTGGTTAGTAACTGCTTGGGAAGTTATTTTGTTCCTTGCTGGAAAAGAAAACCTTGTAAGAAATATCAGAATTCCTTTTAAAATATCAATAAAGCAATGTAAAGAAATGGGTGATTAATGCATTGGGATGCACGTATGATCTGAACCTCTCTTAAGGAAAAATGATTATTTAATGGAAATTATTATTGACTGGTAGCATGAATTTACCAGAGACATTGGCTGCTGATCAAACAAGTTCATTTAGAGCCCTGTCCATCACCCTGTGGAGGCTCCTATAGTCTATAGAAGCCGTCGGTGTGGGAAATAAGCCCATAAAATGGATGGAATGATAAAAGATGAAGGTGTGAACAGAAGCAGCAGGGTCAACATTTGGTAAATTTTCTCCTTTACATATTATGCTACAGATGAGATTTAGTGTTTACCTTACCCTCCTCTGCTTCTCTGTCCTCCGTTACAAATTTCAACAATTTACCCTGCATCTGCTTCCCCTCACATGCACCCCACCCTCCCTTCATCTTCCTCCTCCTTTAGGTATTTCGAAGGTCGGAGTGAAAGGCCAAATCAATTTCTGCGCTTGCTGCTGCTCTCATACTAACGGCCTGTTCTTATGAAAATCTGCCAGAGTCTGAGCTGACCGTGACAGCCCGCCTGCTCATTCACCTTTTGCTGAGCACTCTGGCCCCCGTCAGTGAATGCACCACCATTTTATTGATTCATTCCACATAGAGTTTAAGGATCTCAGCGGGTGGGGGGTGTTTAAAGATGGGAATGTAGGAAATCTGAACTTACTTTTGTCCAGTTAAAGCTGCTTTCATATCTGTTTAAGAGGCTTATATTTACTGTAGGTTGGAGGACAGTTTTTTGTGTGTTTGTTTGTGTGTGTGTGTGTGTTATATGTATATACACACAAACACATACATGCATACATACATGTACATATATATATATATATATATATATATATATATATATATATATATATATATATATATATATATATATATATATATATGTATTGGTTTGCTGTTCAATTGGAGGCCTTCCCCCTGTGTTTGATAGAAATATTAGATTTGTCACTGTGTCTGAACATCAGTGTCTTTAGCATTGTCGAGGGATTCAGGGTGAAGCAGCTGTGTGATGCATCAAAGTGTTGCTGGCGTTCTGTTTGTGAACAGAGCTTAGATGCCAAGCAGGTGTGTCAGTGGTCACATAATAACGTTTGTACTTAAAGGGTTCAGGGAAATAATTTTGTATTCTGTTTGATCATGGCTCTCTCACTTTCTTCTCTGGGATCTGTTTTAGGTTCTGAGTTTGTCTGAGCAGTTTTCTAAATATTCAGAAATTTGTCCTCCACTTGCTCTTAAGCTGAACATTTTGCCGACTATCTGGAGAGAAAGCCGTTTCTGGTTGTTTGTGTTCAGGTGCTGCAGGCACCGGTTGTATTGTCTGCTGTTATTAATGAGGGCAGAAAGAAGATCGGGGTTTCTGTCCAACAAATGAGTGCTCTCCATAGCCTCATTACCACAATTAGCAGTGTAATTAGCTGATTGGCTGATGGGTTCGCTGGCAGGCAGGCTCACTCCATCCTTTTTTCCCCTCTTTTTACTCTTTTATTCCAGGAAATAACTGACGCCAGATGAAAACTCTTCATGTCCTTTTAAGCCTGAGAGTGTATTTCGCTCATTCCCCTGTGTATCCATGTTTTGATTGTGAGTTTGCATGAAGATTAAAAAGGGAACTTCACAGCAAACTCATTTCTAATCGTTCTACCCACCCACTGCCACACCTCCGCTCTCGCCATGTCTTTGTCCTCAGTGTCAAAGGAAAACTGTGGATAACAAACTGTTTATGTAGTGAAAAACTCCTTTCTTTGATCTGTGGATGTGAAATGTTCAGTAAGTAACTACATTAGGGAGCAGTTCTGATTGGAAGATTTAGGCTTCATCTTCTGTTATCTCTGTTCTTAGCAGATAAGTCCCCATGAATCAACAATGATTGAAATAAATTTCAAAGTTGCACCAGAGTAATATATATGAATGTATACGTATGCTGTATATTTATATTTATATTTCAGTGTCTCTGTACATGTATCCTGAGATACTTAATGATTAGTTGTTTGTTTGGTTTTGTTTCAGAATTTTTCTGTGTATCTTGGGCTTACTTTGCACATGATATGACACTGGTTGGCATAGCCGTAAATACTTTAAATATGCATATAAATCCCTGATAAATACTGTTTTTGTTTTTTTTTTTTTGTTTTTTGTCTGTATAATAGTTGTAAATATAAAATATTTTTTACAAAAATGACACCTGAGGAAAAGATCAGAGAATTAATAAAGAGCTGTGGGCCAAGAACACATCCCTGTGGAACACCAGCCTTTCCTTCAGATTATATTGTTGTGACATCCGCACAGAGCTGATTGATGGAAATAAGAAAAATAATTGGGAATGTAGTGAGGTGAGTGTGTGGAGGCTCTCTTTTCCTTTAAAGTGGTCCTTTAAAGGTGTATAGAAGATGTTTTTTTCAACAAATTTTGCAATATTCAATTAAAGGGACTTGAGGCAACATTAAGAAACGAAGCTCGCGACTGCCGCAACTGGCACTTCAGGTAACTGCAGCTACGAGCCAAGCCGTCACGGGAGCATGCACAAACTAAAGCTATAATGTTGTTTACTCACCTTTTTCTTTGTAGTTACACTTTTTAGTGGTCTTTTAGTTCATCTGGATCGTTTGCTGACGGCAGAAGAATCCATAACTATTGCTTACAGTGTTTGAATTTAACGCGACCATCTTCTTCCTGTATCGAAACTGCGGATGTTGGTCATGTGACGTGACATCCGCAGGGCAGCGTGGGAAATTCGGACATCGATTTGCAGCGCATTTTGCAGCACACAGCCTGTTCAAGGCAACAGAGAGAAACGTGGGTGGAAAGGTTTTTTGTTATATTTAGCGCTTCATCACCCATTAGTATTAAAAAAAAAAATGGACATGCATGCATGTTTGTTTTTTGAATTCCTGCCTCTAGTCCCTTTAACTTGGGTTCACTACTCCATAAGTTGTAATTAATTAAAAGCTTTAAATATATATATGTAATTTTACATCAGCTTTGAAAGTAATGGGGCTTAAAAAAGATCCACCAATCATTTTTGAATTTATTACATTTTATTTGTCAGTTGGCCCGTCAATCATTCATACTACCATAGGAAGAGAGATTGATGGGCAATTCAATGGGTAATAGGCAAGACTGATCAATGACAGTGACTGATTGGCAAGAGTAGTGTTATGTGCTGGAAGCAATCCACTCTGATGTTTAGGTAGCTAACAATAGGCGCATTCGGACAGAGAGGTTCTAAGAACGCAGTTCCTATAACTACGCCTCACGAGTTTAGTTATAAGAACTTCCCTTCGCCTTCAGTGTCCGTTCGCACATGAGGGGGGACCATGTGTGACGTAATCGTTGCGACAGTGACAAATTTATGCCCCAGCAGATCTAATACAAAACTGAGGTTTCTTATCTCTTTTATTTAAAGCCATTGTAAAAGCAAACTTACCAGCTTTCACTTATCACAGTCATATGTAACGGAACCCCCCCCCCACTAACTCTGTTTTACTGGGGTTTGCACCATGATGGGAGAATCTGTACCTGCTGTCTGATAGGGATGTAACGATATCCACATCTCACGGTACGATATTATCTCGATATTGTGGTGAGGCTCACGATAACAACATTGATGGCATAAAATGCTTTGACGAGTCATTGATACAATATTGTCAAATTCAAGGTTATGACATTTTGACCTGCTTGAAAAACCTTTGCTGAAGCTAAAAAATCCAACAAAAATTCATTGAGAAGACAGTTTAGGTACTATATTAAATAAACTCAACCAGGCATTAAAACAGCCTATTTACTAAGTAAAAAAAGACCCAGGCACAAAGAAACTGCCTCATCTTTAGTAGTCAATCAAATTCAAAATAAATAAGTCCGTCTGTCGTAGTGGTCAGTTATATGATCTAATATTTCCAGGTGAGGATAAAAGAACGGCGATGTGGTAAACAAACAAATAAGAGCACATTCTCCTCCCCTCTGCAGGTTAAACGGAGAGTTTTAATGAACAGCTGATCGAGGTGGTGAAAAAATACGAAAATGTGTACAACACGCGAGGTGTTTGATACATGGACATCACCGCATGCGCAACCCCCCCGGACCAAGTTCGTCATTAAATATAAACTCACCAAGTCAACATGGTGATCTCCGTGGCGTCACGGCTGAAACTTCTTACGGAGGGATAACCGGACCAAAACAAACTTTCTTGTTGTCCCTGCGGCCTCCAGAACAGGAACAAAGTTCTCGCTTCTCGTGGAGAATAACAGCTGTTTCCATCCTCGTCGTATATCCATGCTGTATTTGTTTTTCCTGTGCGTGGGGGCTACGTGTGCTCCCATTGGCTCACAAGAGCGCACTGGCAGCAAAGGATTATGGTCTATGTAGTTTAGTACGTGACGCTACGCATTGAGTGGACTGAAAACTATTCGTTTTGTCTCAAGAGACATGCTGTTTAATACCGTGACAAGACCACGGCGATATCGAGGCAGTTTACCTCCGCGATATCACGATATCGAAAATTTTGTTACATCCCTAACATCCCTAAACTTGCTAACAGTCTCTGTTTTGTGAATGGCCAAAAACGTTTTCTATACCGCCTTTAAAGGTTAAATAAACTCTAAACGAGCACTAAAACCAGTCCAGCAGCAGGACTCTGATTCAGGTGAGATGAAGTGGGTGATGAACTTTGGCCCATCAAGCATCTGAGGTGCTGCTGCATGATGGATGAGAATATTATGGACATTTTATTTATTTAATAGAAGGGTGGGGAGGGGAATGTTCTGCTTAGAAAGATGTGTGTGTATGTCTGGCACACCTCTTGATGCACGGAAGACAGTATTTCCTGATGTAGATATCCCAGTGACCTCCCGTGTGGGGTATTTGTTGGGCAAACTTTCTCCTGTCGTCCCTGCTTCTTGTCATCTTTTGCTCTCCCTCCTCTGTCTCTTTTGTCTCTGTTCCTTTTTTTTTTTGCTCCTCCAATTTTCTTCCTTTGTTAAATTTTTCCTACATTTTCTTGTTGTTTGGTAGCAATTGTTCAACTTTCACAATCCTTTAACAAAAGTCTTCATCGCAGCTCTCAGGGCTGCGACTTCATCGTCTACCTCTCTGCTGCTCTGCATTTTAAAATGATGTGTTTTTACTCTCCCTGTGAGCCACTGTAGGTCAGGAGCTGTTAGCTGGCAGGATAGCAGTGGAAAACTGGTATTAAGGGAGGAGGAGGAGGGAGGAGGCTGCCCAAAGATAAAAACACACACACACCAGAACATATGAGTCACCCGAGCTGTAAGCTAGCATGCTGCGATGAGGTTACTGGCACCAGAACGGTGGTGGCCATGTTGCTATGTAATTAAACGTACAGCAGGAGAGGCTTTTTGATTCATATGTTCCAAATTATATGCTCCCACAGATTCATTCATAATTTGATGTTTCTTAGTTGGAGCTGAGTGTGCGTGTGTTTTACTTGGTGGAAAATATTCCCTTCTGTTCATAATAGAAAACTACTCGGTTACCAGTATCAGTCAGTGTTGGATTTCAGGGAGTTGTTTCTATTTAACCTTCAGTTAAGATAATAACTCCCAGAGCAGGAGTGAGCCCAGCTCCTCCAGTCCTTCACTTGTCCAGTTTTTGGGTCCTATCATTGCTCAGGAGTCACATCTGTTGATGTGTGTCCTCCTGTAGCCTAGCAACCTTTTGGATGAGCCTCTAGCATGCTTGGTTGTCACCCAAAGGGGAGGTAGTGCCGCAGAGCGGTGGGCTGCTCTCATTGGCTGTCCGTGCTCAGACATGCCAACCATGTTTGGTGTGTGAAGGCTAAAGAAGCAGGTTATATTTAGAGGTGGGACCCTGGTTTTAGATCGGCCCGTTAAGGCAGCACCACAAGGGCAAATGTGTTGATCAACAGTGAATGTACACGGCAAAGGTTGTAAAAGCTGACCTCATCTGACATTTGCGGGGATTTCTAATCATTTTAAACCAGAGCGGTGAGGCTCAGAAGGTTGAAATCTCAATCTGAAATGAGACTCTGTTGTGTCTCATCTCAGAAAGAAGCCAGTTCCAGGAACTGGCCTCTGTCTCGTCTTCCGTCTGCCGCACCCGGCTTCTTCACCACTTCAAGAAAAGCCCTGCAGTATCATGTCTCTCATTATCCCGGAGCAATGCGTTGAAGATTTAATGGTTTGTGTCATCGCTGTTGCTCGTTAGCCGTATAAAGATAGCTGATGTTTTATTCACACGACAAAAAGCAAGGGCCCAACCAAGGGACTGTGAGACTGTGAGGTAACGACGATGATGAAGACGGCCAGAGGGAAACTGAGTCCATCAAACGCGTGGTTTTATGGAGCAGATCGAATTGTGGTGGAGCTCCTTTTATCCACATCTCAGCAGAAATGATAAGAGCTTAACTTTGGATGACATGTGTTTAATTGTCCATTTTCCCTCCATTGTTAATGTGTCAGAGTGGATTTAACAGGATTGTGATTTGGCCCACAGCTCTGTCTTTAGTGTGCCATTGAATGTGGATCGTTCAGCTCTGTCTGTGTCCCACAACACAGCGTCTAAATGCTCACACTGAAGCAAACCAAACTGAATGTAAAGTTTGAATGCACTCAGTGTGTCCAGAGAGTCTTATGTACACTTACAGTAACATGAAATGAGTTGTCAGCTAATAGATAGGCCTGTCACGCTTTCATGGGATCCAGGTTCTCAACTCTGTGGGGGCCACAGCGGGGACCACGGTGAAAATGAACACATCAAGAGATTATTCTGTGTAGGGCTGGGAAATTCATCGACAATTCATCGAAACCGACATTCAGAACTATTAATCAACGTAATTTTGCTCATGTCAGTTATTTAAATTATCTCTCTTTGTAATATTTACAAATATTCATTAGATGACCATATATAGTTAAACTGTGTGTGCTTCCTTTAACTTATTTTAAAATCAATATCTGCTATTTGTAAGCTGTGAGGACTAAAGACAAAAAGATGCTGAAATAATTGCCAGTTAACCATGATCGAGGCAACATGTTGAATTAACCATGATTTTGATTTGAGATCATATCGACCAGCCCTACTTGAGTCCTCAACTAAACATTAACTGAATCTGAGGTTAAGGGTCAATTAATCGTGATTTTGATTTTTGCCACCAATCTATATCGATACATTGATCTATATCGATGTATAGATGTAGGAAAGCAATAAGTACAAATTGCAGATAAAACAAATTTTGCCTTTAATTAATCAAAAACAAGACAAATGTAACCCCAATTTCTGTAATGAAAAATAAACAAATGAACACCCTCTTGGAATCAAAGTCCTAGCTGTGTTTTAAGTCGCACTTTGTACTCTCACCGGTAGCCATGTTGTCACTTGCTGTTGCTGCTACATGTGTGCTATGATGTTGTCGCTTGCCATACTGCAATGTGAAACTATTGCTACGGAAGCTCCAGGGAGCCAAAAATGCACCGTAACACAAAAATAACCTTGTTCATCACTTGTAATATTGTTTCATATCAATCAGTGGATCCTAAATCAAATTGAAAACATATCACGACTGAATTTGAGATATTGACAAATATCAACTTGCTATCTACGGTATTTATATAATATGGTATCATGATTAAACCATTGATTTACACCCCAATTACTTATGTCACATTAAATTTTGTATTTGGTATTGTCTCAGCAAGAGAAGCCTATTTTGGGCATGTAGGTGATTTCTTACAGCTGTGAACTGAATCCATGAAAAAACACTTTATCCTCCTTATTTGTGAAAATTAAACTAATCAGTTTAGATTCTTCATCGTTTCACTTGTGACTAAAACACTTCCAAGTTAATTAACTTGCATCAATGCATCATTTCCACATTCTAACTAAGAAAAAGGGCAGATTTGGAGGACGAGGGTGAGGATTACTGAGCAGATTAGTTACCAGTGCTGATCCTCTGCTTCTAGTTTTCTCTCTGAGGAGATGGTTGATGTTGACATGGCAGAATACTGAAAGTGTTTGTAAGAAATGTCGGCTATTGCAGAATGAGCAACTTCTCTGACCAAAATCTCCGTGCAGATTTTAGGTTTTTATTTTCTACCGGTTGTAAATAAACCAGAAGGGACTTTCAGCCCAAGTCAGAAATGAAGCTGTGAATCTGTAGAAAACGAGCTGCACGCTGAGATCCTGATAAAACAAACACCTGCATATGTGTGTGTATATAACGCACACTGTGTGAGTGAGCTGCTGTTTTTCACTTTATTCTCTTTCCTTCCAGCTCTACTTCTCCTCACATTCATCCGTCTGCTCTTTGTTTACTCTGCTCGGCTGTAGTTTTGCCGGTGTCCAGCGTAGCGCAGCAGGGCGTGAGGCAGCGTTGCGTTTGTGAAGTTGAGGCTGGTCCTTGGATGACTTCTGCAAAGGCGGCACGCTGTGTGTGCGTCTCCTCGCTTGTCTTCCAGTTGTCCTTGCCACATCAACACACACAAAGACAGACTTTCCTCCAGTCGTGTCCTCTCACACATGCTCAGCTGCCTTGTTTTTTATTTTCACACCTTCACACACTTTCTTCTCTGATCTCAGCTCAAGCAGCTGACTCAACGTCTTCTCACACACACACACTTTTCATCTCTGAATCTCTCAGCAGCACAGCTGGAATCAAACGATGACCAGCTTCTGTTGGCTCCTGATCGCCGCTCGCTGTAAACTGAGAGAACGGTGGAGCTTTATGAGTGTGCTGCAAGCCTTGGCGACCTGGTTTACCGCAGGGTGTATGTGTGTTTGTGTGTGGTGGTGTGCTTCAGTTCAGGGTTTACAGTGCTCTCCAACATCATACTTTAATTACTCCATAATAGACGCTTTAATTGTGTGTGCATGTGTCTGAATTAACGCACACATGTAGACAATTGCTCAGAGACCTTTCCACATGCATACGGCAGGAAAGCGCTGTGCAGCAGTCCGTAATGTTTTCCTTATGCAACCAAGGATCTCTGACATTTCACCATCCTACAATAGAGCCATTAATAGAAACGGTCTATTTTTCCTGGAACAGATTCCTTCTCTGGGAATCTATTTTCCCATCTGGCTGTGTTATATATCAGGAGAAAATCTCATAACTCCATTTGCAATGATTTTTTTTTATTTGGACTTCAATCGGAATAGAGCTGGTTCTGGATGCATGTTGTGGATTTTTCATGCCTTTGACACTGTGGATCACAACATACTTTTTATCCATCTGGAGGAGGATTGATGGTATTCAGGGACGGCCCTTTATGCTTCATTTATATTAATCAATCACAACTCTGTGAGGAAGTTGCATAAAACGATTTGAGTTCTCTGAAGGAAAGGTTGGTATTCCACAGGGCTTGGTTCTTGGCCCACAGCTACTTTCTTTCCACAACTTCTCTACAGAGGTGTCATTTAAACATTCCATTTTATTCTGCATTGCTTCACTGGTGACACATCTGCTATGTTTAAAAATGTAAAGCCCAAATTCTTAGAAAAAATAAAGAAGAAGAAGAAGAAAGAAAATAGTTCGGCGGCTGTGTAAAATGTAAATGATAACAGAATATAGTGATTTCTAAATCTCATAAATCCATGTTTGTGTCCCCAATAGAACATAAACCGCAGATGATAAACTTGAAAAAAAGATTTTACAGAAAAAAAGACATTTTATGAAAAAAGACATCATTTGTGGAATAAGAGAGATTTGTCCATTTCTTCTTATATAAAAACATATTACAAAAAGAAATATTTTAGTCCCATCAAAAATATTCAATTTGATTTTGATGGCACCATCACATCTCTAGAAAGTTGGAACGGGGGCAACAAATGACTAAAAAGGTTTTTTGCGTTAATCATTTGACTATTAATAAGGTTAAATGGCAACAGGATGGTAACATGACATAGTATAAAAGCAGCATTTAGGAGTGGTTGATCATCTTTGATGTAAAGAAGGGCAGAGGTCTACCAGTCTCAGAAATTTTTTTCTTAAACACGATGTTTTGGAATTGAGTTTGTACAATCTTTAGCATCAACTTCCCCTCTTACAAATGTTTCCACTGAGGGGTGGGGAGAGAGGTTGGGGGGTGGGGATATTGCTTCCGAGGGTGGAAAAACCCGGGGCGGGGAGGATGGTGTGGTGGGGGGGAGAGGGGGGGATTTACTGATTCATACCTTTGTATGCTAGTTTCACATTAATGCATTAATAGATAACATTTCTGTGTGTGTAATGTTGAAACTCTCCAGACTTAATCCTTTTGATTGGGGATGTAAATCACAAATTTGATCATGATGCAAAAATATGTTGAATCAGTGGATAACAGTTTGGTTTGCAGGTGTTGTAAACTTCACCATGATGCCGTTTTTGGATTCAGGGACCAGAGATCAATATGAATATATCACAGCTGATTTAACACAGTTAATTCCATTCAGAAGTAACTGTCGGAAAATCTATTTTTCTTCCTGGGCTCAATTGGACATTTAAATAAAAAACAGTTTTTTTTTAACAAAAGTAGATAGAACCACTTTCTGGATATTTAGCTTTAAAATGTTCTCATTGTGGAAAACAAAACTGATAAAGTTCTATTTATAGACATTTAATCAGGGTACAATGTAAACCTTATTCCTGTTTATTGTCTCAAACGAAATATTTCTATAACATGGGTATGAGAACCAAAGTAGTACAATCTGATTACCATAGTTACACATCACACCTTTGGATAACCACATTTTCTTCATTACATAACAATTAGATATAGGGGTGGGTAAAAATATTGATTAATCGATGCATTGCAATACTTCCCTGCACAGTTCAATATTATTCGGCAAATCCTCTGAATCGATTTACCTGACATGGGGGGGGGGTGCTGTGTGTCTTATTTACGTTGTATGGACAAAGTCCACGTTAGATCATACAGCACTAAAATGGCAACTTTTTTTTTCTTTTTTGTTTCAGCTGTTCTATTACCCAAAAATATGAGGTGACATACAACATACGTTCACATGGGCATGAAAACAAATATTTAAAAATGTACAACAGAGTTTCTACTTATTACTGAATCGATATCGAAGCATTTCAATCAATTTTGAATAGATATTGAATCGCAACCCGAATTGCAACCCAAAGAATCAAAATTGAATTGAATGAGGTTTTTAACAATACCCAGCCCAGAAAGGCAAGTTATTACAGGATACATGATTGATCCAGATTTTCAGTTTGTCTGTTTGGCGTTCCCTTGTAAAAGTCAAGAGAACTCTCCATAAAAGTCACAATCTAAGCTAAAAAAAAAAACAACTTAAAACTTCACTGCCTGGAATCTGTCATGGAAGTTGGACTTCCACCAAGTTTACTGTTCTAGTACAAGAACCAGAAAACTTTCCCTGCTAACCCTTGTTAGCAGGGAAAGTAGCCCTTGCACTGTCAGCAAGAAGAGAATTCACCTTACCCCGTATGTAACATATGGCACTTATAGAAAACATTATAACATGTCACATGCAAGTTGGAGGGTACTATGCGCACAGTTGGTTTATGATGCACACAGTGAGAGGAAGTTTTAAAAAGCCAGCCAATCTACAGTATTCCCTCTTTTCACATGCAAGGCAGCCATGTTGGACTAAAGTTATGGTTGGTGTGGTTACTCCAGCTCTGAGTTGGAATCCATTTTTCCAGTTGAAGTTCTCTCCTAAAAACACTGATACCTGGTCTTCCCAGTTAGACTGATTATGGTGTGTTTAGCAAGTGTTTACATTCTCAATACTAAACTCTTGATTCCTTTATTTATCAAATATTTCCCTGTTTCTTTGTCCCTGGATTACCGTTGTTATCATCCAGTCTAATGCGTTAAATGATCTTCTATTGTTGCCATGCTGACTCTGCATGGTAATTTTACGTCGGTGTCATGTTTTTAAGTCCAGGTGATGTATATGTGAAAATGTGAATACACGGTGGTGTTTAGCTCAACTGGTTGAGCAGCCACCCCATGTACAGAGGCTACTGGTACTGACCACAGGATCAATTCTCGGCCGTGGACCCTTTGCTGCATGTCTTCCCCGATGCTCCTTGACCCTCTTCCCTGTCTGAATACTGTTAAATAAAGGCCCTTGGAGCCACAAAAATCCTTAAACAAATGTGAATACCATTGGTGAATCTTGTGATATTGCACAGTCCCTTTGAGTTTAATTTTCGTTACACTCAGGAATTCCCAGATCAGTCCACCATGTGTGAGTTACCAGGCTTTCAGTCCTGACTGCTCAGATATTCTGGATTCAGCGTGAACACTACTGTATATGTGCCTGCTGTGGACTCGGGCCACAAATGAATTTTTAACAGTAGAAAATAAGCTGCTAGATGGATTTCCCCTCATAAACATCCACCTGCCTTCTGGCCACTGAGAGCCCCCCCCCCCCCCCCTCTCTCTCTCGTTCACCCACCTTTCCATTCATCCACTCCTCTTTAGCTCACATTTTCCTCTGGAAATACTTGACCCTGTCAGCAGTTCCCTCTTCATCTGCTTTCTCTCCTGCAGCTTTTGTCTTCCCACCTTCTCACCTCCAGTCTTTACATGACCTCTCATCGTTCCCTTCTCTTTTTCCCCTCCCTCCGTATCCATCACTCCATTCATCCTCCACTCCTGTTGCACCTCCTCTTCCTTCCTCGCCTTCTCCAAAACACAAAGCTTATCTGCCGAGCTGTCCCCGCTCACAATGGCTTCCTTTCTTCATCTTCTCCTCTCACACTAACAATGAGCCCCCCAACCCCCCTTCATAATCTTTCTGTTCAGGAGATCCGTCTCATTTTCTCTCTTTTCTTCATCTCCACTCTATCTTCTGTCCTCATTCTCTCTTTTAAAAAAAACAACAACTCTATCTTAGTGTTATTCTTCCAAGTATTGTCTCTCAAAACAACAGATTTTTAGATGTAATGTTTATTGGTTTCTTCCAAAATGTGTCATTTTCCACATCATTAGTACATAAAGAGCAGGGGACAAAAGAAGCCATGGCACAACAGGAGGTGCAATAACAGAATGAACTCATTATCTCACTGAACTTATTGATAAAAGTCTAAAGTTTATGTGCACTGGTAAAAATGAAGGAAGTCTTCACTTTAGAGGCACGCAATAATATCTCCTACACATTCTCTCCCCCCGAAAAAAAGGAAAAAAAGCGGGTATATACCCCCCAAAAATTTGGGGTATATAACCTAACAAACTAAAAGGAATGTCAATATTCTATTTTCAAACATACATAAGATAATCACTAAGAAACACTTTTAAACTGATGGGCAGTTGTAAGAGCAGAAACGTCTCACTTTTCTTTTTTTTTTTGTCCCCTAAAAATCGAGTTTGAAGATATTTGAAATTATGGCGAAATCCTCAAACCCTTGATTTAAGTTGCGAGATGACCTGTGACTTTGTAGTTATTTTGCTTATAGAAACACCACTGAACATTGTCAGATTTTCTCATTGAGTTGCCCCTTTAACAACAGCTAATTCAGCATTCGTCTTCACCCTGTCTCTTCTCAGAACTTTCTCTAGCTAGTAAAAGTCTTTTCTCATGCTCTTAACCTTCTCTTTTGTGTCCTCTGCCGATAATGAAATTTACATGAGCGTTTTAATTCTTCTTTAATTCAGAACAAATGTTAATTCTGCCTTAGGAATGCCTTAATTTCAAGTGAAAACTCTAATTCTAAATAAAAGTTAATTCCAAACTAAGTGGTTGGTTTATTCCTCCTTTAATTCCGAATAAAATGATTCCTCTGTAATGTAAACCTTTATTCCGTTCTGTGTTAATTCCTGTTGTTCTGAGCATGCTCCTTCCCTTGTCCTGTTGTAATGGCGCTTGTTGAAGCATACATGAAACAAACGTTGGACTCGTGTCAGCCAGCAGAAATGAAGAAGTATGTTAGTGTTGAGCTGCTGCTACAAAACTACAATTAAAATACAGTGAAAATCTGTGTTATGTGGTTTTCATGTGGTAGTCAAAATGAAAATGAGCAGGAACCGGCATCTGTGTACTTCCGGGTAAATGTAAACGGATGTAAACATGCCACGCCCGCCCCCTGTCCAATCAAAACCCTTTACAACCCCTGAATCTAAAGCGGAATTACATAAACATGTTAAACCTTAATTCTGAATTATTATTTCCATGTAAACATGAAGGAGAATAATTTAATTCCAGATTATTTAATTTGGAATAATTAATGCTGAATTTTAAAAACATCATGTAACCGGGGCCAATGTCTTGTTGAGTTTCTTTGCTAAATCAGCCATGGTGTGTTTGTGGCCAGTATGTTGATATCCAATTGCTGGTGTGTTGTGCCATGCCGTAAAACAAAACTGGGCTGTAGGCTAGCACAATGCCCTAGGCTGGGGAGAAAATAAGTTACAAAATACAATTTCACAGGATGCAGCGTGGACGTACATAATGAATATCAGTGTGGCATCAAAATGAGCCAGAGTTTTAAGGTCATAAAGTAGCGTAGTGTTGCTTTCGGGCTGAGAAACTTGTGTTAATTACAAGTAGGTGTGTCCATTTGTAACCAGTAGAAGGCAGTGTAGGGACCCATTTGACTAGAAGTAAAGTCACAGGGTTGGTAAAAATGACAAAGTTTTAAAGACAAGGATCGGTTAAGGGTCCTTACATAACGTCTATGATACTATGGCAGCTGTTTGTCTTGCGATCTCAAAATTAACAAAACACTAACCTCCTCTATTGTCTTTATGTTTATGGTTTTGTTCACACATTACAAATTCAGCAGCTGTATATTGTCCGAATCCTCTGTTAGCACTCGCAAGTCTGAAGAACTACACTCGCAGTGGAGCTGGTTTTCAACAGGTTAAAAAACTGGTATGTTCTCAGACTGAGAGCAGACAGCTGACTTGTTTAAACAGTCTGTCTTTCCCTTGTTCCTCCATTAAGTCAAATCTAAATTTGTTCCAAACGCTGCTTTAAAGATGCTTTCATGTTGAGTTTTCTTCTCAGGGTGACTTTGCCTACTTCACACCCTCATTTATAACTTTACTCCCTTACTTTACTAGGAAATCAACAAGGTTTGCATTATTGCAAGTTGACATTAGAGCATCCTCTGCTGGATCACTAGGTTAATGACTGTCTGACTGCCTGATTCTTCTACAAACCATTGGATGAGTCTCTGCAGTTTGTGAAAAGTGACAACTGTAATTTTGGTGTCGAGGGTTGAAGTTGGTCAAGGAAGCAGGAAGGGCTGGGCAATATGTACCAAATTCATATCTGTACTCTCTTCCCTCCCAAATCACTATGTACTATATACAGCATATCGAAATATCTTCGTGCTAGCTGTGCTTTTATGAAGGATCAGCGGCACATGTGTATTTAAATGTTTGACTGAAATTACATTAACTGTATATTAAAATGAATGCCCCTCATAAAAAATGATAGTTTTCTTTCTTTTGATATACAGTCTATGCTCAGAACACACGTGTGTTTGAGGAAGTCTGAGGTGTGTTTGTGTGTGTGTGTGTGTGTGTGTGGGGGGGGGGGGGGGGGGTTGTAATATAGGCAGGCAGATAAAGAAGAAGTGTTTCTGCCACAGTAATTTTAACCTAAAACAAGCTATCTCAATATAAACAATATCCCCTTGCGTGTGAAAAGTCTTGATAAATTTGAAAATCTTGATATATTGCCCATCCCTGCTGTCAAGGCTTTGTTGTTTCTGTAAGTAAGTCTTTGGCCTAACCTCCCTTGCACCCCGGAGCCTTGCTACTTGGTCCTATCCTTCCATTTTTCCAGAGATAATGAGTCTCTTTGGCTTCATGACCACTAAAGGGCAATCGGCCAGAGAATTGGGGGTCATTTGGGAGGCTAAATGACCATTTCTGTTCCATTCTCAGAAAGAAATACTGGTTCTTATCGAGCACAGCTTGTCAAAATTACAAATGGTGTGAAGCACATCCTCAAATTAAAAACTTGTAACCACTCAGAAAGTACCTGGACACTGATCAACACTGTTGCAAACAGAGTTCTCCTCTTCATGGCATTACAACCCCATGATTTGTTCAGAATCAGCTTGTCTTGTATTTCTTCACAACAAATTCAGAATACCCCCCCATGAGCTCCATTTTCCTGCTGTAGCAGCAGCTCATTGTGAACTGAAGACAGATGAATCATTCTGGGTCCAAGCAGACTTTACTCCTTCCTTTCCTTTCTGGGCTATACCCATACTGACATTTGGTTCATCTGAACAGGCCTAAGGGCATGATGAACTCGTAGACTGATATTTGTACTATATCATCAGACACAGTCAACCTCAAAATGATTCATACCCTACAATTAAAGAGGGAAAAAAATCAGCAGTCAGTGAAATAAGTGAAAGTCATGACACTGATTTTGAATTTTGATTTGAAAGAAATATTAAAAACAAACGAAATAAAAAATAAAACAAGTATACAAGCATGATGGCGTTCCAAAGCTAAAATTTTGTTGAGCAACCCTTTCAGGCAATCACTGCAACCAGGCGTTTTATGTTCCAAAAGACCTCTATACCTGTTGACAGGTATGTTGGTCCACTGTACATAGCAAAGGTGCTCTAACAAGTCTGGGACAGTTTTTCTTTTTATTATTATTATTATTATTTGCAACCACAATTCAAAAGCAATATCTTATTTCACAAAATCATAATTTTGTAAATTTTTATTTATTAATAGTTTCTTTTGGTTCTTAATTGATTTGCTATTGTGAATTCAGCCTCTTCTTTAATTTGAGGGTATGAATAATTTTGAGGACGACTGTAATTCTAAATAATTGCATAAATCAGTGTTCAGATTAAAACTAGACCAAAAAAACTAGGGTCAATTTGGGGAAGCGATGTGCCTCCACTCATACTGTATCTGTAGAGTAAGACACTGCTGTAAAAGTCGAACGTGTCTCCTCTGAAATGTACCAGAGTAGAGGTAAAGTACAAACGCCTCATCTAACGGCTTGTTAAAGTATCCACTCAGATTTAAATGTCTCACATCTTCATATAAAACTTTCACACTGGATTTAACAATGATGAATCCTTCCCGAACGAGCAACTTGTCCCGCTCTGCAAATGCATCCTCCACATCGAGCTCCCCATAGATGGCATGAGCCATCACTTCTACGGCTGCTTCGCAGTCCGTCTCTGGCGTCTGTACAAGCTGTAGCACTGTTACGCCTCAAAGCGCTGCCGCTGAGGACTGTAACTCTAAACTAAACAGCTGAGGAGGCAGCGGGGGTGAGAGCAGTGATGCAGAGTAAAATGAGGGTGATGCCAGTGATATGCGATAATGTCCCCAAGTGTTTCATGCCTGTCGCTCACGTCTACTTCAAATAGGTTTCAGTGCAGTTTGTTGCCCGTCACTGTGGCTTATAGTGCTGATAGTCATGGTGGCTTTGTGGCTGACGTGTCAGACAGAAAAAAGATGATGAAAGAAGCCCGAACTTTGATGAGATTATCATTCATTTCCTTTTAATTAACAGTCTTTTAAGTTGGGTCCAAACAGATGAGGCTCAGCGGTGATGACGCGTCAGCATTTCACTCTTCAAACCATCCATAATGCTCCCGTCTCTTACTGCAGTTTAATGCCTTCAGCATTAACGTCTATTGTACTTGAAGTAAGTGTCTTCAATCTTAAAGTAGAGCCTCAGTTTGAGTGTTTTTGGAGGTGAATGGGACCTGATTTCCCCCATTGTAAAGATCCCGAGTTCGCCCTTTTAACTGGTGCTCTGAGAGGTTATCACACACTGAATAAATTAACTTTGATTGTTGCTCTTTTTTTTTGCATCTCTTTGCCCTGAGTTGCCCTTGCCACCACCTTTAATAGTTTCCCAGAAAGTAGTTCAGTCCCATCCATTCGCCCCTCTGCGCCTCCTTAAATAAATCCTCCAGAACACATACGTTTTCCTGGGCTGTTTCACAGAGCTCAAGCTGTAACCTTGTCTGTGGCGTTCCAGTAATTTCTGTCTGTTCACAGTGGAAAGTGAACCTTGAAGAGTTTTAGAGCATGATAACCTCTGGGGCCAAACATCAAGCTCTTTTGCACGGATGCTTTGTGCCGGGAAAGATGGGCCAAGAAGTACTTTCCTGATATTTTAAGTTGAAGTATTTTTCATTTTCTTTTAGTGAATGGAAAGAGGACAGGTCTCTGGTTGGCCATTAATGAAATCTGTCTTCTTACCTCCAGTTTTAGAGGATGCACAGTGTTTAAATGGGATCAAAAGTCATCAAAAATCACATGTAAAATCTCTGAGGCATACATTTCCAACAGCTTTTTGAGTCTATGACACCCATGATTAAGGCAGCTGTGAAGGAAAAAGAGGGTCAAAATCCAAATGTTATCATTTATATGCTGCTCGTTCACCCCTCATCTCAAAGCTTTAACACATGGATCTCATTAACAGTATGAATGTTAATTCTCATCAGCTGGTAAGTAATGAGTGGAGGCTCGAGTAACTGAGGACAGCAGTCTTATGAAACTTTACTGTTAGCTGAATCAGTCCTGCATGTTTTCCTGAAGTCAGGTTTCAGACTAACTTTTTCCACAGCAGCAAAGCTGCTCCGAACTGAACATTTTTATGAGCCCCACTTTTTATTCATGCTCTCTGGAACTGTTTCTCTTATTTTTCCATCTTAAGTGTTTTCTAGATTAATACTCTGGTAATAAACAGTTTTGAGGAAAAAAGTAAAAAAAAACTGTATTTTTATTTCAAATGAATGTGTCAGAACTTGCTGTAAGTATTTCAGTTCCATGCAGTAAAAGGTTATTTTTTTTAAAAAGTAAATTGCAAATCAGTTTCTGACATTTGTTACATTTCTGTCTTTGACTTCCTGCAGTCCCTGAAGTTTTAATGTTGTGGCACGGATGTTTATTAGTGTGTAGTTTAGTCATCAAACTGATGGGTTTCACTGAAAGCAGGCGGACCTCTGTGACATCACTACCAAGTAAACTGGCAGTTTATTAGTAAATGAAAAGAAAATATATCAATCACTTGAGCAAAGTTATGTTATTGCAGGGTTTTGTCTTTAGTTGTTGTGGTCATTGTTGTTGTTGTTATTAGTAGTAGTACTATTGGTAGTAATAGTAGTGGTAGTAGTAGCATCAGCAGTGAGAGTTTTATATTTCTTTTGAATCATCTTCATCATTTTAGAGTTATTTTGCTGTTTTTTTTTGTTTGCTTTTTGTTATTTCAAAATGATTTTTTATTTTTGGCTTTTATTTTGTGTGGTTTTTCTTTTTAAATATAGCAAGGTGTTTTTTTATGTCTTTTTTTTTTTATAATTTATTTGAATTGTTGTCATTTTCTTGAGCACATTACCCCGTCATCATAAATCAGGCCTGCAAAGCTGCGCCCAGATAACAGAACATTTTCCTTCCTGCTGTTCCACAACATATGGTGACAAGGGAAAAGTTATATCTCCAAACAGTGATGACGGTCTGGAGTCGAGTCTGTAGCCTATAATTGTCTTGGTCAACTGAATTACAAACATTTTTCCTGCAGGAGTAGTTTTTTCAGGCTGAACTTGGAGTAGAAAGGAGCTTTAACATCCCAGAGAGGAGAATGAACACAGAAAAGCTGGTATGAAGAAGGGAAGAGGACTGAGAAAAGCCATGATGGAGATAAAACACGGGGGGTGGGGGGTTAATGGCATGTCTTCTTTTTATTTTTTCCTTTTTATCTGATCTGATTTGATGTTTGCTTTGAATTTGGGAAAACCAGGAGATCCCCGTATCTGAACGCTGTCCCTTCAAGCACTGAAGGACCTGCTGCTACTAGTGTTTAAGTATTTGGCTATGTGTGATCCGTTTTGATGGGAAATGCAGATTCCCATCCCTCATATTTGCATGTCTAGACCTGTGTCTCTCTGTCTTTGGCCTTTTCTTTGTGTCTGAATGTGTGTTGTGTGTGTGTGTGTGTTCTTCCTGGTGGTGTCTGTGTGCTGGTTATAGCATTAATGATGTGTCTAGGGAGCACTGACTCTACATAATTTATCAACCAGGATTTATAAGCCAAAGAATTAAGTTGAATGGCCGTTTTTTTTTTGTTTGTTTTTTTTAGGGGTGGGGGGGTTGTTTGTGCAGGATGCATTGTCGCACCCTTGTGATCCATTTCTCTCCATCAAGGGGGCATCGATCAATTAATTGACCAGATTATTTTAATTTCAGTCGAGTTACATTACAATTCAAACCAGTGTATTTGGCTGTGAGGAGGAGGAGGATGTAAACTTGATTTACTGTCAATCCAAGGAGGAATTTATCACAAACACTTTGATTTACTCTAAATCTGAGGCATACCTTGTTGGCTGATAGTAATACTCCCATTGTTCTTTAATCTGTGAAATTGTTGTCCAATCCCAGTTCCAAAAACATTGAGACACTGGGTAAAATGTAAACAAAAGCAAAATACAATTTCAGTATTTACAATTCTCATCAGCCAACATTTTATTTCCTATGGCATAAACAATATGTCAGATGAGACATTTTACCATTTCATAGAAAAAAATAGCTTTTTTTTTTTTTATTTGATGGCAGCAATACATCTGCAAAAAGTACTTCCCGGGTGATGTTTACCATTGTGTAGCAATGGTAGCAACCTCTTTTAACAGCTGTCTGTAAACATCTGGTGTGAAGATTGTCGTCCCATTCTGCTCTAATGCAGGATTCTAGGTGCTCAACAGTTCTGGACCTTTGTTAGTGGATTTTTGCTTTCATGATGCTCCAAATGTTTTCTACTGGTGACAAGTCTGGACTGCAGGCAGACCAGCTCAGCAACTGGACTCTTCTCCTGTTTTCAGCCATGCTGTTGGGATGGATGCAGTACTGTATGTGGTTTAGCAGTTTGTTACCGAAATCTGCAAGGTCTTCCCTGAAAGAGACATTGTCTGGTAGCAGATGTTACTCTAAAACCTCCATGTACTTTTCAGCATTGATGGACCATCACAGATGTGGAAGCTGTGCACACCTCCTGAAACCCCATTCCATCAGAGATGCAGGCTGTTGAACTGTCCACAAATAACCAGATGGATGGTCCAGCTCCCCTTTATGCCCGTTACATACTCCGTGAGAAGCGAGAACTTTGTTTTTGCTCTCGAGCCCACATTTTGTTCTCGTAGCTCTGGTTTTTGGCATGTTCTTGGTGTGACAGTTGATGGTCCTGTCACTATGCCTCTGAGTGATCATGCGCCCTGGCTACTTGGCCAAGGAGATGGTCCTTTGGCTGAATGGTTGGCACACATGACTCTCACCCCGGAGTTTGGGGATAAAATTCCACTCAGGCTCTCCTTTGTCCAGCCACATTGGCGCATCAGCTGAGCAGAACTTTTTTCTTGTGGGGCCATTGTGTGATTCGTCAGACATTTGAAGTTGGCGTGTTTAACACGAAAAAGCATGAAGTGGAAATTTGTAACTTTGGCATTTCCGCAGATGTGATGTTAAACAGATAGCTTTAATTAATCAAGGTGGTTAGAAAGTACAAGAATTTAAATGGAATTTAAATACACGAAAACTGCTACATGCACAACCCTGCCCTGCCACAAAGTTTCTCATTAAATATTAGATAACCGTGTCAATTGTATATAGCACATAAACAACATCAATTCCTTTTCAGCCTTTTGTTACCTCTGTTCCAACTTTTGAGAGATGTTACTGTCATAGAAGTCAAAATGTGCTAATATTTTCCATCAAATGTTAAAATGCGTTTAAACTAATCATATGTTGTTTATCTTCTGTTGGGAATAAACTATGGGTTTATTAGATTTTAAAATAATGATAATAAATAATATGCACTTCATTAACCCCAATTAGAGTCCCAATTAGGAAATTTGTTCTCTGCATTTAACCCATCTCAGGAGAGCAATGGGCAGCCAATTACAGCACCTGTGGAACGGTTGGTGGGGGTTGAGGGCCTTGCTAAGGGGCCCATGGTGGTTCACCTGGGTGCCATATCGGGTACTCCAGTGCGGGTTTGCCGCGCCAAAGCCCACAACATTACCACTAGGCTACCCACTCCCTCTGAATCACTTTTATAGAATTGACATGGTGGAACATTCATCTATTAAGACTTCACAAGTGCTATTATAGTGTTTAACCACCGTTTCATTAACATTCACACCCAGTTGTTACCAAATGTTCTACATCTGCAAGTTTTTGTTTGCTGGAGCTTCTGTTAATACTCTTGTTCTTTGTCTTTCAGATTACAGAAATGGGGAAAGATTTCCTTCCTGCCTGGCTGCACTGGGATTTGAGCAGCAGAATTCTGCAGGGTCTACCTTTGGATGAGGATAAAGGAGTCCACTACATCTCCGTATCCATCTCGAACGACACAAAAGCCTCCTCTTCTTCAGAGGTGTTTTCCATTGAGGTGCACCCGGAAGACCACGTGGATGCAGATCCTGCCCAACCGCTGTCCAACCAAGTCTCCACTGAGGATGACATCCAACCATTCATGTGTGGTGGCGAAGAGCCAGTCACGGTGCTGACCGTGATCCTAGATGCTGATCTGACAAAGATGAGCTCGGAGCAGAGGGTGGAGCTCCTGGATAACATGAGGAGCTTCTCTGGGGTGGGGCTTCAGCACATGAAGATGCTTCCTGTGGTCAACAACAGGCTGTTTGATATGTCAGCGTTCATGGCTGGACCTGGGAATGCCAAAAAGGTGAGTGGTTGAATATATACAGTGTAAATGAGAACCTATGAGTGAGTGTGAATGAAAATTGGAAACATTTCAGTAAAATGTCAAAAATGAAGATTCATTGTGTTAATACGGGTGCTTTTCTTTTAAGGTGGTGGAGAATGGTGCTCTGTTGTCATGGAAGCTTGGCTGCTCACTGGACCAGACTACAGTACCAAATATAAACAGTGTCCAGGGTCCTGCAAAGGAAGGCACAATGTCAGCCAAGCTGGGATACCCTGTGGTGGGGTGGCATATTGCCAACAAGAAGCCCCATGTCCCTAAGCGTGTGAGGCGTCAGTTAAACAACACTCCAACTCCTGTTTTAGCTGTGCTTCCTCCAACCGTTGTAGTGGAGCCACCCGTGAGGATTATCCCCACCCTTTCTTCTCCATCTATTGCAGCACCAACTGAAAGTTCTGCTCCTCCTGTACGAGGCCCAGTTCCACTGCCTGGAAAGCCTACAAACAGAATCCGTGACCCTATCGCCCACACCCCAACAGTGGGGCCTTCTCTGCCAACAAGAGTGATGGAGACCACCAGCACCATTGCTATCCAGCCAACCACAACCAGGCCTACTTATGTGGAAGCCACCGCAACACCACCCACATCCACCAAAAAACCCACCAGGAGACCTAAGAGGCCCAAAACCACTCCAGCATCCAGAGAGCCCACTAGAACCTCAACTACCAAGCCATCTAGGCGCACCACTCCATCACCTGGTGTTGTTGTTGATCCAAACAATAAGGCCCCGATTTTGAGTAATGCTGTTGACAAGGTCAATGCATTCGTGGGTACGTATTTTGAAGTAAAGATCCCATCGGATACTTTCTTTGATCAAGAGGATGGAACAACAGATAAGCTGCGACTCACTCTGAGACAGAAACACAATGAAGTGGTTGGAGAAGGATCATGGATTCAGTTCAACACCACCAGCCAGCTCCTCTATGGCATGCCTGATGCCCAACATGTGGGGAAACATGAATACTTCTTGCAGGCAACTGACAAAGGTGGCCTTTTTGCCATTGATGCTATTGAGGTCTGTGTGAATCGCTGGCCCACCAATGACAAAACCCCTGCCATTTTCACAGCCCGCTTTGATGGAGAGCCACGTTCTGTAACCAATGACATCCACAAAAAAATCCTTCTCGTTAAGAAGCTGGCTTATGCACTGGGGGACCGCAACAGCAGCACAGTGACTTTAAAGAATATCAGCAAAGGGTCTATTGTGGTAGAGTGGACCAACAACAGCCTACCACACAACCCATGTCCAAAGGAACAGCTCACAGTTATGAGCAGGACCCTCGCCGATGCCGATGGAAGACCCTCACAGACATTCAGGTACTCCATGGAGCCTGAATTCAAACCACTGGATGTTAAAGTGAAAGGAAAAGCAAGCTGCCAAGCATTTTCTTTCATCCCACCAGGAGTGTTTGAGATACCGCCCTCTCCGACAGTGATTACAGGTCAGGAATCGGGCCGACAGAGCACAGATGATGTCTACCTTCACACAGTCATTCCTGCCGTGGTGGTGGCAGCCATCTTGCTAATCGCAGGAATTATTGCAATGATATGCTACAGGAAGAAGAGAAAGGGAAAGCTCACTATTGAGGACCAAGCCACCTTCATCAAAAAGGGCGTGCCAATCATCTTTGCAGATGAACTCGATGACTCAAAGCCTCCTCCATCCTCCAGTATGCCCTTGATCCTCCAGGAAGAGAAGCCTCCACTTCCTCCCCCCGAATATCCTAACATGGCCACACCAGAAACCACCCCCCTAAACCAGGAGTTGCTGGGGGAGTATACGGCTCTCCGAGACGAGGACCCCAATGCACCTCCCTACCAGCCGCCGCCACCTTTCACCACTCCCATGGAGGGCAAGGGCTCCCGTCCCAAGAACATGACTCCCTACAGATCTCCACCCCCTTATGTGCCACCCTAAGACTTGTCTAACCCCGCCCTGAAAGGGTGGGGGCGAAGAGGATGCCTGAGGAACTGTGACGGTTTCCATTCTGGTGTTTGTCTGTCTGGACATTTACAGGGAGAGATGACAAAAGGTGCTAAAGTACAAAACAGCTACAGCAGGACTTTGGCTTGGGAGGGGGAGGACTGGGTTGGGTGGGGGTTTTTATGGAGGACAGATGGGATGGCTGATTGAAACAGCTGGGAGGGACTACTATTTTAGTGGTAGCCCAGCTACGACAGTGGCCTAAGACAAACAAATTCTTGTCACATTGGGCTTTCGGTTCGACCACTTGGTCAGAAGCTACAACAACTGGGAGAGACACTCTCATCCCAGCATTTTGTTTTTTCTCAGATTTGGATACTGGATTCTACCTTTTTTTTTTCTTCTGATCTTTTTTTTTCTCTGGACTGGAGTGTTTTCCGAACAACCTTCTCCTGTCCCGCTTTGAAACAATACGAAAAGACGGTGAACTGTCATCAGACCACTGCAGGCAACTCGTGTTTTTAAAATGGAGAGTGAGATTCTCAGTGCCAGAAAAGCTATCACAAGGATCTCAGATCACCCCTGCAGACAACGCAAGAGAGTCGGAGGCCGGAGTGTGTGAGTGTGTGTGAACAAATGGGCGTGTTTATTCAGATACAATACGGTTTGCCTTTTAACACTAGTTGTCTGTTTCTATCCTTATTCACAATGTCTAGTAAAGCTGAGAATAACAAGGTAGCCTAAATAAGATTTAGAGATGAGTAATAGTGTTTTTTGTTTTGTTTAGTTTGTTTTTGGGTTTTTTTGTTTTGTTTTTTTTTCATTTGGTTTTGAAATTCACTGTATATCTGGAAGATCTGATAAATTGTTCTATTTTTCTGGTGGTAGAAGAAATGAGGAAGAAAAGGATTGCCTCTGTTGAATAACCTGCAGGAGATTTGTATTCCTGTTTTGTTTTTGTGTTTTGTTTTGTTTTTTTGTACAAGAACCAGTATCTCAGTATGCTAAATGCCAGTTTCGGTTCCCAAGAGCTAATCAAATCCAAACAGGAAAACCTAGGCTGGGAAGGTTACGGGAGGAAATTTGTACTTTTATTACAGAAACTTGACTGAATGCAAACATTTATAGTTTTATGTGTATTTCAGTTCTGTTATATTTCAGTTTAACAACATGAAGTGAACATGACTATAATACATGTGGAATGCTATGGAATGCCATTTTTATTGCTATTAAGTTAAACAAATGGTTACGGGTGCCTAAAATAAGAACAAAGATGGTATAAAATTAAACTAGCGATGCGGGATAAAATCACATTTAAAAAACAGATGTTTTACACCACATTTATTTGCTAATGCCATATTCAATGGTTGCTTAGTCTGATCCAGTCATGTGGCCACAACTCTTCATTTGCATGTGGAAATGAATGTGGCATTAGAAACAGCCCGAGCAAATGAGCAAAAGTTTGTTTTTTTCAATAAATACATTTTTGAACTGATTTGTGTTCTACAAATTAGGGTTATAAATTTTTTGTTTTTTGCATAGTCAAAACCGCATTGAGTTTCATGTGAAACATGTAAAATGCAAATTTTCTACATGATAAACAGGGTTCTGATCATTTTCATGGTAATCACATGTGAAACCCACTGGATTGCATGTGGAACCTATGTTGTTCACATGATTACCACAGGTATGATATAAAACCACATTTCCAATGTGCAAAATATGTGTTTGACATGTGCGAAACCATATGAGCTCACTTGTTATACATATAGTACTTTACACATGAAATATTTCCATATAATCATATGCACAACCTCTGAGATTGCATGTGGAACCCATGAGTTTCACAAATGATAATGAAGAAATTGTTCTAAAACTGCATGTACAAAATATGTGTCATGTTTCACATGTGCAAACCCACACGAGGTCACTTGTAAAACACTCGTAGGACATATGTGGAACACACAAATAATTATTTTACACATGGGAAAGTGTTTTAGGAACATTTTCTTTTAAATTCACATGAAAAAAAAATAGGATTTCACGTGGAACCCATGTGGTTTTTGTATGATCTTGTTTTACACGTTAAAATAAACACAAAACTTGACCATACAAAACCACAAAGGTTTCCTCTACAATCCGGTTAGTTTCACAAATTTAATCTAAAACCACATGTTTTCTAAGTGCAAAATATGCTTTCATATACGGATCAAGTGTATTTCACATGTGCAAAACTACTTGGGAAGTATTGTTTTTCCTGTAAGGAACAGGTATTGACATTACTTAGTAAATACTGTGTGAAATGGCATTCCATAGGACACCAGCTCTACCCTTCAAGCCATACATAGCTCTCCACAAACTCATTAACAGGATGAACACGCTTGCAATTTATTCTGGATGGGGGATAATTATTTTTTCTGTAATGAGGCAGTTCTTCTCTCCAGTCGTTTGAGACTGTCCCAGGTGGAACTGTACAGATTTTCACATTTTAGAGGACACAGAGGAGATGATTGTGGCTGAGATTCATGTCCAAGGAGAAACTTAAAATTTCTAGTAATGAACTCACTGAAAAACAGTCAATGAAAATCTCCTTGTAGTTATTTTTTTTTTTTTTTTTAGCATTTTTAATACAGCCTCAAATGGTTCGATTATTAAAGGAAACACAATTAATGATTAGTCTTCAGTGATTTGTAAAATTTTAGCTTAGAATTATGATTGAGTTATGTACACTTAGTGGGGTTTTTTGTTTTATTTTTGGTTTTCTGTTTTTGTTTTTTTTGTCATGGGTCACATATTTTAGTGTGTGTTTGCATTTCAACTTTATCTCCCACAGAGATGGAACGACCCATATTTTATGTAATCATACATTTAATTTTCACATGTTTTATGTTTTAATGATGACTTTCCGCTGAGTGACCCTTTGCAATAATAATGTCCGGTGAGGTTGCTCGGCGGCCACTGCAGGCTCACACAAGTGACTCGTATTGACATGATGTTGGTTTTCACAGGATGCCAAGGCTTTTTTTTTTTTTTTTTTTTTTTTTTGGGCTTATCGAGTGTGCATTGTAATAATAAAACCAACTGGTACCTTAAACAGAGCAGTTGCCTCCTCGTCATTCATGATTCTGACTTGGCTTATCCTTACAGGTTCCACTGGGAGGTTTTTCTGCCCATGAAAAAGTCTCTTGGTGTCATACTCTTCCATCAAACCCAGACTGATGTCTTTGCTTCGGGTTTTCGGTCACTGTCACTGTGCCGCCTCTCCCACTTATCCTTGAACTGATAAATCAGTCTGAATTCCACGGGAGGTTTTACCTCCTTAGACCTCCCAGGATAGCTTGCTGCCTGGCAACAGTCTCAGTCATTTCGGACTTGTTGGACCACTTCTACGGCTGTCTGTGTTCCTACTAAATTATTCTGCCTTTGAATGACTTGTTGGGCGATTCAGTTTGAAAGCTCTGCCCATTAAAAAGTCTCTGGCATGACAACAGTCTCTCGGCCCGGTCCGTGATTTCTCCCACAGCATACAAATGATTTGGATTGATTATGTAGAATATTGATTAGGTGTAAACAGTTGCCTGCTCTGTGATAATTCATGACAGAGTTTAATTTGAAGGTGGGGGAAGTTCCCACGACATTCCCAGCTTCTAAGATGACTTAAGCGGATCATGGTGATAACGGAGATTAATGGAGGATTGATCTCTTTGTGGGATGGCTAGATGTGACCATGGACGCGACTGTTGAAATAAATCAGCACGATGCTTATTTGACAGGCAAAGGTGGCCCCATCAACTTGTCTCCATCTGCTGTCTTTATAAAAACCAATTATAGGAAAAGAGTCTTAAATTGGATTCAGTTCAGAAACACCAGAACGTTCCTGACACACTGTGTAGTTGAAAATTGTCATCTCCACTAGGTTGAAACCTGATGAGAGACTCTGGGTAATTAGTCCTAAGTTTGGGTTTTACAAACTGTAATCTGACGTGTAAAAAAACAGTTGATAAATTGACCCTCCTGCCCTCTAGAGTTGGAGATATTTTAGGATTAATGTGAGTTAAAAAATACTGTTGTTCTTAGAGGCAAGTTTGTAAAAGGTCAGGCTAGTTTCTGAAAGCAGAATTTAATCTTATAAATCTTCAAACCAAGAGTTTTTTCTCAGTTCAGATGCTCCAGCATGACATCAGTCACCCTCTTCCTGAAGATATAAAACTGACTGATGTGCTAGACATGTTGCAGATGACAACCATCACCTGTGTCTGAATCTCCAGTTTGAACCACCAATCAACAAAACAACTGTCCTTTTCTGGGATTTCTAGCTGGTAAATATCACACACATTTTTTTTTTTCGTCATCACCGATTAGCATCTAGAGCCACTTTTTCATCAATTTCCTTTTTTTTTTCAGTCAAAGCTCCTCAGATATCTCAGCTTTCCTGCACTAACACTGTGAATACTGGCCTGAATCATGATTGGAAGGGAAACGGGAAGAAAAACCTAAATTAGAGATCAGAATTTGCTCAAAACTAGTTTACGTACACACCACACAACTTAAGGGTGTTTAAGGGGGAAAAAGAAAAAAGAATTGCAAAGACATTGGAATGTTGGCTGCTTAGTAAATTGATAAGTTAGCCAATATTAATTATTAAAGCCAATACTGATGCTAATTGATGCTAGTGACATGTTTTTGGTGTTGCTGCTTTGACTCAGGCTGGTGACCACACTTCTTCACATGAATGTACAAAGAAGGAACAAAAGGTCTGCTGAAAGAATTAAACAAATGTGGAATTACAAGTTAGAAATCCCCTGATAAGAATGACTAAGGACCCCCGGAAAAAAACGTGGAACTCAAGAAAGAAAATGTCCATAAAATGTAAAAGAATATACTGTAGCTTCAAAAAGAAAAAGTGTTGGAAACATAGATGATGAATCAGAAAATAAACTTACAGAGTAAAGGAATTATGATTTGGATAACTTCTCATCTTAAATAATACCAGTAGATGTTTTATGATACCTAACTGGAAAGCTTGATTAGTCACCTTTACAATGAAGTGCAACTTATGAGGATGGTGCTTCTTTGAAATGAGAAACAGGTAAATATGTGGGTAGTGCCTCCAAAAACTGTACCAAAATCCCCTGTAATATTCTTCTGTCATACTCATTGTCATTCTAAGATTCAAGCGCGAACAGGTGTGTTTCCATCACAGACATATGACTGGAACCTGCTTGGCACTTTGTTTTATAGATAGATAAATTAGAGTTTGTCGAGCCTGACCTGACCCCATATCAGTAGAATCTTGAACCCAAATCCATTCAGGGATGGGGCAATACTCTGGAGTCAATGCTTCAATATCTGCCAGTCAAAATATTTGATTTGATACACAGTCAGTTGTATTAAATCTTTTTGAGTATCGAAATACCACAAAGTAAATTGAAAACATGCAACTCACTTTCACTTTAAAGAGTTTAGGCGATAAGATTATGTGGGGCCACTGTGCGAAAAGATTCTAAATTATTGCATACAAGACTGAAATTTCGCATGTGCAAAAGTACAAAAAATTCTGGATTTATCAAACGTGCTGACACCATTTATATGCACACCCGTAAGAGCTCACTATTAACAAATTCCACCTGTTCTAAACTACCATGCTCTTGCCTTTTAAGATCCATTTACTTTCACAAATGCCTCCAATTGACCATATGTGGTAGCAGGAATCCTTTTAAGAGCCTATGAATTAATTTTGTTTCCTCTCTGAAATCATGGCAAAAATAGCCACAAAGAGGACTTTTTCCGACACTGAGATTAAGGTACTTGTGGGAGAAGTAGAGCTGCAGGTATTACCAACAAAAGGAAAAATTCAGCTTGGGAGAAGGTGACGGCTGCAGTTTATTCTGTTGGATCAAAGGCAAGAGCAGTCTAAGAAATAAAAAAAAAGAAAGAAACTGGATGAGGACAAGCAGGTATCCAGATTTCCCCCATGGATGCTTGTTTTATCAGCATCATAGGGACACAGCGCTTTGTGGAATTATTCCTGATGGAGAGACAGTTTGTCTCCAAACAGAAACAGCTGTATCATCAACCAGTCACACTACAGGTTAAAAAAAAGAAAACTAATAAAAAATGGAGGCTGGGCTGACGTGTTAAACACAAGTTTGATTTGTGAGGGTGAAAGTAAACATGACAATGTGATGTTTTTCCAATAACCCAGAAACTCAAGACCCTCCCATCTGGGCTTCGGAGCTTGGGTAGTTTGTGGAACCTCAGCAGCAAGGACCATCCCAAGTCCATTCAGTCCATCCGGGGGGTCCATGGGTGCTGATGGAAGCAGTGCTGCAAAATCATCAATGAAATAAAGCATCAACTGACAAACATTGCAAACACTTTTGAGTCAAATTGAGTCACTGGGACAGATAAGATAAGATAAGATAAAGATACTTTATTGATCCCCAAGGGGAAATTCATTGCTACATGTGCAAAAAGAAAAAAATTTAAATAAATAAACTACAATGTTGAAAGATGAGATGTGTCACCTTTTAAGATCTCTATATGATTCTCTCTTATTTGAATGACGGCGACATTAGGGATGGGACTGGCTCTTTGTTAGGCATTGGGTCGTCTGCTCTGGGGTGTTCCAGAGGGATGCCTTGTTTGATGGCCAAGTTGCGAAGTACACAACAAGCCAAGTCAGGCTTATACAGAAGTTCCTCTGCCACCCTGACCCCCCTCCGCTCGTCCTGCACAGCCATCAGCCTTGACTTGGCCTACTGTGCTTTCAGTAATGCTCCTTGAACACTCATGGGCTGCTCCTGCAGGGTCCTCAGGGGTCATTAGTCAGGACTTCAGTGAACAGTCTCAATCACCCATAGAGATCTTATGGTAAACCATACGAAACCCAGAATATAATTGGTGAATATTACATTTCAAAATCAACCAGCCATCTTCAACAGCTCCTGCTTGGAGGCGCACACCCCCAGAGTTGTTCTGCAGAGTGAATGAGTCGTGCGTTTCCCCAGGCCAACGGGCAACAACATTCAACAGAGACAAATGTGGATCGCACTCGCAGATTAGTTGTGCATTGATTGAATGAAACCCCTTCCTGCTCACACAGCTGAATTCATTGTGTGATGGTGCTTTAGAGATGTGGGTGCAATCTATGGCTGTAATTATGTTTGGGAATCCAGCAATGGCATGAAATCCTTGTTAAATTTCGTCTTCTTGGTGTAGTCTGATTGGGAACTGGATGTAAGTTGGGACCAGAGAATTGATTAAATCCAGCACCGGCAAAATGCCGCATGTGTCTCCAATATCTCGCTGAAATGTTCAACTGGCCAAAAATCCCAAGGTACACAGGAGCTGGATGTGCACTGGGATGGCTTTGATGTGTTTTGTCTGTTGCTCCAACATGGGTTGCAACTAGTGGCAAAAATTTAATAGGACATTTCTGTTTTCACTGAACAGATCAGCATACTCTTTGAAACCACACTCTCTCCAGAGAGCACGGTTTGCCATGTCCTCCTGTAGTACAAGTGCAACCCTGTGTACACACCAAACGCGATTTGGGTATCAAAATCGCACCTGACGACCCAAAGTTGGACACTTGGTCACTATAAGGTCAGACGCTTGATTTTCAGCATCTTGACGCCCCTGAGGCGCGGCGAGGGATGCCCAGCCAAGGCACTGTTGGCGCGCCTCGGGAGAAGCCCCTCCTTTTTCTTTTTCCTGTCACCGGTCTGTCTGCACAATGACAGATGCAGGAGAGAGCGGCTTGGCTTTATGTGATAAATAAGGCAGGGAATGTCGTCATCGGACATCTCTGCTCCATGTCTGGTTCACCAGATGATTCAGGTGTTCTGAGTGTGATGAGTTTCATCATTTACTCCAGGAGTTTCTGACGAGGAGCGCTTTCAGCCATCTGATCCGGCCCAGTTTAACAACCCGCTGTCCCGATGCAAGGCAGCATTATAAGCCCAGTAAATCCCATGGGCACAGATCACAGTTTATTCTCCTCTGTCTTCAGAGAGAGATTCCCCTGGTTCTTCTGGGTGTTTCTCGTCCTCTCATTAAAAAAGTGTGTCTGTGTCATGATATTGAGTCGCTCTGATTGGTTGACGGCCTGCGTCAAGACGCCAAAGTTCAGATATTCCAACTCCGGCGTCTGCCGCCCGTGACGCGCGAAACGCGTTTCAAATGCTCAAAATCTCTAAACTCGCCGCATGAAATGCACGTAATGTGCCTTGATGCGCTGCGCCCAACGCGCGCATCCGTGCCACAGGGTTTTCGACGCCTCCTCTACGTGCGTTGGCCATTGACTTTGCATGTAACCCTGACGCCCCAGACCCCCAAATTGCGTTTGGTGTGTTCGCAGGGTAACAGTTGAAGGTCCTGTCATTATGCCTCTAAGAAATCATGCATCCTGGCTACTTGGCCACAAGGATATTCCTTTTGGTGAATGGTCAGTGCACTTGGCTCTTATCAGGGAGACTGGGGTTCAAAACCTTGGCCCGGCTTATACAAATTGTCTTCTAAATTACTAATTCAAAAAAATTATTACAGAAACAGGGAAGATGTGTGAGTTTTTTTTTTTTTAGATTGCTGAACACTGTGACACTTAGCGCCTTCTATTTGTAGTTCAACTGCTCTCCCTCTAGATTTTGTGCAAACAGAATGCATAGTAAGAATTGCACTTAGATTCACACATTTCCTGGTTATAAGAACAAGTTGATAAATCCCATACTTTCCATAGCAATGTTTGTACCCACACATTAAACACACTTCTGTGCATTCTGTGCATGGTTGATCAATGAGACCCCATGGCTTCCTTGTCACATGATTACCTTATGACAGTAGCTTATCAGATGTCATGAAGTCATGATGATGCTATTAGTGCTAGTGATGATTATTTTGTGTTTTAATAATTAACTCAGTCAATCCAGTGTCTTGAGAATTATGTGTTGTTATAAAGATAGTGAGTTTGAGAAAATAAAATGAATTTAAGAAATTTAAATGTTGAATATGGAACATTTTTATGGAAAGCTATATTTAAAAAAAAAGAAAACCTCCATGAGTTGTTTGGAGGGGTGCAGAGTGAATTTCAAAAAAAAAAAAAAAAATGTTTAGCCTGAAAATAGATATGAAATACATTTTAACAGGTTTGACAATGGCATTATGTCTACATCTACTAGCCAATAAACGCCACCATTGCAGGTTGCCAAATACGATCTCTGTGTGGCAACAGTATGTTGGGTACAGTTAGGCTGGCACAAGGGGAAACAGTGGAGTCGACAAGTCAAGCAGCTGCTTCAGAGCCCCGGAGATGTTGTTTTCCGTCTCAGAAGAGGAGTGACCAAAAACTGGAGTAAATTTAGGTGAAGACTACACTAGATGGACCCACATGAATGTTTTCCACAGCATCAAAATGCAGAAATGGCGACTTTCCTGGATCGGTGAACTAACTTGTTTGCTAATGTGGCTAACATTAGCTGTCAGTTAAAAACTCCTCTGTATTACTTGTTGGACACGATGAAGGCTTTTGGTTTCTTGTTGTATCGGTAGCAAGTTGGTAATTGGTAGTGATCTCACTGTTCTGTCCGTATTCCACATTCAACCTTTAAATAATCTCATATTTACTTAGTTTTTTAAAAATCACTGTTAAAATATTTAGCTTCATCTTATTTTCTTTTTTTTAATTTTGTTTGACTTAGTCCATATATTTAATTGTAATTTTTTTTTTCAAGTATTTATATTGTTGAATTGTATGTTGCCCTTGCAGAAAAGATATTAACGCACACTGTTTTTTGGAGATAACAAGTATGTGAATCAATATTGATTAAAAAGTACCATAAACTAATTGTATCATATGGACAGGACAAAAACGTTGGTAACATAGTTATACCTTTTTTCATTTTATTTTCCTTTATTTATATTCAATACCTTTCTTAAATTATATTCTATGTTGTATCACTTTTTTGCTCAGTTTTCTTTTATTGACAGAGAAGAATTGTAGCTTTTGTGTAACTGTACAAGCTGTGAAACTGACTGTGATACAAGGGGGCCCCAGCTAAAAACTTGCCAAGGGCATTAAATTGATCTGGGCCAACACTGGTATCACCCATACTGTACGTACCTTTACCCTCCACAGTTTATCACAGGCTACTTCCAGAATTTGGGAGTGAAGAACCTGCTTTTAGTCCAGACCTCAACTTAACATAACATTTGTGGGAACAGCTTGGTCATGCAGTACATTCCAATGGGACCAACAAAACCACTTTGATTGAACAACAACTCCTGGTTGCCATCCCACAGCAAATTGTGACCAGACTGGTTGCCAGCTTTAGAAGGAGGTACTGAGCTGCGTGGCTAGAACTGGATCTTCTAAGCATTACTGAGGTTCCTGACAGTGTGTGACTGTGTGGGGGCATTATGCCTCCGACTGGTCATGCGCCCTGGCTACTTAGCCAAGGGGATATGCCTTTGGTTGACTGGTAAGCATGCGTGTCTCACCAGGGAGTCAGATCAAATCCTGCCCAGGCCCCCATTCCATACCTTGCCACAAGTGAAAAAGGAATAAAGTTTTTTTTTTTTTAAAAAGGTTGATATGTGTTTGGTTTCTACCTTCTTACTGTGAGAGAGTGCAGTCATCCAGTCCACCTGTATACTCAGAACTAGAGTGAACACCATCGGCAGAATATTACTGATGATTTTGCTACCATTTTGGGACACAGCCTACACATTTAGCTGTGTTGTTCATTCCGAAGTACAAGGCATACCTCATAATAGTTGCTAATCAAGCTTTCCAACCATATATTGCTACAACAGAAACTACTCTTGTAAAAGGAGATAAATAATCCAGCAAACACTAATTTCCTTTGTGTGCTTTACTTTGCTACATTTTATTTGTTTCATTATTCATCCAGTAATTATTTTTTCATCCATATTTATCTTCTTTTATATTTATGTATGATTTAAGAAAAATAAATAATATTGATTCAAATGGTTTTCTGGACAATGATATTTTACTGTCACAGAAAAATAGCTTTTACAGTGTGAATTTACAAAGCAAATTTGGGGGAAAATGTCAGGGAAAATATTATTTATAACAGAAGTGAATCCTTATTAAACACTCCCAGATCAGATCTCATCAGTAGTATACGAACACATGAGAGTACATTGTCACTGATGAGTTAAACATGTTTGACAGTGGGTTAACTTGAAATCTTTTCATATTATTTTGCCATATATAGCTCAGATATCTCACACTGTCAGTCTACAAAGAGCCCTTTCACATCTTGTTGAAAACCAGGTTTTAAAAAAGCCCTTTTGCTTGAGTCAGCCATCCAACAGATGATTAGTTCTCTCTGGAATTGCGACAGACTTTATGAGATGTAATTTCAGCTGACTGAATTGCCTTTTTTAAAAGGTAATTGAACAATCCCATGAAAAGCACCAACTTGTACCCTTTGACAGTTTTGCAGTTCATTGTTTGAGGAAATGGTTCAGTCACAAGAGCTTCACTGTTCTACTTCTGTTTGAGGGGAAGGTTGATTAAAACCCCCCTGTGTCCGCACATACTGGCTGGAGTCTTCTGAAAGAGAAAACCTCTGAAGTCTGATGGGAGGGCTGAGGGTGGGAACTGCAGTGCAGTCAAGGATCTAGACTTTAAATTGGAAATAAATTGACTATCCATCCACAGGAAAGTCATTCAGAAAACAATTCAGCCAGTCTCCTGTAGCCAGCTGTTATATCGTAACTGTCCACGATGAGACACTCCTTGAATCAACTGACCTGCCCGCTTCGCTCAGATGACACCTTGATATCTCTGAGCTTGTGCAGAGACGTCTGCCTTACAAATAGCTTGGGTTGGTTTCCCAGACAGATATAGGACTACATTTAGATAACATTTAACACAGACTACACCAGGAATCTTCTTTCTAAATCACAATGTGAAATAGTGCTGGACTTCTGAATAAACTCAGGAAGATCAAAAGTAATCCAGGATTAAACTGAGGTTTAGATTGAACCTCTAAGGGTGCAAGTCTAACCCCAACTTCACACCGGATCCTTGAATGCAGTGCAACGGCTTTGCTCCGACCTCCACGGCACGAGCATTTACACCATGCACTGAGCACCTGCAAGCGCACCAGCTGTCACTACATCCGTGACATCAGCAAATAAAAGGAGGGATTGCAAGATCACCTGTGATTCTTATCCAAATGATTAATTTTGTCCACATTTTTGTGTCATTGTTTCTTATTTCTCCGAAACCTTGTGTACACGGAGATGTTTTGTTCAGATAGTTAAGCAGTTAAAAATCTGCACGGTGGCTTTTTTTGTTACGCTGCGGCGTGCACAATATAAATCATACCATTGACTACAACAGGCGCATGGTGCGGCAATGTGCTCAAGGACCCAGAGTAAAGCCGGGGTAACTTCAGACCAACCACTTCATCAGGTTGGGGGCTTCCTTTTCCTTCAGAGCTGCCTTGATTCTTGGTGGCATGGATTCAAAAATGTGTTGGAAATATTCCTCTGAGGCTTGGAGAAAAATAAATGCAAAACAGCTTTTGGGATATTGTCTGACCAAGAAACAAAGATCTCCTGTAAGAACCACCATATTGGTTCAAATGAAAAAAGAATTATTGGGACAAATATCCCTAAGGTGGAGACTCTGAAAGACCATGAAACTACCCAGTCACCTGGACAGCCTGAAAAGTTAGACAAGCAGATTCTTCAGTTAATATTGTTGGTTTCTTAACTGCTTTCTCAACTTTTTATCTAAGAAAAAAAAAAAATAAATAAATAAATAAATTTGGGGCTTGGTGAAGTTCTATGATGGCAGCCTTTTCCGGCTGTTTTCCAGTTGTTCCATAGTGGGATCTTTGTTTTCTTTTTGCCAAAAGTAAAATAAGTCCAAGTAAGCATTTACATAGTTCAAGTAAAATATTATTTATATTACTGAGAGTTTTTGCAGTTTGACTTTAGGAACATAGCTGGGCTGCTGGGCTCCAAACACCTGCTTTTTAGATAATGTCAGCCTGATGCCATGGGTGTGGTGGAGATGGCCACACGTCAAGTTGAGTGAGGGTGGTTGGAAGTGGACGCAACTGTGCGACACTTATGTTTATCAATATTTTCTGCAATATAAAAGTGATCCCTGGCGGTGTGTGTGGTTTCGTTCAGCTGCAGAGAAGCAGCGTGCAGACTAAGTTTTCCTCTGATTAATCATCTGACATCTACAAGTGGCTTCATCTGCGAGCTTTTCTGGAGTAAACCAGAAAAAAGAATTATAGATAAATACTAGGATTGTTTTCTTATAAATATGAGAATTGCAGTTCTTTTGCACTTCGCCAAACGACAGTCCTACTTCACGGAAATGAAAGCTTACAAGTGGTCCACTCTGACCGCTACTAACATTTTGAAAAGTCAGATGTGTATACAGTAGTCTGTCCTTGTGTAGCGTCTTCTAATTTAAAATGAGACGGTAACAGCTTGTGCAGCTACACGGCGGAGAGATAGTGGTCAAAATTAGTCCAAATTTATATCAAGGCCCGACATAAGGCCGGGATGTTTTAAAATTCTTGTAATAGTCTAATAAAACGCACACTTTTTCTAGCTCAAAAACCTTTGGTGAACTGTGCCCCCTTACAGCTTCAGACATACTTTTTCTCCAGTACATTACTGGACGTTTCTCAGAGCAGCAGGCTCGGTGACAGTAGTGACACTGTCGCATCAGAGCTACAGACGGTGAATGCTTCACACAACTTCATCTTCAAAAACTTAAACTACCCATTTAAGGCAGCTCCTTTGTCTACTGTCTTTCATTATTGGACAATTTGATTAATCCAGGTGTGCCTGACCTCAGTAACCATGACAACAATGGCCAGACACACCTGGTTTAATCAATTTGTCCAATAAGGAAAGACAGGAAACAAAGGAGGTGCCTTAATTCCAGGAAGTGGTGGAGTTGGTCCAGGGTGGGTTTGTTCAAATATTTTACATCATACTTTTGATGATAATTGATAATTCTGTTTCCTACACTTTCCAAGTATGTTTTTGCTGAGCTGGTATAAGTCTGAATATGTAAAATTAGGACAATGCATTGTTAAAGGAGTGATGACATAGCAGTTAAAAACTAGTTTATGTTGTTGGCATTACTGCATATGTAAATACTCCAAAGAAAAAAACGGCATTTTTTACAGCGGAGTATTGTTTTGAAACGCCAGACCTCACTTCCTCAGTAATACAGTTGGGTCCGGTGATGATATGGAGCTTTACCCGGAGACCACGTTGACTTCATTTTGATTGGCTACACCTTATTTCGCTATGACCTTATTTGGAGAATCTAGGTCAAGCTACGGTCGGACTTTGCTAAAGGCTAACTGCTAGCAACATGTGCACTTTAGACAGTGAGCAACGTTTATCAGACAAGACAGCATTTAGAAAATAAATAAACTTACAGGTTTAGTTTAGTTTAGTTTAGTTTAGTTTATTAAGATCCCCCATTAGCTGTAGCAAAGCTACCGCTATTCTTCCTGGGGTCCAACAAAGTATACAAGATAATAAAAAAGAAAAAAACGAAAGAAACAAGCAAAAGCAAAACTAAAAACAACACAACTAAAAACAACACAACGCCTCCATATTCAAGTGAAAAATCCTTTCAAGTTTATACTTACTATAACCTTACTTTATATGAATCAATGTATCATTCTCCTGTATACCCTAAGACCATTGCATGTTAATAACTATAACATAGTAGTTGTAATAATAATAATAATTGTTATTAAATAATACTGATATTAGTTAATATTAATAATAACATTAAAAACCATTATTTGTTTTGATAATACTTATAACAGTAACAACAATAACAATGATAATAATAATAATACCACATTATATAGCATCCACATAACTACATTCATACACCGTTCCATGAACACAATTCATTCAGTAATATACAGTATATATATCTATACATCTACACATACATATATACATACACACACACACATACATGTATATATACATATACCTATTTACGTGCACATATACACACATACACACACACACACATACATACAACATTTCTCTACTTTGATAAATATTGTTTGATTAGTACTTTGAATGACAAGGTTGTGGTCGCCTCCCTCAGTGTTGCTGCAGAAGTTTTCTTTTAAATCCATTTGTTTCAAAACTCAGACCTGACTGCTCAGAAGTTACTACTAGCTCCATACACGAAGCTGAATCAGACAGGGGAGGGGAGGGGGGAGCGGACGGAGCATAGACCGTTAGGAGAAGGGGGGGGCGCTGTTTACTTGATAGTGTGCTCTTATTGGAGCAATTAAATTACGTAGAATGATAGAACTACGTAGAATGATAGCCTGCTGTCTGATTCAACTGTTTCTGAGCAGAGAGACAAAGCTGACAGAACATAAACAGGAACTTTGATTCTCACTCTGGACATTCACATGGCCTCATCAGTGCACAACAGATCATATTATACACCCAAAACCCCAGAAAAGTGAAATTTGATGTCATGGCACCTTTAAAATACAGCAAACCGCAGCTGAATCAGGCTGTTTATAAGCTTTTAACGTCTTCTAAGCTTTTATTTCTGCTCTTGTGAAGTCAGGCTGTCATTTGACGATTTAGTTAAATGTGGTAGGACAGCAACATGCCGGCATCACACCTGAGCAGAGATGCTTCTATTGATTTAAAAACCAAACAAAGAGATAGTAGAGAGAAAAAAAAAAGGAAACACCTCTCACTTTTCCCTCTTTATTACTAAGATCGGCACTCAGCAATTACGCAAATGCCAGCACTCACTTGTAGTTGGTCAGCAAAAAAGTTGTATCAGGGCATCCATAATTAAAATACCAAAAATGAAACAAAGATCCCATGTAAAAGTAAAATTATAAATGGCATTTTATTATGGAAAACTACTGTACTCTTGTGAGACAGTTTTTTTCTGATAACTTACAGTATATTTCTGATGCCCCAGCTGCTGAAATATTACAGGTTTTTTTTTTACATTTATTTTTATGACAGTGTTTATTAAAATACAATGTGAAGAGTAACTGCTGTACTGTAGTTGAGATAATTCATCTGGTTGAGCATCCTGCATCATCTACATCTGCATGATCACCAGCTCTTTGTTGAGATCATTTGGAAAGAATCAAACTGTGAGAGAATTGTCATTTCATCCGGATCCGTCCATCTCCCTGTGATGTACGGACCGATGCACTTGAAGGCGCCACACTTGTCTGAGTCCCAGCATTTTAATGGAACGGGTTCTGCTTTCAGCCCCTCTCCAATCACTCATCTTGTCATACTGAGTGTTCTTGACCTTGCATCTTCCAGCAGAGGGATGTAAAAGGAGTCCCCCTCTTATCCTTCCTATACCCCTTTTCTCTCCTTCTTTTATTTCCCCCCCTCCTCCTCCTCACATCTCACTCAAACTACCCGTCTGTTTCTTTTGTAAATCACATAATACATTCTTGTCTGGTTTTACTGAAATCCCGTCACTTCTTTTCTCTTCATTTTGGTCTAAAATGCAGCAGTGCTTGACAAGTTCCCGCCTAGCCTCCTCAAACCCGTCACTTTCAGTGTGATGGGGGCATTTTGAGCATTACACATTACTGAGGAAAGCATGGTTCTTTTGTGTTGCTATGGAAAAAAAAGGAGGCCTTTTGAGGTTTATTTTTCAGCTAAAAACCCGAAAACCTGGAAAAACCTCAGCATAGTCACTCAGCTGCTTTAACTGTTCTGTTTCTGACATGGAATGGATGGACTCCATGAACGGTTTTTACAAAAAAGTCTACTCTAGCCAGGATTCTCCGTAACAAGTGTCTCACTTCAAACCTTCAAACTTCAATCTGTAGAGCTGGAATTTTCTGGGGTTTCTGACTTACCAACTAGACTCTCCCTTGTACCAGTACACGAGAAGCACGTTCAGGATTTAGGAGATGTTCAGGGAGGATATCACAAGCTCAATCACACTCTGTCTGGACGTTCAGTATTTCTTTAGAACAGGAGTGAACAGCATTTACTGATGAAAGCCATTTTTCAGCATTTAGTGGTATAAGCCTTAGAATGACTTACAGTCAAGAAAACTGTTAGACTTTATTGCTTTTTATGTTATTCCTTATATTCCTTATTCCTTATTTCTTGCATTATACCTACACAGAAATGCTGTCTGCTCAGGATCACTAACATCGCTTGACTCATAAATGTCTAGAGCAGTGATGGGAATAACGGTGTTATAAGAGATGGCGTTACTAATGGTACTACTTTTTTCCATAACTAAGTAATATAACTAATTGCTCTATCCATCAACGCTGTTACCGTCCTTTACTGATAGCGCGTTACTATTAATATGTCATTCATATTTGTTCTTGAACAGAAGGTTCACATTTGTTGGAACTCGATTGTTCTGCTGCTCTAGCAGAGAGGAGGCAGAGTGACACAGTTAAACCTGGAGACACTCGACATATTCTTATGAGATGCCGTGTTCTTGCGATATCTGTTCAGACCGGTGTCTGCCTGTCAGCTTTCGGGAGGTGGAGTGGTGGAGAAACAAGTGATGATGATGAATGACTCATGAACTGTCAATGAAAACCTGAGGCAATGAGGACACACAACCACACACACACTAGAGACACAGCAACGTGAATCCAGAGAAAATGGGAAGAATTATAAACTGGAATCACAAACATCAGTTTTCCCTCAGAGATAAAAGATGAAAGGTGGATGTTGTGAGCCAGGATTTCCATCAGCCTGCATGTCCATGATTTTTCTGTTAGTAGTTTAATCTGAGTTTCCATTTCATTCATTAGTCAGATCTAATATTCAGTTTTACCATGAACATTCCAACACAGAGATTATTTAAAGTTATGTTAAAGTGAATATTAAAAAGTAATGGAATGATTACTTTTCCAAGTAATTACAAACTCCTGGGTTAAACTGCTGGGTTAAAAAGGGACCTACGAAGTTTTGGTTTATTTCAACCCAGACATTTGGGTTGATGGGTTGTTGCCCCAACTTCTGAGTTAAAATAACCCAACATTGTAGTCAATATAACCTAACTTCTGGGTCAAATATTCAACCCGAAAGTTGGGTAAAAAAAAATAACCCAATTCTCTGGGTTGGTCCCTTTTAAACCCAGCAGTGGGTCAACAATAACCCAAGATGGGTTGTTGTTGACCCAGGAATTTTTAGTGTGTAGTTATTTTTATAAAGCTGTAACTCTGTTACCAACAGCATTACTTTTTTGGAGAAGTGATTAGTAACTATTAGCTTTTTTAGAGCGTCAAAGCCAAAGCCCGCGACATTTCCACTAGGCTACCCACTCCCCAGAACTTTTGTGGACAAAGCTGCAAGCTTGCACCTGCTTTTTCTGACGTGCTAAAATAGACACGAAAAAACAGCAAGGCAATGCGTTTCACGGTTGATAAATCGCCTTGCAAGTGCTAAATTCATACATTTACATTTTCTCCTCCCATTCCACGCACTTTTGCATGTAAACACCCCGTATTGCATATTCATTGCAGAAAAAGTACTGTAGATGAGAGGCACTATTTAGCACGTTTTAAAGACCAAACCTTTTTAGCATGCTGTCAATAGATCAGTTTGTACATTTTTTTGCGTGTGCAGTGAGACAGCTCACGTTTTTATACACAGAAACCTTTGATAGTTTAGGTCCAAAGTTATTACAGGTGCTATATTAAAAATCCTAATTTGGCCCCATCTTGGTGAGAAAAGCTCATTTTGGGTGTTTTTTCACAGCTGTTAACATATTCCACCAAAATCATCTTTATCCTTCTTACTTATAAAAATTCTGACAGTTTCCAAGCCTCATATTAAGAGGATGGCCATAGGATGACCCTTTCTTGGAATAGACCAGATTTTGGACATCAACAGAACAACAATCACACATTTAAAACCAAATCTGTTGAAGAGTTTGGGTTGTCCTTGACTGTCATGAGCTGTCTATGTGCTGAGTTGTCCCATTACTTTGTTGTCTGTGTTTTGTTTTTCCATCATCATGGTGATCTCTCCTTCGTAAACAGCATGGAGTCATGAAAATTGTTGTTGTGGTCCCTTATTATGCATGCAACACATTCACACATGACGGAAATAAAAAGGATTTAAGATGAAAGGTGTAGAGCTCCCCTCCCCTTCTTCAACTCAAATCACACTGTCTTCTGTTGTATCAGCTGATCTTTGCAATCAAATGTCTCGTAAGGCTTCATACAGTATGAAACTGGGATACTTTGCATATTGATGGGAAAATAAATAGCCAACACTGACATGCATATATACAGATGGATATTTGAAGTGTGTGACAGAGATGAATAAATCACACATGATGTTGAGATAGAATGTCTCAGCATCATTGTGTCATCAGTTTCATGAGCTGCTCTGAGATCCAGTCCCGGTGTTCAGTGTCTCTGAGGTCCTACAACAGTCACAGTTCTGACAAACAACCTAGTCTACTTTCTATCCTCACAACTATTCACTGAGGAAATATCCCTCTTATAGCTTGTCCCACTTTTACTAGTATGAATCAATGTTTAGATGTTTTTTAATGAATATTTTTGGGGGGGCCTGTTTGATGCAGATTGGGTATTTTTAAAACATTTTGAAAAATTTAATGTTTTCTTTTAAAGCTCCCAGTTATGTCCAAAATACTGGGGAAATATTTTTCATGACATCTTTTGTCTCATTCAGAGGATAATCAAGCTTCAGTACCCATCATACTCCAAAATCTGTCCTGGTGAAGGTATAAAAATGACATTTTCATTCTTATAATAGACCCGGCACAATCATGTCCTCAAATCTTTGGTACCTTTAGATTAACTTTGCAGCAATTTAAACTCCGGATAGGTCACAACTATTTTAGGAGGGAGATTTTGCTCCTCTATGTTATTATGCTACCATCAGCTCTGGACTTGAAGTTCAGCACGAATAAACTTTTGACAATCAGGAATCCAGGCCAAAATTTGTCAAACTCTTTGGATTCTGATCAAATGCTAAAACTCAAACAAACCATCAGATGTTACACACCCCACCACATTTTTACCTGGGGCAAGATTGCTCATCTCTTTTTCTTTGTACACAATGCAGAAAACATCTCCCTTACTGTGCGTTCAGACCAAGAGCGACTAAAGCTGTAAAATAGCTTTTGTCGCTCATAAAAATAGCTGCTACAAAAAAAATCTGTTCGCTTTTGTCGCTTATGACATCACGTTCAATTTTGCATATCCTTTTAAAAGGGTCGTATGCTTTTTACCATTAGCAGACCTTTTGCAGTGATGCTTTTTGTGATTGCTGCCAAGTTGTAGCCTGTGATTAACCAGAAATCCGTCTCCTACTGAAAAACAACGGTCTGGACATAACTGATTAAATAACACCCCAAAACAAAATAATGTTGTAGCTTAGTTAAGTACATCATCTTCACTGATCTGCATCTGCAGATCTTCACTCATTCATTTCTCACCCTCAACTAAATGTCAAGACGAGGGACAAAAGGGAAATAAGTATTTTTATCCCAGTCAATTATTGTTATAACATAGTACTTTCAATATTTATAAATGATATCGTCCCATTCACGTAGCATGCTAGGCGCTCGATTAGCAGGCAAGTTTGGCGCCTATTTTAAAAATAATTATATCAACTTATCGGACAAACCAACGGCACATGATACCTCTTCCCAGGCCAGAGCCTTCTTTTGGAGATCCCGAAAGGCGTAAAGTGTCGGGTCATACAATACTGGGTGGTCAGCGACGGCAGTTATCAGCATTTCTGTTGTTATTTTGAATCGGAACCAAAATACGGCTCCAGAGTTCAGAGTTTGTTTCCAGGGACTCCCGGAAGTGAACAATGTTTACATTCCAATTGGTTGTCAGGGTTTTACAGCCAAAACGTGTCATAGCCAATTTGCATAAAGTTAAACTATTTTTAACTTTGTTTAGTCGCTCTAATCGCTCAACATTTGCAGCTCGTCGCTTCTGTCGCTTTATTCGCTCTTGTCGCTCCTGTCCATTTAAAATGAATGACTTCCAGCGTTTTTACAGCTTTAATCGCTCTTGGTCTGAACGCACAGTTAAAGATCTGGAAGTAATAATGCTGACACTCCGAAGTTGTTACCTGAGGGGTTGATGATTTTTTTCTCTTTGTACACAAAGGCTTTGATTTGGTAAAATCTCACATAAAGAGCGCTGATTTGTTTTTTCTGGAATAGATTGCACGCGCTGTCTTTATCGTTTGTGAGTGATCTTCTAAAATTGTGCATGCATTCTGTAACAGGCAGAAACAGCAGTATTTAGATGGGGAATTAAATACTGCAAGCGCTATTGTTTTTCCATGGAAAGTTTAGGGGTCTGTTGCACGAAGCAGGTTCAACAAACTCTGAGTGTAACTCTGAACTCTGAGTTGATCTACTCGGGGATACAATCCAATAAATTAAACATTAAAACGCAGAGCAACAATAGTCATCAATAATAAAAATCAATAGTAAAATTATACTGGGACCATAAAAATGAACATTTAAAGAATGAGAGATGATGTGTGAATAGTTCAAGGAGTCTCAGAGAGAGGAGTTGTACAGTAAAAGATGTTAGAAGGAAAGAGCTCCTGAGTAGCAGCAGTCTGGCACTGAATGTGTTCCTCAAACTGTCCGGAGTATTATGTGAAGGGTGAAGAAAGTTCCCCAGGATGGACCTGATCTTCCCAGAGATCCTCTTGTCCATTATTGTAAGACTCCATCTCTTCTCCCACAACATCACTGGCCTTACAAATGAGCTTCGTGAGCTTGTTATGGTCAGCCACCTTCAGCCTGACAGCAGGAGGGCGCTGGCGACCTTTTTTTATGTTGTTGTTGTTAAAAATAGATTTTATCAATGTTTTTTGTCCAGTCCAGTTTATTGTCAATGTGCACTCCCAGATATTTGTACTCCTCAACACCTCTGCATCCACCCCAAGGATGTTCATATGAGTCAAAGGCCCCTTCTTCTTCTTCATGTTCAATACCAGCTCCTCTGTTTTTGTCACATTTAGTTGCAGATGGTTGTTTTGGCAACATGTGACAAATCCCCAACCAGTGAGCTGCATTCAGCCTCATCACCACTCTTGATGTACCCGAATTCTAGAGTCATCTGAGAAATTTTGAGGTAATAAGATTGGGCATTGCAGCTGAAGTCAGTGGTGTAAGATGGTGAACAAAAATGGAGACATAGTGGTACCTTGAGGAGACCAAGTGCTGACGAGTATTGTGTCAGACTCACAGTTCTGCAGGCGGACTGGTCTCTGTGACAAATAGTCCACCATCCAGGACACTATAAGGGGTCTACAGTACATTAATCTGGGACAGCTTTTCGCCAAGCACCAGCAATATTATATAAATTCATGCATTCATTCATTTTCTACACCGCTTATCCAGTTCAGGGTTGCAGGGGTTGCTGGAGCCTGTCCCAGCAGCCCCATATTACATAAATTACATAAAAAATAAAGTTAGAATTAAAATTTATACATAAAAATTGAAGATCACTATAGATGTTATACTCCTCCCTGATAGTCACATAGATTACTTAAGCCCTGTTCCCACCCCTGGGTCGGGCTGGGTCAGGCCGGGCCAGGTGGGTTTTGCTATGGATGTGTTGATTTCATGTTGCGTCCCCACAGCAAATTGTACCCTTACCCTTGAGACAGAGTATTAACTGCACAGTGCTGCTACGTGATCACGTGCATCATCGCAGTGCAACGCCTTTTAACCAAAGCACCACACCACACAACAAATAAACAAAGGGGTCATCCCTGCTTTGTTTTTATGTCGAGTCATGCGGGAAGTGTATTTTTTCAACCAATCAATGGATTTCTGTGTGTTAGCTCCACCTCTTTGGTCCAGATCTGTTAGATCAGTACCCCTACGGAAGGGTATCAAAAAAGTAGGACGGATTGGGTCGGATAAAAGGGTTACCCGTCCCAGTTTTTATCTGTGGAGATGCAAAAAAAAAGTGGGCCTACTTGGTACAGCATGGCCCTACCTGATCCAGATCCGCTGTTGGAAACAGGGTTTTACAGGTGTGGAGCAAGTGACACATTGCAGAGGGGGCAGGGACTTGTAGTGGCTATTGGCCATTTTTTTTTTTTGTTATACTTGTATGATCCCCGAGGGGAAATTAGGGCTCTGCATTTCACCCATCTCTGTACTGAGTATCAATTAAAGTATCAGAGAGCAGTGGGCTGCTACTTAAAGCGCCCGGGGAGCAGTTGGAGGGTTAAGGACCTTGCTCAGGGGTCCACAGTGTTTAACCTAGGAGTCGTGTCGGGGACTCGAACCCGGGTCCTCCGTGCCAAAGCCCACTTCCTGAACTTAAGGTAGCTCCTTTGTTTCCTGTCTTTCATTACTGGACGAACTGATTAATCCAGGTGTGTCTGGCCAGTTAATGAGGTCAGGCACACCTGGATTAATCAGTTAATCCAGTAAGAAAAGACAGGAAACAAAGGAGCTACCTTAAGTTCAGGAAGTAGTGGAGCTGTGCATAGAGCCCATTCAAAAGCTTGCACATTTTTCTTGTATTATTGCACAATATTTCACAGCTTACCATTTTATTTTTTGCAGTTTGTTTTTGGAGTTTAGTTTCTGGTGTGTTCTGTTTTTTATACTTTATATCTCATAATTGTTACTATTATGTGCTAAATATATAAATTGAAATCAAATCATATATATATGTGTATATATACATATACATATATATATATATATATATATATATATATATATATATGTATGTATATATGTGTATATACTGTATATATATTAGGGCTGTCAGAAAGATTAATCACATTTAATTACATTGCTTTTATCACTTCTAGAACATATTTAGGATTAAAGGTGTCTCACCAGGAATTCTGCATTTCTCTTTAGTAGACTACACTCCTGAAACCCTGTCCTTCCATGTCTCCCTTAAGTCCTTCAGACAGTCCTTCAAACAGTATGTGAGGAATCCGGGTGTGATTTTTGATTCTGATTTTAGATTTGACGAACAAATTAGTTCTGTCATCAAATCTAGTTTCTTTCATTTATGGCTTCTGGGTAAAGTGAAGTCATATACCCTATAAAGGCCTGGAAAGCGCAATTCATGCTTTCATCACGTGTCACTTGATTATTGTAACTCTGTTTATTTTGGGATCGAACAATCGTTACTCCGTCATTACAGACTGTTCAGAACTCAGCAGCTCATCTTCTGACAGGAAGCAAATGACGTGAGCACATTACTCCGGTTCTGGCTTCTCTTCACTGGCTGCCTGTTGAATTTAGGATCCAGTTCAAGATTTTATTACTTGTATTTAAAAGTCTAAACAGCACAGCACCACCGTATCTTTCTGATATTTTTAAGCTCTATACTCCTGTCAGATCCCTGAGGTCGACGAACCAGTTGCTCCTGACGGTTCCTAGAACCAGACTAAAGGGCAGAGGTGACAGAGCTTTTTCTGTTGCTGCACCAGATCTTTGGAACAGTCTGCCTTTTGATATTATATGTGCACAAAGTATTGTTCATTTAAATCTTTACTAAAAGCACATCTTTTCTTACTGGCCTTCCCTCGAGCTTGAGCATCTCCTTTTGGCTATTAAGTGTTTTATGTTATTTTATATATAAGTTTTTCTCCTGTGGTTTCATGTGTATTTTATGTACACGCTGTTTTATGTATTCTGTGTTCTTATTGTTGATCTTTTTTTTTTATTATTTCTATGTACAGCACTTTGCTCAGCTGAGGTTGTTTTTCAATGTGCTTTTTAAATAAATCTGACTTGACGTGACTTGAGATAGCAGCTTAATCAGACGCAAACTGCGCCTCGTCTGCGCGCTGCCCCACTCCTCCGGATCAGAACCAAACCACACACCGCCACGGATCAATTTATAGGCTACTGCAAAAAACATAAGTATAAAACAGAATCAAAACCATCACAGAGGTGTGTCCACCTCCAACCACCCTCTCAACTTGAGGTGCGTTGGCCGTCTGGTCTTCTCCACGCTGTCATCAAGCTGAGACCGTCTGAAAAGCAGGTGTTTGCACATCAGTGCGCAGCAGTCCAGCTGCATTTCCAATGTCAAACACGCGGTCCACAAACATTTGAAAAATGTATATATTACATGTACTATGGAATTACTTATAGATATCAGCGCCACCTGCAGACATCACAGATGTGAAGTTGGAAAACTTTATTTTAAAACATGGAAATGAAACTAAAACCAAGTCACATGTGCCATGTCAGTCGTGAGAACAACTGTGGTAGTTTAAAATATGAGTTTTCACAAGTTGAAAATATATCTGAAAGAAGATCACCAGAAACCTGTTGTGACCATACTTATGAGCTTTGATAAAGCCGGGGTGTCTTGCAAAAACCACAGTGGATTGCAATGTGACATCACATTCCCAAGCTCTAATGTCCGCATCACAGGAGCACGCTATATATATTTATGTTCATAAAAAACACAAAACCCCATTAATTACTTGTATCGGTACACAGTATGGGCAAGTACTCATATGTCAGTACCCGTACTTGTAATAGGTTGTCAAAAATGTGGTATTGGAACATCCCTTTATATGTATGTATATATATATATATATATATATATATGTATATACAGTATATACAGAGACAGAGTTGTGCTCTAGGCAGTAAAAGGTTTTAACCGAATGCTTGATGGACGTTTAAAGCAGCAGGACAGCACTTTTCCTCAGCAGTGTTGTTCCTGAATGACAGCCAGCTGAACTATTAGACTGTGCTTACTGTAGTGATGTTGAAAAAAACTATAAGATGGTGGTGAGACTGTGAGGAAGAATTACAATCAGGGCACGTTTCAAAAGGTCACTGTTACCTGATAACACAATTACTTTCGTGACGCAAGCCAGAAAACTGACCTCATGTCAATGTCAGAGTAATGCATCCGTCCTTGACTTTAGCAGACAGATTTTTACCTTGTATGCTGACACTAATCAGAGAAAATGTTGTTAAAACTGGGCAGAGATTGCATAATCAATGCCTGAAAGATTTTTCAGGCAGATTTGAACAAGTAAAGTACAACATTATAATATAAGAGTCGGAGTACTGCAGGCGCCTGAAAGGGACCAAGTTCATTTCACCCATTATGAACTCTGGTGTCAGCACAAAAGTCAGCTGCTGCACAACTCCAAAAGAAGTTTTCTACAGCTTGAAGTGTTATTTTCTTCCTCAGTCCTGCATTGGGTTGAGGCTTGCATAATAATGGTTATATTACTTGACATTTTTTCATCTCACTCTGTTCCTACTTGCACCAGGACCTCCTCCTCCTCTGTTTGTTTCAGTCAAACAACCATCACACAATTCAGGTCAGCTCTGACTTCAAAAATAGCAGTAATGATAAAAATAAAACAAAGGAGACAGGAAACTGAAATCCTAGCAAGCCCTGATCAAACCTGCTGCACGGATGAAGCTCTGCGAGCATCTTCAGCAAACATCAGCCTGATTCCTCACAAACCTCTCAGGACCGGAGAGGAAATAAAGACTGGAACTCATTTCCACACTAACACAGTTCTCACACACACACACATGCAAGTCTTTACCTGCAACACAAACTGTTAATGTCACACACACACGTATATCTGGGCTCCAGAACAGGGACACACCGCCTGGCTGGCAGAGCGGTGTTTGTTTGGCATTCTGTAAATGTCAGAAGGATAGTGTGCACAAAAACAGCCGGGCACCTGGGGGATTACATTTTATCAACATACAAATGAGCACTGCTTCATACTAAACTGAGCACTGCGACAGAATACCAAGCACGGCTGAGGTGATGGGAAAATGGCTGTGACATTGAATTGTGGGATGTGTGTGTTCCAGCATCTTGCTGTGTGTGTTTGCTTCCTTGTGCGGGTGTGTGCTTGTGTGCGGTATTAAATCAGGGGGGTTGCAGTGTGTATGTTTGTTGCCTGCAGTGTAACTACAGCTAAATTTGAAAGAAGAATAATCACATGCAGGGATTTTGATGCTCAACAGAATTAATTTTGTCTGCAGTCCAGAGACTTGAGATTAGGCTCAAATGGCTGTAGGACAACACATAATTTTAACCTAATCAGACCAAATGAAGCGCAGAAACACAGTCAAAGATGCTGCTCTAAGCCTGGGATGCTCAGCTCAAACCAGACACTATTTATATAACATGATTTTTGTCTTACACCAATGTGCAGTGTTGTATTTGTAACTGTATAGTGACAATACAGTCCTTTGCATTCTATTCTAAAAACAAAAATTTTAATTTTGAAATCTATCTCAGCAAATATCTGAAGGATTTTCTTCAAAAAATTCTTTTTAAGATTGTATGTAATACCTTTATTTGATTAATATGAAGAATAAATCATATTTTATGTAGAGATGTTTGATATTGGCTTTTTTAAAACCGATATCTGATATTGTCCAACTCAATTTCCGATATCCGATATCAATCAAAACCGATCAACCGATGCAGATCGATACCGATCTATGTAGACAATTGTGAGGTTGTATCTCTCATATTCTGAGAAATACAACTATATTCTGCTCCGAGAGCAAAGATCCCCAAAATAGCCTTAACTCAGCCAGAGGAAATCATTTTGGACAGATAGTAGCAAGTATTAGCCAACATGTGGCTAATTATAATGTTTTTGACAACATGGTAACTTAACCAACAACTTCAAACCAGACATATTATAAGCAGTTTAAAAGCTAGTCAGTCTGTAGTAGCAGCAGCTGCATCGTAGTTACATGACTCTGAAAGGAATGCTGGGATATGAAGTTCTTCCAGAATAACAGGGACTTTTCTGCATGCTAACCGGTGCTGATAGAACAAAATCTCACAAGATTTACTTCTGTTACAATGCTCGTGAGATTCTGTTAGTAAAAATGTTGGTCCGAAAAAACTGATACCAATATTTTCCAATATCACATTTTAATGCCAATATTTGCCAATGATATCAGTAGGCTGAAAATATCAGACATACACAATTTTATTTTGGTTCTCTTTTGATAGACTTTTAAGACACATATCTTCATTGTTTTGGTCATATTTGTGCAGAAATATTAATTGTTAAACAGGGATCCAATCCAATCATTTGATCTATATAGCACATTTAAACAACAGAAAGTCTGCAAAGTGCTGCACAAAAGTAAAATGTCAAGAAAAAAATCAAAATGATGATAACACAGAATACTATATTTGTGTATATGTGAATACAGAGGACAACACAACTCATGCAATGGAATAAAAATGCGATCCTCAGTCCTGGTCCTTGAGGGCCAAAAATCTCCAGCATGTTTTCATGTTTTTCCTGCTTTAACACACTTGACTCAAATCAGTGGCTAATCAGCAGACAAGCTTGAGTCTGACTCAGGAGTATTGAGGATCCCTGTTGTAAAGTTTCAGAAACCTTCAAGCATTCATTCTTTGAGGTTCATCTGATTTGAACATGAGAAAAGTTGAAGAACTCTGACATATGTGTCATGTTGTGTTGCATTCGGTGCCTTCAGGGACTGAGATTTAGAGACCAAGTCATCTGTTTCAAGAATGAAATGTTTAAAGTACTGATGGAAGTGACCCTCCTTTGTTTTGGAACAGTTGTCCCTCCAAGCGATGATGTAACAGACAGGAGTTGATTTCAAAGGTTGTGCCCCTCCCAACCCCCCCCCCCCCCCCCCCCCTCCTGGCTTCCGGATCAGAGGGGTTGAGCCAGGAAGAGGCAGAGCAGGAAGGAGAGGTGGAAAGCAGAGAGGACCAGTCATTCAGGGGCACAGATTTTCTTTGTTGCGGCAGAGAAGATAGGAAAGAAGGAAGGAGAGAAGTAACTAAAGAAAGGGAAGAAAAAAAGGATTGTGGAGGACAAATGTAATACTGAAGGGTGTGATTTATACAGTATAGCACTTTTCAAGGCACTCAAAGCACTTTAAATCCATCATTAATTCACACTTGGTGATGGTAAGCTACATGTGTAGCCACCAAACATTCATACACCAGCAATGCCCACGATGGAGGCAAGGGAGGAGGGACAAGTGTCTTGTACAAGGACACAGCAACAGACTGGCTGTGAAGAGGAATTCAAACCGCCAAACATTTGGTCATTGGAAGACCCTCCGGAGGGTCTCCGCTCTAGTACTACAAAGCAGTGTTAGAGAAATCCCAGCTAAGACAGTAAAGATATCTTCCTCCCATTCAGAGCATCAGAGCAGAAAGTCACTGTGGACACTGAGCCCCTTATCTCCGCCAAGGAGGTACTCACAGCTGTTTGTCTGTCTGTTTGCATGATAACTCAAAAAAATGCTGAACATATTTGGCAAGTTTTAGGGGATGTTGACAACAGTAAAAGTAGGAATTGATTGAATTTTCTTGTTCATTTGGATCACCATTTTGGATTCAGAATAGTTTTTTAAGGATCTTTTGTCATCGTGAGATATGGCCACATGGGGGAGCAGCTCACTGGAGATCTCCACTCACCATTTAAAGTGCTGATAACACGTTTTTGACATTTTTTGCCATGTTTTATAGACCAAAACATCCTTCATGATGATCTATGTAACATAAACAAGCGCAGCTGCATAGATAAGTTATTAGAAAACATGGCTGCTTTTCTGACCAGACTGTGGCACTGTGAGCCGAAACCGGATATGACGTCTGTGAGAGCCTCTTCTTTGCTGCTTATTTAACATTGAGGTGGCTTCATTGTGGGTTTTTAAGTTCTTTTTCTAGTTTTACAGACAAACGGCAATGACTCAGCCTTCAAACTGTGTTGACAGTTAATGGTTGAAGGTTGAACATGGAACATTTTTATTAAAAGCTATATTTTTTAAAAAAATAATACCTCCACGGGTCGTTTGGGGGGGTACAGAATGAAAGTACAACATTTCCAAGAAAAAATATATTTAGCCTAAAAATATACTAAATGGAGTAGTTTCCAGTAAATTCTGGACGCTACCCACTCAGGACACTTGGATTACATGGGACGAGCAGTATGGAGGAATATTGACAATTTTTTGTGGACTTTTATGGACCTTTTTGACTGGGACCCTGGCGAACTCCATTGGGGGGAAACGAGAAGTCAGCCTGATCTCCATCTGCATTTGACATATTAAAAAAGTGGTCCAGAGTCTTGCTCACCATCAGGGTAAGTGGAAAATAAAGTTAAATCATTCTGAGGGTGAACTATTCCTTTAAAGCTCGGGTTTGGCAATGTTGGAAAAACGGTTTTAACAAGCAACATTTAAAGGGACTAGAGGCAGGAACTGTGAAAGAATAAACAAGCATGTCAAGTTTTTAATACTAATGGATGATGAAGCGCTAAAAAACAAAAAGAACAAGCCCACCCACGTCTATCTCTGTTGCCTTGAACAGGCTGTGTGCTGCATAATGCGCTGTGATTTGTTGGCCGAATTTCCCGCGCTGTCCTGCGAGTGTAACATCAAATGACGCTGCATCCGCCTCCTCAACAGTTTTGATACAGGAAGGAGACGGTCGCGATAAATTTAAACACTGCAAGTGATAGTTATGGATTCTTCTACAGTCAGCAAACGATCCAGATCAACTGAAAGACACTAAAAAGTGTCACTACGAAGAAAAAGACTTTATCAGCGTAGTAAACAACGTTATACAGTAGCTTCAGTTTGTGCACAGTCCAGTGATGGCTTGGCTCGTGGCTGCAGATACCTGCAGCGCCAGTTGTGGCAGTCGCGAGTCTCATTTCTTAATCATACCTCAAGTCCTTTTAAGAAAAAAAACACACCACCTGAAACCACACCTTTAGAGCAGAGGGAGGCGTACGTCGATGTTTTATGAGCAGGTTAACCGATAACGGCCAAGTGGATAGCTTGTTACAGTAGCTTTCTAGTAAACAGATGACGAACCACATTTCTATCTAAAAGCTTTAACTTACTCACCTCCAACTCCTTTTGTGGTGTAAAAAGTCCACAATGCAAACATCAACGCCTTCAAGACTTGATCCTCATCTATTGTTTTGTTTAGGCTTTTTTTGGTGCAGCAGCAGTTACAGTAGCAGTCCGTTAGCTATATTTGTTTACAGTGAGCGGTGCACAGAGTAGAGCACGTGGAGGACGGGGAGAGGGAGAGACGGGACATAAAGGAATCAATTGGTTCTTTCTATACAGTGCGAATGACTAATTCTTGCCTTTCAGCGCGAATGGCAGGAATTGGTCAAAGTTTTCACAGACCTGCAGCTCTCACAGAGGTCTGACTTCTTTCCTTCCTTTTTATGAATACATGGGGCCCGATTTACGAAAGGTTTGCGCGTGTTAAAATAGACGTTATCTTCATTACGCACACAATAATCTGCGGAGCTGATTTACAAAGCAGGGCAAAAGGAGGTTTGCGCCTGTTAAGGGGAAAATAGCGCCGCTGTCCATTTTGCACATCTGCTGCAGATGAATATGCAAACTGGGCGTTTCTGCCAGAAGGCGCAAAATATTGGGAGGAGACTATGCAAAACCTCAGTTTAACACACGCAATGTGATCTATCAACTGTTCAAAGGAAAGCGGGGGCAAAAGATTGCGTGTAATTTAGCACGTCTGAAAAGCAGGTATAACTGGCATTTATAACTATAATGGCTGAAAGAATGCTGCACACAGGACTGCAGACATCGGGTCAGAATCATTTCTCATGATGTGTTCAGGCGACACGTCAAGTTTTCATTATTTAATTAAATAACAATCAACATCACTGTTTAACACGGGTTTTTCTTGACATGAACCAGAACATCTGCAGCTGCAGCATCATGGTAGTTAAAGCTGATATTATTTATGTCTTTTTATTTTCTTTTACTTTTTGCAAATGGCATATTTTTAAATTAAAATCATCTCCTGCTCCTCCACACCGCAGCGACTGCTGCTGCTGTTCTGAGGTTGCTGTCCTGCGTGAAGTTGGCCCCCACCCCACAGAAAACTCAGTGAAAATAACCAGTAACGCACAAACTATTGATACTACTTTTTACTGAGTTTAGCATGGGGTGGGGGGCAATTACGCAGGTCCCATGCCTGGCATTGTGCCAAAGAGCGCGCAGTCTGTGCGTAATATCAGATCATCTTCAACAGCGTGTCCTTATCCATGTCCTTAAACTGGCCTGTTCTTACGACCCACAGGGAAACCTGCTGCATTGTTTTTATTTATAGTTATTATGAAGAGTTCATTTGCAAAAACAGACAAACGCCACTGTGGAAAAACAGAGTTAACTGCTTTTGTTGCTGTCCGGTACAAACGTCATATCTCCATTTTACATTATTAAAACCCTCTACTTCATCTGAGCTTGATTTGCTGAAAATGTTCAAAAAGTAAATGAAGAGTTTATGTGCAAAAGCAGTTAACTCCGTTTTTTCTAAATGGCGTTTGTCTATTTTTGTAAATGAACTCTTCATATTTATCTTATATTCTGTTTTTTATTTGCCTCATTATATCTCTGAAACTAACATCTCTCTATCAGGATTAATTTCATTTTGCGTTTACCACATGCTCTTCTGAACTTTCCGTGGTGCAGGGAGAGCGCACGCTAAATCCTCATTTAAATCCTGCTGTTTGCGCCTGTTACAGATTGCGCGTGTAATCTTTGTAGATCACCCGCAAACGCTAAAATGACAGCGCATGCTATTTATCTGCAAGGCAAAGACATTAGCCTCGCAATTTGGATTCTTTGTAAATCAGGCCCATTAAGTATTGACTACTGTCGGAATGGAAGGACCATTTCCCCCAGTATAACAAAAAGTGTTTCTGGATTACCAACTCCAGCTTTAACCCCCACCAACTGCTCCCCCTGCACTGAGACGTGACAGCCCTCTACTCTCTGGTTAATCCAGAGATAGGTAAAATGCAGAGTGTTTTTAAAAAGCAACAAGAAAGAAATAATACAAACTGCTGGATGTCAGTCGTTCTTATCCTTTGTTTTTGTGTCACCTTCTTCATTATAATTCAAGGCAGATGTTACACTGCGATGACATCACGCTATTACGTAGTTGATGCAGCTATCCGGATACCGTCTACTTATACAGTTGGATGTGGAAACACTGCAGAGATCAGGATTTATCAAACCATCATCCAGCTAACTGTCTCGTCCTGACCCGGACCTGCTAGTTGAAACAGGGCTTAAGAGTCTGCAGCCAATAGAGATACAGGACTGTCTCAGAAAATTAGAATGCATGTTATTCTAATATTTTGAGATAGGATACAGGACTGTCTCACATGAAAATGTCATACATTCTGGATTCATTACATATCAACTGAAATATTACAAGCCTTTTATTGTTTTAATATTGCTGATTATGGCATACAGCTTAAGAAAACTCAAATATCCTATCTCAAAATATTAGAATTTTCTGAGACAGTCCTGTATCTTAGCCTGTTGTGACTCAATTGGTGGAGATGATAATGTCTTGTTTCAGGTTGTCAATATATTGCATGTAAACGATGAGCACAGATTCGTCTGACACTGTTTCCGTTTCATTCAACTGAATTGCAAACAGAACAATCCTGAGTTCTTCATGCAGCTGCGTTTGTCTGTCCTCCAAGAGTGAGATTGTTTTCACTTTTCCCGCCATATGAGAGCCACACAATCTTTCCACAATTTTCAGCTGGGCAGATTTGTTGTGTGTTCATATTGTGTGGGTTTTTAGCTTTAGTTATTAATAGTGCTCACTCAAAGCTCTGTGGCTCTGTTCAGACCACTGTCTGCTCTTTTACATACTCCCCTGATGTCCATGGATCTTTTTGATAGTGCCAGCTGCTATCTCAGTTCAAAGAACTCCTGACTTTCACCAACATTTCACTGTGTTTTGTTTCCTGGTGTCATTTTATTTAGCAAGGCTTCTTGCTTGCATTAGCTAGCTTCTGGAAATCTGGAAATGACCCGTTCGAAGTCCAAATACAGAGTGGGGCAAAAACACCCCAACTTTCCCTTTTAATTTAACTTAATTAACATTAAGCTTGTTTTTGTCTTCAGATTACAGGCAGTACATTTTACATCCAAACAAGAGTTTTTTGCATTGGGCACAGCAAACTGTTTGCTACGATACACAAAACAAAGAAAAGACAAACAAGGAGTGAATGAAATATTAATAATAAGCAATTAAACAACTGCTTGAAATGAAAGAAGATGATTTTGAGCATTTCAGAGTAAAATTCAGCAATGAAAGGAAGACGCATGAAGATTTTTTTGTGGCACATCATTACTGCTGATGACCTACAATATTTTTCTTCTCTTTATATTTTCAATGATGCATTTTTAACATTAATGATGCTTAATCCAGGAAGCTCTTGTAAAAGAAATCTTTGATCTCAATGAGATTTTCCTGTTTGAAAAAAGGGTGCAATGATTACACTGATGGGATTATGTTGATGATCCCCGCATTTTAAGATTGTCCGTTGCAGAAGACTAAAATAAAATGAGAACATATTAACAATCTGACTGCAGGTCCTCACTTAGAAACTCAACAAGCAGAAGAAACTGTAGTTTTTCAGAATTAATTTAAATATTAATGTTTGTTTTAGCCTGAATTTACTGCACTTGGCAGGCTGACAGTTTTTCTTTGGCAGTATTTTCTTTATCCCAGCTGGAGTGTTAAAGGTCAAGAGAGATGGGGAGATGTTTACAGCACAAATTACGTAGAAGCACAGCGGCCTGGGGAGAGCTTACAGGCTCTGGTGGGCTTGACTTCACTCATTAGCTCTAGCTGCAGCAGCTCCATCAGGGTGCACAGCCAAGAGATCTGACAATAACACTTCACCCACAAAGCAGGGGACTTCTGGGTTTTCATTAGAAGTGCAATAAAGAATTTGTCAATGAAGAAATGCTCAGATATCTCCTCGAATGAAACTGGCAGCTGGAGGGAAAAAGAGCTTGCTCAAGCCATCCCAAGCCTCTTCTTGCAGCTGCAATGGGTGACTTTTCACCTGGAGGCAGAGAAAGAGAAGCTGCTTTTCTAACTACTGCTGCTTTACTTGATGAGTTTTCTGCTTGGGAATGAGAGCAGGCCTGAAGGAACTCTGGAGGCCACAATGACTGCATTGAAGCAGCAGATAACACTTTCTTCTTTTTTGATCTCTGTACATTGCACTTATGTCTTGTCTTGTGTTGTCATCTATATGTTGTAAAAAAGAAGAAGAAGAAGAAAAGAAGCAAATAACACATGGCAATAAAATAGACATATAAAATAGATGAACAGATGATTATACTGGGTTCCAGAGGATTCTGCTGGGAGAACCTCAGCAAATAGGTTGGTTCAGATAAAGGCGGATCAATGACAGTCTCCATCAAGAAAATGCTTCGTATTCAAAGAGCAGGTGTTAGCAAGCCTCTAATCAGCAGCAAAGGTTTATGGGTTTTTGGTGTACTTCAGGATTTCTGTCCTTTAGTTTGGTCTTGGTGGTTTTGAGTTCTGTTGTACTGCATCAAGTCCTCAGAACATGTGCTGAGTACTTCAGGAAGTATTTCTGTGAAGCGCGTATCGGGGCTTGTATCATTTAAGAGGAGTGACATCATTGTTTATGTCCAAAGCCTCACTGGGCAAACGATTGTTTTGCACATGTTAAATACCTCTTTTTTTTTTTTTTTTTTAAATAAAACAATCAGAGTTCACCGAACAAATTAAATACATATATATGTAAATTCAATTCAACTTAATTCAATTCAGTTCAGTTCAATGAACTTCATTTGTCCCCCGGGGGGGGATTTAAATGTCCACTGTCCACATGTCCAACTTTTGTGTCCAAAATACAGGACTGTCTCAGAAAATTAGAATTCATGATATTCTAATATTTTGAGATAGGATATTTGAGTTTTCTTAAGCTGTATGCCATAATCAGCAATATTAAAACAACAAAAGGTTCGCAATATTTCAGATAATTTGTGATGAATCCAGAATGTATGACATTTTCATGTGAGACAGTCCCGTATCCTATCTCAAAATATTAGAATATCATGAATTCAAATTTTCTGAGACAGTCCTGTATCTGGAGGAGTTCAAGTGGCTTGTGGTTAATGAGTGAGGGAATAATGGTGTGGGAGATTGACAGGCGGATCGGTGCGGCGTCTGCAGTAATGCGGACTCTGCATTGGTCTGTCGTGGTGAAGAAGGTACTGAGACAGAAGACAAAGCTCCCCATTTACTGGTCGGTCTACGTTCCGAACCTCACCTATGGTCGTGAGCTGTGAGTAGTGACTGAAAACATGAGTTTGCGAGTACAAGTGGCTGAAATAGGTTTACTTCACAGGGTGACTGGGCTCTCCCTTACCCCGGCTTTTCACAGGGTCTGTGAGCACAGCATAGATCCATGACATCACGGAATCACAGGCGGGATTGCAAGATCGCCTGTGATTCTGATCCAAATGGTTAATTTTGTCCACTTGTTTGTGTTTTATTGTTTCTTATCTCTCTGAAACCTTGTTCGGAGATGATGTCATGTTCAGATAGTTCAGCAGTTGAAATCCTGCACGGTGGCTTTTGTTCAGAAAGTTACCGGATGTTTTACATTGAATCCCATGTCTGATTTCCTGTCCTACGCGGTGTGGTGCGTCGTCAGTCAAAAACAGCCGGTGTGTATTGTAAGCGCAGGAGCGCAACAGGACAGAATGTCGACGGACCACTCCCGATGTATGTCAAGCCACTGAAAACAATGGGCACGATTAGATGCGCATGGCACGGCATGGCGTGGCGCTGTGCTCATGGACCCGGTGTCAAGCCAGGGTTAGAGATACGTTGAGAAGCTCAGTCATCCGGGATGGGCTCAAAGTAAGAGCAGCTGCTCCTCCGCATCAAGAGGATCCAGATGAGGTGGCTCGGGCATCTGGTCAGGATGCTTCTTGGACGCCTCCCTGGTGAGGGGGTCCGGGCATGCCCCATGAGACCCTGAGGAAGACCCAGAACATGCTGGAGGGACTACGCATCTTGGCTGGCCTGGGAACATCTTGGGATCCCCCCAGATGAGCTGGCAGTTGTGGCCGGGGAGAGGGAAGTCTGGGCTCCACTGCTTAGACAGCTGCTCCCACGGCCGAACCACGGATAAGCAGCAAGAAGATGGATGGATGGATAGTCATGATCTGCCAGTGAGAAAATGCGCTGTATTGAAAGAAAATAATTCTATGTTCACATCTGTTTTTTATCGCACAGCCTTTACTGATACAAAAAGCAGCGCAGATCACATCAAAGCTCCCATTTTTACACACTTTGGCCAGCAGGTGACTTTTTTACACATGAAGTCTCAAGAAATAAACCATTTTTTAAAACTAGAACGCTTTAATCATTCATGAACATTGACCTAACCATCCCTAATTCTCTTAGCTGTTTTGTTTCCAGTTTTTATTCTTTAGTTTTTCCAGTAGTAAAATCAATTCCATAACCACCTGTTCTCTACACACCTGGTCTTCATTTGCTTATTGCTCCACCTGCTCTTCGTTTGATCATTTCTCCCTGCGTTTACATAGACCTCTTGTTTTTCTTGTTAATGCCATGTGATTCCATTGGTTACGTATTTGTCATATTGTTGTTTCTTTCTTTTTAATCAAATGCTCTCAGTTGGTAAATCCACCTGGGTTTCTTTTTGTGTGACTTTTCCTTTAGGTCCTTTTCCTTGTTTCATCACATGGATCATTTGAGCTGCTGGTGTCTTTGTCTCTGGAATTCCAAGAATCACTCCATGCAGGATACTCCAGAGGCTGCAGCTGGGCATAAAGTTGTATTCAGGCCACCCTTGACCAATGCTCACAAATACATAATGTTTGCAGTAGACTCAGAAATGCATGAAGACTCATATTCAAACTGTTTTATTTACTGATGAAAGCCATGCTTGACTGCTGGTCCAGATGGAGTTCTGAATAGTTTGTGAATGGCCACCATGTCCCAAAAAGGCTGCCAGTAAGGTAATGGTGGAAGGGTGTTTTGGGCTGGAATAATAGGGAGTGAGATGTTTGGTTCCTGTGGGTGTCAAAATGACCTCCGCTTAATGGATTCAGTTTCTGACCTTTTTCTTGCCATGGTATGAAAAGAGGAAGCAGTTCTTCTGTTCTTCTGCAGTGAAGTCAACACTATCCCATGCTGCAAAAATACCAGTGAATCTTTGGCTTTTATGAATGTAAAGGAAATTAACAAAAACGTGCAGAATGATTTGGAACACAGCATTGGTAGTTTTAATTTGACCTGAATGATGCTGATACATGCACACAGACTAAACTTCCCAGCTCACCATCCTCCTCGGCTGGTAATTTCCCTACTTCCTGTCTGCACCACAACTTCATTATAATAAAAAAAAAAGGTACAATTAACACAATTAAATGTATGGATAGGTACAATTCTGCAACACAGACACAAATTTGTAGGACTTTTTTTGTGAACTATAATCTTTGCAGGATCATACAGATTTCTGCCAGTGTGTTAATCCTTTGCGGTTCCTCAATGGTGGAATGAGCTACCAAATGATATCAGAGCTGTGGACCTCCCTTTCAGGATTGTCTGATCAGCAGATTAACTGGTGAACATGTGTCAATTAGTGGCTCTTTGTAGTAAATCATGGCAACAAATTAAAAGAGAAAGAAAATGATAGATGTTTGAGGTCCTTCAACAGCTGTCCAGCTCTTATTCCTCCAGTCATGCACTCCCATTTCTGCATCACTCCTGCAGCATTCTGCATTAGTGTTCCTGCAGTTTAAGTTCATAGTTATCAAACTGATGCTTTTGATAGTTGTACACAGTGAAATCAGCAGTGTTGGGGGTAACACTTAAAGGGCCGGATCTATCAAAGGTTTGCGTGTATAAAAACGTGAGCTATCTCATTGCTAATGCAAAAAATGTACAAACTGATCTATTAACAGCATGCTAAAAGTTCAAATGTACTGAATAGCACCTCAACCATTTTGCACTTTTGTTGCTATGAATATGCAATATGGGGTGTTACATGTAACTGTTCATGTGATGGGAGGAGAAAATGTAAATATATTAATTTAGCACTCGCAAAGTGATTTATCAACCATGAGATGCATTGCTTTGCTGTTTTTTTTTGCGTGTATTTCAGTACGTCTGAAAAGCAGGTGCAAAAAGACTGCAACTTCTGAGGGGGGCAATCCTGGACACACAGACATCTGATTCAAAAAATTTTTTCATGAGCAGTGAGGGCAGTGTATTTAGTTTTCATTGTTGAATTCAATAAAAATCAACACAGCAAACACTACTATAAGACAGGAGTGAAAATATTCTTGACAAATGAAACAAAGTTTGTAGCTGCACTGGAGCTTAATGAGAACTAAAGCTGCATTAATTGTGTCTTGTCATTTCCCCTTTTTACCAATGTTACATTTTAACTTGGATTTTTGCGGGTGGACAGGATCACAGTCACCTGGTAGCGCGAGCCTCTGAAGCCGTTGGCATTGTGCTATAGTTCGTACCTCACGCGTAACAGAAACCATGTCGGAGCTGTAGACACTTAAATTTGTTCAGCAACTCCTGATGTCCTCATAAATTGGCCCGTTCTGAGACTCTGCACGGATACCTGTTGTATTATTTAAATTTTTGTATTTATCATACTTATTTTATGGTAAATTATATTTTCATCTCCCTCCTCCACTAATATGTCCCTTTGTGGTTGTATTTCCTTTTGCGCTGTCATCTCTCGCAATTCACCACGCTGCAGACCTCCAAACACGCAAAACCTAATTCATTTAGGGGCCTTTCCAACACGGTTGTGCCCGCTGCCATTCGCGTGTTCATTCTTTGTTAATCACCCGCAAACCGTGGTTCAGCCCTTTGTGCAAAATTCTAGATTGCTTGGGCAAATTACTACACGCACATTTGGATTTAAGTAGATCCGGCCCAAAGAGTCTGTTGTAACACTAACTTAGGTTACATGCCCTGTACAGTGTCAAACTTGTTACACACTCCACAAGAAGCAAGAACTTTGTTCTTGCGACGGTGTTCACCCAGTAATTATACATTTGCACCAAACTTCAGGAGTTGTGGTGCCCGTGTATTTAAATGCATTGAAATGTGTTGTTTACATTTTCGTACTTTCTCACCACCTTGATCAGCTGTTGATCAAAACTATCCAATCAACCTCACAGCTGTAGAGATGCAGAGGTGACATCTCTGCTTCAAGCATCTCCATGTTAATCCCACCTGCCTCAAATGTCCGACCAATCACACAATACTTCTCGGAGCTCCCGAGAAGAAAGCTCTGCTTTGCCGAGGGGTCGAGAACAAGCCGCGAGCCGTCCACAATCGTGTCCCCGAGAACAAAATGACGTCATTTTGTTCTTGTGGCCCTGAGAACAAGAAGAAAGTTCCCACTTCTCGCAGAGTATGTAACAGCCTTTAGTTACACTGGACTTAGTGTTGAATTTTTAGTGTCAATTTAACACTGATAAGAGTTGATTTGTCCCATAAACTTGATCAGCACTGACATAATTAATAAGCTCTTACTGTTATGTAACACCTATAGTGTTGTTTTAAATTGTCATTAAACAAGTATTTGTCAAAGCTATTTCTTTTACTTTTCATGAAGAGGGAGGTAAAATATTAACATTAACATACAGGGGTTAGACAATGAAACTGAAACACTTGGTTTCAGACCACAATAATTTATTAGTATGGTGTGGGGCCTCCTTTTGCCGCCAATACAGCGACAATTCGTCTTGGAAATGACATATACAAGTCCTGAACAGTGGTCAGAGGGATTTTAAGCCATACTTCTTGCAGGATAGTGGCCAGGTCACTATGTGATGCTGGTGGAGGAAAATGTTTCTTGACTCGCTCCTCCAAAACTCCCCAAAGTGGCTCAATAATATTTAGATCAGGTGACTTTGCAGGCCATGGGAGATGTTCAACTTCACTTTCATGTTCATCAAACCAATCTTTCATCAGTCTTCCTGTGTGTATTTGTGCATTGTCATCCTGATACACTGCACCGCTTTCAGGATACAATGTTTGAACCTTTGGATGCACATGGTCCTCCAGAATGGTTCAGTAGTCCTTGGCCCATCTAGCACAAGTCCTGGGCCAAGCGAATGCCGTGATTTGGGCAGCTGTGGTTTTACGTTTTTTGGATACAATCCGGGTTAGCACCCGAACATCCCGTTCAGACAGCTTCCTTTTGTGTCCACAGTTAATCCTGTTGGATGTGGTTCGTCCTTCTTGGTGGTATGCTGACATTACCCTGGATACTGTGGCTCTTGATACATCACAAAGACTTGTCTTGGTCACAGATGCGCCGGCAAGACATGCACCAACAATTTGTCCTCTTTTGAACTCTGATACAATGTTGTATGCATTGCAATGTTTTGAGCAAAACCGTGCTTTTTACCTGCTAATTGAACCTTCACACTCTGCTCTTACTGGTGCAATGTGCAATTAATGAATATTTGCCACCAGGCTGGTCTAATTTAGCCATGAAATCTCCCACACTAAAATGACAGGTGTTTCAGTTTCATTGTCTAACCCCTGTAGGTCCACTGAAGAATAGAAGTACTCCTGTTCTTGGCAACCTAATGGCAATTGGGAGTTGTGAAGAGAGGTATATATTCTGACAACTGACAAGCAGAACCCCATAGTTTGAGTCAACTGTTATCTTCAACAACCTGTCCTATTTGTAACCTTTTTACACACCAAGGACTCTTAAACGGGCCACATACACACTTAACTCACAGTGCAAGACTGAACAGAAGGAGTCACAAAGCATGATGGGAAATGTTCAAGCTGAAGTGGACAGTCTCCCTGAGTAACTCTGATAAGAGTATTTTTTCTTTGACACTGACAAGAAAAAACTTGTTCTAACTCTGAACATTTTCACCACACTGCTGGTCATAAGGGGGCATTTTACTCTCACTGGTGTTGGAATTACTCTGACAGAGTTAGTATGATCTAACAATTCAAATTTTACACTGTGGGGATTTTAATAATGATAATTTCCTCAGTTCACCATTGATTCAGAAAGTAGATTCCTGTTCAATAACAAAGAAATGTGACCCAGACTTCTCAGTCCTTGCTGCAATCAGGCCCTACAGCTGTCTCCAATAGCTTCATTCAAAAGGAGTTTCAGTACAACTGCATACAAAGTCTCAGTGAGGGGACGGGGAGGGGGAAGACGAAGAGAATATGCCGCAAAGACTTTAAGTGATCAAGAATCCCGATCCCCCTCCATTCTCCTTGAACTGTATTGGACAGCAGAGACTGTATCTCAGTGTTGAATTGGTCACTGTCAGGACGCTGCGAGCCCAAGTGTCCAACTAAAATCTGGATGCTGCTCAATATAATGGATTCCTATTGGTTTCTGCCAGCCAGACAAACCACACTGGAGCTGAGAAAAATGGCTTATTGATGACTGTCTGAAACTGTGGTGGCTCTCAGGATGTGGAGGAGCATACACACACTCACGAGTTATAGAACTTTAAAGGACATTTATTTGACTCAGTCCTTGGAGGCGTTCACCCTGTCCAAACTAAACAAGCCCTGAACTTTAAAACAGATAAAAGACAAGCTTTTTATTTACAAGTGGGAGGTGAAGAACCACAGTGCTGTGCTTTAAAGCTAATCCTGAATCCAGAATCCTGATTGACAGAGTGTAGGTCTGTGGGTGGTGAAAAGAACTCCAGTCTGGGAGTAACAGTGGGGGGGGGGGGGGGGGGGGTACTGTATATAGGATTAGATTAGATAAAGGGCTTGGCACATTTTGCCAACGTGGTTGTCAGAGGAGGGTCAGTCAGTTACTGTGACCGCATGAAGTTTCACATCCCTTCACTCTAATTATGAAGTGAGATGCTGCCGTGATGAACCCACATCTTCTGAAGTGAAGACAGATTTTAATCCTGAATGTTGTTGAGTGTCTACAGAAAACCAACAAAACTAACCTGAACAGCTGAAACATTAAAACCACAAGTTGGAACAACAATTACATGGCTGAATCAGTGTTCTTCACCAAGGTTACAAAACAAGAACAACAGGATGGAGATGACAGCTGATCAAGCAGCACAACAAAGGGGAACATGAAGTAATGAAGGGGTGTGAAGTGTTTGTATGAAAGTGTAAATCTAAGTTGGTACATTTCATGTAACAATACTAGTGATCACAATAATAATTTAATAACTTTATCATGAATATAAGGTGTATATTTTGTCATAATGCCCTGATAAATTCTAAATTCAGACAGACTTCATCTGTTATGTTTGGACCTAAACGCCTCAGGAAGACAGTTTAGTTATGGAATTACTCTGGATGGTATTAACTTGGCTTCAGAGCTGACATGACAGCATCACACAGTTGCTGCAGATTTGTTGGTTGCACATCCATGATGAGAATCCCCCGTTCCACAACATCCCAAAGCTGCTCTGTTGGACTGAGATCTGGTGTCTGTGGAGGCCACTGGAGTACAGTGAACTCATCGTCATGTTCAAGAAAGCAGTTGGAGATGATCTGAGCTTTGGGACATGGTGCATTATCCTGCTGGAAGTAGCCATCAGTAGATGCTACACTCTGGTCATAAAGGGATGGACATGGTCAGCAACAATACTCAGTTAGGCTGTGGTGGTTAAACCATGAGATGTTGGTACAAAGGTAGTCTGGTACACCAGCCGGACTATCTCCATGTATGAGATAACATGGCAAGGTTGCCTCTGTTGGAGATGGATTTCCAATGCCAGATGAGAGGCGGGACTGACAGGAACAAATTGAACTGGAGAGAATCAATCAGAGAAACATGGAAGTGACGCAAACGTCTTTTTGTAAGAGGAAAGCCTTCAGAGCAGCAAGCTGTTGCGGGTTTAAGGACACATGCAGCTCATTTAAGACATCTGAAAGGGCACTGTTACACCGTCGCTCCTCTGCGGCCGCCATTCTGACTGTTTATGGTTGGAGGACCAAGTCACCGAAAAAGATGTATCGTAAAAGTCCCACTTCCTGTGCTGTGATTGGTCCGGTCAGTTTTTTGCTGGAGTGAAAATCATTTTCCAGTGGAAACCCAGACTGACTTGCTGTGTATCTCATACATGCCGTTGGTCAGGCTGGTATGCCAGACTAGAACTAAGGGGCCCAAAGTGTGCCAAGAAAGCATCCCCCCATACCATCACACCACCAGCAGCCTTGAAGCATATCTTGCCTCAATACAGGACAGGATGGATTCATGTTTTCATGTTTCCACCCAATTCTGAGCCTTGCATCTGAATGTGGAGCTGAAATGGAGACTCATCAGACCAGCAACATTTTTCCATCTTCTTTTGTCCAGTTTTGGTGAGTCTGTGTGAACTGTAGCCTCAATTTTCTGTCTTTAGCCGACAGTAGTGACACCCAGTGTGGTCTTCTGCTGCTGTAGCCCATCTGCTTTAATCTCTTCTATTCTTTAAAAAAAATACCTTTTAGAAAGTGGAAGTGAACTACACAAATACCTGTGTATGAAACATTTACTATGTTTTCTTTTCTGAAATACAAGCTTCAACGCTTTTCTTCAGACTCCTCTGAGAACAGACTTAACAACAAACTACAGTAATATTTCCATCTGTGTGTACGATGTGATTCCATCAGGAAAGACAAACACAGCCGCCGACCCTCAGTCACACAGAAATAACTTTGTCCACTTTCTTCTGTCACAGGAAATGTTAGATATTATGATTTTGTTCGCTGCCCTACATACAGGCTGCCTGAACATTACAGATCCTGCTGTGCACTCCCACTGTGCTCATCAGGCACAATGCTTATTATACAAATGTATACAGACTGGGAAAATATGTGTTTGGTGAAATGAATTGTTGTGATGTTAAACATTATTTTGAACACTAACCAAGGACATTGGTGAGTTACCTTTCTGTTTTCTGCTCCGGATTTGCTTGACCTTGAGAATTAGTTATGGAGATGCTCACGCTCCCTCTCCACATTTTTCATCAGTTTCCCCATCATTATCTCGTCCTACGGGGAACAGTAATACATGCTCATATAGGCAAACCGCACTGCCCTGAGGCCTGCTGAATAAAACATGCGAATGCTGAAGTTCTACGCAATCCTCCTTTTAAGTGTGTTTGTAATTCCAGGCTGATTTGTTTTTATAAAGCGCCCACCCTGGCGACGAATACATGCCGTATGAGTTCATTGATACAAAGCCAGCCAAGTGTATGAATCTAAGATGGATACAGTAATCACGTGCAGTTCATGAGTTTCATTTTCAGGGATGGAGAAAACATTTAAAACTACGAGAGAACAGGGATGAAACTACAGAATTATTATGATTCCAAGCCAAGATGCAGATAGGAAATTCAGTTATTGCAACGCACTGCTGCTATTATCATATATTACAGGCCAACTCAGCTGCATGTGAATTATTTGAACATTATAATTAAATTTCATATTGCATGTTATTAAAACGCAACGATGAAGACATTGTATTATCAGTGTCATTGTTGTGAGCCAACGATTTTCCCATGTTTTTCCGTCATGTTAGCTTTAAACACAGGTTACTCAAGGATGTCCAATACAGTCCATAACTTAAATTATTGTTATGCATTTAATTCCTATGCTGCACATGACATCCGAAGGCATGCATGTATATTTAGACAGTTTGTGCATCCCATGAATCACAACATGACACATGATGAATAGTACACATATGTGGATGCCAATACACAGTGAGACGCCTCAGTGCTCCTGCTTTCCATTTAGTTCCCATTCCCGTCTCTCACGCTTCTTTTAATCCAAACAAAGATGAGACTGAAATACATTTACTGGAGCTGTATGAAATCTGAGCTTTCAAATGATGTGACATGCCTCTATTGCTACTCATGTATTATTTGTCCTGACTTATATATCAGGCTGCAGGCTTTGATCACAAGAAGACACTAATCTTTTTTTAGGATCTCTACTAACAGAATAAATCATACAAAGATCAAATAGTATGACTCCTTCTGTGAATGTCTTTTTATGGATGATGAAAGAGAACATCCCCCTCTGAAATGATGGTCCCCGCTCATTATATGTCTCATGTTTTCTGTGGAGAGCCTACACGTTTTCTCATGTGACTGGACATCGCAAACAGATATTGTTTATTTGAAAATGATAAAAGACAACACTGGAATATGAAAATAGTCCTTTACAAGAACTGTTCAGTAATGTTGTCATCTCACATTTTCTATTGTTCTGTTTGTTTTCCATTTTCCCACGCTGTCAGATGCACCTCATTCCTCCACCAAGGCAGGAGGAGACAGCCAGCGCAGTAACATGGTTGTTGATCTGTTTGTTACTGATCTGATTTAGACAAGAGCTGGTGAAGAGAGAAACCACAAACAAAGAAAGATCCTATTGACTTCTGGTGCAGATCAAGAATACTTGCTTTAAAAGACAGTATCTGCTGTGTGTTCAGCATTTTTATCATCAGCACTCCATTTAATTCAACTCAGCTAAGTTATGGCACCAATTTATGACAAAGTCATCTCAGGCACTTTTACAGACACATACCATACCATATCATACCAACTTAACTTGTAAAGCACTAAAACAACCTTATCTGGAACAAAGTGCTGCACATACATGAATGTTAAAATCTGGAGACCTGAAATGGATAAAAACACCAGATACAAGAGCAACATATATTAAGATTAAAATCAATTACAACAAATACGATAAAAAAGAAACTAAATCTTGCTGAGGTTGAAAGCCAAATTGCCTCTAGTGTCAACTAGTAGCACTACTCAACACTAGTAAGGCAACAAGTAGTGTTAGCAAGTCGCACTAGTTGACACTTGTTGCCTCTAGTTGTCTCTACTGTCAGCTAGAGCAAATTACAGCCATATAAAGCCAATTAACGTTAATTACTGCCGACTTAGCGTCAACTAAAGCCAATTAGACCCATCTACAGCAACTAAAGCCAACTAGTGTCAAGTAGAGCCAATCAGAGCAAACTGCAGCAATTTAGTGCTAACTAGAACCAATTAGAGCCAACTAGAGCTAATTCAAGTCAATTAGACCCAACTAAAGCCAACTAGTGTCAAGTAGAGCCTATTAGAGCCATCTAGACTCAATTAGAACCAACTACAGCGATCTTGTGCCAACTAGACACAGTTTAAGCAACTAGTGCCAACTTTAGTCAATTCAAGACAATTAAAGCCAAGTAAAGCCATTTAAAGCTCACAATGAATTAAACTGGGCTGATTGGACAAAAGTTCCGTTCAGATGCAACAAAAATCCTAGGGGAAACACTGCAACTACAGCAATCTAGTGCCAACTACAGCCAGTTAGAGCCAACTAAAGTATCTGGTGCCAACTAGAGCCAATTCGAGCCAATTCAACCCAACTGAAGCCATTTAGTGCCAACTAGAGCCAACTAGTGCCAAGTAGATCTATATAAAGCCAACCCTGAAGGCTGAGGCTGATACACGGAGGCTGTTACCTACATGTTTTAATGTTTTAGCCATTCCACAATAAAGGCTTTTTATAAAACGGGTGTTCCTCATTCTTAAATGTCAATAGCTGAGCTGCATTCAAGCCCTTGGTAAAACAGCTGCCACCAAACGCACACCACCGTTTCTCCAAACATTAAACATTATTTTTACAGCACTATTAATGGAAGTAACAACATTAACTAACTCAGATAGCCTGAATTGATGAGAGCAAATGGCCTAATGTAGATGGATTTTTGTAAAACGAATGTCCTGATAGAAGTGATGACGGGCGGGTAGGAGAAGTTTGCTGCTTTAATGGAGGGGAAAGCGTTTGCAGGTGGAAAGAGGCTTTGACAAGACAAATGAAGCATGGATCTTTGGGAGCAAAGTTAATAAAATAAAATAAAATAAAAATAAAAGTCGGCTGAGCAGACCGTCGGATATGAGCGGGTCATCTGTCTGATTGCCGTTTTAAACTAGTGAAAACTCTGCTGACCCGGTTGACAGCTTGTTCGCTGGACAGTAAATGATCCAGAGTAAATACAGGTCACAAATGTGATCAGAGCAGATTTTGTCGCAGGCAGTGATGTTTCAAACCTTAAAAGCCTGGTTATTAATGTCCACACACAGCTGCATAAACGAGGTAAACTAAATCTTCACTTTGGTCGAAGTTTTTGAAATGAACTTTTTAAATGTCAAAAATAAATAAGTAGCCTAGATAAAAAAATAAAATGAAATAAAATCTGCGTTAACGTGTTAATGACAGGCCAAATCGTAGGAAAATATCTTCAATTTATGCAAAACCCGGCTACTTGTGGACAAGTTGATTTGCTTAGCAACCATGCTGTCCACTCAATCTTATGTGGTGAGAGAACAAATAGTTTTCCGTTGTATTATTTCATTATTACCCATAAATTGTTTACTTTTGTACATGTGTATTTATTTATTTTTATTAATTTAATGGGCAATATGTAAGGTAGCCATTTTATAAAAGCAATAAGCCCCTTGCCATTGTAAAACCGCTGTAACCCACGGCATCTCGGGGCTTATTGCTTTATTATATTCTAAGAAAAATTCCGTGGACCTTTGCTTTCTCTGATGACCTTGGTTTCCCCAACCAAAGAGCACCTTTGCCACACTTTTTGGATGAGCCTTCTGAGCACTCTGGACTTTTTCTCCACGATGCGCACCGATGCAAGTTCACAACACTATGGGAGCCGCATCAGACGAGATCACGCGTTCTTTCTTTCTTTGTTTTGAATCAATAGCCAGTCCCTCTGTGTTTGTCCCAGTTTGTCAGCAGCTCAGGCGCTCTTAGCTCAACATAAAAAGCTAATTTCTTCTTCTACGCTTGCACTCTTGGCAGAGTAGCCGCTGAACGTCATGGCTTCTGTAGTGTCATGAACTTGCACATGCGTGCATCAGGGAAGTAAGATGTAGTACTGTTTAGGCTATAAAAATATACTAAATGATGTTGTTAAAGTAAATTATGCATGCTACCCACTCAGGACACTTGGATTACATTGGACGAGTAGTCGTTTTTGTGGACTTTTATGGACCTTTGTTGAGCGCCGGTGATTTCCATTATGACAGTCAGCCGATAATGAAAAGCCTTCCGCTCCAGCTGCATTTGAGATATTAAAAAAGTGCTCCAGAGTCTTGCTCAGTATGAGGGTGAGAAGAAAATGAAGGCACATTATTCTGTGGGGGTACTATTCCTTTAAGCTTCAGGATTCAAGGTGTGGATACACAAAATCATTCGGTTATTTTGTGACTGAATGATTTTTTATCTTCTGGTCACAACATTGCTCTGAACAAAGCAAATAAAGTTACATTTCACAATATCTCCCAGATTAGCCATTAACTCTCAGCAACAACACAGCTCTTTGTCTCTTAATTCATTAGCAATTAACTAGCATGACAAACGTTACCTGTTCTGTCACATTAAGCTAGACAGCAACATGGGTAAGTAGAATATAGTGTCAGTTTGATGAGTGTTCACAAAAATTTATTGTGTTTTTGTTCTTGGGATTACAATCCAGCTCTTTATCTGCAATGACAACATGCCATCCCTCCTTTGCTCTCTGTGTGTCAGGTGGTCCACCACAATATGAACACACTGACATCAGCAGACAGACAGCGTCAACCTCTAGTCCCCCCTCCCTCCCCTTCAGTGTGACTACAGCATTTTTTTTTTTTTTTTTTTACCACAGATAAAGTTTTCCACAACTGTTCCAGCAGACAAGAAATGCACAAGTCCTTCCATATGTCTTTGACATTGTTAAAAAAAAACAAAAAAAAAAAAACAGTCATTCATCTGTTCTGCTTGCACGTCCGCAGGAGTGCCACCTCAAAAATGGCAGAGGTTCTACTTCAGGGGTTTGCCCAGATTATTTTATGTAATAGCACCCCAGCTACAGCATGCGAGTCATCTATTGTGATTATTTCAAAAGTAAAATTTAGCACAGCAAGGATTAAAGTATCCATCACTTCTCAGGGCGTCACCCCTGATGTTGTTTCAGAGATGTCTGGTAGAAAATGTGTTTTTGTTTGTGAGGACAAACTGACCCTTAACAGGAATTTTGGATGTAGCGTGTTTATTCTGGTTAATAACACAATCATAAAAATGGTTGGATCTGTTTGTTACAATTCATTGATGACTGTTTTATCCTTTTGTAATTTTGGTGATTTTGATACTTTTGTTCACCCACACAAGCCAACATTTACCCATGCCCCCCCCCCGTGCACACACACAACCCATATAATGTGTACAAAGAAAACCATCAGCAGCTTAGCCTCAGTTAAAAGTAAGTATCATTACCCGTCCAGATCTTTGTCACCGATGGTTTCTGCCTGGATGTATACATTTGCAAGTTGATTCAGAAACACTGTCTACAAAAAAAAAAAGTAATTTGCAACATTGCATGAGGTAAAATGGGACAGTTTGTACGAAGCTATGCCATTTTTTTTCCTTTGTTTTTTTGTTTTTTTTTACATTAGGTCAGAATTCAATTTACTGGACAAACTTTGACCTTTCTTCCTGGTTGTCAAAAGTTTATTTAATAACAAGAGTTTTTCAAATTCTTGCTGACAGAAGAATAAAATTCAGGTCCACAGATGGTGGTAACAAATGACAACATCAGCATCAAAGTGCAGCTGGAGGGGAAAAAAAAAAATCCTTTGGATTCTTCATCATCCTGTATGTTCTCACATGAAAACGGTAAAGAGCCCAAACAGACATCAGAAGGACATATTCTCCAACACTGGCAATACAATTTCCACTGACTCAATTGTAGCAGTCTGACATAAAGAGTCTGAAATAAAGTTGATGGCATGTTAGGCAGCTGCTTTATCAAACACGCTTGTTTTGTTCAACAGAGTTGGACTTGTGCCCAGTTTTTAGAGCCAAAGCTGATTCCAGCTGAACAATGACATATCTTCCCTGTGGTCTACTACACATTATTGTACATATTTAAATCCGCCTTCCTGTATGAACAGCACCCGCAATTTCTCTATTGAATTACACTCCACTATCCCAGCAATACCCTTCGATTGCTGTCACCCACTTTCACATTATGAATATAGTTTTAGTGGCATGAGATTTGCCTTTTCAAAGATCAGTATAACTCTTTTTCTGCCAAAGTATATCACTCAGTCTAGTCCCAGCTCTCCTCCTCCTCCCCTTCCTCCTAATTACAGCCACTCATAAGGTCAGTCAGGCCCTCCAGAACAACATGGAGCGAAAGGACAGATGGGGAGAGACAGGAACTCAAATAGAGAGCTGAGCTATTCCTCTATGAAGAACTATAAACGGGTCTCTTAATTAAAGTCCTTTAGCCCTGATACGTGTTGCCAAAGGCTGTAGCTGCTACTCGAATCCAACTAATGTTTTTATTCTATTATTTATTTATTTTTCACAAGTGCCTGGAGAAAGAGGAACAGAAGGGTGAAACAAAAGACAAAAGGAATAAACACCCACATGGGCACATCACATGGAATTATTTAAAATTAAGAGTCCAAAATTATGAAAAGTGATGACATGCCGAATGCAAATGATGCTTGAAACAGTTGTGGAGGCAAGTTTTAATGTTACATTCCAAATGAGCTGAGGTTAAAACACATAATACTATGGCTTTTTAAGAATTCAAAGAAGGGAACTGATGCTACAAAAGGCTGCATCAGGATGGGGCCAGCAAAGAAGCCATAATGTAGGCAAGTGTTAAGGATGCCATGGAGTCCTGTAAGAAAAACTGTGACTAAAATTGTGTTACTGTCTCTGAACAGCTAGAAAAAAGCGTATCTTCAACAGGCTAGCACCAAGCTGTAATACTCTAAATGACATGTTAAATCTTATATTGTTTTTTCCTTTTATTTAAAGTAAATTTCTGTTTAAAGGAGTCATCACCGGGAAATCCCACTTTTTCACGTTAAAACATGTGTATTGGAACAGGACCTCAGTTATAACGTGCCAGAAACTCCGGAAAGTGAAAGTGACTTGGTCTTTGAGTGCGGGCTCTCTCTTCTCACCGGAATCGGCCACAAGCACACGCTCTCCACAGTACGCAGTTTGGATTTCTTTCTCCGGATGACGTGAACGAGAGAGGCGGCTAGGTGCTAAGCTAGCCTCTTTAGCACCACCTAAAAGCAGCTGATTACTGTGGAGCTGTAGAGTCATTATCAGCTGTTATGACGTGAACTGATAGGCTGCGAGCTGCTAAGCTAGCATCTTTAGCACCAACTGAAGGCAGCTGATTACCTGCCACGGAGTAGACCAGCTTTGTCAGAAAGGATGCCGGCGACAAGGAGGAGGAGGGGGGAGATTGCCATGCTGAGTTGCCTCGGCAGAAATTCAGCAGTTTTCGGTGCTTTAACAGGAGTGACAGCACTACCAGGGACCAGTGGATTATATTTATCAGTGAGGATGTGCAGTCGGTAAGTGTTGCTGCTTGTGTAACTTATTATCTTTTGTGTAAGAGACCAGTAAACGGTGGTTGACAAGCGGTCAAGCTGCTAATGTAGCAACAGAAGCTAACACTGTTTGGTTAACTTCACGTCAGACGTCCGCTCCTTATATTCATCAGAGTCCAGCCCTTTTACTCTGCAGATCCTCTCTATCAACCGCACCGTTATCTTTTATCATGTATTTCTCTGTTGGGACATCATTTCCTTCACCTGCTCTGTCCTGATAAAACTTTGTTTTGGCTTTGACGTTTGCCTCGTGAGCGCGCTTACAGACAGCTCTAACTCTCGTACGTATTCTCGCGACAAACAATAGTTGGGGATAAAAAGGTTAAAATGAGCTCATTAAATTTTCGTCCCACCAAACTAGAATTAAAAATTCATTTGAAGATAATTTAAGAAGGATTGTGTATGTAAAGCACAAGGTTATGACACCTTTAAAAAAAAAATCATAATGTGTTTATTGATTTTATGCAAGTATAATACAATTACAGCTGTATAACAGCACTTGGTGTAACACGATGCTTGGCAGCAAAATTGCAGAAAAAGATAGATAACAAATGAAAAAAACAATATTTTTACAGAAACATGAATACAAAAATAAAAAAAATTGAATAAAAAAATTATGACTAACTTTCCCAGATAAATTTTTTTGATTTACAAACAAAAACTATTTATCCATCGGCTTATAGTGACAAATTATAATAAGTCATCTTCAGGATCTTTCAAGCCATCACTGCCAAGAGGTCCCGGGACTTAGAAACTGCACTATGTAAGTTTGCATCCGTTACGCAGCTGCAATGTTGGTTGGTTGTGCACCGCGTCACTTACTAGCAAACAGATATGAACCAGATATGAACATATACAGTAGCGAGTGTTTTGAATGTACATCATGGAGGATTTGGCAAAGAAACATAAGGAAACATTACTGAAGGAAGAGAGGAAAAGAAAGAGGAAGTGACAGAACAAGAGTCAAGATAAAGCCCCGTTTCCACCAGCGGGTCTGGGTCGGGTCGGGCCGGATCGGTCCACGTTTTTTTGCGTCTCCACAGATAAAAACTGGGATGGGTACCCTTATATCCGACCCAACCCGGCCTACTTTTTTGGCACCCTTCGGTAGGGGTACTGATCTAACCGATCCGGACCAAAGAGGTGGAGCTAACGCAAAGCAATACATTGATTTGTTGAAAAATCTCACTTCCCGCGTGACCAAGCGTAAAAACAAAGCTGGGGTGACTCCTTTTTTGTTTCTGTCATGTGTGGCGCTGTGTTTTGGTTAAACGGCGTTGCACAGCGATGATGTCACGCGATCACGTAGCAGCGCTGTCCAGCGCCTCCAGAGTAAGGGTACAGGTTGCTGTGGGAACGCAGCGTGAAATCAACACATCCGTACCAAAACCCACCCGATCCGGCCTGGCCTGACCTGACCCTTAAGACTGTTGTGATTCAGCTTGGGCAACCACAATATATATAGCGTCACTATGTATGATATTAATATCAATATTAATATTTCTATTAATATCAATACTAATACAGCCTCGGAGCACCACCTTACTTATTTGATATGTAATGGAAGCAAGGAAAACCATTAATGTCTTAAATCAATGCTTAGATTGATTTAAAGAAGTGATCAGTCTCAGGACGCTTTCATGAGTTCTCGCTTGAAGTGACCTTTCATGATACATCAGAAAAACCACAAACAACGACTAGTTAAGATAATACGGAGTATTTATTAACTAGTCTACAAACTATATGAGATAATGTATGTACAAAATATATACAAGACATATGTGAGCATGATGATCAACCAAAAGTTATCTTGTGAAAGAAATATGAGATGGTATGAAAATGAAACATAAATTAATTAAACTTCAGTTAATTAATAAACGTTCAAAGGAAAAGAAGGAAGGATTTCTTAATCCAACTAAACAAAGTTAAATTGGGTCTGGTAAACCATAGGTCTGGATTAATTCACTATCACCAACTTCTTGTGACATCAGATCATATTTCATAGCAAATGATCAGGATTCTCCTCAGAGGTTCCGTCTGACTGAGGAGCTTCACTCACGCCCTGGTCCTGCTGGACTGTTCCTCAAATCCTTTGGAAGATTGTCGGGTGGATGTCCCCCAAAAATCTTCCCGATCTCCTGGAAGTTCGTCCGGCTCTCTGCGGGCTGTCAGCTCAGTGGTGGTTCTGGTTCGTCCTCTCTCTCTCTCATCCGTCTCCCCAGAGACGTGCAGCTTCAGGACTGATGTCACGGGATGGTTGATAGTAAAGATGATTTGGGTTAAAGTCGTCTTCTCTGCATCACTCCTCCCTGAGTGATCCGTGGTTCTGAACTCTGCTGAGTTCAGAGCAGGTTTCGTCTCATTCTTTCCCCATTGTTCCAAGTTTCTTCAGTTCTGCCTTGTTCGTTCTTCTTCTCATCAGATCTCATCAAATCTGAATCTCACTGTTCAGAGCTTCGCGCTCTGCCTGGCAGTGGAATGTGGCTTGAAGCTTGTCAGCCAATGGGAAGCTGACAGAGTCAGGTTTCATCCAATAGTCAGACACATCTTAAATGATCATTTGACTATCAGTTAAGCTTAATGGTTATAAGCATCTGTGAATTCTAAGTGAGGCTTGTGTAAAATGGATCAATTATTCAGACATGATGAAATAAAATGAACACAATAAAATAAAATAGCAAAGATCTGAATTATATGAATAAAGGAAGACATTGAATAAACAAATCAGCTAAACAGATAAAACAGGATTAATCTTGATGCCTTAAGATTCCTGTAAAGAAAATACACGTGTTAGACATCATTTGATATGAGGAAGTCCATTTCTAACATGAAAGTGGATTTCAGCAGTTGGGTAAAGTGTCTCTTTCTTCACCTTTATGCAGCAACTCCTGGAATGCATGTGATGTGAGTTTGGGGAAGAAACGTCTAGTTTCTAATCACCAAATATGTCATGTTGCATATCAAAAGAAAAGTCTTCATCATGAGATTAACATGAGCTTACTTTCCTGATAATATAAAACAGTTCTTGGATGTTAAGACACATAACAAAATTGGTTATAATGAATCCAGTTTATAGCAGGTCGTAAATACTGTGAAGGAGTATCTCCAAGCTTGGAGGATGGGTTCAAAGTTCACCAATTGGCCTTTGTTTGTTTTGCCAAAATGCAGGTCCTCTCCTGAGTTCCCCTCAGGACCATAAATCAGTGACTCCTCAGAGAAGGTCCTTCTCTGAGCAAAATTCCTCCTTGGGATGTCTGTTTTACATCCATATGTGGCCTTTATCAATCAGTATGTGTCCCAAAGTATATTTGGTTAGATGTGTGTATCCTTTTGCTGAGACCTTTGGGCTTGAGATCACAACAAGACTGTCTTTTACTGGCTGGAGGGAGTTTACAGTACAGGTACGATGCAAATGAATGATAGTTTAGCCGTCAATAGGGGGCGTGTCACTGGGAAAACTGCTAAAAGTTCTGTTGTGGGCCTTAAAGTCACAATTATCCACAAAGCATTTGAATGGTACCCACACTTTCTCAAATACTGACAACGTTCCCTTTCTAAAGCATGCAGTTCTTTCCAGAGGAAACCCTGCATTTGTTTCACCCAGTGCACCAGCTTGGGACTACTACTATTTTTCCTCAAAATACTGCAAGCTTTTGGCTTGTAAAAAACACACACAAGTTCATCATTACTGTACTTTCTCACTCTTTGTAAACTTGTACTTTCTGTAAATTCCTAAAAAGCACAGGGTCTCTTATGGCTTTGAGGTGATTATCTCAACAGCTCTCTTAACCTCGTCCCAGAAAAGTTCCACCACAGGACATTGCCACGTACAGTGGAACAATTTCCGCATGAACAAACCTCAGGTACATTTTGATCATATCTATTCAGTTTCTCTGCTGTTACTTAAATTCTCATGAGCCACTGATACTGAAGGAGCCTGAATCTAGTTGTTTATGTGCTTTTGTACGTGTTGATTCCCAATCCTCTGTTGAAATATTTGCTGATAAATCCTTGTTCCATGCCCTCAACTTAGAGGTAGAGTTCTTCTTTACCTCTTTTAACAAAATAAAACATGAAATATTTTTGACTCATAACATTTGCCATTGAATTTTTTTCCCCTTTTTTCTTTTCATTTTCTTCTTTTACTTGTCCTGTCCAGTATGGTAGCAAACAGAATGATGATCTAGCTGTTTTGTTGTGTTGAACAGATGTAATAAATTTAAGGCTCCTCTTGATATTGTAAATGTATTTATTTTATTCAGTTGTATTCAATTGAATGCTTGCTTATATCTGCATTTTACCTAATAACGCTGGACCCGACAAGAAAAGGAAAAAAGCAACCATAAGGGGGAACTTCTTTTTTTTTTTTTTTTTCATTTTTGAATTTTCCATACATGTGACTTTTTCAGAGTTTCAGAAAATATACATTCTTGTTGAACTCTGTCTTTCTTGTCACTTGTGGCTGAATTCTACAGTGAATTTGCCCAAATTTAGGCTGAATATGTTTAAAAAATGCTTTGGAAAGATGAAATGCACAAAAAAGAGACATCTGAATGGCTGCTGCAGCACACTCAGCACTAAATTATCACACTGTCAAAGAAAGATGAGCCACACACCACAGTGCTGATGAGAGAAATGTTTACTGTGAATAGATAACAGATGTGATGCTGAATTATTTATTTCAATAATGTCTTCCATTTCTGTAATGTCATTGCTGACGGCAGCAAACAGGAGATGTTGGGAGTGAGGGAGAGACATTTGCTGTCAGCTACAGTCGTACTATTGTCACTCTTAATAAACCATGGCAGCCTGGTGACTAATTAGCCATAATTTTGCTCATTGGGGCTTTGAGAAATGTTTGAAAATCTCGCCCGAGTCACAGTGTTGCTCTGCCAGGAGGAATGTCACAGCCAGGCTGGGCTAAGCGATGCTGGCATGGCATCAAGACATGCTGGCGTGCATCATCGAAAAAACTTTGTGAATGGCCCCCAGCTCTGGAAGAACTCAACAACAGTTGGAGAAAACTTCAGGGAGGGCATGGACTGTTTGTTGGCTGCAGCACACCCCCTCTGACCTTGATAGAAATGTGTTGTTGTGAATACTTTCTGAGGATGTCCATAGACATTTTCCTGTACACTCATCAGCCACTTTATCAGCTCCACCCGACTGAGCATTTTTTGGTCTAATAGACGTCTAATGGTCCTTAGACTTTAAGGCTAAAATCGGTCTACCACTGGTCTAAAAATGCAAGCTTTTTAGCCATCTAAGCTTAGACTAGCTTAGACAAAATCTAAACTACTCTGTACATTGATCAATAACTGACCAAATGTTTTGATCCAACGTTTGGCCATCATTTATGCAGCCTACAGTTGCTTTTTGATTTAATATTTAGTAAAAATGGATTAAATTATGACGTCTAGATTCGTGCTAAAATGTAGACCGAATACAGTCGAGTGAATTTCAGTCTAAACTTAGACGAGACGTCAGCAAATCACATGGCAACATTTCAGCGCATTTAGTCATGTAGGCATTGTCAAGATGACTTGCTTAAGTTCAAACTGAGCATCAGAATGAGGAAGAAAGGAGATTTAAGTGACTTTGAACATGGCATGGTTGTTGGTCTGAGTATTTTAGAAACTTCTGATCTACTGGGATTTTCACTCACAACCATCTCTAGGGTTTCCAGAGAATGACAGCAGTTGTCTGAAGCATAATGTCTGGTTGATGTCAGAGGTCAGAGGAGAATGGACAGACTGGTTGGAGATGATAGAAAGACAACAGGAAGTCAAATAAGCACTGGTTCCAACCAAGGGATGCAGAATATCATCTCTGAACACACATGTCCAACCTTAAAGCAGATGCAGTAGCAGAAGACCACACCGGGTGCCACTCCTGTGAACAAGAAACTGAGGCTACAACTCACACACTCACCAAAACATTGTTTAAGCACCACAGCCTACCTGAGTATCATTACTGACCATGTCCATTCCCTTATGACCACAGTGGAACATCTTCTGATGGTTGCTTCCAGCAGGATAATGCTCCACGTCACGAAGTTTGAACATGACAATGAGTCCACTGTACTCCAATGGCCTCCACAGTCACCAGAACAGTCCAAAAGAGCAGCTTTGGGATGTGGTGGAACAGGAGATTCTGTGTGATGCTGTCGTGTCAGTATGGAGCAAAACTTGGTAGCAGGATTTACTGTGTGCCAGAAAGAAAGAATGACTCATAAATCAATCAAGCTACTCAGGTTTATTGATCTTAACATGAAAAAAAATCTTGTTGTACCTTTTGTCAAAATCCAGCCTGAGCAGGTGAAAGATTGAGATTTGCAGTTCACCCTGAAAAATACAACTTTTCCAATTTTGAAACTTTGCGCACGGATAATTGTGTGTTTGTGTGTTGTTGTCGTTGGAAGCAAGCAACAGAGAAACACAGAAGAGGTCAAAAAGTCAGAATAGGAGATGTTCAGCTCTGCTCTGAGCGCGACGACAGGACAAACAGAAGAAAAAGAAAGTCAAGGGCTTGGGAGAGTGAGCGAACTATCTGCTCTCCGACAGCTGCATCACATCTGCTTTGTGCCAGTCAGAGCTCTGGGAACATGAGTGCAGCAAAACAAACCACAAGCAAGTGAAACAGAGAAGAGCGCTTCAAGTCGTCTGATGGGAATGCTATTATAGGATGGAGAGATGAGGGAGGAGGAGACGACGAAAAAGAAGAATTGGGAAAAAAAGGATACTTTAAATAAGAAGAAAATGAAAGAAAGACATAATTGAGAAAGATGCAGAGGAGAACGGGGAAGAGTCGTTGAGAGGAAATGTGTCTCCAGAGCGGTACACTTAATTAAAGTTTTTTTTTTTCCGACAGACTGACAGTGAACGCTGTTGGATGAGAAGAAAAGTGAGTGAGGAGAGAATGGGCAGGAGGCCGAGAAAGATTTATAAAGTAAGAGAAAGAAAGGCATAGAGCCAAAAAAAAGTTAAGACTGAAAAGTCAAGGTGAACAACGGCCATGTAACTTCTATAGTTCAGGAAACTTTATCCACACTTTTAATAATTACTTTAAAAGTCAGTCTTTTGTTGGTGCAGTACGACCTCTGATGGTTCAGAGAGAACATCCGTAACGAGCAGCTTTTAGCATCAAACACAGCTGATGTGGAATCAATAACAGGGAAAGAAGAATAAAACTAATTCTTTGGCATTTTTATTAGTGAGCAACATCTGTCTGTCCTCAGCACCGCCCCTACCCAAATTGAGGCCCCAAGCGAAGGGTCTAGATGAGGCCCCCCCACAGGCCACTGTCCAGAACCCCTAAAAATGTATGAACATAGTCTAGGTTTAGGCGATACGTAAAAAATTGATTAGGGCCTTTGACGTGGTGCTCAAGAGTAAACTGCAGTTTCTAATAACTTAATAAAAACATATTGTTTAGTTTACAGACCAGTTTGGGCCTTTCAAACACTATTGCACATTTCATGGTAGAATAAGAGCTTTTCAGTTGCAAGACATGGCCATTAATCAGTTCTTAGCCAGAAAAAATATACAATTTTGATGCTTAATTCCACCTTAAAAGGTGTGGGAGGGGATGAAAGGGATGAGTTTACCATAAATCTCTATATGATTTTCCTAAATAAAATGTAAACTGAAGTCATTTAAAAGTTTTTTTTTTAATTGACAATTACATAGGCATTTCAGTTTATTTGAAGCAATACCACTTCTCAAGCTTATTTTACCTCAATCCACTTTAAAATTATTAAAAGTAATGGACATCCGTTGAAATGACACTTTACTTAGGATTGAATAACCTATATAAATCCTATTGATTGGACGTCAAAAGGCAACACGTAGAATAGTAAACCAATAACATCTCTGACAATTGTTACAACTCATCTCTTGGATCGTCTGCATGACTATTAAGTCACGTGAAATTATGAGTTATGCTGGTCATTAAAAGGCTGTGGCTCCCGCTGCTGTCTTTCAGGCAATCGATCACATTCGGAACATCACCTGCTGCAGCGGATAAGTCGTGATCCGTCATGCTGCGACTTCTAAACAGTAATAGTAAACTACTTGTTTTAGAGGGGCCACAGTGCGGTCATGCCACTCACACACCTGTATAAGTGCCAAGATATAATTTTTTTTTTTTCCCCCCATACAATGAATCGTCAAGAGGAGGCCTTCCTGGTAACCTGAGGCCCCACGCAGCCTGCGTGATCTGCATCATGCGGTGGTGCTGTCTGTCCTCGAGGATTACAAGAACTTCTAAGTTCTCATGGCTGCCTATTTTACATCTGAGTAATGCAAATTTGGAGTTTAATATGGGATAATATTACACGTATATGATAATAGTAATTTAAAACATAGTAAAAACACTATGGCCAAACTTCCATCCTTTATCATTAACTCATTGACTGCCACACCTTTTCCGAGCAGAGCGCTCCATATTGCCAGGATTTTTAAGCATTTTCACTGATTTTGGGAGATCCACAGAATATTGTGTACTATGCCAATACAAACACTGAATGTACCAAAGGAAAGCTTAGACTCTCTTGTTTTATCAGAAAAAAACCATTTGTTTCTAGCTTTTTCCATTCTTTAGTAATCTGCAGTAGAACATGGCTTTGTTGCAGCAAAAATGCCTGTTTCTGACCAAAAAGCTGAGAAAACGAGCTTTAAATGCTGCAGTGAGCTTCAAGTGGAAAAGTGTCTTTGATGCCAATATTTTTTTACTTTTGTAACACCTTCATCATCTGAACAGCCGTTTACTCCTATGAAACAACAAATACAACACTGAGAAAAGAGTTTTGGAGGCAAAATAGTTATTTACTCGCTAAATAAGCCACAACAAGTTTGTTTCACAACATAATATTTGGCAGAAACATAGAGCAGAAACGTCTCTCTACTCCTCCCTCCCTCCCTCCCTCCCTCCCTCCCTACTTCCCTTTACAGCAGCTTAGGTGCACAAGCACCCCCCCCTCCCCCTCCCCCCAGGGGAAACACCGCGTGCTGTTGACTCACTTTCACTTTCACATGGCGGACTTCGCTGCTGTATTTCCATCTGTGGATGTGTCTTCGATCGATCGTGTCTGTCTGTCACCGATCACGTTTCCCAAAAACTTTCCTCCTTCATCCACCTCCTAAACTGCTTCAATTACGCCCGGTCGCCATGTTCTCTCCCCCTCGCAACAGAAACCAGCATACTTCTTGGGGTAACAGCCGTTAGGAACCACTAACACAGGAAGCATCATAGAATTGCATCACTTCCTGGTAGGTTTTTTTTAAGCTTGTCTGACATCGCCATCTGCTGGATAAGATGAAAACTACCGAAAAAATAATGATGAGCCCTTGGTTCTCTCTAACAAGCTCCGCCAAGATTAAAACAGCTCCCCTGATTAAAACCCTTAATTAACGTGTTTACACGTGAATGGCAGCCAGTGAGTTAATGATGAAATCACTGGGTCTCATTCATGAAACGTGAGCAGGGCGAATTTGTGTGTAAACTGATAGTAGACATAAATTTACATGAATCTCGCATTCATCGACATTATAGCTCTGATCTGTTCGTGACTACTAACAAACTACACATGCTCTGGACTGTGTGCGTTATGTCTAAGGCCACCATGGCCGTGATTTTGATGGTTTGATTCTGTCCACAGATCTCTACACCAGATATGATGGCAGTGAAAAGCGCCATGTGCCATTTGGAGGGGGTGGGGTGGGGTGGTGACACTCCGAAAAAGAAAGTTAATATGGAACAAAAGCTTCTGTGCGAAAGAGATGATGTGGTCATTTTTCTGATTTAAAATGTTATTTAACCCCCCCCCTTCTCTTTGTATTTATTCATTTATCTATTTCCACAAATCGCACCCAGATGAGGCATGTCATCCTAGACATGACAAACAATCAGAAATACAGGCTACAACATTTTATCAGGGATGATTCCTTACAAAGTGCTCTAATAATTCCTGCTATGCGCTCATCTAACAACTTTTTTCGGTGTGCACTAATATGTTTCTTTTTACCTCGGGCATGGGGCCAGCAGAGACCGCATGAACTGCGTCTGTTTGTCCTTCCAGGCTTTTGATTTGCCTGTCCCTGTCACACCACTGCTAATTGATGAATTGATTAATATATATATATATATATATATATATATATATATATATATATATATATATATGTATATATACACTTTTTTTTTAACAACTTTACTCAAAATAATCTCTATCTCTGCTTCAGGGAAGTTCTTCTTTCGCTCTCTCTCTCTCTCTGCTTGTGCCGTGACTGACAGGTAAGCCGGAGGTGTCAATCTGAACCTCCTTTTATGGACCTCATTGCCGTTTCAGGGGCGGAGATTTATGGAAACAAGTGATTACCGGGAGTGCGCTGTCAATTTATGATCGTTTGGCATTCATGATCTACGCAGGTGTTTACCATCAAATCTGAGTTTCCCGAACACAATTGTACATGTTCCTAAATCCGGAGTAAGTTTTTAGTGGAATAGGCCTTTACGAGTAAATCTGTTCGTAAATTTACAAACGTTTCATGAATGAGACCCACTGTGTCCAATAACCACAGGATTATCTCGATTATATTTATGTTGTCATTTTGACTCATTGCAATTTCATAGAATTTGTGATGATGTAGAATATGATCATTTTCACATAATTGTTATCTTAAATTTAAAAAGATGTTAAATTACCATTATCCATTTATTTTGCAGAGATCCGTACCAAATGAACTGGCATAGGGTTATACAACGATGGCTGCAGCTACTGGCTGAGGTGCAACAACCCAGTGCTACAGGACTGCAGACATGCAGCACGGATTCAAAATATTTCTCATGAGCATTGAGGGTAACATATTAAGTTTTTATTCTTTAATTCAATAACGATCAACATAGCAAACATCACTATTCAATACCGGTTTATTCTAGACAAACAAATCCAAGCATTTGCCGCCTCTGAAGTTTAATGGTAGTTAAAGCTAACATTAATTGTGCCTTTCTTTCAAATATCACATTTTTAAAGGAGCTGTATCATGCTTTTCAAACGTTCCAAAAGTCAAATACAGGCATTTCTAAGCTAAATATGTTTGTAGCACCGGCAGCTCACATGGATGTTATTTGTAAACATTGATGGATAATTACTCCGTTCGACGGGATAAAACGGACCAGCCTGTTATGGAGCTGTATGCGCTCGACCCAGAGTCTGATATGGAGTTTGAAGTACACGCAGTACCACAAGAGACACCTGACAAGTAAGTAAATTAGCAAACAAATCATAGGGTAATACTTAGCATTGAGCTGAGAGACGTTTTTCACTCACCGGTGCTGTTGTCTGTCCATGAGGCAGTTTTATCGTGGGAACTGCGTCAGGTTTCAGAAGTAATCCCTGTGGAAAAAAAAAACAAAAAACTTTACTGCCCGAGATTCGTGAAGTTGTCAGGAGTGAAGTTCACACACAAAGTTGAGGTTTTTTTCTGCTCCTGAAGTTATAATCCAACCACTTCTGGCAAGTTGATTCGTCTCGTACAGGGGTCGGCAACCCGCGGCTCCGGAGCCGCATTCGGCTCTTTAGTCCCTCTGTTGCGGCTCCCTGGCATTGGAAAATGAATTAATGACTATTCTACTAAAGTGTATTGTATTTTGGTTGGTTCACTTTAAGAATGATTCTAAAAGACCAAGACAAATGTCCCCTTGAGAGACAATAAAGTTTCTTATCTTTTCTAAATTCGAGGATTATGATGATCCCTCTGAGGGATTCATGTACAGTTGCGCACTTTTCCCGAGTTCTCCGAGCACTGCAAATGCAGCACGTGAAATAAAATCCAACTCAACTATTAAAATAAAGACATAATTTATATTTTACCATTTTGCAAAGCAGCCTATTGAGTGTCAGGTGCAACAAGCAGGTAACTGCAGTGAAACAGCGAGTAACTGTCCAGCATGTTACGATGCGTCTCACAAACCTTTACGCAGCCAATCAGTGTTAATAACTGCACTTCATGCTCACGTGCCGCTATTGTGCAGCTTAGCATGATACAGCCCTATTGAATCAGCAATCACGGAATTAAACATTAAAAACGGAATTAATTACAAACAAAGAATATCACTGAGTGTGGACGTGCCGCGGAGCGCTGAACTTTCCTCCTGGCGCACCCTCCCACGAACGTCTCACAGCGGAGCGTCTCTGTTGTGCTGTTGCTGCAGTTCTGGCATTTAAAGTGAATAATAAACGAGCAAAAGCTTATTTATCCACTCCGACCCTGTCATGCTGCGCTTTGATCACTTCTCCAGCAGGTAGGCCGACGATGGAGAAGAAAAGTGTCTGATGCACTGAGCATGTTCAGCGCTGCGTGGGCAGATTCATTTGTTTTCACTGCTGACCAGATTATTTTGCGTAGCTATGTTCATATTTTGTGAAACAGTAATTTCATTTTTCGGGTAGCTTACTGCACGCGCCAGTAAGAGGATGACGGCACAGACAGGACAGCGTGTTTGGTTTGCTGCTGGTAGATTATTAAAGCTGCGTCTTTTTCCATCCTACATAAATACAACAACTAAAATAGATTTTAAAAAAAAAAAGTGACCTTCAACCCGACGTCTTTTCTTTTTTTTTAGTTTAAAATGTTTTTCTTGCTGGATGCAGAAATGTAATTTCGTTTTCTCGTTTTTATGTTAAATGCAACACATTTAACGCTAAAGTTTTATTTAATTATCAATGTTAAAAGTCAGTTGATGCTCCAGTGTTTTTTTTTTTTATTGTAGGAAACGGGTCTAAAAGGCTGTTTGGCTGAAACAGGTTGCCGACCGGCCTATTTATGACTTTTACATTTTTGCGGCTCCAGACAGATTTGTTTTCGTTTTTTTTTGTCCGATATGGCTCTTTGAACATTTTGGGTTGCCGACCCCTGGTCTAGTACAACAAACAAACTCCCACACCGTACGCAACCACATTTTACCCAACTTGCTGTCCTCTAGAGCTTACAAAAAAAAAGAAAGAAAAAAGCTTTTCTCCTTAACTCTGGATCAAATGTCTGTTAGCTGATGGCTGTTTGTCTCTGAGGAAATCTTCCTGCAGGCTGTTAGTTTCTTCCTCAGAGTGTGTGTATAGGTTAGGATTCTCTTTGGGTTTTTGTTGAACAAAGAGGGCAGCATCGATGCTCGTGATCGGTGCCACCTTGTTGCGTATACCAGTGTCAGTCAGTTATGTTAAGGAAGCTACAGCTTGGCCTGAATATTCATATATATTACTCAAATATGCACAAATGAAGAAAAAAAAACGACTTCAATGAAGTTTTTTTATGAGGAAATACAGTTTAAAATGTTAAATTAACAGTTTAAGTTAACAGTAGCATACTGAAAAGCTCTTAAAAGTCAATTTTTCATGATAGGGCTCCTTTAACTTGGATGTGCACAGTGCGCTCGTCCTCTCTGGACCTGCTCTGCTCTGGAGCCACTGGCCTTGTCACAGAGCGTGTACGAGGTGTACTTAAAAGATATGAAACCATTTTCAAGGCTTTATTTGTTCCAACAGCAACACCTTGACCTATTTTTTAACAAACTGGCCTCTTCTGATGGGATACCTGTTGTATGGGCTATGTGCACAATTCCACTACTTCCTGAACTTAGAGGTGCTCTTTTGTTTCCTGTCTTTAATTACTGGACAAACTGATTAATCCAGGTGTGTGTGGCCATTGTCATCATGGTAACCGAGGTCAGGCACACCTAGATTAATCAGTTTGTCCAATAATGAAAGACGGGGAAAAAGGAGCACTACTGAGTTATTCATACAACCCATTACTTTTTACATTATATTTCATATACTTATTTCATATTATATAGTCAAGATACCCTCCTCCTCCATCTAGAAAAAAAATTGACTCCACGGCAAACTCCAGAGGTGTTGTCAAGCACATTCATAGTGTTTCTGAAAGGGTAGGCTTCTTTATCATCACCCAGGTGATGACACAAGAGAAATACTCCTTTATATCCACATTGCATTACCTAATTTGATGTACGACTGTGTATGGCAAAATATTAATATGGATGAATAAATGAAATGGGGAATAAAGATGTGATGATGGGCGGGTAGGAGGAGTTTACTGCTTAAATTGCAGGGAAAGCATTTACAGGTGGAAAGAGGCTTCAACAAAACAAGTGAAGCATGGATCTCTGCGAGCAAAGTTAATAAAAAACAATCAAAGTCAGCCGAAAAGGCTGCTGGATTTGAGCGGGTCATCTTGCTGTTGCCCCAGCGGATCGCCCATTTTAAACCAAGTAGAAACTCCGTCGACCTGGCTCACAGCTTGTTCACCTCAGCAGTAAATGATGCAGATATATTGTAAATAAAGGTGGCACATGTGACGTTAGAGCATATTTTGTCACAGGTAGTGATGTTTCAAAACTCTGGCAATTAATGTCCACAAATCTTCACTTTGGTCAGAGTTTCTGAAAGATTCATGTTTAATGACAAGAATCTGCATTTACATGTGGATGACAGGCTATCATACAAAAACATCACCATCAGGAAATTGCAAATAATTCAGAGGGGAATTATCAACGTCTTTGTCTATGTAAACCTTGTCCAATGCAAAATTATGAAGACGCCTGAGCAAACGCGCCTTTACTGTTCTGGGGGAAAAACATGCAAAGTGCAATGACTGGGAGAGAGGCGGGGCTGCAAGGTAAACTTCTCTATGTTGAAAAACAGCTGATCTCACGTGAGAATGCCAAATCTGGATTTTAAAAAATAACATCTGTAATAACCTCATATGGCTACAGAGTATCGTAGGGGAAACGCTGCTACTACAGTGGTACTTCTTTTCTCGCTTGTCAAACAAGAGTGCTGTGACACAAATATAACACACTTTACCATAATGACACAGTAGTTTTAACATTGCTGCAACCAACTGTCGATTTGAAAACAATAAACATCACAAAATCGCTAGACGGAATCTCGTCACAGATGGGAACATCCCAATTGACTTCACATTAACTTGATTAAAAAATTGCTGTGCAAATCTTTCAGATGAAATATTCAGAGTCGGTGTGAAAAGGCCTTTCCAGTTCTTTGAAAAGACATAATCATCTAATGTCACTCAGTTATTATTCTGACAATCCCCAAACCTTTACAGAACGTTGGTTCTTGCCACCATCTGAGCATCGTCTTCCCCTTACATCCTGTAACTGTGGGGTCCAGTCCAACCACTCTCCACTCTTGATCACTTTTACAGAATTAAACTGATAAAACTGGACCAGCGGGAGGAATAACTTGAATTTAATCTATTTTTCTTACTGATTTTTACCTGCATCAGCTTTAATAAAAAAAATACAGGACGAGGCATTTTCCTCAAAATTCAATAAACTCAGATAAGTCATGTATTTGAGTAACCGTTTTGGTTATGTCGGGGTCCCACAGCTGCAGAACTAGCATATTGTCCATCCTAATTTAGAGAACTGTGAAGTTTAATCAGGATAGGTCTTGCTAAGTCTGCACAATGCTGCTTCACCTGTGAGTATAATTACATGAAGTCTTACTCTGGGCAGTGTTTAACAGAGAATGCAGGGAGTGTATTAACAAATTGTGTCTGACTGTATGAAAAAATGTGTTCCAAGTCATTTCTGAGTACATGCACAGTGTGTAGTCTGATCAAATTAGAATAAAGGCAACAGGATTTGATGAGATAAAGGGATTTGAAGTTCCCACGGCATCAAATACTGCCGCTCTGTCAAAGCCCCTGGTGTCTCTGAGATGTGCACGAGTATTCCCTTTGTTTCGATGCACTGGTGCACCACAGTCTTATTTGACAAGAGCAAACAGAGCAAACATCACTGGCAAGTTAGAAAAGAAACAATGTCCTCAAAAGATGAAGGGAAAGTTTCTAGAAAGTCACAGGACCACAAACATGGCACACAGCTTTACGATCATTTTGGGGAAAATGCCTCTTTTAACTTTTTTTTTTTTTTCCACTTTTGTCAAGTCAATAAAATTTCCACAAGTTTGAAATCTGTTGATCTGTAATATTTCTCTGAACTATGAATTATAGGGACACAATAGATATCTGAAAAGAAATGGACCCTTGTGGGATTTTAAAAGAAGAAATTCTGGTTTTAATCACATATATGAAGTCAGTCCAGGACTTCACTGTTCACTGGTTTAATTCCTTATTGCCTGAATTTATTTACCATTTAATAATAACAACAAATGCAAGAAATAAATATGGAAGAAAAAAAAGGAAAAAAGTTAATGAAACAAAATAAACTAAAATATCGTCGCTGTCCGATGAAAAACACGCATCTCCAAAAGTCTTACTTTTCAGGAGCATGAAAAAAACTGTTTTTCTTACAAACTAATTGACAAAATAAGGCGAAGTCTGGGTTAATTGACATTTTTTAGACCCGGAATGAAACCTTGTGCTCACAATCATTGATGACCAGTTTAAATTAATTTTAACGGACATGCGTGTATTTTTGACAGCAAGCGGACATACGTGTTTCTATTATTATGTACTCTTACGAGGTCCGGTTAACATGTGGGCCTACGGTTTCCTCTTTATGTCACACCAAGCTGGTAAACTATTTATAGCAAGTTATGCTACAGTTCTGCTTAGCATGTGATGCTAATCAAGGGTTTTTCTAAGCATTTTATATTGAAATCAGGGTAATTCGCAGGCGAACAGCTGTCAGATGTTGGCGTAAGCGCATCACATAATGCTGAGTGCTCGTGCGACTCTTACTAATGCGGCTGCATTTAACAACGTAATGTACCGACGTCAATTAAACATTCTTCGATCATCTGAAAAAAGCATTGTGCTGTTCAGTTATGCTTATCCTGGACAGAAAAACTATTTTACCTGTCAAATGTTATCCTTCTGAGCTCCAGACATCCTCTGCTGCACTGCACCCTGTGACGTATGTCCAAGCCTTACTACAGGACATAACTGTCCCACAGAAAAGACACCTCTGATGTAAAATGCACTTCTTCCAAGTGGGACATAAATGAGAATGCTTTTCCTGACTGCCTGGCCAGTAGAAAAACATTTTACTATCCCCAAAACTGATGAGGTGCATTTCATCTGCCTTGTACTGTTTACAGTCAGCAGCGAAGTAAACACTCAAACCAGCTGTTTATTGTTTTCCAGATGAAATCAGATCTCATTTAAATCTAGCAAGAGGTTGGTTGCTGCTGCGTTCCTGTCTGTGGTGAACTACAGTTAACTCACCTGCCTCCTCTAGAAGCTGACAGTCCCTGGATACCCTGCAACATGGAGCTTCCAGATTTACAAATACAATAAAACTAAAACTTCTTGTTTTACTAAAGGATGTTTAGCAACTTGAAGATGAACACATCTGGCTGCAGATACTTCGACTGATGTTCCTGTTTATTTTTCTGTCATTTTAATTAAATTTACCTGATACAAACTTTACTGAAATCTTGTACAACTAAAATGAAACTGTGTACAAACTTTACCGTACTGCTGCTAGTCTTGGCTAGGGCATTCTGAAAAAAAGAGAGATTTTGCATCTCAACAAGAAACTAATTTTTAATACCAATATGGAAGAGGTGCTTTTTTTCCCAGCATACCTGTTGTCTCTTCAACAGCACACCTGATGATGCTATGTCTAGTAAGTTATGAACTATTGCTATACATGTTAACCAGTTACCATTCTATACTTATACACTGAATATTAGCAAATACCAGGGTACAAATAAAGTCAAACTGATTTCATTAACACTCAGTAGTGACTGAAATTCATGTCAGAAAATGAAGACATTAAACTCACACAAGTTGGCACAAATTCAATCAAAGAAGAAAAAACACAGACCAATCAAGAATAAATTAATTGCTTTGTACTTTAACTTCAGATAAATAACACTACAAACAAAATAGTGTACTATAGTTTCACTAGTTCTGTGCAACAGAACTGTGTTGCACAAGCAAAACTGTTGCAGATGTTGCAGAGTTTTGTCGCAGAACTATGTTGCACAGATAAAACTCCAACAGTTTTGTTTGTGCAACATAGTTGCAGCATGCCGATCCAGCCATTTCTGTTTTTTATTAACATCATCATAAATGTGCACGTTATTTGTTAAACAGAATCAAGTACATTTATATCTGTGTTAATTTGTTACCTTAAAAAAAAAAAAAAAAAAAATGGGCTTAATGTTTACGTCAAGCTGGATGTCATCACTCACATGGAAAGATAAATAGTTTATTCATTCAACAACAGCATCGGATCGATGTCGGCCGATACTCAGCCCAGGTATCGGACTGGAAAAACCTGGATCAGTGCATCTCTAGAACAAACTAAACCCTTCTGCTTAACATTGTGTTATTGACGTGTGTGTGTGTGTGAGTATGTGGCTCCGTCCGTTCGTCCGTCCGTCCCGCCATCACTCGTGTTGAAGTCCGCCGTAGAAAGCGTGGGAATCTTTTGACATAACCCTCTGCAGCTCTTGGAGGTGTCTGAACTTCAAGTCTTTTTCTTTCTGGCTGCATCTGTAGAGCGACGTCACCGTGGTGATGCTCTTCTTCCTCAGAGATGGTGGGGGGGCAGATAGGGTTCCCAGTCGTCTGAGTGGCACAGCTTGTAATCCAGCATGCCATCCACGTTGTACCTAATTGATGGACAGAAGGAATTGTACAAGAAAAAGACAGCAGAGAGCAACGTCACCATTGTTTCCCATAATTTTAGGTATCGGTCTCTGCCAGTCACGTGACATTTGTTGCTAAGGTGGAAAACATTTTAGGTGGAAAACAGTCAGTGGTCCCGTTTATCAAACAAGCGCGGAAATGAGCGCACACATAAAAAATGATCTCGTGATTGTATCCACATGTGATTTATGAATGTTCGTGTCTGACCAAGCAACAGAATCTACATCAGAAATCCCTCCTCATCCAGCTGTTTCTGAAAAAGCAGCGCAGACAGCTGGAGGCGGACTGAGAACTTATAGACAACAACATTAGGGTACAGATTACTTAATAGAAACGACGGATCTCCGTGTCTCAGTGGGAGCTGCAGGTGTCATACCAGCCGGCAGATCTTTACAGCAGAGTGTTATAACTTCTGATGAAGGTGACAACTGATCGCCAAACATGTCAAGATAAATCAGACTTTATTATCTCACTGTTGATGTCTGAATAAAGAAAGAAAACTCAGCTGCTTGTAAGAAGTGGGACAGTCGGGCTGCAGAAAGGCGCAGGTGTATCGGACCAGCGGGAAACGCTGCTGTAGACTCAGAAAGTTTGAAACACAACCCTGACCTGTGTGGAGCTGTATGGCATCGCTGGAGCTCCTTTCCCCCTAAGAGTTTATTGACAAGTTAAAGAACAGAAATACTAGTTTATGAACATTATTTGCAGCCAGAAGGGCAGATGCGCTGGTAAATGAAGCTCCCAACAGAGTAATGCAGGAGACAGGAGGTAATCCGTCCTATTAAGCAATCTATACCTTTGTTGTACATGTGCTCAGTCGGTAGACTGTTTATTAGCTTAACTAATGGAAGTTATTGTTTATGTCCCTGTCCGAGTCAGACCCGGATCCGACCGCCTCCACCTGCAGCGCTGCTGCTTCAGGCTAGACACAGCTGGATGACGTAGATTCTGTTGTTTGGTCAGACACAAACATTTTATAAATCACACGTGGATGCAATCATAAGTTCAGTTTATGATCAGATGTGCGCTCATTTCCACGCCGGTTTGACCACTAACTTTTTTCCACTTAAAATGGTGTGAAACCTGGTTACTGCTGGTTAAGCAACAAATGTTCCGTCACTCAGCAGAGACCAGTTATCAGATTGCCAACCTTCCCAATACCAACCTTCATTTTCAGATTCTTCTGGGACACAGGAGTCATCTTTGTCACATTTGAGTGAGTCTTGGGAGAGAAAGAGAAACATGTTTACACAAAGCTTACACAAAGAAACATAATTATCCTGAAAAACAGGCAAACAGTGCATAGATTACACACTGATGATACATATCCATCAGAAATCTAATGTACAAGTAAACAACAGCACAAGGTCTGTTAACGGATTTAGCAAATCAATCAGATACAAAAGAAAACATTACTGGAGACTAAAAGCAGCAACATGTTCTCTGCTGCAAAAGAAATGTGTCAACAAAATGCTAGCTGTTACCCATCTAATTGCCATACAATGCTGCATTCCGTTTACCTCGAAACTTGGTAGTGGGAACTGGGGGGGACGACACCCGACCAAACTGCATTCCAGTTACTGGTCTGAAAACCAGTTAGCAGCCTAGCAAAACAACGTGTTTGCTAAAACGAGCTGGTGTTGTAGTTCACATATACCGCATGGAAATTATGAATTACACCACAGCAGCTTCCCCCTACATCTACATAAACCAATACTATGTGTACGACTGGTTTAATGAAGCAGAAATAGTAAGATGTGTAATTAAACGTAACATTACAGGAGCTGCTAACACTGCTGGCGCAGCTAACACCGGGTGCGGTGTTAGCTGCGCTAGCATCTGAACTCAGACCTGCAAGGATTATCAGACTTCCCAGTAGGAAATCCGATTTCGGGGGCCGTTCCAGTTGAAACGTCCCACTCGGAACTGGGAATTTCTGACTTCCGAGTTTAAATGGAAAGCAGCAAAGAGATGGCGTTTAGTCGGCTAGCATTAGCTAGCATCATGGTACTCGTCAGGAGCGAGTTGTAAATAACGACAGAAAAGTTGCACTTGAAACAATCCACACAAATAACAACCGTGAATGCATATTATCTTGTGAAAACTGGAATGTAATTGTCAAACATTAAGCTTATAATCATACTTTACCTTCCGGTCTGCTCTCGGACCTCATGAACAACGTGGGGGCGGGCTGACGTGACAAAGGGGTGGGAGATGTGTGTTCTTGACTGACACTCATGGCATCCAATGGAGATAAGTTTTAAATAGATTGCTGTATAAAACCTTTTCCCGTTGGTTATTTAGATATCTACTGCATCAGTTGCTAGAGAAAAATGCGGACATATCAGATATGATAAAACCTCAAAAACATCAAAATTGGACATACGTGCTTTCTATCGGACAGCGACGATATTAAACACATAAATAACAGTTAATCATAACAAAAAATAAATAATTATCCAAAAATAAATACTACATAATTAAAAGTAAATTAACACAAATAAACTGATTGAAACAGTCCACACTCTGAAAAACAGTTTAGGGGATATTTTCTTGGCCCACTTTGGGGCCCATAGTGCCAGCGTGGCATGGTTTAACACCACAACCTACACGGGTGTTGTCGTTGACCTTGTCCAACCCTTTATGACCACAGTGAAACATCTTCTTTCTTGAACATGACAATGAGTTCACTGCCCTCCAACGGCCTCCACAGTCACCAGATCCCAGTCTAACAGAGCAGCTTTGGGATGTGGTGGAACGGGAGATTCTCATCATGGATCTGCAGAAACTGTGTGATGCTATCATGTCAATATGGAGCAAAATCTCTAAGAAATGTTTCCAAAACCTTGTTGAATCTTTGATATCAAAAATTAAAGCAATTCTAAGGGAAAAAGGGGTCCAACCTGGTACGACCTGCTAAAGTGGATGGTGAGTGTTCATCTCAGTGAGTAAAACTAACTGGCAGCTTATCAATACATCTTTGGACAAACATGACAGTGATACTGATCTTTTCATTTAACTCTTAGCAAGGAAGCTAATGATTATCTCCTAAAATGTCAAAACAGACTTTAAGGATTCAATATCTGAATGCATAGCTGCCAGATAGTGCTCCCCGAGTCAGTGAAATGGTATTTATTTCTGATGTGTCTGACCGTAACAGTTTCTTTGCAAAATGGTGAAAGAGTTCACCACCACAACTGTCAGCTACAGATACTATTCTGTGTTGTAATTTCATCCCCATGAGCACATTTCTGCCCAGTATGAGGGCTGGTTATTAAAATTAAAACTGAAACAAACTGGGCTGAATTGCACACTGTCATTGGTAAAAACTAATCCACCATGATTAAACTGCAGTCCAAGTCTGAGCGCTGTGCCAGCATTGGTGCAGTTAAATGACAGTGATTGGGTTCTGGTTTGTAGGAATTTACAGCTTAGGCTTGTGAAAGAGCCGTGGGTTTAATTTAACTAAACATCTGTGATGGGAGGTGCCCATTTGATAAGCCATATACCACACTAATTACACACACAAACCAGCATCCTCGTTAGAAGAGAAGAGGAAATGTGTGTATTACAAGAACCGAGCACAGACAATGGTTATGTATGAATGGATGCAAAGACTCATCCGTGGAGTACAAAGTGATTCAGAAACATATTCATGCTCCTGTTAGAAAGTTATTTTGCTCTAAAGTCAGAAACTTTTCAGAAATGTCTGAAAAAGGGCTCAATTATCCTCTGAAAGTAAGACAAGTCAAGATGCTGATTGGTGTTTTTCCATTATTTCCATATCAATACAATATGAATTTGTAAATCACCAATTATGGCAGATTTCCTGACACATGATGCTGCTGGATCTTTCCCAGTTAACAGATTAATCATTTAGACTGGGAGAGGTTGTATTCAGCTGTTATTCATCATTTCACACCACTAAAACCTCACTGTGAAAACTGAGGACTGTTGAGTTGCATTAGCTCATCATGCAAACCTCCTGCATCCCGTTTAACGGTTAGCATAACTGCGACTGAATAAATCATAACTGTCAGTCCCCTGCTCTGTCAACAAGTGGCAGCTAACAATTTACATTTACTTGAGAAACTTAAAGTATTAAGCAGTTTAAAGGGTGTTTCTGCTTGAAGTCCTCTGCTCAGCTTGTGTCAACCTACATCTTTTAAACACAGAGAAAGACTCAAATGACTGGAAGAATATCTTAGTGTGTTACGAGGAGGCTCTGATATCAGGAGGATGTGGGTTTGATTCCTGCTCACAACCTGCACAACAGAACCCTTCCCTAGTTACAATCTAAAACTCATGTTTTGTGTTGGATTGGAGTCTCAGACAGATGGGTCCTCACTCATCTCTGTCTGTCCCAGAGGGACAATTCTACGCTACAAAGCAACTGTGTTGGAAGTCTAAACTAGGCATGAGTAAAATAGCCCTCTTGGAAAGTTACCCGTTTCCCATATGTGAAAAGGCGGTTTGATTCCGCCGTGATACAGGCTCCACTCTGAGAATGGTTAAATGTAAAGGCAAGGGAGAGCCAGGACGTCTTGAAGATTGAGTTTATCACACCTTCTTTTTTTATACCACGGTTTGATGAAGTGGACAGTGTAGTATACTGCATTGGGTACTGTACAAAAGTACTATATGCTTTCCCAGTGTCCGAGCTAGGGTTGCCACCTTTCAGAAAAACAAATTAGGGACACCTAACAGCTCATCAGGGCCACGACCACCACGGGCCGATACCCGTACGGAGGGCCCCCCACAGCAGTGGTATGCTTTATTTTGCACCAGTGTTTTTAGGAAAGGAGTGATCAACAAAACAATTGGTGACACTTAAAGCTTGAAATGCTGCAATGAACACAATGTTTATGCAACACTTTTACATAAAAAGTGCTGTTATTTAGTCTACATATGCTGTAATTACATCCATCCCTATTTAAAATAAAATGAAGAAAAAATACATGTGTATACGCACAAAACCTAGTTATTGCATTATCAAAAAACTTAGTTAATGAGATACTGTCATGCACATACCACATGACAGCACCAGCACCCAAAGGAGATCTGTTTGTGTGGATTGTGCAACAGTTAACTTAAAATATAAGCCTAGTAGTAAATACATTAAGAACTGAATGTAACTGTTAAAGTGATCTGTTGTAGACAGCTCTGATGTGTCTGAATGTGTGGTACACCTGTGTCACCTCAACTGTAACCTAGAGTAGAATGACAGATTAATTAAACTTATTTATTTTGCTGCCTTTTATGACTTGAAAGAAAGTCAGGTCATCCAGACAGATAAACCACACCAACAAAAGAATTTGTGTTGTGATAACTGAACACTGGATTCCTCAAAATAAACATTTTGACACAGAATACACAGAAAGCTCTACAAGTTTTGTTTACATAGGAAATATATTGTGTGTGCATAAAGGCTATATATATATATATATATATATATATATATATATATACATATATGTATATGAAACAATATTAATTTATTTATCTATCAAATGTTAATCCATTACTGTGATTAATTGTTTAAATAAATATCTGTGACATCTATATTTGCTACCACTACTATTCTGTATATATAAAATACATGATTATTTATTCAACTTTAAAAAGTCAACATCCTAAATAATCAACCAACTAACCAAACCACCAGTCTCCTAAACAACACTCTGGCATCTTCTGGCAAAAACACAACCAGATAAAAAACTGATCCTGTACTGGATGTGACGTCATGACTGATTCAGTCTCAGGAGATGAGGGGATGAAGATTGGACACTCACGTTTAGGGTCTTCACGGTTCTCACGTACCAACAGTGTTGCTTTTCTGATGCGTGATGATGTCTGATGTCAGACAGTCCACGTGCGCGACAGAAAACCCACGCCGACATATTTTACAGTTTCCGTCATCATCTCCACTGACAGTCTCCAGCCAAGGACGGGCCTGTTCCTACTCAGGTGTTTTCTTTAGCAATGGTTTTCACTTTTGAGAACATGCTGGAGAATCAGGTGTGGACAATTTAAAAGGTGCGGGTGCTGTGAGGAGCACGCATGACAGCAGCACATGCAGGCGCGCAGGCAGCCAGGCAGAGACAGGACTGGAGGATCCTGCTGGATCCCGCTGGTTTTTACTGGCTTTAAAATGTCCTGTTTTGTTTAGCTTATTATTACTAAATTTAATGTTTATGTATGTGTGACAGACATCAGTGTTTGACATTTATGGAAATACGGAACAAATGACGTCCCGTATTGGTTCAATACGGGACACAATGTTGCATTGTCAATTAAAGGACGATTCCGTATTTTACGGGACGGGTGGCAACCCTAGTCCCAGCAGAGGCATGTAAGTAAGTAAGTAAGTAAAATTTATTTATAAAGCGCTTTTCACAGATAAAAATCACAAAGTGCTGTACATAAAGAATAATTGGTACAATGAAATAACATAACATATTAAAAGAACATATAACAGGAACATAGGATAATAGAATAAAACCCAGACAATCACCATCAAAGACACCATGTTGGGTGTCAAACAGGATAGGATAAGGCAGGAGTGTCCAATAATGATCAGACGCTCCTACCCTTCTCTGGGTCATTTCAGAGGATGGGGAAACTTCCAATGTGACCACTGTACGAACTCCACCCCCCAACCTCCCACCTATGAGGTTGAAATCCCTCAGTTGAAACTCACCTCAGTTTTCCTGGTTCCATGCCTCTCCTGCAGCTGCACCAGGCATGTGCATAGGCCCAAAACTACATATGTGCACCAAGATTTCACATTTTTGCATGTGTGCATGACGCTTTCAGCGTACACGAGCATGAATTTGATGTGTGCATGCTCAGAATGCACAAAAATTTCACATGTTGGCACACTTTTTTGTGCTCATGCATGTTTTTTGCATGTACACGTACCCATGGTGACGTGGAAGAACAGAAGATGCTTGTGCACCCATATGTATGTGGGTGCATGTGTGGAGCGTGCAAAACATTGGGTTGGTGGGGGGTGGGGGTGTCAAAAAAGTGTCCAAAGGCAATCCCTTTTTACTGTTTTTGGTGAGACCCTTACCTTGGCCATTTTGATCAAGGAAGCATGTGCACGGCTCCGGGTGGGCGTGTGTGTACTCATGCATGTTGACTGAAATGGTTTGTAACTGAGTTAATAGTAAAATATAAATTATGTTTACTGGGAATTTTTCTGGTTTCTATGGTATGTTTGGATGGGTTAACATGCCCTGGGTCAAACTGACATGGGAACATTCTTGCTGTTCCTGAGAAGCAAACATATGGTTCAACTTTAGTTGTTGTAACAGCAAAACAGCTGATTCTGAAACTGACTGAATTTTTTGTAAAATAGATCAATATGCAGCTATTGCAGTTGCCAAATGGTGTTGACTGGAGGGCGATTCCTAAAATGAACAGATATGTGTCATAGCCTTAGGGAAGACTCAGTCCAACAAACCACCTCAATACTTCAAATCAGAGGCTGAAAATCATTTTACTGCTTCAACATATTTACCCTTAGCTACATGATGAATATCTGACTTTTCCTTTTTCCTGTTACACTTTGTTCACGTTCCTTGATTGATTTTTTATTTCAATTTTTTAGCAATCTTCTATTAATTTAAGGGAAAATATTCTGTCCTGTGTGGAAACAGAGTTTGTTTCAGAAAAAGGAGAGTTTATTTTTCACTATCTGTGGTTTGAATGTTGGTTTTCTAGGAGAGAACGAGATTTAATGAAACAGAAGACCTCTTTGGGCTGTGCATCCTCACACTTCCAAACTTGGATCATGCCACAAACAGCACAGAAGTTAACTGGACCTTCACTTTGTTACTGTGAAGCAAAGGCTGATGAATGTTGTGAGCCAAAAAGAATGCATTTCTGGGATGACATCCAGCCTTTGCAAACATTTACAGAGCCATGTTCCCAGCCAGCATTTCCATGTGGTGCCCAACTGGGTTAAATTTTCGCTGTATATACGGGACCCAAGTGGGTTTGTCCACGGTTTCCATGGTGGCCCCACTTGTGTTTTCCCATATAGCCTATAGGCATGGGCTTGAACTGGGCAAATTTGCAGATATCATAGTTTAAGTTACATGGGCCCCATATGTGGAAGCCCACATGGGAAAACACAGTTGGGGCCACCATGGAAACCGTGGACAAACCCACTTGGGTCCCGTATATACAGCCAAAATTGAACCCATATGGGCCCCACATGCAATGCTGGCTGGGTTGTGGCTCACAATGTTTATTTAATGCACTGAGGATTCAAGCTTTCCACTGAGTTGTTAGTTTTTAGGTATCTCTTTACATGCAAGTATAGCAGTTCATGGCAAGGCCAGAAAAATAATTTCTTAAACATCTCAGGCAAAAGGAAAAAAAAAAAAGGAGAAGGATTTTCTTTTGACTCATTTTCATCAGCTAGTTTGGGAGGATTTGTAAATAAGAATATTGATCCACTGAATTTAAGCTCATATTGACGCGAGCCTATTGTACCAAGGTTGCACGAGATAGCTTTGCACACACTACGAAGTGCAAATCTAAATATGTAGCACACCAAAATGATAGGGAGACCTTCTGCAAACCCTGGATAGCAAAATACATTGATTCAGTGTAGATTTTGGTCAGATTATTTTTGGTTGAGGTTGAAAGTTCTATGTTGATTTAATGCTCAACACCAGTCCTACAAACTTGCGAATTGTTTTCGATTTACCTACTGTATCTACCATCTGCATTTTTTCGGTCGCTGCATTTCCTGAGGGTCTTTCACGCCTTGTTAACTTGGCCTTTCTTATGTAAATTCGTCCAGGAAAGCATCATCCTGCAGAGTACATCCCTAATCAGCATATGCAGTACTCAGCTCGACTCATAATCATCCTGGCACTCTTTCAGATCAGATGTACTGAAGGAATTGTAATAAATGTCTGCATCACAGCAGATATGTTACACATGCAGTTGAGCACAGCAGAAATCAGGTGTCAGAGTGCAGAGATCAGCTGTTTTCCCACCTCTGTGTTCAGCGGACTGCAGTGAAACGCCAGCCTGATTTTACTGAAACTCAAATAAAATTATTTCATGGAGGTAAAACCTCAGTTAAGTTCCAAACCATCTTCTTTTATGGGATTTTGGTCTTCAGTGAACACAAGTGCAATGTGGGCTGAGAAGATGAAAAACCCTACTGAGAAGTAACACTGTGCAATACGCCTGAAAGATGCTTTTGCTTCATGGCGGTGACTCGGAGTCACACACAAATATTCTTGACTTCTTTTTCGGGACATTAGCTTATCTCCACAGTTGGATCTTCAAAATCAGAGCTCAAAAGGGATATGTTTGATGTGTTCCATGATCAAAGCCCTTGATTTAAGTTGGTATGTGTCTGTTGGACAGTCGTTCAGTGGATGGAAGACTGACCCATCAGATTGGAGGAGGGAATATACTGTAACACCTGCTGTTATGGTGACATATTTTGCAAATATGCAGAAGGTCCGCCTAAGTCTTGAGCAAGTTTAGTGTGTTCTTGAACACTTTTCTGATCATGTCTGGGAGACGGACACCAACTGTTTGGCCTGACTCCATTTTCTGGTGACAATCATGATGATTGACAGTCTGTTTGGTGTGTTACTGCCTTTAGCCCCAACATAACAGCTAACGGAAAGGACCAATTGAAATAAAGTGGTTTCCAAAAATCAAACACAGTACTCACCAAAAATCTGTCATCACCTGACTACAGTACCTTTTGATCCCAATCAAAGGTTCTCAAGACACTCTTTTCTGTCTTTTGATGAAATCCATTGGTCACTCTCCCTTTTTGTGGAGAGTGACCATGAGGAACGTCCTTTAGTTTTGTTATTTGAATCACTGGAATGACCAAAAACAACACAAACATGAGGAATTTCTCCAGAAATCAAGGGCATCTTAACCTCACAGACTCTGGTCTACAATTAGCTGGTTGGTCACCACTTCTTGTTTCAAAAAACTGATGACTCAGATTGAGATGACTTTATTTATCCCTGAGGGAGGAATTCTGTTTGCAGACATAAGTCCCAGCCAACAAACCTTTCACACATATTTTACATAAAACATAAACATAATGAACACAGGATAAAACACAGGATTTAGCCATTAGTTAAGCACTTTACCAACAGCATGAAATCAAAACCAAAGAAATGGCTTAAGACTCTCGAAAAATACAGTAGATATGAACAGGTAAAACACTCCACAACACATTCCTAGATACTGCCACTGGCATTTAAAAGACTGATGGCAGAAGGAATAGAAGAATAGGCGTATCTGTTCGTTTCCCTTGAGGGTGCAAGATAGCGCCTCCCAGATGGCAACATGACAAACTATTCTTTCAAAGCCTGATCTGGACAACCCAGTATACTATTAGCTTTTTTGAGCAACTGCCTGCTCCACAGAGCGCAATGTTGGGATTTGCAGACCCATGATCCTGGAGCCGGTTTTAACAATACTGGTCAAGCAGTTGTTATCTTTCTTCAACAAGCCGTAAAACCAGTACATAAAAGAAAATGTTTAAAGATTTTCAATATTGTTTTTGCTCAATATGCTTATTACGCTTCATAACTTATTCTACTTCACCAGCAGGTCCTGATTCTCTACAACAAAAATTTATCTGCCTTCCTGAAAATGGTATCATTTTACTTATTTATTTATTTTTGCCATGTCAAGTCTTCTCTGGCATAAATCAAATCTTTCTAACTCTTTCCTCATGCTGTAAGTGGGGATCTGTGCATATGCTAATGAGCTCTATCCTAAGTCCAGCCACTCAGCACTTCCTCAAAGTGTCTTTTGACTCAGTAAAACACACTCTGATATTCTCAGATTGTACTGAATAAACAGTAAGAGAATACTGATCAGAGCTAAAAACTTTTACTTAAGAAAAAACTTTTACTTTCACAAAAAAAAAAACATAGCAAAAAAAATTCACTGAGATAATTTTTACCTGCATATTGTTTCAGCTGCACAGGTCTTACTGACTTTCTGTCCAGTGCTCGTGACTTCACTGGTGGCAGTGTGAGCGAAGTCTGACCACTGAGCCACCGCCTCCTTGAGAAAAACATGCTTCCTCATAGTTTCTTTGTGCCGCCACAAACAAAGTTTGTCTTCAGGAAACTGATGATGCTTCCTGGAGATACAGATGTTTGGTGGCGCTGCTTGACCCCCCCTTCCCCCCATCACTCACATGCAAAGTGAGACAGAAATATTGTAGGAAAAATAAACCTACTGACATGCCCTCATACCTGAGGTAGTGATGTGCTTGATGAACTGAGACAGTAGCTGGGTTTCCATTACACCTGGAATTGCACAAAACCTAAATATCGCAATTAAAAACCACTAATGGAAACTCCTAAATTTCGAAAAAAAAAACCTCTCAAATATCGCAAAAAAAGTTTTTACGCTTTCATGAGGCGTAAATCCAGTCGTTTCGATAAAGCAGTTTTGCGCATATGTGTAATGGAAACATTTTTTTCGCAATTACTGGCCATCAAGAGTGACGTACAGATGTACGTATGTACAGATGGTTTAAGTTCTTTAAGTATTACTGACTGGCAAAGAGCTGTTTATGTCGTTTCCACACATTTGTAACACCACAATTCGGTTACCTCGTTCCCACATATTAATTATATTTGATCAGGATTTAATAAAACATGACCACGGATTACGTCGTATGACTGCGCCTTCGTATCAGCAGCTGCTTTACCACATCAGTCAGGAACTGGTGCTGGATAAAAGTGGCCAGATCAAGACATCCACACCCCAGAAGTTGATCCTGAGAGGTTTTAATTTGTGTTACGTTTTGGGCGTCTGTTCTAGAAGTCGCCACGAGTGTTTTTCCCTGCTGATTTGATCAGAGGCTCCGTACTTACGGACTTCACCCCTAAATCATCATCATCTGCTGCTTTCATCTCCTGATGAGGAGCAGCAGCTCTAAAACAGGTTTATATCTCCATCCTCCTCAAAGTGAAGTCTCGCGGGACAGGATTTTATGAGAATTACGGCTTATACCATTCAATGGAAACACCTGCATATTGCAATCGCACTTTTTCGAAATTTAAGAAATATTGCTTTTATTTTTCGAAAAAACTTAAAGCGCCCGGGGAGCAGTTGGGGGGTTAAGGACCTTGCTCAGGGGTCCACAGTGGTTCACCTAGGAGTCGTGTCGGGGACTCAAACCCGTGTCCTCCCCGCCAAAGCCCACAACGCTACCGGTGTGTTCAGACCAAGCGCGATTTGAGCGTCAGAATCGCGCCTGACGCCCAAAGTTGGACGCTTGGTCATTAAAAAGTCAGACACTTGATTTCCAGCGTCTTGACGCCCCTGTCGCGCGGCGAGAGATGCCCAGCCAAGCCGCGCTCGCCGCGCCGTGGGAGGAGCCTCTCCTTTCTCTTTTCCCTTTCACTGCTCTGTCTGCACCATGGCAGGTGCAGGAGAGAGAGCGGCTCGGCTTTCTGTGATAAATAAAGCAGGGAGCGTCGTCGTCGGACATCTCTGCTCTGTGTCCGGTCCACAAAATGATTCCAGGTGTTCTGACTGTGATGAGTTTCATCATTACTTCAGGAGCAGCTGGCGAGCGGCACTTTCAGCCGTCTGATCCGGCCCAGTTTAACGTCCCGCTGTCCCGATGCGGGGCAGCATTATCAGCCCAGTACATCCCATCAGGACAGCAGGTCATCAAACCACCGTTCAGAAACCGGGACCGGACACAGATCACAGTTTATCCTCCTCTGTGTTCAGATAGAGAGGAGATTTCCCTGGTTTTTCTGGGTGTTTCCTCCTGTCAGAAAAAGTGTGTCTGTGTCATGACTCGCTCTGATTGGTCGACACCCCGCGTCAAGACGCCAAAGTTCAGATTTTCCAACTCCTGTGTCTGACGCCCTGGACGTGCGTAACGCGCGTCAAACGCTCAAAATCTCAAAACTCGACGCGCGAAACGTGCCGCAGGTTTTTCGACGCCTCCTCGACGCGCGTCGGCCATTGACTTTGCATGTAAACCTGACGCCCTTGACGCCCAAATCGTGCTTGGTCTGAACACACCGTACCACTAGGCCACCCACTCCCCCCAAAAAAGAAAAAAAGGGGGCGTTCCTAATGAGGCTCTTCCTCAATAAACAGATTTCAGCCCCATGTCACCTCATACCATGGAGTTCCACAAGCACTGCACTCAACACAAAAGTAAGTCTCACTATCACAACAGTTAATGCATGTTAAACATAAAATGATATGACAAAGCAGAATGCTGTTGTTTTGTGTCAGATACAGTAGATCATGCACTCTCAGATCACGTGTCTCTATGGTACAGTGGATAGTAAGATGGAGTCTGTGGATCTACGTTGTCCCACCCGTGGCTTCCTTCTTACCCTGTAACATTTTCATTTTAAACTGTAGCCAATTATTAAGTCAAATACTTAAAGGCATGATTAATGCACATATGTGTTGGATGCTGAAAAGTTATTAGATAAATCCTTTGTTACCTGGTCATGGGCACAACGAAGATTGTTTTTTTGTTTGTTTGTTTTTCTTGTCCTGCCCAGCATCGTAGCAAGCAGAATGGTAATCTGGTTGCTTTATTGTGTTGAACAGATTTGCTTTGCCAAGGGGAGCTTTATGAACACAAGGCTCCCCTTGATATCTTGTTTATTCATTTTATTTCTTTAATTAAACATTGTTTATAACAGCATTCCATACCATACTGCTGAGCTTCACAAGGGAAAAATTAAAGTTAACAGAAGCAATGAAAGTGGAACAGAGAGAAAGGAGTGAGGAAGAGAGAGAGAGAGAGAGGAGAGAAAACATGGATCCATTTACACAGTTCACTGGTGCATCTGTACAGAAACCCCTAAACAACATTCCAAGGTCTCTGTTGGAAAACAAAACTAGCAATCCCCCTCAGGGGGAACTGCAGGTGGCTTAAGTATCATCAGATCATACAAACACACGCAGAACTACACAGAGAAGAGGTAAAACCTAGACAGTGCAACGGGAAGCAGCGTCACAGTGTCAACATGCATAATAAAGAGTGCTCTATGGTGATGCAGTCATGCAGATGCTACCTCATCTCTGCAAGGAGGAGGAAGCCTGCAAAGCCCGAGACCTGGGCCCCCAGCAGCCATCCAGAGGCCCAGACCACAGCCCACCCCCAGCAGACCAAGACCAGCAGCTGCCAAACCCCCTGGGCGCCCCCCCCCACCCGCCTCTCCCCCTCCCCCGGGGCAAGCACAGCCCGGAGCCCAGGGCCCAAGCGCCGAGGGGCACCCCCCACCCCACCCAGGCAGCCCAGCCAACATCCAGGAGGACTGGACCCCCCAGACCACCCCCCAGCATACCCCGATGTCCCTGCCCCATACACCTGACACCAGAGGTAGCGCACTCCCCCCACACACATGCACCGACCCGCTCCTCCCTCCAACCTTACTTAAATACACACACTCCTCCCCCCACCCCATACACTTACACCCCCATCTTCCTATACCCCCAGTACCCCCATGCACTCCCCCCACACATGCCCAGGCCCAAACTTCCCTCCAACCTGACAAACTCACGTCCTTCTTTCTTCAACCCCTCACACCCATCCCTCCCCAACACCCACAAGCACACGCCTCCCCTCCCCCATCCCCCTTTCCTCCAACTACTTACCCAAATCTCCTCCCTCTTCCAGCCCATATTCCTCACTCCCACACACACCCTGAGCTTTCCACACACACGCACTAAGATTGTTTGAGTGCAAAGTTGTTTGGCCTGCTGTCGACCCATTTGGACACTTGATGTCATTATAGTGGAATATGAATGAAACCCAAAGTACTGAGCCTTTTCCTGAACCAATGAGCTGGAAAGCCTCATTGCTTCAAGAAGCTTCATTTGGCCATCACTAATCTGAGGTATGGGCTGCATGTCATTTATGTAATTGCTGTAAAAAGGTTGCTAGTTTGATTCCCGGCTGGGGAGGGAGGTTCGAACAATTCTAAGAGTGGCCTTCTTGTGCAGAGTTTGCATGTTCTCCCCTTGTATGCGTGGGATCTCTCCAGGTACTCCAGCTTCCTCCCACCATCCAAAAACATGCATGTTAGGTTAATTGGTTACTCTAAATTGTCCCTAGGAATGTATGTGAGTGTGAATGGTTGTTTGTCTCTCTGTGTTGGCCCTGTGACAGACTGGCGACGTGTCCAGGATGTGCCCTGCCTCTTGCCTGATAATAGCTGGGATAGGCTCCAGCAATCCAGCGACCCTGACCAGATAAGAAGTACAGAAAATTATTCATTAATTTTCTGTACTTCATCTGACCAGATAAGAAGTACAGAAAATTATTCATTAATTTTACAGAAAATTATTCATTAATTTTCTGTACCGCTGAATGATAACCTGAGGTATCTAAAGAGTGTCTAAAAGGGTGGAACAGCCCTCTCTTCCTTACACTAAGAATAGATTGGTTGGAAATTATGTGTCTGACCAACCTTTGTTTGTTTTAACCAAAAAGATGGGTTAGATTACCCTAACCCATCTTTTTGGGTAAAACAACCAAAAGATTGGTCCGACACATAAATACCAATCTGTGTTTAGGTTGTACCTAGCATTCCTGCAACCCAAGGTCCATAATGTTAACCATCAGCTCATTCCTCTGCACTTCATATCTAATACACCTCTGAAAAACACGCTTCCCTGCTCATCCTCCTGACACCCCGTACACAGCCTTGTCTGGTGCTGCCCCATCAGTCTCAATGTATTGTTTGGTGCCGTATGCCCCAACCTTAATCTAGTTAGCACAAATTCCTCTCTCCTGTTCCCACTGCTCAGTCTCCCACCTGTCACACAGTTTTGAATCTGGTAAAGATGTCTTCCTTTCCCCTCTCCATCCCACCTTTCCTGCCACCTTAAGCTTGTTACATACTCTGCGAGAAGCAAGAATTTTGTTCTTGCCTGTGAGGCTGCAAGAACAAGAAAAAAGTTCTTTTTCGTGAAGTCATTTCTTACTCCACAAGAAGCTCTGTAACCGGGCGCACAGGGGGGGCGACTGTGTTCACCCAGTGATTATACATTTACAGTAAACTTTGCCTGTGACAGGATGGAGTTGCGCACATCGTGGCGTCCGTGTATTTAAATGCCACGTGTGTAGTTTACATTTTCATACTTTCTCACCACCTCAATCAGCTGTTTATTCAAACTATCCGTTCAACATCGCATCTGCAGAAATGTGGAGGTGACAAGTCTCTGCTTCAAGTGTCTGTGTGAACCCCGCCCGCCTCAAATGTCCGACCAATCGCACAATACTTCCCGGAGCTCCCCGAGAAGAAAGTTCTGCTCAACTGAGGGGTCGAGAACAAGCTGCAAGCCATCCTCAATCACGTCCGCGAGAACAAAAAGGGGTCATTTTGTTCTCGTGGACCCAAGAACAAGAGAAAGTTCTCGCTTCTTGTGGAGTATGTAGCAGCCTTTACCCTAGTCTTCCCCCTGACCACACTTTTAATTTCTGCTGTACTTATGCTAAGTTGCATCGCTACACTTTCTGTCACTAAGGCTTTCTTTGCCAACTCATCTGCCCTCTCATTCCCTGTCACCCCCTTCATGTGCTGGAACCCACAGAAATTTCACCTGACCTACCTGATGCACTATTCTTGTTTTGAACTGAAGGACTAATTACAGTCTTGACAGGTGTTGAGTGGAATTACCTTAAGCTTGCTGGTATGAAGATGAATCCAAACACACCAATGACTTATCCAGACTGGTTTCTCCACCCATCGTAATGCAACCAGCACCGTTACCATTTCCCCTGTTCCACTGTGTACACCCCTAGATCATTAATCCCCGTTTACACCACACACGGGTCTGGGTCAGGCCAGGCCAGTTTAGGGTGGTTTTTGGTACGGATTTGTTGATTTCACGTTGTGTCCCTACAGCAAACTGTACCCTTATCCTGGAGGCGGAGTATTAACCAGATAGCGCTGCTACGTGATCGGGTGACATCATCGCCATGCAACACCTTTTAACCAAAGCACCGCACCACATGTGACAGAAAGAAAGGAGTCCCCCTGCTTTGTTTTTATTCTGGGTCACGTGGGAAGTGACAGATTTTTCAACGAATCAACGGATTCCTTTGTGTTAGTTCCACCTCTGTGGTCGGGATCTGTTAGATCAGTACACCCACACCAAAGGGTACCAAAAAAGTAGGCCGGATCGGGTCAGATATAAGGGTACCTGTCCTAGTTTGTATCTGTGGAGACGCAAAAAAAAGTGGACCGATCTGGCCCGACCCACACCCGCTGGTGGAAACGGGGCTTTTGATATTCTCCTTTTAATCCCAATGCCTTTTCTACCCTAAATCCTGTTCCTCCTGTCTCAGGATATTTACCACTAATAAATATATATATATATATATATATATATATATATATATATATATATATATATATATATATATACACTGCCTGGCCCAAAAAAAAAGTTGCCACCTGGATTTAACTAAGCAAATATGTACGAGTCTCCTATTGGATAATTACTGCATGGGTGATTATCTTTCAGCTGGCAACAAGTTATTTAACCCCAACTGGTGCAATGACTTGCTTCTCATTTCCTAAACAACCATGTCAAAAGACACATCCCATGGTCGTGGAAAAGATGTTAGTCTGTTTGAGAAGGGTCAAATCATTGGCATGCATCAAGCAGAGAAAACACCTAAAGAGATTGCAGAAACTACTAAAATTGGGTAAAGAACTGTCCAAGACATTATTAAAAACTGGAAGGATGGTGGGGACCCATCATCTTCAAGGAAGAAATGTGGCCGGAAAAAAAATCCTGAATGATCGTGGTTGGCGATCACTTAAACGTGTGGTGAGATCAAATCGAAGAAAAACAACAGTAGAACTCAGGGCTATGTTTAATACTGAAAGTAAGAGCATTTCCACACGCACAATGCGAAGGGAACTCAAGGGATTGGGGCTGAACAGCTGTGTAGCCGTAAGAAAACCACTAATCAGTGAGGCTAACCGGAAAAAAAGGCTTCAATTTGCTGGGGAGCATAAAGATTGGACTGTGGAGCAATGGAAGAAGGTCATGTGGTCTGATGAGTCCAGATTTACCCTGTTCTAGAGTGATGGGCGAATCAGGGTAAGAAGAGAGGCAGGTGAAGGGATGCACCCATCATGCCTAGTGCCTACTGTACAAGCCTGGGGGGGCGGTGTTATGATCTGGGGTTGCTGCAGTTGGTCAGGTCTAGGTTCAGCAACAGTATGTGCTCAAAGAATCAGGTCAACTGACAACCTGAATATACTGAATGACCAGGTTATTCCATCAATGGACTTTTTCTTCCCTGATGGTGCAGGCATATTCCAAGATGACAATGCCAGGATTCATCGGGCTCAAATTGTGAAAGACTGGTTCAGGGAGCATGACACATCATTTTCACACATGGATTGACCACCACAGAGTCCAGACCTGAACCCCATTGAGAATCTTTGGGATGTGCTAGAGAGGGCTTTGCGCAGCAGTCAGACTCTACCATCATCAATGCAAGATCTTGGTGAAAAATTAATGCAACACTGGATGGAAATTAATCTTTTTACATTGCAGAAGCTTATCGAAACAATGCCTCAGCGAATGCGTGCCGTAATCAAAGCTAGAGGCGGTCCAACAAAGTATTAGAGTGAATGACCTCTTTTTTGGGCCTGGATGGATGGATGGATGGATGGAGTGTGTGTAAATCCATGATATCATGTCAGGACATGACTTCTAAATGCACTCACCAAATCAACCAGACCTTTTTCCTTCCCTTTAGCCTCTAACAAATACCAGTCCACCTCAGGCCACACAAGCATCCATGGAGCCATGTTTGGATAAACTGCTGTTGGGCTCACAGTCAAATTGAACATACCAAAGTCTTCGCGACATTATTCACTTCTCTTGCAAAGTTTTGACTCTTACTCTCCCATCCTCCCAGCATTCCTGCAGTACTCTCTTTTTGGGATGAAAGTCATTATACTCCTACAAATTAGCCCAGTAGTTTGCCATCAATTGCCATCTCCTGAGTTTTAGAGACATTTCACCCAATTCTACCAGCAGGGCAGGACTGGCAACAACCTGAAGGAGGGAAAGAGGTTATATACAGCTATCAGTTGAGGGAGGCTGATGAAGCACAGGTTGAGCTTGTGGGCTAATCAGCTCAGGCAATCATGAGGAGGGATTGTCTGGGAGGAACCATGACAAAGGGTTTCAATTGCTGATTAAGGCCTCGTTTACACAATGAGGCTCCAGGGTGAAAAACATTAAATATTCATCCAGATGTGCCTATTGTTTAGACCAGGGATCACCAACTTTGGACCTCTTGGGCCAGTGTCTGGAAGGTCTTCCATCCTCCCTGCTCCAACACACCTGACCAAAATAAATAAGTCATTATGCAGAACTTCATAGGGTGTCTGACCCATTAAATTTGAGGCTACGTTCACACAGCGACGATCAGAAAAGAAGACACAAAAGTGGCGTCTCGTCTTCATCTTTTTATCTGCGTTCACATGAGCATTGTCATGAAGAAATCTGCGTGCATACGAGGACGCCAGTGTGTATGGAATTTGATTGGATATGCACGCCAGGCCTTTAGGTGGTGCTGTGACAGAACTCCACCATGTCCGCGTACAATCGTTTGTCTCTGTTCGCTTCAAAATCAAAACAACGATGGCGGCGGCGAGGAGGAACTTTGTGTGGGCATGATGAGGAGGTAGGATTACTTCTCCAAACGACACTCAATTACAAACTCGTAACGTGGAGATCCGCTGGGCCTCCATAGTCCGACATTGTTGTTTTTCCTGTATTGCGTGACGTCACCCGCATGCGACGTGAGCACGGCGTCAGCAGGTCTGTGCGTCTGCCATCATTTCTGCGTTTTGGACCGTGCAGACGAGGGTGCAACAGCGTTGTGTCCTCAGGAATTCCACTTTGAAATGAATCTTCAGATTTTTGCATCTTCAACTCAGAATAACGCCGTTGCCGTGTGAACGAAAGGCACTTCTGATTAAATATTCTGCCGTTTTTACCCACAATCGTCCTCGTGTGGCCCCTGAGTCAGGTGATTAAGCAGGGAAATGTTGAAAACCTTCTGGACACTGGCCCAAGAGGTCCGGAGTTGGTGATCCCTGGTTTAGACAGTGCCCGCATTTTAAGGAGTCAAAAACGTAAAAAAATGAATCCACCTTCCAAAGTGGAAATCTTGAAAACACTCCACTGAAGCGTCATCGTGTAAATTGTTGAAAATGCAAGTCTATTTTGTATTGTATTATTTTTAAAAGTCTTGTTCATCACATAATGATAACATCACAAACAGGTGCCAGTGCAGGGAAAACATCAACAAAAAGGAAGAGGAGTAGAAATATTCATGCTGTTTGGTCTTGATGGTGGCGCCATCGAGCCACCTGGCATGCATACTGCATCAAAAAATGACATTCCACATACATTTGCGTGCTCGTCTGCATGCAGAATTTCTCCTCGAAGCACTTGTGTAAATGCAGAGTTGTCGGACAAAACAAAACCCTACTTTTTCGTTTTTCAAGTGGAGCATTATGGTGTAAACGTGGTCTAAGAAAACAATCAATAATCCATGATCAGTACTGTATGATTCATCTATGAATCTCCCTCTCATCTTACAGTCTATCTGCTACAGATAAATATCTTTTGCTCCAAACTTAGAGTTGAAATTCTCTGTTTACCATTCAGGTGTATTTTTGTTCTGTGATTCTGAAACCAAATAAAGCAAATTGAATTCACTCCACATCACTGAAGAGTATAATTTCACATCTGGAAAGCTTAACTTCTATACTGTTGCTTTCATGACCATACTTGTGTTGTAAACCATTTTGTTCATATGGAAATGACCAATCAAGGAAGTGTCTGCATTACAGCTTAAAATGAGAGTGGAAATTGCTTTTTTTTTTTTCTGTCCTGCACAGCTCATTTGGAAACTGATCAACAATCTTTACTTGTGTTTAACATCCATAATGTCAGATTTTCTTGCAGTGATATTTGCAGACATTGTTTTTAACAGACCAATAATTCTGCAGAAACAAAAGATAAATAAGGTAGATGAAACTCATCAGCCAGCAGATGAGTCTTAACGGTACTTGGAAATGTCGATATAAAACTGAGAGATGAAGGACTGCCTGTCTGTGCTGCTTTCTTTAATTTAAACATTTTCATGGCAGCCTGGCTGTAATCAGGCAGAGATCTCTTATTAACAAGTTCGGCAGATTGAACTGACACAGTGTCACGCTCAACAAAAAGGTGTTGACAATGCTTTTGTAGTAGTTATTCAGAGTAACAGTAATTCTATCAGAGATACGGAAAATCTTGGTGAAAACACACTGGTGTTTTATCTGTAAAATGTGTTCTGCAGAAGGCAAGCTAGGCATGAAATAAAGTCACCACTGAAAGAAACAATTTAAACTTTGTGATGATGGCAGATAATGACAGCTGCGAGAGAAGTGAAATATTTCAGAGAGGACTTCTTCAGACTGACAGAAACATACATATTCGATTTTGGCTCGGGTTAGATAACCAGAATTTTCTTTTGGATAAGTTCACAAAATCACATTCAGGAGTTTTTTTTTTCATAGCTGCTGTGACAAATATGAAATAAAGAGAATCACTGATTCAATTCAGTTCATTTGAGCAATGTTGTGTATGCGCTCTCCTATCTGTCACAGACTGAGCTGACACATTCTCCTGATACAGATAACTTGCTATGGTGAAGTTTTGTTTTACTGTATTATAGTCAAACTGTGTATGCATGTCAAAGTATGAACTAGTAGTAGTCTCAGGAACCATAGACTTTTTAGAAACCATGTTTGTTTTGATGCTGATCAGGAATTTCTGTCTGTAGATCAGGGGTGGCCAAGTCCAGTCTCTGAGAGCCACAATCCTGCAGCTTTTTAGATGGATCCCCTCTCCATCACAGCTGAATTACCTCTCTTGTCCACGTCATTCAGCTCTGCTGAGCCCTGGTAATGATCCATTTGATTCAGGTGGTGTTGGAGAAGGGACAAATCTAAAACAGTGACCACCAAGTCTGGACCTCTTGGGCCAGTGTCCTGAAGGTTTTCAATCTGTCCCTGTACCAACACATCTGACACACTGAAAACCTTCAGGACACTGGCCCAAGCGGTCCAGATTTGGTGATCTCTGATCTAAAAGTTGCAGGACTTTGGCTTTCAAGGACTGGACCTGGCCAGCCCTGCTATAGATAACATCAGCAGAAATGATGTTACAAATGTATTTTAAGCTTATTTCCTTGGTCATGGTCTGGTTGTTTTTACAGGATGAGCCAGTAGCCGATGCTACTGTTTCTTTTGAGTGCTAACAACTCTTACTTAACAACCACATTAGAGGATAACTTTTTTTTTCAACATGGACCTTATTTCTAGGAATTTATACATGCATTTACTTAGAATAACATTTCTGTGTCACTCTGGCTTCTTTGGACGTCTTTTTAGATTAAAGCAACCCTTACCGATCTTGCATTTCAAAAGACACAGCAAAAGACCCACCCCCCATTCCCCCTGCCTCCTAATCTGAAAGCAACGATCTGACAGGCAAGTCCCTCGGCCAATCCTAGGCAGTGGCGTGCACAGACGTTTTGGGGGGAAGGTGCTCAGTGAAAAATAAGGTCACTTTGTGCAGCTTTTGGAAATGCCGGTAGAAATGTTTCGATGCTGATTCCAATACTTGTGCTGTCGGTTTCGGCTTATACTGAGTACTGATACCACTATGTTATTAAAAAAATATATATTTAACCTGCATGACTGTGATATTATCATCATTATGGTAAATGTCTGGCTCAGGTTTGACCCTTTGTAAAACATAAATCAATTCAACAAATTGAATCCATTTATTTTTAAATGCAGTCTTGCTGGAGGGAGAATCCAGTATGAAATACTGCCACATCACCAACATGATCACTGGTTAGCTCCTTGTCTAACAGGCGATCAGTTCTTCTTTGCCTCTCTAAACCAGCAGCTGCACAACAGCTTTATCTGAGTATTCTGGGATTCATCTCTCTCCTCTTCCATGCTGCTAGATGTTCTATTGCAGGAAGCACAGAGCTGCTTCCCTGCTGTAGCTTCACAGAATAGAATAATAGTTGTAGTAATAGCCTATTTTTAAGATTTAATTATGGCCTATTAAGGTACAAGATTACTGCAAGTCTTGTAACAGAATATCTTAAGGTTGGTACAACATAATATAATCACCTAAAGTAGCTTGGTTTAGTACAGCCAAAACACTTTGTGTTGTTAAAGGAAACTGTGTACAGTTTTTTAAGCTATATCAATAAAATTAGAGGAACAGTTCAACTTCTGAGCTTTAAAGGGACTAGAAGCAGGAATTTTAAAAAAAAGAAACATGCATGTCCATTTTTTAACTACTAATGGGTGATGAAGTGTGAACACCAAAAATAACGTTTCCACCCACGTCTCTCTCCGTTGCCTTGAACAGCCTGTGTGCTGCAAAATGCGCTGCAATTCGGTGGCCGAATTTTCCGCGCTGTCCTGCGGACGTGACGTCAAATGACGCTACATCTGCAGTTTTGATACAGGAAGAAGACGGTCGCGGTAATTTCAAACACTGTAAGCGATAGTTATGGATTCTCCTGCTGTCAGCAAACGATCCAGATCAACTCAGACACTAAAAAGTGTAACCACGAAGAAAAAGGTTAGTAAACAACATTATAGCTTCAGTTTGTGCACGCTCCCGTGCTCGTGGCTGCAGTTACCTGAAGCGCCAGTCGCAGCAGTCATGAGTTTTGTTTCTTAATCTTGCCTCAGGTCCCTTTAAAAGGCCCTCAACAGTTAACATTACTCTGACCTTCCATCTTCATCTCCTTCCTTGCTGCTGGTGGATGGTTTCCAGAGCAGAGAGCTGCTCTCTGTAGCTCCCTTTCTTTTTCTTTTTTAAGCCTCTTCTTTCTTGGCATTATGCTGTAATTGGTAAATAAAAAGAGACCAACAGTATGAATAAGACTGCTTGGTTACATGACAACAAGGCACCCTGCCACTTTTTCTGCATTTTTCATTTGGCAAATAAATGACTGTAAGTGTTAATCATTTAGCCTGATGCAAACCTAGACAATACCCTCCTAAATATTCAGCTTAAGACTGCTGGTAGACTGACATGCTGTACTACTGACAAACTCTACAAGTGGTCATAACGTCATATCTGTTATTGATTTTGGCTAGCATCTAGCTTGCTAAGCGAGTAGGGTCTGTCTGCTGCTCGCAAGACAGAGACGTGTCGTAAAGTGGGCGTGTCGCCGAGTGACGTCACTCGACGACACGCCCACCAGACCTATGAGAGCAAGGTAAAATCTAACCCTACCCCTGACCCTTCCCCTAAACCTACAAAGACCCACCCACTATACGATACGCCTACTATGGACATGCCCGTTGGTTGCAAGCCGCAGATAGATACACTTGTGCTAAGCAGGTGAACAGTTGGCTAATTTCTGCTTCCCTGTGTGGCTATATGACGGCTTCTTTGCCACAGAGGCAAATAAATCATAAATACAAGTTACAATTTGGCAACAGAGGGCACATGAGGGGGAAAACAGTACACTCACTCATTCATTTGTGTATTCCCTGGCTGGCGGGGCATGGGAGGAGGAGAGTTGAGCTTCAGCTGCACACTGTTGCTGCTTGTGTTCGCTCTGCTCTTCACGCTGAGCACTGAAGAGAGGTGCAGGTGGGGCAAATATTAATTTTGGGGCATTATTATAACACTCTTTTAAATGCTGAGCTTTTATAAATAATCATGTCAGCATGGGCCACATATGTTGTAAAAAAACAAACAAACAAAAAAACAAGAACTTTCAAACGGGCACTTGCTAGGTCCAGAGGGCAAAGGGGAGGTGCTCCAGCACCACCTAGCATCTACCTGTGCACACCACTGATCCTAGGCATGGGTCCTCCTGCAAGGATTGGTTGGAGTTTTCATTGAAAATTTAGAGATTGGAATACTATTTTGTTTTGATTAATGGTGGGTCTGTCTTGTATTTCAGAGTTCCATTACCTCATTCATAGCATTTTATCGTATGAAAAAAATAGTGCAACAATGCAACATTGGTAAGGGTTGCTTTAAACCACCCTCCACGTTTATCCATATAATGGGAGGGGATGGAACAAAATGAATGGGCCTCACTATAAGGCATTATCTGCGGCAAAATGTCTCAATGCTAAGACGAATGAACGAATGAATGAGTACTGTTGTCCTGTGAGTTCAGATTTAGCTTTCTGTTAGTTATTGGGGGCGTTTTCCACACTCCAGTGGCACACAAACCCACAGCACAGCTGAGAGAGCAGCTACCTAGCCAGACAACAAACAGCAATCCACAAAACTCTGAACTCTCAGGACAATAGTGTTAGTTTGTTCTTTCATCCGTCTTACAGTAGTGGTGAAACAGTTTTGGAATTTAGCTGCAGATAATGCCTTATAGAGAGGCCCATTCCTTTTGATCTGTTTTCTCTTATTATATGGATATATGTGAAAGACGAATTAATCTAAATATCGTCCAAAGGAGTTAGGGACACAGAAATGTTACTGATGTGTAAATGCTTGTATAAATTCCTACAAAATAAGGTCCAGGTTGAAAAAAAAGAAAATTATCCTTTAATCTGGTAAATAAAACAAATTTTGGTACACACTCGGTGAGAATAGGACACAGGTTTCATTGTTGCATTTTACTTTAGGTCTATTTGAGATGCTTAATGTTTCCTTTTTTAAATTAGTTTAAAAGTTCTGAGTACTTGAAGTTTTTACTGCCTTTTATAATCAGTTCATTGCATATACATACAGGCTACATATATGTACATTTATAAACATGTGTGTGTGTACATACAGTGTTATATAAGTATATATAACCTAGATATTGGACCATTTTGAATGTTTTATATGTCTTATAAAAATGCTTAGTGGGCTCAAGCAGAGCAGTCACAGAACCTGGTGAATTTATCAGTGGAAAACATTGTCAACAAACGTGTACCAGCACTTTACATTTATATTGCAATCATTTCACCATGCGTCACTTTTATAAAATGCGAGACCTTTTTCTGAATGAATCCATATTTTCCCCTTTCACTGTCTGACAGCTGATCGCGTTGAAGTGGAGAAACAGTGATGACTCTGCTCTGAGTATGTCCAGAATGAGGGATGATTACTTGTTAAAACAGCCAGCCCATCTTCTTCTAATGACATGTTTGCACTGACCCTCTCCTTGACCTGTTATTGTCAGCCACCCACACAAAGGAGGTGGTGAATCTGATATTTTCTCCCCCTCTTCTGCTGTGTTGTTGTTCACTCGACTTCCTTTTTCTTCCACAGAGATAATGGGCTCTCTGATGAGTCAGGGCACCTCTCTCCGTCTCCCTTGCTCTCCTCACCTCTTATCATTTCTATCGTTCTCTGTTTCTTCAGATACCAGTAACTTTTCTGGCTATCTTTGTTTCTCTGTAAATACTGCTGTAGTGATTGTTTGGGTATGACACAAATCATTATGATATAAACTGGGAATCCACAGAACACCACTGTCAAGGTGTTAACTGTGAAATATGAATTAAGACTCTTCTGCACTCTGAGGTCAAACCCAAGTATATCATAAATAAAGTCCACCTTTTGGTTACTAACAAAAGGGCATCTCAAAGTTTATGATGAAATATTGTTCTCATACACAATCACTTTAGTTTCCTCTAAGTTTCTGGGTAGCAACACATTTTTTGCTTTTGCTGCTGGTACCAGAGGAGGCCATAGATATCACAATAGGCATATGCAAAAAGTGCTTTCAGTACGTTTTGGTCTTTTTCAGCTGAGATGTGGCAAGAAACAATCCCGGCCCACAACGGCCACAATCTTGCAGATTTTCCTTGTTTCTGAAACACCTGACTCACGTTCACGTGTCATTGTGCAGAGCTTGCCCTGCTCTAAACCTTAAGCCCCGTTTCCACCAACAGGTCTGGGTCAGGTTGGGTCGGGTCAGGCCGGATCGGGTGGGTTTTGGTATGGATATGTTGATTTCATGTTGCGTCCCCAGAGAAACTGTCCCCTTACCCTGGAGTCGGAGTATTAACTGGATAGTGTTGCTACATGACCGCGTGACATCATTGCAGTGCAACGCCTTTTAACCAAAGCACCACACCACACATGACAGAAACAACGGAGTCACCCCTGCTTTGTTTTTACGCCGGGTCACGCAGAAAGTGACGGACTTTTCAACGAAATCAATGGGTTGCTGTGTGTTAGCTTCACCTCTTTGGTCCGGATCGGTTAGATCAGTACCCCTACCGAAGGGTAGAAAGTAGGCTGGGTCAGGTCAGATATAAGGCTACGCGTCCCAGTTTTTATCTGTGGAGATGCAAAAAAACGTGGACCGATCCGGCATGACCCGACCCAGACCCAACCCTGACCCGCTGGTGGAAACGAGGCTTTAGAAACCAGGGGCTCATTTACACTGGCACTGTTTGATCCACTTTAAACAAACCCTGGGGCCTGTTGCACAAAACTAAGGCCCCATTTACACTGCCATTAGGCAAGGCAAGTTTATTTGTATAACACATTTCATGTACAGGACAATTCAAAGTGCTTTCCCACTGCTGTTTCGGTGAACTGCTGTCGCCTTCATCAGAAGTTGTTCCACTGACAGTGCCTGACACAGATCTTGACAGCCAGCCCGGATAGCATGCCCAGTGACGCTGATGGACTCATCGGGCCCGCCACGCCCACATCTGGATGGTCACGGGAGGCAAGTCTGAAGGTCCTGTCCACCACTGAGCGTACCGCTCCCCCGCCGCACTGTTTTCCTTGGAGCAAAGCATCCCAGGCGTGGGAAAGCATGAAATCCCCTTGTCTCTGTTCCTGGCTCTATCTGCACGCCTCCTGATCTCCACAGCCTCCTTAATCCACCGTTTAAGCTTGTTTTCCTCAGTGCCAATGATTGTTACCCTGTCCCAGTCCATGACATGATTGTTCCTTTTGCAGTGGCCTGATATTGCTGATTTCAGGTTTTGGCTTAGTGCTGTTTCTTTCTGAGATCGTGTGAGACGTGAACCCGTTTCTTTTTCACATTCCTTCTGATGTTCTGTTTTTCTTGTGCTCCAAAGGAAATCGGTCCGGTCCAAAGGAGGCTTGCCTCCCCATACAGGTGTTGGCGAGGTGGGTCCGATGAGTCCTTCAACGTCACTGGGCGTGCCGTCCGGGCCGGCTTTCAAGATCTGTGTCAGGCGCTGTCAGTGGAACAATTTCTGATGAAGGTGACAGCAGTTCGCCCAAACTATCGAAGGTAAAATCAAACCCTACATTTTTCACTACAAGTGTGAATAGAAAACACAAAACTACTTGTAAGAAGACATGATGAACATTTTTGAGCTGCTCCTGCTACATGTTAACCGCTTCTCATCAAGGATGTTACTGAAAGATTTTACACTTTCCAAACCAGTTCAACTTTTATGTGGAGAGGCCAGACAGCGCTTGTTGGTGCCCAAGAGCCTTATGATTATCCAAAATCCTGGTTTACAAATCCAAGAACTTGCCATCAGAAAGGGATATTACTGACCCATTATACCATGGTCAGAGTGAACACTTGATTCTGACTGGCTGCAGGGTGTCCGTTCAAAAGTGATATAGGACAGAAAAGAAGTTCTGGTCAAATAGCCTGATTGTTTTAAATCAATGCACTAGGTCTCACACTAATTGGTAACCATGGTAACAGAACATAATAATAATAACAGATTAGATTTATATTGCGCTTTTCAAGGCACTCAAAGAGCTCACAGTAGATCCATTATTCATTCACTTCTCATTCATACTTGGTGATGGTAAGCTATGTATGTAGCCACAGCTGCCCTGGGCCAAACTGACAGAAGCATGGCAGCCATTTCACACATACAGCCCCTCCAACCACCACTGGAACATTCACACACCAGTGGTGCCCTCACTGGAGGCAAGGAGGGTTAAGTGTCTTGCCCAAGGACACAACAACAGATGGCTGGGGAATTGGGATTTGAACCGCCGATCCTTCAATGATTGGCTGACCTGCTCTACCATCTGAGCCACAGCCGCCCTATTTCTAAGTTTGTTTTACCACAACGGCAAGACAATAGACAAAACATGAGTTGTTACTGTTTCTTTAAGGTGGGTCTGTCACAGATTTACAGGAACTACAGCCTCCGGAGCTTGGCTGTGGGTTGCCTCCCAGACGCTGAGTTTGAACACACCAGAGCAGAGTCTTGCACAGGTCCAAGTTTTCCAACCCCACACCCCAAAACCTGTTAGGATGATTATCAAACCCAACCAGTGTCTGCGGATATCTTCCAGTCAAATCTGAACCCAACCCGCCGATGTTAAAAAAAAGACCCACACGTCAACAGGAGTCTGCATCCCGTTCCTCCCTTTACTGCATTTATTTTCTTCATTCATTCCTGTAAACTATTTAATGTGATAACCTACTGTTGCTTTGTTACATTTTCATTTATAATAAGTAAAGCCAGGATCAAACTACACGACTTTTTCCGTCGTTCACGATGGTCATATGTCACATTAACAGAAATTGTGTCATAAAATCGTACGGTGTCGTGTTACTCGCGAGTGGTCACACTACAAGGATTGCACCAGACAGACAACCGTCTGATCGTCGCGGGGTGTCGCAAAAGACAACACGAAACGGGAGGCGGGACAAGCAGCTGTCAATCAGTCACTTGGTTTGGAGTCTGAATTGACTGTTTGGGTCACTTATGAAATGGAAAGTGGACGGAGACATCAGTTCCCTCCATTATTGTGACCAACATGACCTGTTTGTGTGTATTCTGCCTGTTCCAGTTGTTCTGTGGAGCGGGTTTTCAGTTGTAACTAAACAGGATGAAATCCATGATGCGCACAGAAAGACTCGCTGCTCATCTTTGAAAAAGAGCTTTGAAAGAGAGAAAGTGGGCTCTGATCAGCGCCGTTGCTTCCACCAGGTGCATCACGCACCGCGCGCAGGACGCCCGGTGCCAAGCGAAGCCAAAACCATCAGTCTAACCACAGTCTGCTGCCACGAGAGCAAAGTCCAGCAGACCCAGTGACGCTACTTTTAAAAAACTGCCGTAAAGTGAAATAAAGTGTGTTGTTCTATACGAACGCATACGGGTGCGTCCTCACGTCATTCACTGAACTCCATCAGTTCAGAGCGCACGCTGGAAACCATGGCAACCACATGAAACCACACACGCATGATAAACTGAGAGCTGCGCAGCAGCAGCATCGCTGTGTCGATATTCTGCACCCAGTAGGTGTTCAGACGGTTAATTAGCTTTGATGATCACGCGTAATGTGGATGGTTACGGCTGAGTGCACGAGCGCGCATGGGTGTCATATTTGCTCATCTCATTGAGCGCGATGTCTGTTATGTTGCGGTGTTTTTATTTAAACAAAGTGATTTTTCTGTGACTTTGTCACTGATTTATCTGAGAGCATCACATTCGTGCACGTTTGGACCTGCTGTAAACTCCTGTTGACTTTAACTATTACTGATAGAACGCACATATCGTGTGGTTATGTTTCGAGTTAATAAAGTAATGTTTTATTCAAGAGAGATACACCCTTTTGAATGTTCGTGGAGGTTTAACACTGTTGAAAATAACTTTGGCACACTCAGTCTTGCTTTTCTTTTCTTTTTTTTCTGGAGTAAACTGATGCCACAGCTCCATAAATCGCTCCACCGGAGCGGGACTGCGTCTCTCCTCCTTTCCTCCACTGTTATTTGTGTACCTGAGCGTCTCCCTGGTAGAGGCGAGAGGCGAAAGGCGCACTGTCCTCCTATTGGTCAATATGAAGGGACATGTCGTGGGACGTGTCACACTACACGGACAAAACCAAAAAATTCTGACACGCCAGTCTTTCTGCGTCGTGGTCGTGGAGCGTCGCAGACGCCAAATCGCCAATCGCTGATTGTGTCACATTACACGGAGCGAAGACACGACGTCCTGCGACCCGACGACGCAGAATCGTGCACGACAGTGAGCGACTGTCTGCGACGCCTCCGTCGGGCCAAAATCGGGCTAAATTCGTGTAGTTTGAACCAGGCTTAAAAGAGAAAAAAACACAGCAGGCTAAATAGGTTGTTTGAAAGCTTATTTCAAGGAGCACCTGCTCTAATAATATTGCACTGAACCACTTGACAGCATCCCTATAGTCTTTTATTTTGCCATGAGGCAAAAGGCAGTGCACAGTTACGCCATAATGGTAATAATAAAACAATAAAACACTTGCCTGGTGGTTTTGCGTTACATCTAGCCTACCTGAGGACTCCCGCAGGGTCTCGTCCCGGTGAGACGTGCCTGGAACACCTCACCAGGAACATCCTGACCAGATGCCCGAGCCACCTCATCCTGCTCCTCTCAGTGTGGAGGGGTAGTGGCTCTACTTTGAGCCCCTGCTGGATGGCTCCTCACCCTATTGGAGAGCCTGGCCACCCTGAGGAGGAAACTCATTTCAACACATCTGATCATTAATTACAATCATTTTAAACAAAGGATTTTAGATGATTTTACAATAATTAGATAAATTTAATTTTTCCATATATTAAGTACACCTCAAAGAGTAAGATGATGTTCCTCAAGTAATGAGATATGAATCAATCAAAAGCATGAGCTTTGTTCAAAGTCACACAAAGTTCAACAAAATGAAATGAGAATTAAATCTTTGTCAGTATATTGTATATCAACAACAGTAGTTCCTAAATTTTATGAGCCACAAATGTGAAAAAAACAAACAAGATGTACCACTTTTTTTTTTTTTTATATGGTCTGTATTTCACAGTTGCAACATGTACTTAACTGTTTTCTTTTTTTGTTGTTGTTTTGTTTTTTGTTGCTCAAAGCTTACTGAATGTAGTTTGAACCTCTGAATGTCTATAAAAAGTACATTTAAAAGTCTAAAGTTTTCTAATCATTAAGAATTACACAAGGGCAACAACACAAGCACAGGAGGTAAAGGGGTCTTCCTTTGGTTGGAGGTGGTCTATTCAATCTCCAGCTTCCTGATTACTCATCAAATTATCCTAGACACTCAACCCAAGTACTTCCTAATGTTACTGTAACTTTGGACTTTTCTTTGAATAAGAAATGGAATTAAAATGAAGACACTGATTTTGGAATCTTTTCTTCCAGCCCATTTGTCCAGCTGTGTAAAAACTTGATGTATATTGTCATCACATTTTCTGTCCATTAACCCATTAAGTCATGGCCATATTTTTGGAGAGAAACTGCATAAAAAGACAAATTCACAGTAAATGAAGAATTGTCCCACAATAGTAAGGTTCACAATCATATTCTTGTTGTCTAGAGACATAGGGACCTCATGTAATGGATTGCCAGTGTCAAAAATTTTCAATCTACAGTACAGTGTTACTATGTCTGAGTAAATTACAATAACAACACAGTAGATATTTAAAATTTCTATCCTGACTCGATATATTTTTTTCTATTCAACAGATGGTAGCGCCACGCTAACAGTGATGCAATACATAAATGTCATTAATCATCTTCAGCACCTGCTTGAATGTACCAAAATTTGATTGAGTTTGAGCAAAGGGCAAAGCCTGCACATGGTTTTAGAAAGGATAACACTACACAAACATGAGTGCAATTTGGAACAAAAGTTTCAACTGTCAGTGGAAACTGGCCGGAAAATACAACTAATTTCCATTTCAGGAGCCTATTGCCATCCCCAACAGCTTTGGAATATGGAATTAACTTTGTGCTTTACCAACTTGTACTACTGTGCAGAGTATAATGTTTCGTTTTGTCTCCAAATGAAGAAGACATTTTCTAATCATATATCATCAAATTAATATAATTCTATAATACATTTGATGTATTATACCATAAATTAAGATAATAACAATTATCAGCAATATAATAATAGAATAACCAAATGTTAAGTAAAAACATGTTAATGTGTGGTATAAATGTAGAGTTTAGTTTTAATCTTCATTTTAATAATTAATGTACACTTTACTCATCCCATTTGGGAAATTAGCCCCTGCTTTTAACCCATCTCTAGATTTGCTAGTGAGCAGTGGGCTTTCATACTCCACCATCCAGGGAGCAGTTTCTTCATCTTTTCATCATCTCTGTTGTATGAAAACAGAGTAATAGATGTTTAAACATATTAGAATGAATAAATTACATCATTTTCTAACAGCAGGGAAGGAAATGATATAAAGATGAAGCTGTCATGGAGACAACATGTCAACTTGAGATGGAAAAACTACACAAAAATCATGAACAAATACAAAAACTTGCTGGGTCCAGCGGGTTTGACGTGAACAATTTTTTGTCTCTTTGGTCGACATCACCTCCGCTTTCCAAGTCAGACCTGACAGTTTATTGTCTGACTAACACCATTGCCTTGTTTTATTACATTTTCATAATAGGTGATTTTTTTTTGGCCGGTATATGGGTTGATTGTATCTAAGGGGATTTATCTCAGGTGATTGAAACCAAACATACTGACTACTCTGTGGTCACACAGAACTTGCTGGAAAGGCTTATTCTGTATGCCGTGCTTCCATTGAGTTATACTGACAATCCATCAGAAGTTCCTGCTCTGTTGCTTTTCCCTGTGCGACCTTGAAACTGTAACAGCTGACCCACATTTAGATTGACTATCACTTCCCAGGTTTCTTTCCCTTCTCCTGTAATCTTCCCATCTTTCTCTTTCAATCACACTCTCCTTTCTTTTTCTTTTTGTTCTGCTCCGTCTCATTTTGTCATCCCTCTCCCCATTATCTTCCTGGGTGACCCCAGAGGTCTGTGCACTGAGCTCACTTGTCATGAATCATTTGGTCAGCAGCAACTGAACAACCCTTCTCTTCCTGTGTATCTTTCTCTCATGATCACCCCGCCCTTCTTTTTCTTCTTTTTGTACATTCATCTTTCTGTAGCTCCTGCCTTTTTATTACCTTTTTAATGCTTTCCATCTTTTTTATCTTTCTTTTTATTAAGTCTTTTTTTTTTCCTAGTGCACAACATAAAAGCACCTCATGATCACAGTTCAAACACAAAAATATGGTCACCACACACATAGAATTATATAAGTCAAACATGATGACACTGGGCTCTCTGCAAAACTGTTCTGTGATGCTCAGGTTCTTAATGAAGACATTAGACAGAGACAGAGCAGGACATGGATCTGATGTGGCAGCAGTGCAAGCAGATGACAAAAAAGTTAATGAAATAAACTCACCGTCCACCTTATCGGGTCCACCTTGCTACAGTAGTATCAGGTTGGACCCTTTTTCCTTCAGAACTGTATTAATTCTTGGTTTCATTGACTCAACAAGGTGTTGGAAACATTCCTCAGAGATGTTGCTCCATATTGACATGATAGCATCACAGTTGCTGCAGATTTGTTGGCTGCCATGATGAGAATCTCCCGTTCCATCACATCCCAAAGCTGCTCTGTTGGACTGAGATTTGGTGACTGTGAAGGCCCGAGTAGGACAGCGAACTTATTATTAAGCTCAGGAAAGCAGTTGGAGATGATCTGAGCTTTGGGGGTCTGTGTATGTTTTGGTCATTGTTTTTTCCGTTCAGCATCGAAAAACAACAAACAAGTGTTTTATTTGATTCTCTTTTCAAAATAAAAAAAAAAAAACTAAAAATGAAATATGAGATGTTTTATTTTCAATGTTAAAAAGAGATAAATAAAAAATAAAAATGGTTTGATTTTGGTTTTATAGTTTGCAGAATGAGAAATAAAATCACTCAAGAACAAAAACAAAAAACAACCTGTTTTACTGTATTTTCTAACCGGAAGCAGAGGTTTCTGTGGCTGAATCACGGAGGCCCTGTGATTCCCATGCAGGAGGAGGGACTTATGAAGTCAACAGGTTTGGGTGTCGTTACAGTCAAGTGCCAAGGCACAAATGTCTCTGGAATCTCACTTAGACATTATTTTTGATATGGCAAAGCAAGGCCTGTCATCCGAAGAAATTTCTGCCAGAATATCACAGCAAAATGGGAGGACGCAAGGTTTTTCTGCAAGAAATGTGAGGAGATTTTGCAAGAGTACCTTCCTGCAGTTACAATGGCCGACAAGGGCGCCCCCATACATCCAATCCATTCCATACAGGAAGTCTCACACGGAAGTTAGTTAAACACTGCCAAGAGTTTAACTAACTGCTAAGAGTTTAACTAATCTGCAGCTTGCAAACAGATGCGTCTGGCGTAGTCGGGTGGTTAGGGTTAGGAGAAGGCTCAGGGATAGGGTTATATTTTAGTAAGTTACATGATGAAGAAACTTTCGCTTGGGACTTCCGGGGTGGATCGGATATATGACAACGTATCATGACTGCAGTTGGGTCCCTCTCAGATTTTGTGCCGACCATGGCTTAAGTCTGAAGGGGCTCCCTGATACACACCCGGAGATGGAGGTGGCAAAAGCCATAACTGGGGTAAACATTTTTTAACACTGAAAAAATAAAATTTTTAAGCCAAATGTGATTATAAGTGTGAAATTTCCTCCAGTATTACATCAGTGAAAAATATTTGCTAGTGATTAATGGAATTTAAAATTGAGTTTATTTTTTATTTAGACAGGGCCGACATATAGAAGAAGGATGATGAAGGAGTATCTTGCTACTAAAGGAGTGCATGCTGCTGAGACGCGAATATGAACAGTGCTCAGAACTATTCAGCACCCTTATCATGAAGCTAGGCGTCATAGGCGTCAGGTATGTTTATGTCTCGCACTTTATATAATGCATCTCTCATTGAACTTGAGATTTATAATCACTTAATTGTTGTATTTTTCTTTCAGGGTGCCCGTAATCTTAACCCTACACCTTATCAAGCTGACTACGTGGGCCAGAAGATTCATATGGACCAAAGTGAGCCATGTTTGGAGTTACACATGTAGCCATAGATGGTTTCAGTAAGAAGGTTGTTGCTCATTCTACAATGCCTGTTAAGAACAACCTCTCAATTTATGAAGATGTTTTCAGATAATACCAAAATTAGATTCAGATTGTTTGTAACCAGAGAAAAACTTTGTTTTTTTAGATCAGTTCCCTTTACAGTACATTTTGGCATAAAAAATAGAAGCTGCAGACATGTAAATACATATAGCTGATTAAAAATTCTGCTTTACAAGTTTTTTTACTCATCAAAATTTGCCTTTTCATTCATTAGACCTGCAGTGCTCACTTATGGCATATGGGACCAAGTGCATGTAGATCATGGCAATGAGTTCTATTTAACACTGTTCATGCAGGAGTTGCTGTCAACTCATCGCTATGATCAGGAACAGTGGCCTTATTTACAGACATCATCCACAAAGGTATAATTCTTAAATTTATTAAGCAAGACATTGTTATGTAATTACATCAGATCATTACTATTATTTAATTTAACTACATATTTTCTGTGCAAATGACATACCTTTTCTATTCCTTGCTACTGTCGAGGTTCATGTCATTGAAAATGAAACTGTTTTGTTTTGCTAAACTAAAACTGAAACAGACACGCTTGCCATCCTTGTACTCTAATCCTGTGATAGATCTTTATGCATATTTTATTTTATTTACCTTCCAGAGTGAATGCACTAATGAAAAATATCTGTTTCCTACACAGAATCACACTGTGGAACGATTATGGCCTGAAATTAATAATCGCGTCAACTATCCAGTTGAGGCAGCCTTTGTTCAGATTGCAGAGCAGGAGGAATTAAAGATGGATGACAGCCTTGTGAAGTACTGCGTTTCAAACCTGACGGGCCAACTGTGTCAGATTGGTCCTAGTATAAGACCAAGGGTGGTGGAGTCATGGAATGCTCACTGAATTCCAGGTGAAGTAAACCAATGCTGTGAAAAATAATCACATGCAGATTTTGGATGCTTAACAACAACATTTTGTTCTTTATTTTACAGGGAGACCAAACAGATTAGCTGGCAGTGGATGTCCAAAGAAGACACCACAAGACACCTCATTCCAATGAAGCAGCAGACCTTTACAAACTGGAGTTAGGATCAACACTTACAGCTCATCCTACTTTTGGATCCATTTTCAGCTGAACAGGATAAAGTCACAGTTTAAAATCAGTTTGCAAAAAAATATCCAGACATTTCAAACTTATTTTCACGAGCAGTTAACAATGACTTTGCACCCTTTAAAGAGGCATTGCTCTACCTCATAACCCTAACTTGCTGTAATGTATATAAAAAAAACAAAACAAAACAAAAAACAAACAAAGATCAGCTCAATGTGAACTTACAGAATGGAAATTTTCAGCAGGAACATAAACTTATGTCAATACCGCAGAGGTCAAATCTGAACGTCCTTCACAGTTTCTACTAAAGACTTATGAATAATATTCAGCCTGAACATAATGAATCCAACATACCTGAACTGATGATTTGTGTTTGAACAAAGTAAATCAAATACAGTACATGGCTGGTCAAAGGTGCAAAATTGTCATTGTTTTCAAAAAGGGAGTTCAGAAGAGAAAGCACCTCTGACAGGCCATTAACCTCAACAATGTTGTTGAGGTTTCCTCTACATTTTGCACAATGCGCAGAAGTCTCCAGCCACTGCTCCACAGACTGGTTCCTCAAGAAACCCTAAAAACAAAGATGAGACACTTAAGTCAACAAGGCACCATTGTTTTGTTATTTACATTCAATGAAGTTTTTTTTTGTTTGTTTGTTTTTTTCCCCCTTGGACATAACTCCAAACTGTAACAAAATAATTTGCATAAGTGCATGTTTGGTTGTCGTAGACAAAGCTGTTGTTGGTAAATAAAGTAAAATGCACGTATGAAGGTTTCCATGTCACTGGCACATAATAAAATTGACTAAAAGTATATAATAACTGTTTTTTGCATACTTACATACAACACAGCAGAACCCTTGCTTGATGGTCTGTAGCTGTGAAGAACTCAGGGTAACTTTCTGACTGACAGTTAGATTGGTGAGCTCTCTCGTTGCTGTAACATCTGGTAAGCTTTGTGATGCCAGCACAAGCTCTTCTATTTTCTCTGTGACCTTTCCAATGCATGAAGAAACTTCGTCTTTCTGGCTGTTTCAGACAAAGACAAAACTGTGTTTTACTGGTCAGGTTCTAGTGATTTTGGAACAGGTGGCAGAACTTAATTTACAGTATGCAGTATATCTAAAATGACAAGTTAAAAAATTGCAACATAAAAAAAATGCTTTTAAGCAACTGGAGTTGAAAGTTGAAAGCAGTGTGGTTTTCTTTTAGCCAACCAAGGGATGCACATGTCTAAACTAAAAGGAGACAGACAGTACACTCAAGAATACCTGTGTCGCCTCCATTTAGTCCTTTGTAACTCCTGGAAATCCCGTTCTGGAACAGCAAGAATCTTTCGTGCATTTTGTTTCCAGTATTGTGACCCTTAAACGAAAACAGTAACCAAAGAAACATTACTAAACTAGTAGGTTCACAAGTCACCACAACACATACAATTTTCAACTTAAAAAGCTTGTAGATTAAAATTGTACTTATCCACCTGTTGTTCCCTCTGAGTCCAAGATTGCATTCCCCTGTGCATCAGTCAGTACCATGTTGCCATGATTTCCAATGGCAACTTGAACTTTTCCAATGATCCACCGAAGGTTTGCCTCACACTCTAACCCCGGCTTTACACCTGGTCCGTGACGTGAGCGCAGCGCAGCGGCGCGCCATGCGCACCGGATCGCGCCAGTTCAGATCGAACCAGACAGGAAGTCAGACACAGGTTCAGTGTAAAATATCCGGTAACTTCCTAAACAAAAGCCACCGTGCAGCTTTTAAACTGCTGGACTACCTGAACATGCCAGCATCTCCGTGTCCACGAGGTTACAGTGAAATAAGAAACCATGACGCATGAACATGTGGACAAAATTAACCATTTGGATGAGAATCACAGGCGATATAGCAGTCCTCTCGTGATTCCGTGATGTCACGAATTGACAACAGCTGGTGCACTCGCGGGTGCGCTGCGTGGCCGCACAGTGAACGGTGTAAATGCTTGCGCCGAGGAAGTCGCAGCACAGCCGCTGCGCTGCGCTGCGCTTACGTCATGGACCAGGTGTGAAGCCGGGGTAAGAAGCGCACCACAGCCATTCTGCTGGGACTTAATCTCCCTCCAACCAACTCAGCAAGATGCACCGATCTAGAGGAGCAAAATAAAAGAAGGGTTAAACACTTAGAAGTGCTAAAAGCACTGGAATGAGTCACCCTCTATTCAGAGTTACAGGTTAGTGCAGAGATGTTTGTCTCAAATAGTCTGTTGTTCAATATAGGTCTCATTTTGGGGGTCTTTCAGAGGCGAATGTAAACTTTTACCAGTATTCTGCAAGATACCTCTGAAGTTTATTGCATTATGAAATGATATGAAATGAAAATTAAATGAAAAATACTTTATTCGTACCAGAAGGGAAATTCAGTATTGTAAAAGCTCACTCTTTTTTTTTTCTTTTTTTTTTTTTAAATAAACAAAAAAGTCAGTCAGTCTTGTTCTTTAGGGTGATGGTTGTTGGCAGGAATGAATTCCTGTATCTCTCTGTCCTACAGCGAACCTGACGCAGCCTCCCACTGAACACACTCTGTTGATTCTTCACCGTGTTGTGGAGAGGATGGGAAGTGTCCTCCATCATCTTCATCAGCTTGTGCAGCATTCTTTTCTGAACGATCAGCTCCAGCGGCTCCAGAGTTCTCCCCAGCACAGAACCAGCTTTCTCGATCAGCTTGTTTAGTTTCTTCAAGTTTCTGGTTCTGATGCTGCTTCCCCAGCAGATGGCTGCAAAGCTAATTGCACTTTCCACAACAGACTTGTAGAAGATCTGCAACATCTTGGTGCAGACGTTGAATGATCTCAGCTTCCTTAAGAAGTAAGTCTGCTCTGACCTTTCTTGTAGATGTAGTCAGTGTTGCATTTCCAGTCAAGTCTGTTGTCCAGCTGAACTCCAAGGTATTTGTAGTTCTCTACCACCTCCACCTCCTCTTCCAGGATGCAGACAGGACCATGCTGCTTATTCTTGCTCCTCCTGAAGTCAACAATCATCTCTTTAGTCTTGCTGGTATTTAAGATGAGCTGATTGTTACTGCACCATTTCACAAACTGACTGACCAGTTCTCTGTACTTGTCTTCTTGTCCATCACTGATACACCCCACAACTTCAGAGTCATCAGAGTTTTTCTGCAGATGACAGGACTCAGAGTTGTACTGGAAGTCTGAGGTGTACAGTGTGAAGAGGAATGGTGAGAGTACAGTTCCTTGTGGTGCTCCAGTGCTGCTGACCACCATCTCAGACACACAACCTTTCAGTCTCACAAACTGTGGTCTGTTTGTGAGGTAGTCGTAAATCCAGGTGGTTGTGGAGGGATTCACCTGGAAGTTATGGAGCTTCTGACTGTCTGGTCCCCCTTATGGATTATGGATTACTTATTACTGTTATTTAAAAGTAATGTCTTGCTTTCAATATTAGGGTACAGTTTCAGAGATGTGATGTGTTACATAATTACTATATTACTTTTAAATTACACAGATGAACTTAACTTTTTCTTGCTTTAGTTTATCTCTCATCAGTGGCAGTCCTTTCAATGCATCACATGCAGCTGCAAAGGGCCTTATTTCATGAGGGGTGAGATGCATGATGATTTTAAAAAAAGAACTTTACATTGCAAAGTGAATTTGTTGTTAGCTGCATGTCAATCAATAATCAATTGGTTGCACACAAACTCCTATGTTTTATTACCAACAATGATTCATTTTATTGCTGAGAATATAGCAACATTGATAAATGTTCAATTTTTTTTATAAAATCCAAAAGTAATACAAGAGCTTAAAAAAATGTTCTAAAATGAATTTACCTTGGTGGTGGGTATTTTTGCTTTCTGTTAGGCTGCTTGGCTCTGTATTGTATTTATAATATAATGCAATGTTCTCGGTGTGAGAGAAAGGATGTTCTGATTTTTAGTATTTGGTTCTGTGATGCTATGTCCAAAAACAATGGCATTTTTAGTAATCTATTACGCATTACTTTTGTAACGTTGGCATTGTAACTGTAGTGTATACTGACAATAATGACTGATGTTATTATTACAATTAATAATAATAATAATAAGAAGAAGAATAATAAGAATGTGTCACATAAGGTAAGTACTTGCTGGTAAAGTTACCTTTGAAACACTTTCGAGACATTTCTGAGGAGGGCTGGGAAAGACCGCTGTAAACTAGCGGTGCTTGCAGATGTTCGGGTGAAAGAGAAACACTCGGCCATGTTAGGAGCTGATGGCGCGTCTTGATCTGCACCATGAACCTCATAGTGTTCTCCTTGAAAGAGGTCCAGTGAGCTAAACACCCCAGATGATCCAGGAAACAAGGCCACGTTTGCGTCATTGGTTATGTAGAGACTCTGGGTTGAGACCTATCAAAAAAATAAGAAAAACTTCTTAAGCTCCTGCCCAAATGAGAGCGTTTGCACATGCAACATGTTTATATTTGATAGTAATTAACAGGCTAGCAGCTAGCCTCAGAGGGTAGAAAATTCTACACTTAACAGCTTGTGATATGTGATTAGATTTATCACCAGAAATATATACAGCTCAGTCTCTCGGCAGTCATGTCATTCTCTCGTAAAGACACTCTTTTGTTATTTCTGAAAACAACGTATTGTTCCATTGTAGTGTAGTGCCCTTCCGTCCACACCTTGGCGGTCTGAAGCAAACCTTCAGTCCTCCTACAGAGCCTCTCCGTGATTTGCCCACAGAAACCTCTGCTTCTGGTTGGAACATACGGTAAACAGTTTTTTGTTTTTGTTTTTGGGTGATTTTATTTTTCATTCTGCAAACTATAAAACCAAAATCAAACCATTTTTTTTATTATTAATCTTATTTTAACATTGAAAATAAAACATGTATCATATTACATTTTTAGTTTTTAATTTTGAAATGAAAATCAAGTAAACAATCTTTTTTTGTTCTGTTTTTTGATACTGGACTCTGAACGGAAAATCCAATGACCAAAACATACACGGACCTTTGTGACATGGAGCATTATCCTGCTGGAAGTAGCATCAGAGGATGGTACACTGTGGTCATAAAGGGATGGACATGGTCAGCAACAATACTCAGGTAGGCTGTGGTGATTAAACCATGTTATGTTTGTACTGTGATGGCTCCAGAACTGCCTTGCAGTCACCTTATTGATGTTTCACGGTTTTGTTTTACAGGCACAGGCATTTAACATGATTAATTTGTGATTTTTCTTTCATCTCGGTTGCTGTCAATTTACATCTCTTGGTTTTTGCGTTTCTGAGCAAAGTTGTGGGATAGGGTTGAAGGCCTTCAATCTTGGTGCTGGCTCATTCGGCCCATATCTGTGCCGAATTATATTTATATAGATTATATTTTGTTTTTATTTTTGTTTTTATTTTCAGTTGAAGGTAAAGTCTTTTTTGCTGTTATTGTTAAAGTTACTTTTTTATATTGTTATGTTTGGTTGACCTCTTTTATAAGCTTATTCTTTTACAGTACTTTTGAGTTTATTCAGTTTGAGTTTAAGGGTCAATTAAAACTCATTTTTTTAATTTTTTATTTTTTTCCTTAAATGTGTCCATTTGCAAAGTGCCCCAGTAGGTAGTAAGGGGCACATTTACACCAAGATTGTCCAGGAGACTTAGTTCAGCTGAGCAGGGAATTTGCTTTCACACTGTGCTTCACTGAAATGGACCAAGTTACAACTGCTAGCTAAGGATGTTATTCCATGAAATGACCTCTGATCAAGAAGAAATTAGAAGACAATCTGACTCATTGATTTACCGGGACCAAAAATGGCTGGTAAAGTTCTTTAATCACATCCGCTTGAGCACAGAAAGCAGCAAAATTTCAGTTATGGCACTACTGGTCCCAGTGCTGCATTTGACAGAGTTGATCATACCTTCAGACACAAAGGTACAACTTTGTGTCTGAAGGAAACTATGAATCTGAGTGAACAAGAATTGCATGTGGAGTTCCCCAAGGCTCCATTTTGGGGCCACTGCTGTTCAACATCTACATGCTACTACTCACGCAGATTATGAAAAACAACTAAAATCGTATTATAACTATGCTAGTAACACACAAATGTTCACAACTATCTTACTAGGTGACTATAATTTTAAAATTGGATGTGCCAGAATTTTCTTCAGTTAAATGAAGACAATACCGAAATAACCGTCTTTGGAGCCAAGCACAAAAGATTAAAAGTCAGCACTCAGCTTCAAACAGCTAAGTTAAAAACTCAAAACCAAGAGGTTGTCATGGACTCCTTCAGGTCTACCTATAAAGTCCATCAGACAGGCAGTTCATCCAGAATGCTGCTGCTCATGTTCTCACTAAGACCAAGAAAGTGGATCATATAACTCCAGTCTTCCGATCTTAACATTGGGTTCCTTTCTGTCAAAGAATTAACTTCTATATCCAGCTGATACAAAGCACTGAATGGTTTGGAGCCAAATTCTATTTAGGATCTTCTGGCTTGTTCTGAACCAACCAGATCCCTCAGGTCATCTGAGCAGAGTCCGTTCCCAGTCAGAACTAAACATGAAGAAGGCAGCATTCAGTTTTTATGCTCCTTACATGTGAAATAAACTCCCTGAAAACTGCAGGCCTGATGAAACTCTCTGCAGTTTTAAATCAAAGTTAAAAACTGTTTTATTTATCACTGCATTTTTATCAAAACAACTGTTAATTCCTTTCACTGCAACTTTTATGTCTTACATTAAATTTAATTTAATTCTATTTGATCTTTTTTCACTATTTAATTTTTCAATTATTTGTTTTAGTTTGTTTTTAATGGACTATGTTGTGTTGACCATTCAGCTAAAGGGATTTGGTGTGTTTTTCTCAAACCTTAATCCAGACACATCCAGATATTTGTAAAGTTTCATTTAATTAAAGTGATTACTTTGTCGCATTGCGTTTATTTTGTCAGTGAAGCTGATCCTGACGTGTTTTTCAGTTGTCCATCTCATGTGCATGTGTCAGAACAGAAACCTCCTCTTCAATTATTGCAGCTGTCCACACAGGTGGTGCACAGCTTCACACCAATAAACACAACCTGAGGTATATTTGCACACTTCAAAGGTGTTATCCCATGTTTTACATAAGCTGTGTTAGACTCTGACCTGCTGCTCAGCACTGAGCCTGAACACCTCCTGCACAGACACAGATGGAGACTCAAAGATGCTGCTGTTTCGCTAACGTGGTACACCTTCTGCACTGACATGTTGTAACTTTATTATGAACTCTCTGTTACTGATGAGCAGATATCATGGAAATGAATATCACATTTTTACTGATTGCAAACAGCATGATACAGCAGACTGCTTTGTTTTAACCTGTTAGAGGAGTCCTTCAGTTTGAGATGATTTGTAAGTGCATGGGGGTAAATGAATTGAGTACTGATGAAAGATGGTGCAAAACGCAAGGAAACCTTCAAAGCCTCAATTTTACAACAGTAGATGGTAAAATGTGATTATAACCCATTCTTCCACACAAACTGCCTTTAAATCTTCAAGGTTCAGGGGTCTCTTCAGTGAACTCGGCTCTTCAGTTCTTTCCAAAGATTATCATTTGGATTCAATTAACTGGGCCATTCTAGCAGCTTTATTGTCTTTTTCTTAAACCAGGTTAGTGTTTCCTTGGCTGTGTGCTTGGGATGGTTGTCTTGCTGAAAGACCCAGCCCCTATTTATCTTCAGCAGCTGGCAGTAGATTCTGGTCCAGAATGTCTCTCTACTTTTCTCCACTCATTCTTCCTTCAATGATATGAAGTCTGCCAGTACCACATGCTGAAAAACAGCCCCACACCGTGATGTTCCACTTTCAAACTTCACTGTTGCTATGGTGTTTTGGGGGTCAAGTGCGGTGCCATTTCTCCTCCAAAGATGTGTCTAATGATATCCAAAGAGTTCAGTTTTGGTCTCATCTGACCAAACTATGTTTCCCAGAATGTCACGGGTTTGTCCATGTTGTGTTGGAAACTTCAAACGAGCATCAACATGTTTTTTCTTCAGAAATAGTCTTGCGTTGTGTGCGTGCATGAAGGCCATGGCAGTTGAGTGCATTACTTCTTGTTTTCTTTGAAACAACTGTACCTGCAAGCTCTCCATGAGTGGTCCTGGGCTGTTGGAGAACCTTTCTGATTATTGTTCGTCTCCTGCTCCTTCCTTTTCTTGAGCGTGGCTTCCTGCTGACTGGTATGGCTTATTCAACTTGCTTGTGATTAAGCTGGATTTATACTCGCGTAGCGACTGCGTCCAGTCAGGTCTGTGTAGCAGACGCAGAGGCAGTGAGTGCTTTTACTCGAGCGTAGGGTTATGGCATCATGCTGCAGTTTCTTCTCCAGATCTGCAGGCGACAACAGGGCTTTTATTGACCAGGACACTCCACAGGATGAAGTTTCTTTTTTCACCCTGATAATTCGCTTCAGGTCTGGCAAGTATTTCCACTTTTAGAGCAACAGTAGCAGCCAACATGCATTCATTCAGCTGCAAAACCCAAACGTCTGGAGGCATGTAACCACACTGACCAATCAGCAGTGAGAACTTCCGCATCTCTGCATTCGCATAGCAGTCTCCCCGGACCTACTGTATGCAGAACCCACACAGAGCCTGTGGCAGTTACGCAGACGCACATGGCACAAGCATAAGTCCAGCTTTACTCTCATGGCTTCCTTCTTGCAAACCTGGGTCTGCTCCCGTGTCTGCACCGGTTTGCTGCTTTCACGCAGTCTTGTGTGGCCAAAACCTTGTAGTCCAGTCTTCAGAAAGAAATAAATAAAAGCTGCCTCTTGTGTTTTCTAAATGTTGCATCTCTTTGCAATGCTACAGCAGCAGTAGCTATTTGTTTCAAACAGGGGAGGATGGGGTTGGACGTTAGAGACTACAGAAGCCTCTGGTGGAATTGGGGAGCACTATGTTTACATACGATATTTGTAAGTTTCACTAGCCTCTGAAAATGTGCTCACTGGAGTTTCTGATGTGCCGTTTTCTCCAGCTGTCCCACATAGAGTGTCTTTACACGTTGGGTTGCCTGCCTTTTGTAAATATAATTACATATCAAATATTACTTGAATTCCTAAACAGCTAGAAGTGGGGAATATTTCCCAATTGTTGCCTGACTGATAAGTACTTTTACACAACAATCATGCCATTTTAACAGTATTATTCACTTACCTCATTTATATGTCACACGTAGGCAGCAGACTGTCAGTCTTATTATTAGTCGTGTGAATGGATTTCATAACATGTAAGTTTTATTTCACAATGATGATCATATTTCAGTGGTTGAGGTTTTTGTTCAGTAAATCACATCTGGTTCTTTTGTCACTCCAGATTTTACTTTATTTTTACTTTGAGTGTGTGAGCACATGCTCTCCCAGGACTATTAAAATCAGTAGCTCTTTATTATTTTTTTTTCAAATAACTTTAATATAACTGTGAAAGGCGATATGTTATTTTGCACAAATGTCACATTTTTACATCATTTCTTTGCTTTTATTCTTCTGCCATTGGTGTTACAGTTTCCTGTTTCTCCAGATTTTGGGTGTATGCTAGGTTCAGAGCCGCCATTGATTTAGTGACATTTCCTGCCAAATTTGCTTTATGTATAAATCCCAAAAGTTGACTATATTTGCATCCTTACATTTTAACCCTTTATTAACTGCAATAGAAATTCCTCATCTATGCCTGCTCTGTTATTTTTGTGGATAGTGGGGGTCATTTCTTGGGATATCCTCAAGTGTTTTGTATTTTTAGAATCTGTACAACTTAAGCTACAAGGTTATGAACATCAATGGACAGTAATAACTTGCAATGCTCTTGAAAAAATGCCATGAATATTAAAAATACACAAAAATCTGAATTGTTTTTATCACATCTTACTAACTAAAAAAACAAAACATAGTGATCCAAAACGTTTCTAAATGTACAAAATTAAAATAAATACTTCTTAACACTTTACAAGTTATTGCAACCATTTATCTCTTTTAGTTTTTGAGATACAGTCCTTTTTGGTTGCAGAGTACAAATGCGTTTTGATTTCAGCTTCAAGATAAAGCAGCTAATATAGGCATTTTTTCTGCTTTGGTGTCATTTGATGGGAGTATTTCCAGCTGCTTTACCTAAAATATCTATAGCTAATATAAACAAAAAAGGTTCTGGACCATTGAGAGGCTGGAAAATTATTCAAAATTCTGGAAGTTCCCTGACCTGCTCTGCAGAATATTTCCTGCAGACTCCAGATGTGTAAATATAACTATGCCGAGACTTGCAAAAATGCAAAATAAAAAATCTAAAAAAAAAAAACAAACAAACCCTAAGCCACTAATGTCATAAAAACAAGCAAGAAAACATACTAATCTTGCTGCAGATCTGTGGTAGAACTAAGCCACTTTATATGCTAAAACTAGCAACTGTTATTAAAAAAAACAAACAAAAAAAAACCTACTGAAAACCAGCTAAAACCATGTAAAACACAATATAAATGACAGAACAACCTATTCTCTCTTTATTTTCCTCACTATTTGTCTCTCTTTCCATCATCAGTCTCTCTGGCAGTGACCACTTAGCACTCCACTCTGCTATGACTTCTTGGCACCACCTTGTGTTTACATTGCCATCTGCGTTGCACGTAGTGACAAATGATTACATCATCGATTCGCGCCACCTCAGCTTTAAAGCCGCCAGTCTTAGCTTTCAAAAAAAAAAAAAAATCGTTCTAGCTGTTAAGGTTTTTATTTTAGAGCAGTTTATTATGCTAACAGGAAACCTCCAGCGGCCACCTGCGGCTGTTCCATTTTTTAAGGGTTAAATAGCTTTATTTTTTTAAATTTTTATGTCAATGTGCCTGTAGATACAGCTGTATGAAAAAGTGTTTGCCCCCCTCCTGATTTCTTACTTTATTGCATGTTAGTCACACTTAAATGTTTCATATCATCAAACAAATTTAAATGTGAGACAAAGATAACACAAGTAAACAGAAAATGCAGTTTTTAAATTGAGATTTAAAAACTCTGTGTGGAAAAAGTGATTGCCCCCTTAACCTAATAACTGGTTGGGCCACCCTTAGCAGCAACAACTGCAATCAAGCGTGTTGCAATCAAGACAATGCAATCAAGACAATGAGTCTTCTACAGCGCTGTGGAGGAATTTTGTTCCACTCATCTTTGCAGAATTGTTGTAATTCAGCCACATTGGAGGGTTTTCCAGCATGAACCGCCTTTTTAAGGTCATGCCACAGCATTTCCATCAGATTCATGTGGGGACTTTGACTAGGCCACTCCAAAGTCTTTGTTTTGATTTTCTTAAGCCATTCAGAGGAGGACTTGCTGGTGTGAAAAAAAAAAAAAATTTTGGAAAGGGGAAGGGGGATCGTCCCGCTGCAGAACCCAAGTGTGCTTCAGCTTGAGGTCATGAACAGATGGCCGGACATTCTCCTTCAGGATTTTTGGGTAGACAGCAGAATTCATGGTTCCATTTACCACAGCAAGTCTTCCAGGTCCTGAAGCAGCAAAACAGCCCCAGACCATCACACTACCACCACCATATTTTACTGTTGCTATGATGTTCCTTTTCTGAAATGCTGTTCCTTCTACGCCAGATGTAATGGGAACTACACCTTCCAAAAAATTCAACTTTTGTCTTGTCAGTACACAGAGTATTTTCCCAAAGGTCTTGGGGATTATCAAGATGCTTTCTGGCAAAACTGAGATGAGCCTTTACGTTCTTTTTTGCTCAGCAGTGGTTTTGGTCTTGGAACTCTGCCATGCAGGCCATTTTTGCCCAGTCTCTTTCTTTTTTTTTTTTTTTTTAAGGATTTTTTGGGCACTAGTGGCCTTTATATGACAGTGTATAGCGACAGGAAAGGGGCAGAGAGACTGGGGAGTGACATGCAGCAAAGGGACCTGGACCAGGAATCGAACCCGGGCCGACTGCGCTGAGGAGCTGTAGCCTCTGTTCATGGGATGGCTGCTCAACCAACTGAGCTAATCACCGCCCCATGCAGGCCATTTTTGCCCCCCAGTCTCTTTCTTATGGTGGAGTCATGAACACTGACCTTAATTGAGGCAAGTGAGGCCTGCAGTTCTTTGGATGTTGTTCTGGGGTCTTTTGTGACCTCTTGGATGAGTCGTCGCTGTGCTCTTGGGGTAACTTTGATCGGCCAGCCACTCCTGGTAAGGTTCACCGCTGTTTCATGTTTTTGCCAGTTGTGGATAATGGCTCTCACTGTGGTTCACTGGAGTCCCAAACCTTCAGAAATGGCTTTGTAACCTTTTCCATATTGATAGATGTCAGTTACTTTGTTTCTCATTTTTTCCTGAATTTTTTTGGATTGCAGCATGATTTTTAGCTTTTGAGGATCTTTTGGTCTGCTTCAATTCGTCAGGCAGGTCCTATTTAAGTGATTTCTTTATTGAGAACGGAGTAGAGAAATTGAACTCAGCTTTCCAAAGATGCGATAAACCACAGTTAATTTATGTTTTAACACTTCAATCACTTTTTCACACAGGACCATGGAGATTTGGATTTTTTCCCCCCTTGCTAGTAAAAATCTAAATTTAAAAACTGCATTTTCTGTTTACTTGTGTTATCTTTGTCTCATATTTAAATTTGTTTGATGATCTGAAAAATTTTAGCGTGACAAACATGCAAAAAAGTAAGAAATCAGGAAGGGGCAAACACTTTTTCAAACACATGTGTGTGTGTATATATATATATATATATATATTGGGGGGTGTGTGTGTGTGTGTGTCTGTATATATAGATAGATAGAGAAATAGAACCAAGGCTTTAAAGGTGCTTACGCACACGCATCTCATTGTTTCAAATTCCACTTTTACAAGCAGATGTGGCATTTTAAGGTGTTTGGCATTGTTGTGGTGAACTATTACAGCATGTTAAGTTTGTTTTCCTCCCAAAACACATCAATGGAAATTGCTTTATGGAAGACATTAAAGGAGCCAGAATTAGACATACAAGACACATAATCATAAAACACAGGAGCATCGATGTACAAGTTACAGTGAGGCAGAGAAGCACTGACACACAGCTGCAAAGCTGTAAACTAAACATAAACTGCTAGAAGTTTTCACAGATGAAGAATTATTCCTGAGAAAACAACCTTGGTGTAGGTGAGAACAGCTCGGGTGTAAAGTACAGCAGAGGTGAGAAACTGGCAGCGATGATGCAGAAATGACAAATGTGCAAAAATCAGTTTGACAAATCACCTTGGAAGCTTATGTTATTGTCATCTCCATTTTAAGGCAAGAGGGTGAGACAGAGATGGAGAGAGGCTGCTCTCTGAGTGTGGTCATTAAATCTGCTCCTCAGGAAGTTTGTGTTGGAAAACGTTTACTACTATTTAACAGAGAAATACAACAGCTCATATGTGCTCATAAACTCTTTGACCATCCCATGAATCTTAAAAGTCTTTAAACAGTCTTATCCTAAATTCAGGTTTTGAGTATCATCACTGAATGACCTAGGTTTAAATTTAGTGTCTGAGGAGCTGAACAACCATTGCAGCAGTGTGAGCATTAACAAGAACAGAATATTACTCCAGAAAGTTTGATTTTACAGATACAGAAAGTTTTGCTTCAGATTAAAGATTAAAATGATCAACAGTGAAACTGACCACTGGGAACTCTGAGTGGAACAAATCGAAGAAGAAGTTTGCTTTCTGAGTTTGTTACAAGGTAAAATTCATCAGTCTTGATTTCTGCATTTTAATTTATTTTTTAAAAAAAAAAATACTACAGAAGAGTGACATGGTTTATTTGTTGTTCTTGATCATCAGATACTTAAAAAAAGAGCCTCCAACTGATGGCTCAGTTGAATTCTGCGTTATATGACAACTCCAGACAAAGTCGTGTTAGGGCACTTATACATGACAGTCCAGTTAGCTGTAGCCCAGTTGTCATTCAGCTAACTCACCGTTAGTCCAACTTATAATGATTGTGTTCATAGAAACCAATCATAAAATAATTACCAGGCAAAGGGAACCAACAGATTGCACTGCTTAAAGGGATACCATATAACTTTTGACCCAAACATTGGCCTAATGTAAGTGATAATAGATGATTTGGGGCGACAGTGGCTCAGGTGGTACAGCAGGTCGGCCAATGATCGGAGGATTGGCGGTTTGAATCCCGATCCCCCAGCCATATGTCGTTGTGTCCTTGGGCAAGACATTTAACCCCCCTTACCTTGTATGAATGTGTGTCAATGTTCCGGTGGTGATCGGAGGGGCCGTAGGCGCAAAATGGCTGCCACGCTTCCGTCAGTCTGCCCCAGGGCAGCTGTGGCTACATACATAGCTTACCATCACCAAGTATGAATGAGGAGTGAATGAATAACGGACCTACTGTGAGCGCTTTGAGTTCCTTGATAGGAAAAAAAAGTGTGATATAAATGTAATCCATTATTATTATTATCATTATTATTTCTAGGGTCAGTATACAGCACTTGACACGTTGTTGCTGCAAGTGGGCAACCATCCTCGAAAACCAGGCATTATAACTTTGCAGGAGCGGATCCCTCTCTCGTTGGATCATGTGACCTGAAGCGCTTTAATTTATGGCTATCAGCTTATCAAAGTGGTCTGCAAACACGATTCCAAAACACGGATAAAGACTGTTTAATTTTAGACAGTTGTGTGGCCTGTGGGAAGTTACAGGTTTAGTGCCCCTAGTGGCTAAAAGTTACATGGTATACATTTAAGGTGAAAAATTAAGATAAAAGTGAAAAAGTATCATTTGTGCTGCTACTTTTCATCAGAACTATCACTGCATCATTTTGGATCAGCCAGAGGATTTTCCGAACATTTCTGGGACAGAATAATATTCCAGAATCGCAGTCATCCAATGTGGAAGAAACAAATCCATGACACTTTTTCTGCAACACCCTGAGACTAATTTTGGGAAAGAAGGTGGTCCAAGAAACCTGTGAGTCAAAGGACAGTCCCTGGCCCCAAACAACTCCAATGTTCTTTACTGTAGTGCTAGAAGCCAAGGTAATACCATACCTAATACCTCGGGTTCAGGTCTAACGACAACACTTCAACCTGTCTGCAATACAAAGAGAAAATGTGAACCCTGGGTTGAAGAGGAGCAGCGGACCAGATATTTACTCTTGCAGAGTTAAGAGTAGAACAAGGGAGTTTCACCAATCAATCTACATGAGTTTTGTGGCTCTAGGGAAAGCTTCTGACTGTGTTCCTCTGAGATATCCCATATGCAGACTGCAGTGTATCAGAACCACTGGTGTTAAGTAACCAAAGCAAGAGCTGTGCTTGCATCTTCTGTACATGAAGATAATTTATGGTGCATGCTGAACTCATTGGCAACCCAATGTCAATGACCCTGTTTGAGGTCTTCATGTTCATTTGCTCCAGTTATGGTTTGGTAGAGTGACGTGCCATGGATGATGTGGTTCTGCTGGCCTCTATAAGCCAAGGCCTTCTGCTCACACTGTAATGGCTCACAGCTAAGAATGAAGCTGTGATGAATATTGGCTAATCTAAATCTGAGGCCATGGTGCTCAAGCAACAAAGGGTGGGTCGCTCTTTCCTGGTCTGGGATGAATCTCTGTCTTACCTCTGGAAGAGTTCAAATATTTTAGGGTTTTGTTCATATTTGACATCAAAATGGAGTTAGATAGACAGACAGATTAGTTCTTTATCAGCAGTGATGATGGCATTCATCATGTTGTGACGAGATAGCTGAGCCAATGGTAAAGCTCTCGATTGCTCCATTTCCATTCCAACCCTCACCAGATTAGCGTAGTGACCTAATGCATCAGACTATGGATACAAGAATGGTAAATGGACTGTACATAGTGCTTTTCCAGTAATAAAAAGAGCCCAGGGGCCATGCTGGAATGGTGGCCTGGGATTGGCCACCTCTGATATCTGATTGGGCACCCCAGGTGCTACCTTGGGTGATTGGCAGGTCACTGGAGAAGGGGAGGGAGTCTTTCCAGACACACATGGATCACCAGTGTCACTACACCAGTTTGATGTAACATTTAAAGAAGAAAAAAAAAAAAGTTTCCAAGTTAATATTCTGCCTTTGAAAATATTGATTTTTGTGTGCACATGTCCAGAAAAAAGATGTATTGTGATGAGGAATCAAGAAACAGTCAGGACACCAGAAACTGCTCCGAAAGGATTGTTTCTAATTTATACAGATCTGGGCATGAAAAAGTTCCCCTATCAGCCGACTGCCAGCCACCTACCAGCCACTTCCCAGCCACTTGTCTGCTAATTCAATCGCACAGAGAAACACCTGTGTGCCCAGGGGAAATGATTTCAGAGCATAAATGAACGCCCGGAGCAAGGATGTTTCCACACGCCAAGTTTGGACACTGTACGTGATGCCATATTCATGGGACAAGTTGTTCAGCCAGTGCACCACTTCTGGCAGAAAAAAGGAGGAACTTTTTCATGCTGATTAAGTTGATTTTAAAGTAGCTGTGACAGGACAATGTGAGGAAATACAGTACATCCTGTAACCACTGTTATTTGTATAGGAAGTCATAAGAATGAAAAAAGGGAGATATTTCAGACTTTTTGTAAAGAAGAAGGACACAGGTCAGGCTGAAACAGACCCCAGCAGCAGTATCAGCAGCCCAACGGCTCCAAGTGTGGAGCTAGCTTTATGTGGTTGTTGTGATCAGACACAAGGATCCAGTCTACCACCAGACGGTTAACCAGAACTACTTGAGGCAGAAACCATTGACTACTACATGAATCTCCACATACTGTACCCCTAAACTACCAATTAGCCTGTTTGAACTTGATGTTTCCACATGTTGTCCACATGGTGATCCAGATTATCAAAGGCAGGGTGGATGACGTTCCAGGAGCATTTTTTTTTCCCTATATTGCTTAAAGTCTTCTTCACACCCCAATTGCAGACAACTAATTAAATGTTCTGAGACAAAAATTTTAAAAATTAATCACATGTGGAACAGGCAGGACTGGAAAAACCCCTTTCAATGAAATTCATTTCACTGGATGGGGTTGCGAATGGCCCATGCTTGTTGATTGAATGATTATTATGTCCATCAAACTCGATTGCCGTTAGTCACACCCCCACCCTCACAACTCGCCGTGAGCGTCTCACAGTGCAGACAAACTGAGACGAACATGACTGCTCGCTACTCTTGCAAAAAACGGATGTGGATCAAGTCATGGAGGTGTTGGTGTTTGCAGTGAGGATATTTTACACCGCAGAAGAAGTTGGAGGTGAGATAATTATCACTTTTAGGATACGTGGTTCCTCTGCTGTTTACTGGGAAGCTAACAAGCTAGCCACTCGGCTGTTCTCGGTTATGTTCACTGACAACTATCGGCGGACGCGTTCCTGTGCTCTGGAGGTGTGGTTTCGGGGTGTGTATATTTTTGCAAATTTAGCTTGCTCGAACCGTTTTTCCAGGATCCCCTACCCTGCCTTTAATGTAAATATGTTTTATATCTCATTTCTCTCCCATGTGACTACAGTTATCACAGCAGTAGACGTGAGTGTGTGTTAGAGAGAGGAACACAGTCATTTCCTTTATTAGTATATGACCCCCCCGGTCGGGTCTTGCCCGCCCTCTGGCCCCCTCCCTGTTTAAAAGTCTAACTCTGCCACTACAAGAGGCAGTTCTTTTGCAGGACTAAGCCGAAGACAAGGGGTTATGAACTTAAGCTGAAAGTAGCAGGTCTCCCAGGTCCTTTCAGAGCTGGATTCAACAGAATCAGCTGAGGAAACCCAGGACACGCTGGATTTAAATATCCCTTCTGGTCTTGGAACATCCTTGGATCCCGAGGACGAACTGGAGAGTGTTGCTGGGGGTAGGGAGGCCCTCCTGAATTTGTTGCTTCCATGACTCAACCTTAGAAAAAGTGGAAGAAAACACATGAATGAATAAAGTTCTCTCATTGCTTTTTCCTGTTAAATTACCCCCATACTTTCTTATTATACTTCTTTATTGAAAACAAAGCAGAAAAGCAAACCTGAAAGCAGTCATAATTTCTCTGCTCTTTACTGAAAATCTTGCAGTTCTGACTTTAAATAATTTCTTTCCACTTCAATGTGTCAAAAGCAAAAAAAAAAAAAAAAAAAACGTGCAAAGTGAGAACTGAGCAGTGTGCTGGAACTCAAGCTCAATGATCCCTAAAAAACCCAATAAAACTGGATTTCTGCTGTCCTGCATATGAATTAATCTCTGATCCTTTCCAGGGACGCTGGGAAGGGTCATTAAGAGGCTTGTTAATGGTTGCACCAACAGCAGAGCATCCCTGGTGAGAAAACCTCCAGCAGCAGAGCTTTCCAGGCTCTCTTTACAAATCTACACAACATAAACACCATCAAGAGTTTGTCTCATTCAGCAAACAGAATGTAGACATAACCACTAATGTGTTGGAGGTTGTTTGAAAAAAAAAGTGTTTTCTTTTTTGCCAGGGAAGTGCTATTGTTCCAGCTAATGTGATTGTGAAAATGTAATTTAAAATGTTAGTGCTTAACAAATGCAAGCAGAACAGGGTGAGTTTTCTCTGTGTGAGGACGGGAAGAGAGAAGGGAAGAGGCAATATTTTCATTTATTTCCGAGTGCAAATGTTGCAGCAATAATGGAGGACCAAAAAAAAAAAAACGTTCCTTGTCAGAGCCAAATAGGATAGGACATCATTTTTATTTTACGAGCAGCAGATTTATTGGTCGGGGTTTAAAGTGAAAGTTAAGAAATGAAATTAAAACCGGACATAGCTCACACTGGCGTAGTAAAAAGAGGGATGGCAACAGTCAGTGCAAGTTAATGCTTGTTTTCATGCTTGTCTGTTCCAGAAAAGAGGGGCAGTAAAACAAAACTGACCTTGTGCGTTGTTAGGCATTCAGCTGCAAGCTTTGTTAGAAATGACGATGCTCAGACCAGAGGCAAAGCATCAGGCCACAGGGCGGTGATGTTGAATTGGAACAAAAGAGAGACATTTTAATAACATGCATACTGGCATTTCAGCAGTTGCTTATGGCTCCAGAGTCACAAGCTTTGCTACAAGAGCATCTCGTGGCAAAAGGTTAATTATAGTGATGCAAATATGTTTTTCTTTATTTGATGCAAAGACATGCCAGCTTTTAATCACTGAGCTGTTGTAAAGTTTCGTAGTGTTTGTCAGGACTCCTGTTCATAACTCATGTGAATATGAACATATAACCATAACATTGGGCACGTTTACATGGAGACTTCTTTCCATTTCGGAATGAAATCATTCTGATTGAGGATTTTAGGGCAGCTGTTTACATGGGAACTAATTCATTCGGATCTGGCGTGTACATGTGCCAACATTTATTCAGAATAATCCTGTCCGACATGCGCAGAATTATGTAAATCAAGTTATTTATTAAAGACGAAGGTCTACGAACTGATCATCACGGTTGTTGTGGTTTCTGCAGGACTTAATCCAGCAGCTGATCTTTAGGCGCTCCTGTTGCACAAAGACAAAAAGGCGTAGAGACAGAATTTGAATTAAAAACAAACTTTCTGTTGCTGTCCAAGGAATTACGTCGTTCACAGCCATCTGTCAAAGTGAGGAAATGTCACTCGTTGCACGTTGACGTCTTGTCGAAGCATGCGCTGTAAGAGCGCAACCTCACAACTTTCCGATTCAGCGTTTACGTGATACCTGTTCGGTTTGGGGAAAGGAATATTCTACCCCCTTGAAACTGAATGAAAATTCATTTGGTTCAGCACTTTTCATTCGGAAAGAGGTGTTTACATGGATCATTTTCATTCTGAAAGAGCTTTTAAACCAAAGGCAATCGTATATTTGGGTCCATGTAAACCCAGCAACTGTCACTGTACTTTCTTCCTTCATTCGCTCCATGTTTCAAGATACATTTTACAGTTTTGTTTCAGACTTAAAAGAGACAAAAAAGAAAATATAGAATGCTTAAAAGCTGTTTTTGGCAGTACAATGCTAAAGCTCTTGATGTAAGAACTTAATAACCAAAATCACTTATCTAGAAAAGCATGGAAAATGGCTCGATATCAGTTCTTAAAGATGCCATGACATCAAATTTAACTTTTGGAAGTATAATATGATCTGCTGTGCACTGATGAGGCCATGTGAGTGTCCAGAGTAAGTATCAAAGTTCATGTTCATAGTCAGTCAGCTTTGTCTCTCTGTTCAGAAACGGTTAAATTAGACAGCAGCTTTTTAGTCTTTGTAGATTAAGCAGTTTACGTAATTCATTTGCTCCAATAAGAGCACACTATCAAGCAAGTTTCTCACTACAAGCAGCAACAGAGCCAGTCAGCTAGTGGAGGGACAGAGGCAGGTTCATCTAGGACAGGTACAGGCTCAGATAAGCCAGCTTTAACATTCAGTGAAGGCACATCCATAGATGTGCAATGTATATTTTTTTATGTTTAAAGGTAGAGTCCGAAGTCCCCCCACCGTTTCTGTTTGCAAACAGCAGCATTCAAACTTAGCGCCCCTCTCTCTCAGGTTAATGGCCGCCTCGTTGTTCAAACTATTCCGCTTCAAGCCTCTCCTTCTGAGCTCAGAAGCGGGAAAAAGCCAAAGTAATGTTTGCCCTGGTTTTCCAACTTGCATTAGCTAAAGCTCTTACCTTTTCTTCGGTGCATCCGCCATTATTTCAATTTTCTTTCTTTCTTTTTCCTTCGAGAGTTCGAGTGACTGGCGTCTGCTCCAAACATGAGCTTATTCCCACACGGCGTCAGTTCTGCCATTGGCTGGTGACATAAACAGAAATCTCCACCCAGAAACGTCCCAAACACAACAAAACAAAGCTAAAGAGCGAATAACAGGCAGTGGAAGAGAGAGTTGCATTCAAACGTGCCACGGCACGCGAGTAAAGGCCCAAAGGCGCAGTTTGAGACAGATTTCCACTTGCACAAGTCTAACGTTTATTTTCAGGGGGGAAACGTCGGACTCTACCTTTAAAGCACTCGGTGTCATGTGCAACTGTTAAAAGTTTTTGCAGGTCAGTTGAGTAGGGTCTATCTGCAGCTCGCAAGACAGAGGCGTGTCGTAAAGTGGGTGTGTCGTCGAATGATGTCACTCTATGATACGCCCACTAGACCTATGAGAGCACGATAAAATCTAACCCTACCCCTTACCCTTTCCCTAAACCTAACAAGACCCACCCACTATGCGACACGCCTACTATAGGACATGCCCCTGGGTTGCAAGCCGCTGATAGATACACTTGGTTCAGTTAGGAGGGCCCGTTATCAGAATTTTGCCTAGGGCCCCATGGAAGTCTGAACTGGCTCTGGGAAGTCAAATAAGTGCTGGTTCCAACCAAGGTACAGTATGTAAAATATAATTTCTGAACACACAACACAATCAACCTTGAAGCAGATGGGCTTCAGAAGCAGAAAGCCACACCCTGTGCCACTCCTGTCAGCTAAGAACAGGAAGCTGAGGCTTCACTTCAAAGATTCACCAAAACTAGACAATGGGCTTTATGCACAACTCCACTACTTTCTGAACTTAATACTGCACCTTTGTCTTTCAAGATTGGATAAACTGATTAATCCAGGTGTGTCTGACCATTTGCTTTGATCAGACACAGCTGAATTAATCAGTTCATCCAATCATGAAAGACAGGAAACAAAGGTGCCGTCCGCCCATTGAGTTACATGTATAATCTAAGCCGGGGAAAACATGAAAGATGCTCCAGAACAGCTAGATTGGAACTGGATTGTGTGCTGGGATCATCAGCCAGTTCAGAAAAGTTTGATAATGCTCAGGAATTTGGGGAAATCACATTTTACAAGCTACAACCGGAGTAGAGCTGTAGCCAGCTGCCTACAGTCCGTCTCCCAGCCTCGGGTCCACTGGCTCAGCTAAAAGCCTGCAAGACCACACCGAGGGTTCAAGAACTGTAAGGAGCGACCCAGAACAACATAAAGCAGACTCACAACTCGATGATTGCAGCGGTTTGACATACAGTAGATCCAGGAATGACAGAAACGAGGCACTTGCCCCCTGCGGGAGCGGTAAATAATTAGCCTTTAAAAAATGTGAAGGTAACAACTTACATGGTTCCAGTGGAGTTTTAAATAGTTCCCGTTTGTAAGGCTGAGGATGGAAGAAAGGATGCAACTTTGGATACAGCTGGAGGAGATCTGATGACCGGAGACGTTCATATAACCGAGCAGCAGCTGTCTGCCGAAAGCAGGAGCTGTATGACCGATGTGATGAAGCAACGATGGATGAAAAAGACGATTTCTGAGGAGATGAGGCTCCGAATTTCCTGAGGCTCAGAAAGTGCACTATGTAACTTTTGTATCCTGGATGAGGCCGTGACGTTGCAGCCAACTATTGGTTCCACACTGCGTCATGTGCTAGCAAATGGATATGGACCAGACATGAACACATGTTCTGAAAGCACATCATGTCGGATTTGGAAACATTACCTGAAGAATAGGAAAAGAAAGAGATGAAGGGACAGAACAAGAAAGAAGACAAGACTTTGTTTTACTGGCTGGAGTGAGCAGTACAGGTAGGACGCAGATGTATGTCAGTTTAGCCGTCAATAGGGAGCACGTCACTGAGAAAACTGCAGAAAGTTGTGTTGTGGGTCTTTAATGTTCAACCAAACTTTCTTATGAACATCTTTTAGTTCTACTGATGTTAAAAACTTCACATCATTTTAACCAATAAATGACAAATGTGGCTTTAAAGTGTATGAAATGATTAATAAGGTGTTCCTTTTGAGAGACAAAGTCTGTGAATTTTGTAGTTTGCACAACATTTGTATTGATGACACTCATGACATTTGTAGGACCCCTTTGGTTTTGATCTCAACCATGTCTGTTGGTTGATCGGTTGAAGAAGCTGCAAATTTATCCTGTGAAATAGGACGTTGCCTAAAACTAATTAGAGGAAAATCGGTCAGTGTTTTATTTCATAAATCTGCTGTACTTCTGCCTCTGTCCAGGTGAAAATGAACTTGTAGCTATCTCTGGTCTGTGCAACCCAATTCTTGTACAACGTTCCTGTCAAATAAATGAATAAATAAAATATTACTCTGAATAAGATCCCAATTGTTTTTGATTATCTATATCACTTTCTTTGCTTCTCCGTGGTGTGTTGTCACAAAATCCACCATTTCTTTTTTGTAATAAAGTTAGTCTGCTTCTTTATTTGCTGTCTGAATGCTTGTTTTTCCTCATGATCCTTCACTTTTGTGCTATCTACAATTTTTAGCTGATTCTGACTTGATAAAAAACTTTAAACTGTGACTGCATCATGCTGGATGGTGGATGTGCACAGACATGCAGAAACTTAGTGTTTTTCTTTAACTGTCTGGCATCGTCACCGTCCTGCAGCAGACGGGTTCCATCCACTGCACATCTGTCACATCCTCCTCCTCTGCATGTCTCAGCAGCTCTTCGGGTTTTCACAGCTCATCGAACACAATCACTCTGCTGGTTTCAGTTTTGTTAAAGAATTACAGAGTTGTGTGTCTGTGTCTGAGTTCAGTTCACATGACTGGAGGAAGACAGTGGAGCTTGTAGGGGTGATTGAGAGGGCAGTGCAGGCCGGTACCAACCAATTAAAGAAACTTCCAAAATTGACTATTTTTGATTTTTTTTTTCTCTAGCTGGCTGAGTCAAAGCCATGTGACCCGTAAAGACAATGAAGCAAGTGACCCATGAAAGACCACAGGAAATAGTGTGTGTGAGGATGGAGAAAGAATGAAAGGGGGGAGGCAAGCAGACAGCACAGAAACAGACAAAGAGAGAGACGAAAAGGTGAGCGAGTGGGAGATGGAGAGATGGGAAACTGAAGGATGGAATGAGAGAGAGAGGCCGGGAATTAGCTGGACACAATAGCAGTAATATCAGGTCACGCCCTGTGGATGGAGATGTGTGAGGAGGGATGAGAAAATGCACTGAAACAAGTAATGAGTTTACTCTGAGCTTTATTGCTCTGGTGGCACGAAGAGCTGTGAAACACTTGGTCAACAACAAAAACAGGCTGGAAACTGTAGCTCATCTCAGTAAAGAGAATATTGAAACCCTTCATGGTTCATATTTCTATAAGTATATTCACCTTTAAAGGCCTCCTTCCACTGAAAACCCGTTTAACTTGCTCCTTCTGAAATACGGAGGGTTTCCCCTTGTTTACTTACACATGCTGACTTGCTAGCGTTGTGTTCCCTCCAGTCGGCTGTGCTTTCTCATCAGAGAAACAATACAAAGAAAAGAGCGAATCGGGAACAGCCTCGCACTTCTACGTAACATTGCAAATAGCGTATCCCACGTGGGGTTTCTATCTGTCCATTGGAAGGCAGGTAACCCTCCACTACACACTAGAAGTAAACACAGCACGACTGTAGCTTCGGAGTTGAGAAGCTAATTAGCTAACTGTTAGCATGGCGGAACAAACTTGTTTGTCGGCTCTATGTCCTGTCCGTAACAAAATAAGAGCGGAGGGCGGAGCTTCCTTCATACACTCATGGGAGGCAGCCAATCAGACGGAAATTCATGAGAAGGACCCGGAAAAGCCTGCTGTTGGACCACAAGCCTCTCTTCTAGTATACAAATACAGCTGGATACAAAGATACCAGAAGGTTTTTTTAAACAGAAACGATGTGTTCTCCATAATAATGGAGAACACAGAAATATTAATGAAATGACCATGGAAGTACAACTTTAAACAATGTTGTGGTGGAAGCTACTTTTTACCACAACATGGTGCAGAAGAGCTGGAACCCTTCATTTTTAGTTATCAGCTGCCTTTTCCTCTACAGTCATATTAAGATGCCACTATTACCAAAAATAAATCTCTTTAAGGGCAGAAGGAGCCAAAAGGAAGGGCAAAGACTGATGGAGGTGCGGAGAGGCTGACCGTGGTAAATGAAAGGACACATTCCTGATCACTCTGAGATGAGTCCCCTGTCTGGACCTCTTTTTATTCTGAGAGTCAAGAAGTTTACATGTCAGCCTTGACAACTGACGCGCTGATCAGCAGCACCCTTCTGCTGGGAAATGAGGGGTTCCTCCAGCTTCTCATTGGTCTTATTGTTGATGCACCAACACCAATATGAACCACAGTCTGATGTCACACCAACAACCCTAAGCATGTCTGCTCAGATTTCAATTAAATTTAAATTGAAATCACTTTATTTGTCCCCATGACGCACTTCATGGGGGCAAAGAAGTAGCTTAAAAACACATAAGATACATTGCAGATATAGAAATAAGTCCCACCCCCTGTGCCAAAGCAAACACATATAAGTTATGAGGTTATAAAACATCAAAATTAAGACTTGAGAGCATACAGTTGTGCTTCAAAGTTTACATACCCTCCCATAACAAGGAACTGAAAAAAGTAATAAATAAATAAAAACTTACTAAATTATAATTTATTAAAATAAAATATTGCTTGAATTTTGGTCTAAGAATAATTAAAAAATTCAAACAAACAAAACTGTCCCAGACAAATTAAGAGCACCTTGCTCGTGAATGATGGGCCAAAATACCCGTCAACAAGTGCAGAAATCTTATTGTACATTATAGAAAACACTTGATTACAGTGATTGCCTCAAAGTGTTGCTCAACAAAATTTTATTTCAGGAGCCCCATCATGCTTTTATACTTGTTTTATTTTTTATTTTTTTTAAATTTTCCTGTTAAACCACAATTTAAGATCAGTCATTGTTGTTCATAAAACTTTGATTTGTTATTACTTTAGTCAGTTTCAACTTACTTCACTGGAAACTGATTTTTTCGTTAGTGGGTGGGTATGTAAACTTTCAAGCACAACTGTAAGTGAAACAAATAATTTAACTTAAAAGTGCTGATAAAGTGCAATGCGTTTAGCCCTTGTGCTCAGATTTAAGTGTTAAGAACCGGAGTTGAGAAGCTGGACAGCCCTTGGGACAAAGGTTATTGTCCTCTGTGAGCTGCACCCTGGACAACGGACGTCCTGAGGGGAGCTTCAAAATAAAGAATGTGGTAAGAGTCTTCTGAAATACTGAGTGCTTTATCGCTTGTTTGTGCAGTAAGGGCACGGACAGGCTACCCAATGATTTTACAGCAGACCTTCACAGTGTTTAACAGGCAGTTTCTGTACTGCAGTGTGATGGAATAAAACCAGCTACTAAAAGAGAAGGTGATCACATTTTCGATTAAAGCATAGTAAAATGTCAAATTAATATTAAGTACGTAGGAAGTTAAATTATTTGTATCAATTGGCAGAAATCTTGTAAAATTCACCAAAAATTACTTCTTTTTTTGTTTGTTTTTATAAATTATTTAATCAGTGTCTTCAGGACTGAGTGTCCAGTCCTCTTGGTGGATTACATCCATAGATGTGTATAGTGTCTCTCAGCAGCGAAGGCCTCTGAGATAAATGACGGCCCTGGTGTCTTAATCTGCCACCATGAAAGGTAAAGGACGTGATCATTGTCTCTGCAGTTCGGTGGAAAAAAAACGATCATTTGCTGAAGACATTTCATTAAACAGTCAGCAAATACGAGTTGAAAAATTGATTGAAATTAAATATGGTGCACCTCTACTTGTTGCCACGGTGATAATCCATTTACCTGGCATGAGGTAAGAAAGCGGGAAAAAAAAAAACCAAAAACATTGAAATGTGATTTCTTATTGGCTGAATAACCGCCACATGCTGAACATCACCTGTGGATGTGAGCTCATTTTAAAAACTGATGGTGATTTTATTTAGGCCCAAATTGACTACATCTCCAATTTGTGAAGGAAATTTGCTGCTGCATGCTGATGATAAAGTCTCCTGATGAAACTAATCCCATGGGAATCAAACTCTAATTTCTGTTTGAGCCATGTCATTCATTTATTTTCCTCTCAGATCAGCTGTTTTCTGCTGGCTTACAGCACTGTACAGCGACTGATGTTTAAAACAACCCAACCTGATTTGTTTTTAACAATAAGCCCGGGTAACTACTGGACCAACCCAGCAATAGTTAATTTGACCCAACAAAATGGATTGTGCATTTCCACCCAGCTAGATGGGTCACACATTTAATTCAGATGCTGGGTCTAGTTATTTAAAATCACGCTTTAATTATGCTATATTAATCCTGAACGGGAGACTTGGTCATGGCATCTATTCCATCTCTAGATGACTAGAAAGCACATTAACTTAAGTAAAATATGTGACAGAGTAGATGCAGAGTCAGACAGCACAGCCTGAGTGGCCAGTGACTAATATTAATTCTATCTCTGCAGACATATCAACTGTGATGCTTTACAACTGGCAGACTGTTTCTACTCATCCAATTTCTTTCCTCTATTTTATGAACTAATCAGCTGGTGGATTCCTAAACTTAACACTGTCCATTTGTGTTTTTTGGTCATTCAGTTTTAGAGTCAAAATATCACTGTCCTCCCAACACCATCACATTACAATAAATGATATGTGAGTTAACTCACCCCGATGTGCAGAATTTGAGTTTTTTTTTAGTTCCACTTGTGTTTAACAGATTAAACCTAGTAAAATATGACATGATAAATGTAACAATAATAGTGGTAGTAGTAGTATAATAGTAACAATGTAATTTGTTGCCACATTCAGTGAATTATACTGATCTATACAAATGAATTAAAACTTTTGGGCCGATTACTATATTATTAGTATAAATGTAAGATTATCATTATTTCTAGATAATTAGTTGGGTAGTTTTCAAATAATGCTGGTCCAAGGACTGAATGAGGGTGAGCCAGTGACTTCTAATTCAAGGCTCACAATAACCTCTCACAAAGAAATAGTATGGGTATGGTGTACAGTGCTTTTCCTGAATTGACAGAGTCCATTAACAGCAGTTGTTGATTTTTAAGACGCTGATGTCCCTTGATCCCACAGGGATTAAGTAACCTACATACTTTGGCTTTTGAAATTGTGGGAAAATGTATAATTTATGTTTTAAAGAGGTCATGCGACCTCTGTTTTTATCAGAAAGCTACAACTTTGGGCTTAAATGAAAGCCATGGATGTCTCCTTTTACACTAAAACCAAACAACCATATTAGCAACCTGGAAAGTTATAGCCATTCCGGCCAATAATCGATCATTATGCTAATTCATCAATAACTTTGACTAAACCGTAACTTTTACAGCTTGACATCTGGCAGAAATGGATTAAAAAAAAAAAAAAATAAATATATATATATATATATATATATATATATATATATATATATATATATATGTATATCTATATAAATATATAGAAAGCATAAACTGCATTCTATAATGGTCTTTTCCTCTGCAGCCTGGTAAGAGCTGTCACCTGCATCCTGAACCCGCTGCGTGACATCTGCCTTGATTTCAGTGGCAGTTACAGTAAACCAGCAACGTTCTCAGTCACAAACACACTTCATAAATTCTAAATTAACTTATGTAGGCTATACTTTTTCTAATTTATTTTTAGCCTAAAACTGGTAGGTTTCTCTTGGAAAGCGCACAGTGTGTGCATGTGCTTGTCTCCTCTCTCTCTCTCTCTCTCTCGGCTTTTTTTTCCAATAATCTAAACACATAAAATCAGGCTGAATAAGTCTCTAAATTCATACAATCAGTGGTGCATCTGAGCTGATGCAGGTTAAGGGGGGAACTGGGGAGACCAAATGATTTCAACTCAATAAGTTATTTTTGCGTAATTTGGGCTAAAATTGGCACTCAAGCAGTTTGTGATGATCTATGAGCCAAAGGATTTGACTAAAAAGCCACAAGAGAACTCTTCAGTAAAATCACTTATTAACAATAAACATTGTTAAACAAAGACCTGATCAACACTTGCCATGCATGATAAAACTGGTATTTGTCTGGAATGCCAGTTACCCACCTGAACTTCATGCCTTATGAGAAATGTGTTTCATTGACTGTAACAGCTTCTGTGTTCAAAATCCCAGTTTTCAGCTTTTCTTGGCTAGATATTGTGATTGGGGAAAGAAAGTTGCTGCTTTGCAGGAGAAAGCATAGGCTGCTTAAAAACCACTTTCACTTCTTATTTTAGACACTAGCTACCCCATCCAGTTGGAATTTTTAAGATATTGCAATTTGGAAAGTATGCTACTGCTTCACAGGGGAGACCACATGCTGCTTCTAAACCACTTTTCCCTCTTATTTTAGACATTAGCTACCCCCTACAGTTGGAATTTTTGAAATTGGACATGTAGATGTAAAGTTATGAGCTTTGCTTTTAAGCGGGGCTCAGGCAGATATGTGCCGGTTTGCAGGCGATCCTGCTGGACAGAATAATTCTTCATTAATGTTGGTAAAATATTTGAGACAAACCCTCGTCTAATGTGAACAGTAGATATCTGTTCTACGTTTGCCAGGCTCATAACTACGAGTCTAACGTGACTCCATCCGTACTACTTTCTGACAATGAAACTGTTATATGAGTATTGGTTATATTTCCAGGATTTCCTGTAAAAAGGGAGGGGATGGAATGGGGGGATGATTTTGATAGTTTTTATTTCAGGGGGATGCCTGGAATAAAAACGTAGGATGCTTTGTCTTACATTTGACATTTTTTATGTATAATTACATACCATAAGGCAGCTCAGTATCCTCTCATTTGGAGCTGCAAGTTATTGGTTTAGTCAATAGCATCCTCAGAGAGATGCCTTTAAAAACTGAAAAGATGGAAATGTATTGGGTTTTTTTGCTTGTTTTTTTCCTTTGACCTCTGCAGACATGCTTCATTGCTCATGCACAATTCATGCTGAGGAAAACCTAACAACTCGTTTCATAGTTCAGCAGTTACAGCAACGTGCATTCACCCATTTTGAATTAATCATTGCAGCTGTGTGATGTTAGATTGCCATCTTTTTGACTAAGTCGGTCTTTGGAAGATTCAGCACTTGCTGTTTCTTGTCATGGCAACTAAATGTCAGCCACTTTCTAATAATACCAATGACCTTACTGGCTCTGGCTCTGTTTGCAGCACACAATTTTTCTAGCCTGAAAGACAGACTGGACTCTTTATTAAGTCTCCACTGGGTTATCACACTTTAGCATTCTAGAGCAGTGAAAAAAAAAACAAAAAAAACATAGATGTCCTACAGACAAGTAAATCTACAGACCCAACTAGAAAAGTAATTGGGACAAGGACAACACAAGACCAGAAGAATAAGTGGTGATATAAAGAAACCACTGGAAGAGCATGTTGCTCAACAGACCAGATACATGATTGGGTGTAAAAAAACAGCACCTTAGAGAAGCAGAGTATCTCAGTAGTACAGAGGCTCTATACTATAGATTTACGATACTCCATCATCTGACATCATCTACAGATATAGAGAATCTCCACACATCTTTGGTTGTATATGGCAAAGCTGTACAATGCTTCTCAGGAACCAAGCTTATTTAAAATGGACTAGGGAACATTTGGTCATACTGAAATATTCATCATCCTTTTTGGAAATCAGGATCAACACATCCTCTGGACCAAAGTCTTGCTATCTGTTGAAAGCTTGCATCTCTGATGGATTAATGCCTTGAATTGTCAACTTGCACATTTGGAAAGGTTAATGCTATTCTCAGTGTTGTCACTGCTTTAAGGGATAGTACACACACAGAATGATGTGCCTTCATTTTTACTCACCCTCATGCTAAGCTAAACTGTGGAGCACTTTTTTAATATCACAAATGCAGCTGGAGATCGGGGAGTTTCGTTATCCGCCGACATTCATATAATAGGATTCACTGGTGCCTGAAACAAAAAGCTCCATAAAAGTCCACAAAAACTTGGCAATATTCCTTCATACTGCTTGTCCAATGTAATCCAAGTGTCCTGAGTGGGTAGCATCCATAATTTACTCAAAACAACATCATTTAGTATTTTTCTATAGCCTAAACAGTAAAACATTGTACTTCCTGTAAGTTCACAACACTACGGAATCAGCAGCGTTCAGCGCCTACTCTGCCGATAATGCAAGCGTAGAAGAAGAAATTTGCTGGTAACAGTACATTGTGCTAAGAGCGCCTGAGCTGCGGACAAACCCAGACAAATACAAGAGGGGTTGACAATTGATTTAAAAGACAGAAAGAAAAAAAAAAGTGTTATCTCGTCTGCCGCGGCTTCCGTAGTGTCATGAACCCACATGGAGGAAGTGCGATATTCTATTCTATAAGTGGACGTTACCCACTTAGAACACGTGGATTGCATTGGACGAGCAGTATGGAGGAATATTGACAAGTTTTTGTGGACTTTTATTATCTGCTTATTATCTTAGATAATGAACAAACCTTGATAAACATTTCATATTTCTTTTTTTTTTTTTTTTTTAAACTTTGAGGCTGTTAATTTTTGTAAGCATTACATTGTGTTTATTTGCTTTTGCATCACACCAGCTCCTCCTTTTAAGCTCCAGTATTCAAGTTAAAACAAAAACAGCAGTTTCAGGCTTAAAATGTTCTCTTGTGTGAGGATTCTTAATGGAACAGAAAGCTTAATCCTGACAGCATGATGAGATTTATTCTGCATTTCCCACTGGTAACACTGCGCTCACACTGCATAATAGTTAGTGTAATTTTAGCGTAAACACCTGAGCCTTGTTCAGAGTCCTTTAACTTCATCTGAACTTAATTTAACATGTTGGTTTCATGTCTGAATAAACAGCTTGGTAACTCATCGTGTGTTTTTATGGTGTTTAAGACAATGTCAGTTTTATAAGGTATGACACTTTTTTTGTTTACTTCTAAGAGATATCTCAGTTAAGTCTGCATGTTCTCTAAGCAAAATGTCCAGAAAAACAGAAATTGTCTTGGCATAAAACCACCAGGATATTTTACTGTTATTTGCCCAGACCCCTCTGTTACAGTTTTTTTCGATTGCCAAAACACATTTTTCAAAGCTGTACGTTTTTTTCAAAACTGCACACACAAAACTCCAAACATCACTCACAAATTGCTAAACTCTGGCATCCTATTGCAAAACAACTCTGCCATCAAATCTCTTAACATGTTCACAAAATGGAACTTGTGTTTTCATTTGGTAAACACAGCCATATTTTCACATGACACACACACACTCACACACACACCATTTACAGTTTTTTTCAATTGCTTACACACATTTTCAAAGCTCTTGGTCTATTTCTCAAAACTTTACACACAAATCCAGTTATTGCTCACACAAAATGCAAAAGCCCCCTATCTACTGCAATATGAAACACAGAATTCAAAATATTGTAAACACATCTCAAAAGCAAGCATTTGTCTCACCTCACAAACACATATCCAGTTTTATCACATACTTGTGTACATCATTTACACACTGTTGATCTAAATGTAAAGCTCTTTTGTTTTTATTGATTTGCTCCATATATATGATTGCCATGTAAGAGTGAAAATAGCATGCAAATAGAAGCAATAAGGGAACCAAAAATATTATATTTCCTGAATAAATCTGTTGCTGCTGAGGATGCAGTATTGTACAGTACTGCAATAGAAAAATCAAGGCAAAGTACACTCATCACACATGGAAGGGGTTAAAGCGGAGGTCTCTCAGCATTGTTGTTCCATTGTTTAAGACAGATAGTTTGATCTTTGACTTATTCATAGGCCTACATGTATGTGAACACTGCAAAAACTCAAATCTTAGCAAGTATAACTTTCCAATTTCTAGTCAAAATATCTCATCACACTCAAAATAAGACAAAGAGAAACATTTCAGTGAGATATCTGAACTTGTTTTAAGGCAATGCATCTTACAGTATTTCAAGAAATCTTATCAAGAAAATTTTGCTTACTGTATGCCATTTGCAGAATTTATTTGCTTACATATTACAAGCAAAAAAAAAATTAAACTTATTTTACATAAGAGTGGCTAAGATTTTTTTCGCTTGTACAGGTTTTTTTTCAACTGCTTACACACATTTACACACTGTTGCTCTAAATCTAAAGCTCTTTTGTTTTTATAGATTTGCTCCACATATATGATTGCCATATTAGAGTTAAAATAGCATGCAAATAGAAGACGACACAAACAATAAGGGAACCAAAAACCTTTTATTTCCTGAATAAATGTGTTGCTGCTGAGGAGGAAGTATTGTGCAGTACTGCAGCAGAAAAATCAAAGCAAAGTACACTCATCACACATGTAATAGGCTAAAGCAAAGTTCTCTCAGCATTGTTGTTATCCACTGCTCAAAACAATAGATAGTACTTTGGTGACTACTGTCATTTATAAATGTGCTACATAAATAAACTTGAGAAGACAGTTTGATCTTTGACTTATTTATAGGCCTATGTCAAGGAGTGATTGGTTGGTGTTCAGTAAAGCAGTCATTGTTTCCACCTGTGAGGACAGAGTCTAAGGCACTGATGAATACTGATGTGGCATTTTATATGGTTGTGTTTAAAATGGGAAATCAAGTTACTTCCTGATAGATTTTAGTGTGTTAGCTAGAACATTGTAGGCTATGTAGTTATTTGCTAAAAGTGAACAGGTCCATTGAAAACTGTGTCAAGGCTGAGAATGTGTTTATGGTTTTGCTGATTTGAGGTGAAGTTGTGAAGTTTGAGTGAATAACTATAGAAATAGTGTGATATGTAAAGGTTTTGTGTGTAAGCAATTGAAAAAACTGTAATACAAAGTACGTGGGTCATAAATCAGATGGCGTTTGAGTTTATACCGTTAGCTTGTTAGCAACTGCCAATGTTTGAAAACAGGAAACCCATCCATTCAACTGTTGGGTCGTCGGACCTGACAGGGGAAATCATCAAGATAAAATTCCCCACCCTCCTTCTCTGACCGTTGTCTCTGTTCTCCATTGCTCATCAAACAAAACAGAGGGTCAAGCCTCCTTTTATGCTGCAATCATTGGTTGCAAATTGTTCGCCTGACCCGAAAGTTTAGACATTTAAATATTTGTGAAAGTCAGAGTTCTAATATGATAAGGAAATCTAAAATAGTAACAAACTGAGTTGAGCGATTGGGAACAGAAGTAAAGGTTGAGAAAACTGTGCCTAAGTTTTGCTTTTTGTGTTTTAGCAATCGAGAAAAAAAAAAAAAACTAATCCCAAATTGGAAATTTCTGTACTTCCATAAAATGCGCCCTCTTGCATTTCGTGCCACACTGAAATAACCGAAATAACTTAACCAAATTAAGGGATTTGCTTAAACTAATAACCACTGATCAGCAGAGCAGTTTATTTGCTTCAAATTTAGCATCATTTCTGCCACATGTACAGTCTATCAATTGGTGTTAGATGTGGTGTCTCCCCCTCTACTGTCCTTCCTGCTCATCGTGCCGGCTTTAACTTTTAAACAGAGCGGGAAACCCAACAACATTGAGTAAATGTAAACATAAAGGCATTAAAGTTGTACTTCCATGGTCATTTCATTAATATTTCTGTGTTCTCCATTATTATTGAATGCATTCTGCATCGTTTCTGTTTAAAAAAAACCTTCTGGTATCTTTGTATCCAGCTGTATTTGTATACTAGAAGAGAGGCTTGTGGTCCAACGGCAGGCTTTTCCGGGTCCTTCTCATGAATTTCCGTCTGATTGGCTGGCTCCCGTCAGTGTATGAAGGAAGCTCCGCCCTCCGCTCTTATTTCGCTACAGACAGGAAATAGAGCCGACAGACAAGTTTGTTCCGCCATGCTAACAGTTAGCTAATTAGCTTCTCAACTCTGAAGCTACAGTCGTGCCGTCTTTACTTCTAGTGTGTAGTGGAGGGTTACCTGCCTTCCAATGGACGGATAGAAACCCCACGTGGGATACGCTATTTGCAATCTGACGTAGAACTGCGAGGCTGTTCCCGATTCGCTCTTTTCTTCGTATTGTTTCTCTGATGAGGAAGCACAGCCGACTGGGGGGAACACAACGCTAGCAAGTCAGCATGTGTAAGTAAACAAGGGGAAACCCTCCGTATTTCAGAAGGAGCAAGTTAAACGGGTTTTCAGTGGAAGGAGGCCTTTAACGGACATAATTCTAATGTATAAAGTAGCAATCATAGCAGGTAAAATTTTTTCCAATGAGCTTATACTGCAGATTTGAATCTGGAGAAAACCGTGTCTTTAGGAACTTAAGTCATGTCAAACTTAAATGATGACTGATGAGCTATGACAGTAGACAACTAATCTCACATGACTCACTACTAATAAGAAATACATAAATACCAAAACTTGATACACTAACTTATACAGTATGCAGTCAATACAGTCATCCTCAAAATTATTCACATCTTCCAGTCAAAGAAGAAAAAAAAAAATCAGCTGCCAATGAATTAAGTTGAAATTGACAAAAGTAATGATAAATAAAAATTCAAAAGAAAATCATGCCACTGATTTTGAATTGTGGTTCAAAAGAAATGTTAAAAACAAAAAATAAAACAAGCAAACAAGCATGATGGGGCTTTGAAGCTAAATTTTGTTCAGCAATCACTGTAATCAAGTGTTTTCTGTAACGGTCAATCAGACTTCTGCACCTGTTGACAGGTATTTTGGTCCACCGTTCATGGGAAAGGCTCGTTAATGTGTCGGGGACAGTTTTGTTTGTTTTTAAATTATTATTTTCAGTTCAAATTATTTTATTTCACTAAATTATATTTTTGTAAATTTTTATTTGTCATTAGTTTCTTTAATTTAAATTGGATAAAAGGAAAAGCAGTTGAGAATCAAAATTCATCTGAAATATAGATTGTGTTTAGAGTTTAGAAGATAACAGCATCAACCACTCTTCAGTGTCAGAGGCCAAAAAGTAACCCAACTGATTCATTTACATGCAAATGTGTAATAAATTATTATTCTGACCCTGAAGCATCGCTCTAACTCCAAACAAGCTGTCCACAAGCAGGTGGGGCCAGATCACAACGCATGACCTCATTTTGCTAAAAATGACCTCTCTGCTGGTTCTCATAAAACACAAACGGCCCCTCAGAGGGAGAGAAAAACCAGGGTAGATAATGGATGGAGAGGATTCGACACTTCTGGCTTTAAGACAAACCTGTTTCCACAAGTGAGGCGTATCCAGAGGGTTGCTGGGAAAAGACAGGAGCAGAGCACAAACCATGGGAACATCTGTTAGAGCTGGCGCTGCCATCTCTCTGTTGCCTCGTGTCTAGTCTTTCACTGCATCTCAAATGTTTGCTGACACATATAGTTCATCTGGTTCCCTCAAACCTTTCCTATATGGCTCCATGTCCTACCTTTATTATCACAGATGTGCTAACATTATTATTTTTATTGGCTGTTGTTGGAGATGATGCACCAAATCCTGCATTTCTAATCATCAGTCACGTTTAACACACTGGGACTGAGTTAATTGAACATATTTTTGATTATGGAAACAACTACGGAAGAGGATTAGGGCCATTAAAGAAAAAAAAAAACATTTGAGAAAAAAGTCAAAAGTCTGACTTTTTCGGAAATTGAAAAAAAAAATCCTGATTTTTTTTTTTTTTTTTTTTTTAATGTTTTGGAAAAAAGTCAGAATAGGGGATTATCATGCTTACCGGAAGTTCCCGGATTTTGACACTTCCTCTTCCGGGCCACGTTAACGACAGCTGTTCCTGCTCTGTTATACTGTTTAAATCGGATAAACTCCAAACATACTCAAGTTTTCATTCTAGACTGAAATGATACTAAGGAAGAAGTGGATCAAAGCGATTGATTCGCTGCGGTGAAGGGCCGAACTTTATAATAAAACACAGGTTTGTTTGTCGCTGGTGGGGCACAACACCGGCACTTCACAGATTGTGTGTTTTCAGCCGCACAAAGTTAGGCACGTTATCGAGCTGGCTAATGCTAACCTGCTAACACGACTGCGCAGTCTGCCGGCCACAAACAAACGTGTGTCGTTTTATTATAAAGTTCGGTCCTTCACCGCGGCGAATCGGTCGTTTTGATCCACTTCTTCCGTAGCATCACTTCAGTCTGGAATGAAAACTTGGCATTGGCGTTTATCCGATTTACAAAGTTTAACAGAGTAGTAGCTGGCGGACTATTGTTAGCAGGTTAGCATTAGCCAGCTTGATGACGTGCCTAACTTTGTGCGGCTGAAAACACACAAGCATCTGAAAGCGTCTCCTTTCTTGGCAGTCCCCAGTTGTTCCACTGGAAACGGGGGGGTACAGTCCCGATTTTCAGATGTTTGTGTGTTTTAAGACGCACAATGTTAAGCACGTCAGTAAACGCTAGCTGGCTAATGCTAGCATGCTGTGAAGTACCGGTGTTGTGCCCCACCGGTGACAAACAAATGTGTGTTTTATTATAAAGTTCGGCCCTTCACCGCGGTGAATCGATCGCTTTGATCCACTTCTTCCTTAGTATCATTTTAGTCTAGAATGAAAACTTGAGTATGTTTGGAGTTTATCCGATTTAAACAGTATAACAGAGCAGTTACGGCTGTCGTTAACATGGCCCGGAAGAGGAAGTGTCCAAATCCGGGAACTTCCGGTAAGCGTGATAATCCCCTATTCTGAGATTAAAGTCAGAATTCAGGATTTTTTTTCCGATTTTTTTCAGTTTTCTTCAGTGGACCAAATCCTCTTCCGTACACAACAGAGGGTTTTTGGTGTTGATTTTTTTTCTCTTGTAAAGAATGAATCAATAAGAGAAACCACATCTGAGTCACATTTAAAGGCAGGTGGATGATGTTTTCCAGGAGCATTTTTTACTATATAATGAACACCGCAGGTGTTCTGAACATGCATCATGATGGATTGGGTAAAGAAACACAAGGAAAAATTACCGGAGGAAGAGAGGAAAAGAAAGAGAGGAAGGGACAGAACAAGAGTCAAGATAAGACTGTCTTTTACTGGCTGGAGTGAATCACAGTACAGGTATGATGCAAGATGGATGCCAGTTTAGCCGTTGATAGGGGGCGCGTCACTGAGAAAACTGCTAAAAGTTCCGTTGTGTGTCTTTAAAGTCTTCTTCACACCCTGATTGCAGCCAATTAATTAAATGTTGTGACATGAAAATTTAAGAAATTGATCACCTGTGGAACAGACAGGACTGACAAACCCCATCTTATGAAATGGTAATGGCCCGTGTTTATTGATTGAATGATTACATGTCCATTAAACTCGACTCAACTTACCTTGAGCGCCTCACAGTGCACACAAACATGGCTGCTTGCTGCTCTTATCAATGGCGCTGTTTGCTATTAAAATCCACCTAAAAGAAGGCAGGTGGTGAGCTTATAATTTTCTTTTTTTTTTCTTTTTTTTTTTTTTTAATAATTACAATTTTTCTGCTTACACAATGAAATTGAGAAATTCATTCATAGATATTATTTAAAAATATTTTTGTCTATTATTTTTACCTGTAATATTTTTTTATTTTTTATTTTCTTCTAATCTTTATATTAAAGGTTAAGTCCGAAGTTCCCCCCGTAAAAAATAAACGTTAGACTTGAGCAAGTGAAATCCGTCTCAAACCTGCCATTGGGTCTCTACTCCCTTGCCGTGGTGCGTTTGAATGCAACTCTCTCTCCCCCTGCCTGTAATTCGCTCTTTTGCATGGTTTTGGTGTGTTAGGGACGTTTCTGGGTGGAGATTTCTGTTTATATCAGCAGCCAATGACAGAGCTAAGAACATGACGCTGTGTGGGAATAAGCTCATGATTGGAGCAGACGCCAGTCACTCCAACTCTCGAAGGAAAAAGAAAGAAAGAAAGAAAGAAAACACTGTGGATGCACCGAAAAAAAGGTAAGAGCTTCAGATAATGCACTTTGCAAAACCAGGTTAATAATAGTTTGGCTTGTAGCTGCTTCTGAGCTCTGAAGGAGAAGCTTGAGGTTGAATAGGTTAACTAGAACGAGGCGGCCATTAGCCTGAGAGGGAGGAGCGCTAAGTTTGAATACTGTTGTTTGCAAACAGAAACGCTGGAAGGACTTCTGACTCTACCTTTAAATTATTGTTTTTATGGCTACAAGTTGACTCCACATGAGTTTAACTATTTAAAATACAGCATATAAATGTTGTGGTAGAAGAAAAAAAAGTATATTGTAGCTCACTGATTCTTGAGAATTTGGATAAAACAGGTCTAAATTTTGAAAATAAAAAATTAGTTATATTACAAAATCTGAAGGTATGTTGTTAAAGACCAAGGTCCTGCCTGTTAAACAATGTACCGGTGCAACCTCCTGATATTTTATTTTTTTAATAAAATAGGTGATTTTCCAGTCAACACTTTATTTTTTCCAACACCATCAGACATAATAAAAAGCAAAATATTTTTTACTGATTTGGTCTAAGGTGTATTTAGATTTCTTAAATCATCATTTGGAAGTCTAAGTACACATATATGCAGTTAAATGTTGAACATTTACTTTTTTCAATTTCTATACTGTTTCACATGTACTCCTTTGAAAGTTCCTGCATCAAGCAATGTTTACTTTAAGCCTAAATTTAAAAAATAGGTTTTTTTTATATATAACAAACACTTCTTTGTATAAAAATAGACTACTTCTGTAATATCCCAACTGCACTATAGAAATATATTGTGAGCATATTTGTTTAAATCCAGCAAAACTCCATCTGACGGTGGTGACTTTAGAGCTGACGGTGGTGACACCAAAGTGATAGTTGTGACAGTGGCCTCATTACAACATACAATTCCAAAAAGTGTACCACTCAAGTTTATAGCTTCTTGCGTAACAACTTTATTTAACTCTTTTGTCCAAAAATGGACAATCCTGAGCTCTGAGATAACCGTTTTTTAAAGCAGTATGACACAATATGAGCATGCCCAAGTCCAGTCCTTGAGAGCTGCTATCCTGCAACTTTAAGATGCATCCCTCCTCCCAACACACCTGAATTACATCATGCACATGTCTTTCAGTTCTGCAGAGGGCTGGTAACAAGCCATTCATTTGATTTAGTGTGTGTTGGAGAAGACGTGCTTTAAATCCCTGTTATCACCAGCAGGTCCGGGTCGGGTCAGGTCAGTCCACATTTTGTTGCGTCTCCACAGATAAAAACTGAGACGGGCACACTTTAGGGGTGCAACAATAAAGGTATTCATATTGAACCGTTCAATACAGGTGTGTACCAAACCGTGAGCACAGTATTGAATATTGAACAATCCAGAATTCTTTATTTACGCATCTCTTCTTTAGCTTTTGTTTTTCTACTTTGAGTTATTCCTCTTTTAACTCCACATCACTGTATATTTCCTCTGCTTCTTTTATTCCCTGTTTTTTCTGTCCTCCACAGATAGCTGCCACCTGGCCATAACTTCCTAAAATATAAAAAGTCAAACTTGAGTGTAATGACTTTGAAACTAGGCTTAATTACAGGGAATATTAGATTTAATGAAATGTTATCATGCCATTTTCATTTGGCTTTTTTGAGATGCACAACCAACAGGAGATATTTATATTATATGTCATTAAAGTAGGCGCAGTAGCAGGTGATCTGTGTGCATCCTAAATGAATATGGCTTAATAGTGAATTGAGAAAAAGGGAAGGCACACCGCATCCCCATGGGTTGGATAATATGGAAGAAATATAGAAGGAACTGATATAAAAAATAAATGAAAATGATGAAAGACGCCAATGACAGTTCATTTTGGTGTTTACTGTGACAAATATTTATTTTCTACCCTTCAAGGACCATTTACAGGTTTTTGTCCCCACCGTCAGACAGTAAACGGTGGTGTCTGACGGTGGTGACAAAAACTTACTTTTTCACATGATATGCTGGACTTGTTCATGTTAGCCACCGTGTTTCTCTTCTATTGCTAGCTACGTCAGACCTCTTCTTAAAAAGCCTACATTTATGTCATCATCTAATCTGATATTTTTTATGTAAAGCAGACGGTGGTGACGTGTTATGGTTGTGACAGAAGCAATTTCCAAAAATATGAACACATTTAAGAAAAAATAAGAAATTTCCAGGAGCTTCGGTGATCTTGAAGCATGCTGTAGAGTTAAAAGTTTGAAAAGGGGGTCCTCAGAGAGGTGGTTGACCTTGCAGTTGCCAGATTTTATTGCTTTTTATAAATATCTGACGGTGGTGACTGATAACTGGGACACGTTTTCAGCAACCAAAAAATAAAAGTAAATGTTGTTCAAAACTCTCTGTAAATAGTTTTCAATACACATTGCAATGCACTCTGTCATGTGGTGAAGATATTATTCAGTTTAATTATTTCTTTTAGCTTTTTGTTAAAGTTGAATTGATTAAATATTGTCTGAGGACAACTAGTTTTGTTGTCAGTAGGTCAATATATGATCCTCAAATGAATGAAAAATAAAAATAAACCTATTAAAAAATCTTACATTTGTGCAAAGGAACCCTGGATCATAACTTTGATCCTTTTTATTCATAAAAATATTATTAATTTCTGACAGAATTAGCACTTTTCTTTGTGAGACACATTTTATCCAAATTCTCAAGAATCAGTGAGCTGGAAACTTGTTAGCATAAAATTTCAAATAAATCTCACCAATAATCCTATGTCAAGTAGTATGTCAAGTTTAATTTATATATGTTTATCTAGTATCTTTTCTATTTGTTAGTTTTTTAATTTATTTATTTACAGTATCAGGGTTCTGATACTGTAGTCCTGAGGCAGGCTCTTGCGCTGCAGATACCTCCTACTCATCATGGTGAACATCTCTGCTCATTAAAACAAAGAAAAAAACAGAAATAACTTGTTCATTCAGAAAAATTATAAAAAAAAAAATCTATTTAATAAAATAATTTAAAAATTATATTTCAGTTTTTTTTAATTTATATTTATAATTAAATTAAATTAAGTAAACTTAACCAAATTTAGAAAATCATTTCAAATGTATTAATCAAAAGTTTTAGAATTGTTTTTACATAAGATGTAATTTTCTTTTAAATCTTTCCAGAAAGTGTAAGCAATGTGTCCAAAAGAAAAATATCCAAAGGAGGAAAACAAAAGCGATTAAAAATACAGTAACCTGATCAACATATTTAACAAATTAACAAAATGGACCTAACATGTTTATGAGTAATTTTTGATCAGATGTACATTAAAAAGCAAACAGCGATACTCCTGGTATCATTAGCTGCATAGTATCAGGTATTTCATAATACTGTATGTCATCTTTTCCGAAAATCTTTTTTGTTTGGGCCATGAAGCACAATCAGGAGCACAATAACTTTAGATTTAAAGAGAAAACTGCAGGCAGACACAACAGAATTAGAGGCTTGGTATCCCAGCATCCCTGTGGGCTCTCTGCGGAAGGCTCAGGTGTCAGAGAGCTCGTGGATCGTCACTGGATCCAATGTAATGACACAAAACTGGAAGGTTTCGCTGTGGAACGATCCCCCTAAAGCACCAGACCACCTCACTGCATACACACACACACATACAAGTGAACTGCAGAACACATAAAACACTCCCGCAACTTCCACGGTGAAGAATTAATAAACGCGATCCGCTCCCGTCACATACTGTAGCGCTCTTCCCATCTCAACACAGAGCAGAGTGAGTAATGTATATTGTGAAGTGTCTGCAGGCAATTTTTCTCTGTCAGCTTCATAATATTCAAACCTCAAAGACGGTCTGTACACACACACGCACACACGCTGTCATTCAGAGCCAGCATGAAAGCATCTGAATCAGAAAGAATCCACACACACTGAGAGCCATGCATACGTAATGAAAGCCCAGCACCAGAAGTCACCTTTAATGGGCTTCAAGCTGAACGCAGGACTTTGTAATTGAACTTTATGTCAACAGCACAGATGAGATTTTTTCCACTTAAATCCCCGTGATGGTGACTCACGGAATCACAAAAAGATGTAGAGCTGAATAAAAGCAAACCAGCCAAGGTCACAGGAGCTGCTAGCTTTAAAACTTTAATGCGTTCTCCTCTTTAATCTGTGTTACAAAGTACAGTAAAACATTGTGGACTTTAATTACATGCTTTCCTGTTTTGAATACAGAGAAACTCAATGCGGGTGTTTGGATCAGAAGTGCGCCGACATGTGGAGCTGGGTTGTTTCGGTGTCAGCCAATCAGATCAGTATTTCTGATTCCCTTCTAAACCAGTCACCAATGAGAAGGCAGTATGTACACTGAAATATTTAGGTGGATAACTTTAACACCACTTATGTGATTGTGTTTATGATACACTCTGTATGAAGATGTAGCCAGCAGATGGTTAACTGGCTCAGAGCAAAGGAAACTAAATCTTCCCACCAGGAAACTCACTAATTAACATGTAATATTTTGGTTTTCCTGCTGTGCACAGGACGATTTCTCAACTCAAAGCTGTTGCCAGACAACTGGTGGAAACACACCAAGCAGTTCCCTTGCTCCACCATAACATTAAACAGCATTGGCAGCTGCAGGGATGTTTTTCTGTTTCAGGGTCCCCTGGTACACCAACCCTGCTGCATCGTGTTTTGTCTGTCTTTTGCATAAGAAAATGACATGGTGTGTGCAGTATCACAGCAGTTTGTGCAAATGATATCACGTTTGATCTGCTGTGTCCTGGGAGGCCACTTTCTCCTTTTTATCTCCTATACAGACATATACAGTAACTAACCACCATCTAATTGTAGTTTTGTCGCACTTCATAGACTCCCCATAAAAAGACTAATTAAATCCACCCCCCACCCCCACTCCCCAACACACACACAAACACAAAACACCCGGTTAGGTTTAGGCTTTAATGTGACACGGTTACGTTTAGACATGAAACTGAACTCTTCTATCTGATCACCTGTTAAAGGATAACTTTCTTTTTTCTCAACCTGGACCTTGTTTCTAGGAGTTTATATGTGCATTTACTCACCAGTAACATTTCTGTATCACTTTGTTGAGTAGGTCTTCAGCGTACATCCATATAATGGGAGAAATGGGGCAGCCTCTCTATAAGGCATTATCTGCAGCAAAACTTCTTCATTTCACCAATGCTTTAAGTAGAATGAACGAACGAACGGACGAGTACTATTGGCCTGTGAGTTCAGAGTTTCGGAGATTGCAGTTTGTTGGTGTCTATGTATTGAGCTGTTTTTTTTCAGCTGTACTGTGCGCATTAGGGACGCACACAGCCTGTAGAGCACGGGTCTCCAATTAGCGGCCCGCGGGCCACATCCGGCCCGCGAGAGCAAACTGTCCGGCCCGCGCAGACCCAGTGAGACAATGTAATAAACTTCAAAAAGGTGAAATAAAGCATGTTTGGTTCTATTTCAGTGTGTCCAACCATAGGCAGGGCGCCCCCCCTCCCCTATCAGACCTGGTTTACCTGGTGAACATGACAGCATCATAGCTGCAGGTGTGTGTTCCTCTCAGAGTTTCTCCACAACCCCCCCGCGTCCTCACATGACGCTCCAGCACCGCGGACAGAGCTGGCGACAGAAATCACATTAACCACTTCAGAATCAGACACTAATATCAGTGTTTTTAAACTCTACCAGGGACAAAGATGTTGTAAAGCCTGTTTTAGGGGAACTGGAGCCCCTGAAACATTCTTAACCCCCCTAAAATATCCTAAATTTAACTGATTTCAATATTGGCTTTGTAACGAAGTCCACGTGTACTTTTAATAGTTTATCCTTGTTGGGCTGATGATGATTGCGTTATTTCCCAGCTGTCTTGAACGCAGCACAACTCTGAGATGCGTCTTAGGTTTCGTTTCTCTGTCCTGTTCGTGGCCGCCGGCCGGTTTAAATTGTCTTCTCCGGTGTAAGAACCAACAGCCGTTTATGGAGGTCTATCGGTCTATTTTAGTTTATGTAGTGAGATGGAGGAGGAACCAGTCACTCATCGAGGAGCAGCCGGAGGTTTTCCTCCTTCAGAGAATACACATCGCGGTAGGAGCTTATTCACGCAGGTTTTCTGAGATGTGAACTTTAAGGATATTTAACGCGACTCCACTGCATGAAATGGTTTCATTAGCACTTTAAACAAAAATTAACTTTTTTTTTGGTCATCAGTGAGGTTTTTTAATCGCCACGTTTCAGCCATTTGTTGATGATTATTCTTGATTATTCTGAGGTGAAGTTCAGAAATGTAATGTGCCTTCACAGCATTCAGCTGTCACATGATAATTAATATGACTGATTATATCATGACTGATTATACATGATTATATCATGTGCCATATAAACACTGATGCTGTTAGTGGGAGGTCTGCTTCATGAACACATCATGAAGCAGAGCTGATTTTAAGGTTGTCAGTGCAATCTAGCCTGAATGGAAGTATTAAAGTATTAAAGTATTATAGCTGCTATTACATAATATAATTTTACATTTTATTAATCATACAATACATGTAATATCATACTTATTACAAAGCCATGTTACAGGAGTTACCGCTGGAATTAGGGTTCGTCTAATTCCAGCAGTTCGTCTAACCAGGCTCTAGCAGCAGAAGATGAGCATCACTTAGTCCAACAGATACTAGTTTTGCTACGCATCTTCTTCTAGCCTCGGCAGTAAGACTTTCAATATAACTGGACAACATTTCAACATTATTTCAAAGACAGACCGGCGGAGAAAAAAAAATTAAAAAGGGTGCAAAAACAGTTTTTGAGACTCATAGTCCATCAGACGCTGTTTAAATGCGAAGCATGTTTCACCGCTACCAGCTTCGTGGTCACATGAATTCCAGGTTGTGATGTAGGCTCGCGCTGATCCATAATATGATCTGTTGTGCACTGATGAGGCCATGTGAATGTCCAGAGTATCAAAGTTCCTGTTCATAGTCAGTCAGCTTTGTCTCTCTGTTCAGAAACGGTTATATCAGACAGCGGCTTATCATTCTACGTACTTTTAGCATTCTACTTAATTCCTTTGCTCCAATAAGAGCAGACTATAGACCTTTTTCACAAAAACCGGAAGTACGTAATGGGTGAGAGTCTTGTCTTCCTGTGAGGGCCAGACTTCAGTCAAACGTCAAAAATGGATCATGTTTCCACTCTGGACTTTACATTTGTGCCCGTTTACTTAACTCTGCCTCCATCTTAAGAACCAGAAGTTTTGCCTGCATTGTTTTGATGTGACAAACGACGCATTGTTTGTCATTTGTATGTGTTGAGCTGCTCCTGGGATTTTAAAGAGAGGGAGTTTGTTAAGATACCAAGCTTTAAATGTAATTCAATCATGTCTGAAACCAAATGTTTTTAGAGGTTTACCTCACGATTATTCATCATTTCTGATACAAGAAAGCCTCAGATTAGAAGGAAATTTGCAGAGCCGCTCTGATAACATTGACAGGAAATAAAACGTGACCATGCAGGTGTTATTAATGCATCCAGTACGTGCATAATGTCCGCAAATTAACCAATAATGTCCAAAATTAACGCTTCTGCTGAAATAAAGCTTTTTTTTTTTCTTTTTAAAGATTACACATCGGTTTGGTCAAACTTCCCTGATCACTCTGATTTCAAACTTATTGCTTTTAAATGATTGTGAATAAAATAATGATCACAGATGGTAGAATATCGTTGTAACGTGTTTGACTGCAAGGGATCGCAGGATATCGTAGTTCATTCTGAGTTTGAAATAAAATTGAATTATATTCTGTATGTTTGGTGGCTTTTATATAACATGCTTCTGTTGTAGCTTTGAGCAACATACATGCATTATTCTATTACAGCTGTGGGTTACCAATGTTTTCACGTATGTTATAATGAGAGGCTGAGACGAGGCAGTTCGGGTCCAGCGATCTTTTACTGGACCAAACTGCCTCGTCTCAGCCTCTCATTATAACATTCGTGAGAAAATTAATCCACGACTACAAAGCTGCATCATGCGCTGCTGTTCAACACAGTCCATGAAGGATCCCACAGATGACAGCGGCCACGACTTCACACAACACAGTTAAACTGTCTCCATGCATGCAAATACAAAAATACAAAACTCTTTTCTTCTACTACACTGATAGATGAAAACAGTAACTCAGGACTGAAGCAAGAGTTGAAGACATAATTTTATTTTATTTATTTATTTTATTTTATTTTTGCTCTCTGACCGTATCAAATGTTTACAGCAGGGATCCATGCGGTCGCATCCAGTAGTCTGTGCTCACGGCTGTCATGTCAAAATGACTCAGCGTTTAATGACGCTTCAGTTTTTCTGTCCCTATTAATGTCTATCATCGATGGATGCTGAAAAGTCCTGGAAATGGATGTTGGACTGCTTCAGAGCAAAAGAAAAACAGCCTGGTGCGCTGCAATGACTTGACTTTCCAGCTTGAGACATAGTTGTCGGAAGCAAAGATCCTCGCCCGTTGCGTATTTCCTGTCAAAAAACAAGGAAGTGTGAAAAAGGTCTATTAAGCAAACAGAGAGTCGCAAGTGCCGCGACTGGCACTGCAGGTAACTGCAGCCACCAGCCAAGCCGGCACAGAAGCATGCACAACTGTTGCTAAAACATTGTTTACTATGCTGATCAGGTGTTTTTCTTTGTAGCACTAATTTTTGGTGTCTTTTCGTTGATCTAGATTGTTTGCTGACGCAGAAGAACCCATAACTATCCCTTACAGTGTTTGAATTTACCATGACCGTCTCCTTCCTGTATCAAAACTGTCGGGGACGCATATGCAGCGACATTTGTCGTCACATCTGCAGGACTGCGCGAGAAATTCGGCCCCCAAATCACAGCGCATCATGCAACACTCAGCCTGTTCAAGGCAACGGAGAGAGAGGTGGGTGGGCTCGTTCTTTTTGGTTTTTAACGCTTCATCACCTATCAGTATTAAAAAATTGGACATGCATGTTTATTCTTTCACAATTCCTGCCTCTAGTCCCTTTAAGTATGAGAGAAATGAAGGAGTTTTTGCTGCAGATTATGCCTTAAAGGGAAAGTTCAGAATATTTTTGACATAGGGCCTCATTTCGAGTGAGCCAGGCTCCTATTATAGGACCCTGTCTCCAGTATTACAGGTACTACCCAAAAAATTTTAATATCCTGAAAAAGTTCATGTATTTCTGTAATTCAACTTAAAGGGACTAGAGGCAGGAATAAAAAAACAAACATGCATGTCAATTTTTTTTATACTAAGGGGTGATGAAGCGCTAAATACCAAAAAGAACGTTTCCACCCAAACTGTGCTGCAATCCGGTGTCCGAATTTCCCGCGCTGCCCTGCGGACGTGACGTCAAATGTCGCTACATCCACAGTTTTGATACAGTAAGAAGACGGTCGCGGTAAATTCAAACACTGTAAGCGATAGTCATGGATTATTCTGCCGTCAGCAAATGATCCAGATCAACTGAAAGACACTAAAAAGTGTAACTACGAAGAAAAAGCTTAGTGAACAACATTATAGCTTCAGGTTGTGCACGCTCCCATGACGGCTTGGCTCGTGGCTGCAGTTAGCTGAAGCGGCAGTTGCGGAATAGTTTCTTAATCTTGCCTCTAGTCCCTTTAAAAGCTGCAATTTACATATTGTATAGATAAATAATCTGCAAATCAATATATTTCAAGCCTTTTTGGGGGAGGGAGGGGGGGGGTTGCTGATTCGGACTTGCAGCTTAAGAAAACCTCGAATTCAAAAACTCTAAAAATTAGAAGATTGCATGAAATCAATTATAAAAGGATTTTAAAAACAAGTCAGGCCAAAAACAAAATCTTGCATCTGTACTTAATACTTAGTTTGGGCCCTTTTGCATGAATGGCTGCCTTAACCCGGCGTGGCATGGATGCAACCAGCTTGTGGCATATCTCAGGTGTTGTGGAAGACGAACATGCTTTCATCACAGCCTTGAGCTCTTTATTGTTTGGTCTCTTCCCGTTCACCTTTCTCTTGACAAAGCCCCACGGATTTTGGATGGGGTTCAGGTCATGTGGGTTTGCAGGCCAATCAAGTATGGTAATCCTATGGTTGCTGAACCAGGATTTTGTACTTTTGGCAATGTGGGCAGGTGCCAAGTCCTGCTGGAAGATGAAGTCTTCATCCCCATACAGCTGGTCCACTGAAGCAAGCATGAGGTGCTCCAAAATGTCCTGGTAGACGGCTGCATTTATACTGGCCTTAATGAAGTATAGAGGACCAACATCAGCAGCTGAGGAGGGTCCGTTGGATAGTCGAACCTCGGATTGAGGAGGAGCAGTGTGGTTTTCGTCCTGGTCGTGGAACAGTGGACCAGCTCTACACCCTCTTCAGGATCCTGGAGGGGGCATGGGAGTTCGCCCAACCAGTCTACATGTGCTTTGTGGACTTGGAGAAGGCGTTCGATCGTGTTCCCTGGGGATTCCTGTAGGGGGTGCTCCGGGAGTATGGAGTGCCGGACCCCCTTGTTCGAGCTGTCCGGTCCCTGTACGACCGGTGCCAGAGCTTGGTCCGCATTTCTGGCTGTAGGTCGAATCCATTCCCGGTGAGAGTTGGACTCCGCCAAGGCTGCCCTTTGTTGGCGATCCTGTTCATAACCTTTATGGACAGGATTTCTAGCCGCAGCCGAGGTGTTGAGGGGATCCGGTTTAGTGGCCTCAGGATCGAGTCTCTGCTGTTCGCAGATGATGTGGTTCTGTTGGCGTCATCGGGCCGTGATCTCCAGCTCTCGCTGGAGCAATTTGTAGCCGATCGGAAGCGGCCGGGATGAGAATCAGCACCTCCAAATCCGAGACCATGGTCCTCGCCCGGAAAAGGGTGGAGTGTCCTCTCCGGGTCGGGAGCGATGTCCTGCCCCAGGTGGAGGAGTTTAAGTATCTCGGGGTCTTGTTCATGAGTGAGGGAAAAATGGAGCGGGAGATGGACAGACGGATCGGTGTGGCATCTGCAGTGATGCAGACTCTGCATCGGTCCGTCATGGTGAAGAAGGAACTGAGCCAGAAGGCGAAGCTCTCGATTTACCGGTCCATCTAGGTTTCCTACCCTCACCTATGGCCATGAGCTGTGGGTCATGACTGAAAGAACGAGATAGCGGGTACAAGCGGCTGAAATGAGTTTCCTCCGCAGGGTGGCCGGGCTCTCCCTTAGAGATAGGGTGAGGAGCTCGGTCATCCGGGAGGGACTCAAAGTAGAACCACTGCTCCTCCGTATAGAGAGGAGCCAGATGAGGTGGCTCGGGCATCTGGTCAGGATGCCTCCTAGACGCCTCCCTGGTGAGGTGTTCCAGGCACGTCCCACCGGGACCAGACCCCAGGGGAGACCCAGTACACGCTGGAGGGACTACGTCTCCCGGCTGGCCTGGAAACGCCTCGGGATCCTCCTGGATGAGCTGGCGGCTGTGGCCGGGATGAGGGAAGTCTGGGCTTCCCTGCTTAGGCAGCTGCCCCCGCGACCCGATCCCGGATAAGTGGAAGAAGACGGTACGGACAGTACCTGATTAGAATGTGACAGTCTGAGCCTACAATACTGGAGCTTTTCACAGTATTCTCATTTTTTGAGTTTTTGAATTTGAGGTTTTCTTAAGCTGCAAGTCCCAATCATCAACATCCAAACAAATGAAAGCTTGAAATATATTGATTTGCATATTATTTATCTGTACAATATGTAAATTGCAACTTTTAAGTTGAATTACAGAAATACAAGAACTTTTTCCTGGATAGTCTAATTTTTTGGGTTGTACCTGTATAATGAGACAGTTTCATCTTATTTCATCTCATATCTCTGTTACCGGTGGTCCCCGATGCTAATGCTAGCATAAGTCAATAGGAATCTCCTAGCCTGTCATTAATAACAATTGTACCCACTCCACAGAACACCCAAGACACGTCAGTTATGGCACAAGAGTATCTGTGTAGTTGCTGTGTTAAAAATATGATGTTACCATTTACCTTGCATCACAAATTGCACATTACATTTTGAGGAACTAGTTTCTCACCAACAGCGGAATGATACTTTGCTTCCGGGTGGTAAGACAGGAGAGCGATGCGTTTCAAAACATACAGAAGTGTGCCACAGTCTCTGCACATTTCAACTAGCTTATTTGTTTACAGAATTAAGAACAGTAATGGGTAAAATGGTTTATAAGTGTTCATTTTTACTGAGGCCGCTACTGTAATCATTAAAGCCTTCGAGTTGCATTCTTCTTTTTTTGGGTAAATGTATGAATGAGGTAATGGAACTTAAAATAAGACAGCCACATTAATAAAATAAAATTTTATTAAATTAATGAACTAACAACTTGAGTGGGGTGCACCTCTGGATTGTCCAACGGACCTGCCTGTAGACTTGTTGATGGGAGGGGAGGGAATGAAGGGTGGTTAGGAGTGAGGCGGGACTGTTTTTAAATATGCTGGTTTTGAATGCAAGATCGGTAAAGGTTGCTTAAAGGGTAAGTTTCTTTTTTTTTTCAACCTGGACCTTATTTCTAGGAGTATATACGTGCATTTACTCACCGGTAAAGTTTATGCATTACTTTGAGTCCTTCGGAAGATATAACTTAATTCACACTTCAGTGTACATCCATTGATGATGGCTGAGACGGGGCAGCGCCTATATAAGACATTATATGCAGTAAAATGCCTTGATTTTCGCCAATACTTTAAGTGGAATGAAAAAACGAATGAGTACTATTGTCATGTGAGTCCAGATTTAGCTTTCCGATAGTTATCAGGTAATTCTAGACACTTTTCGGGGCCGCACGTTCAGTTCACCATGCGCGCTTCCGTAGTTCAGCTGAAAAGAGCAGCTCGCTGCCCGGACAACAACAAAAACCCAATTTGCGAAGCTCTGAACTCACAGGACAATAGTACTCATTTGTTCGTTCATTCTACTTAAAGCATTGATGAAATGAAGTTGTTTTGCTGCAGATAATGTCCTATAGTCGCTGCCCCATCACCGACATTATTACTGGATGTACACCGAAGGGTGAATCAGGTTATATCCTCCGAAGGACTCAAAGTGATGCAGAAACTTTACCAGTGAGTAAAAATATGTATAAACTCCTAGAAATAAGGTCCAGGTTGAATAAAAAGAAACTTAATCTTTAACGGTGATGATATCACTCCGTTGCCAAATACTGGAAGTAAAAATGTGTTGCTTTACTTTACCAATCTAAAGAAATGTTAATAGTGAAACACACATGTCCTACTTGAGTGTTTTCAGTGTATCTTGTCAGACATCAAGATATATTAGATTTTTTATTTTTTTCTTTTAAATTGTGCTATCTGACAGAGTAAAAACTAGGAAAACTACAAATTCACATACTGAAATACAACATTCTGCTTCACGTGGCTGTTTTGATTGTTTAATAAAGCTGACAGTTCTGGTTGTAATTTTCTGATTATTTAATTGAAAGCAAAAACTCACAAACCATTTCCAGGTTCATGTCTGTTTGACCAGCACATGAGTCTCTCAGCTTCCAGTGAAAGATGCGTTGACAATAAAACTTGACCCTATATGAATGAATGCAATTGATGACAATGACGTGAAGAAAAGTCACAGTCTTGACATGAAGCACGTGTGTATTTGTTTTGTTTTTAATCACACATATCCAATGGAGAAGCTGAGGATCCTAATAAAAGCTCAGAGTTAGGGGGGTGAGTTGTTGTCCGAGATACTCAGATTAGTGCCCGGCCACTGACGCTGCCTCCGGGGCGTCCAGGCGGATCCCGGCAGCAGAGCCCATCATTTAAAGGCTATTAAAACTGCATCACATGCCACCACGTTTCTTTCCTGCATCACACATGAAGCAGAAACAAAGACTTGTTAAAAACAAAACAAAAACACAGCTGTCAGTTTTTGATGGATGAGAGTAAAGCAGCGTGGACATGTAACCATTTTTAGAAACATCTCTGTTTTATTTATTTCTGAATGAGGGGGACATAAAGCTCTTTTTAAAAATGTTTTTGTGCTTTGATGGTGAAATCTTCCATTTCATGCTCTACATATTGAGCCTGTGGGATTCACAAGAGATATCGTGTGATTTTTGGCCACTAGGATTGCTAAACCTGCAAATTTCCACAGGCCACGCAACAAGTAGCACAAAATTATACAGTCTCTTTCCCTGTATTAGAATCATGATTGCAGACCACTTTGACCAGCTGATATTGAAGTCATCGAGTCACAGGATTTTAATGGATACTTTAAACAATTTTAAAGCATACTTCACCGTTGAGGAATATGGTCCTAGTGGAGGTATGCGCCTCTGAGTGCTTCGATACAGTACGCGTCCATTTTATCTCCCAGTTGGGGTAGTGTTTTTACTGTATTTTTTGTAAAGTACAGTAATTTCCTATTAAAAACCTTTAGACTAGATCAGCGTTTCCCAATCCTGGTCCCCCAAGTACCCCTGCCCTACACGTTTTGGAGATTCCAATACTTTAACACACATGACTCAAATGAATGTTTCATCAGCAGGCTTGCTAACGAACTTGACGAGCAGTTCAATTAATCTGCATCAGGTGTGGTGGAGTTGGACAGAACTACATTGTGCAGGGCAGGGGTACTTGAGGACCAGTATTATGAAACACTGGAAACACAGTTGACGGTCCTGACACTATGATAATGCACCCTGGTTTCTTGGCCAAGGAGATATCTCTTTGGCTGACTGGTAAGCACGCATGGCTTTCACCCAGCAGTTTGGGGATCAAATCCTGACTGGGCCCTCTTTTATCCTGCCACAATCGTACCACGTTTTGGTATATTTACACAACAAGCAAAGAGCTACAATAAGCCTCGGCTACAGCTTGCAGTAGTCCCATATTGGGCGGGGTTGGACATCCAATGGGCGTGGCATGATAGGTTGGTTAGAGTTAGGTATAGGGATAGGGATGAGGTTTAGAATGAACCATTCACAACAAGTTGTGGGTGTAATTGGACATCTGACCCCGCCCAATACCTGACTCACCCTGACTCATCCTGCGGGCCGCAGGCGGGACCTTCTCAAGAATTTACCAGTCCAATAATACCGAGGCAAACTGAAAGTGGGTTTTGCAGGGAAGCCCAGACTTCCCTCTCCCCAGCCACAGCCACCAGCTCATCTGGGGGGATCCCGAGGCGTTCCAAGACCAGCTGGGAGACATAGTCCCTCCAGTATGTCCTGGGTCTCCCTCAGGGTCTCTTCCCGGTGGGATGTGCCTGGAACACCCACCAGGGAGGCGTCCAGGAGGCATCCTTACCAGATGCCCGAGCCACCTAATCTGGCTCCTCTCCTCTCAGGGGCTCAGGGGCTCTACTTTGAGCCCCTCCCGGATGATGGAGCTCCTCACCATATCTCTAAGGGAGAGTCCGGCCACCCTGTGGAGGAAACTTATTCCAGCTGCTTGTACCCGCGATCTCGTTCTTTTGGTCATGACCCACAGCTCATAGTGATAGGTGAGGATAGGAATGTTGATCGACCAGTAAATTGAGAGCTTTGCCTTCTGGGGCAGCTTCACCACAATGGATCAATGCAGATGCCACATCACTGCAGACGCCGCCCCAATCCGCCAGTCAATCTCCCGCTCCATTTTTCCCTCACTCGTGAACAAGACCCCGAGATACAAATAACAAGATCCTGAGATACCTTGTTCAAGTATTTCATCAGACTCCAATGAGCTAACTCTTTGCCAAGGTCTACTCATGTCTTTCGTCTGGAGCAATCCTTTTCTAACTTTCTCTTTCTGGCCCCCTCAGACACCGTTTTCATCTTCTTAGTTTTTTCAGCTATATGACAAAAAAAAAAAAAAAAATTACATAGGAGGAGTCATAAAGCAAAGTGCTCAAGGTCACATGATCCAATGAGAGATGGATCCATTCCTGCAAAGTTACAATGTCTGGTTTCTGAAGAAGGCATCCTCCTTGAAGCACCAACACACGTCCAGTCCTGTATATTGACCTCAGAAATCATCTATTATTATTCTCATTGGGCCAATATTTCGGTAAGAATTTACAGGGAATCCCTTGTATAAACTGTTGAAATTTCTTCATAGTTCTTGTGTCTTTTTGGGTCCACATTCCACCTGTTACTACAGTGCACATGCTGGTAATGTAGTTTTCCTTTTAACTTATTTCAGCTTTTTTTTTTTTTTTTTTTTTTTTTTGTAGATTGCAAATTTATGACAAAGTCATCTAAAGGCACTTTTAAAGAAACAGTCCCTGTAATACAATTAAAAAAAAATAAAATCCATTGCTGGAAGTCTTATGAGTGTAATTTAATAATTCTGTTAAGACTTTTAATGATAATTCACAAAGAAAAGAAATAACAACAGAGCAAAGGAAACCAACACACTGCACAGCTTGGGCTGGAGAGTAGTGGTGGCCCTATCAATCCAAATATCAATGACAAACTATGAAATCTCCAGTGGACCTTGGTCATTAAAGGTAGAATCTAGAGTCGACTGCGTATGACAGCAAAAGAAAAAGAAGTACTCTTTCGGCAAAAAGAGCTTTAGATGGTGCACGCTCAAAAACCAGGGTCAATATTGGTTTGGCTTTCACCTGTTTCTGAGCTATGAAGGAGAGGCTTGGGCTGAAGAGGGTTGCAGCCATTAGTCCGAGGGTATGGGTGCTCACTTTGAATAGTGTTTACAAACAGAAACAGGGAAAAACCGGATTCTACCTGTAAGTGCTTTAAAGGTTAAGGAAATTTTAAATTCTGTTCTGGATTCAACAGAACTTTGAAAAGAGGCTAAAATTGGATTATTCGCCTTTTCAGAACATTTTGGGACAGAATAATAAGAAATTGCAGTTGTCCAATTTTTAAGTGGTGAATGCATGGACTATTTGTTCTGCATCACTGATATAGGATGTTCCTCATTTTGGGAATATTATGTAGGGACCAATCTTCCTGTTGATGTGTCATCATAATAGCAGAAAAATGGCATCAGAACTGAATGAGTGAAACTACAGCTGCACTGAAGAGACTTTGAATGAGAAAACAAGTCTGAACAGTTACTGCTCATCAGGACTTTTTCTTCCATCTAAATCACATTCAATCTTCTCGTCACAATCTGCCCTCACCGTGAAGCTTTGCTTCAGTGTGCAGATTTCTTTTACCTTCATCATCCACACCTCATATTCTTTGATTCTCAATGAATAATGCAGGCCGTAGGTGTTAGTCTGAAGCCCCGTCAGGCGTTATCTGCAGGGCAGATTACAGCTAAGGTGTGATATCGAGATCAGCATAGTAACTGCCCATCCGTATCAAACACACGGTGAAGGGAACGATGAAAGATGTACATGTATGAAGGCTGGTTTATGTCTTATTTATTCATTTATGTTAAAGTATATAGAGAAGACACCATACACACTGTGATGTTAGATTTTAGTCACCCAAAGTTCAGCCTGCGTTTCAAGGCAGACCTTCTTCAGTGAGGTTTAGAAACATAAAGGGATGATTTGATGCGTGTGCCGTGACTTCACATCTCGTGGTGCATTGCAGGCTGTCGACTCACCCGTCCAATAAATGCCTCTTCACACTGAATCAAAGCAGTTCACCCCGATTTGTTTGCATCAAAACTTTTACGTTCCTCGTAAGCTTTTATTTTTACGGGCCCGCTCTTCTCATTTTTATGATCCATCCAGAAAGAAGATTTTTGTCTGAGTATTACCACTGCAAACTGGGATGTGTTCATGGTCTTTGCTTACACTTTATAATCTGCCTGGTCTGACTACACAGGATCATATCCTGGATGGGGAGGGGCTGTCAAACAACAGTGACAATAAAAATAAATAAATGAATAAATAAATAGATACAGCCTTTAACACAAGTAGTTGCTTAATTAGAATGATGATCTATTGATATAGCAGTGCTTGGTCCATAACATTGGGCGAATTAAAATAAAGATATCTGCACTCCCTTAACAAAACGTCACCCATTAAAAACTGTGGGAGCTATTGCTGCTGTGCGGGTCTTTTCTTGTTACCTTATATTCCACTTTTATCCAGCACCCAGTTCTTACTGTCAGGGATTTGTGTGACACCACTGTTTACTTCTGTATGGCGAAATAACACAAGCACACAAAATGACAGAGAGAAAGATCAAAACTTTAATAGTCTACCAAAGTTTGATTGGTGAAATTATGATTGAGATGGGCTATTATGAATCTGACTTGAAATTTTCTGTCTGTTAAGTGCCCTGAGGTGATATTGTCATGAACTGACGCTATACAAATAAAGTTGAATATTAAAAAACAAATTTTCTGCATTAGAAAACGTTTTATTTGTTTGGTCCAGAAACAGGAAGGTCGTACAAACAACTGGCTCCGCCATTGACTATATTGGTCTACTTTCCTACGTGCCTGGACCAGAAATAAATGTTGAAACATCATTATGATCCGTGTTTTTCACGTACTTCTGTGAGATAGGGTTGTGTTTAGGCCTGATTACAAGAAGACCGGCTTATTCCAGTACTGTATATTGTTAAAAGCGTTGCATGCCCAAGTCCGGTCACTGAGTATAATAAGCTTGTGGGAGGAGTTGATCTTTCAGATCAGCTCATACAAGATTACACAGCACACCACAAAATCATGCACTGGTACCGTACCCTATTTTATTATTTATTGGACATTGCAGCCACCAATGCCTACATCGTGCATAAGGAGCTGTCCAAAGAAAAAGGAGAGACTCCAATGACAGGGGTTTCGTGGAGGAGCTGAGTCCAGCTGTGTGGTGTGTCTCTAGCTGGGTTTTTATTACACTTCTTCGAAAAACAAAAGCGATATTACTTAAATTTCGAAAAAGTACAATAGCGATATGTAGATGTTTCCATTGAATGGTATAAGCCGTAATTCTTGTAAAATCCCGTCCCGCGAGACTCCACTTTGTTGTGTTTTAGAGCTGCTGCTGCTCCTCATCAGGAGATGAAAGCAGCGGATGAAGAGGTAAAAGTCCGTATGTACGGAGCCTCTGATCACATCAGTAGGGAAAAAAAAACCCACTTGTGGCGACTTCCAGGACAGATGCCCGAAGCATAACACAAATTAAAAACCCCTCAGGATCAACTTCTGGAGTGTTGATGTCATTTCTTGATTATATATTTCACTTTTTTTCGAAATGCAGGTGTTTCCATTCGCGGTTTTTAATTGCAATATTTAGATTTTGCGCAATTCCAGGTGTAATGGAAACCCTGCTGACATTTCCTCTGCAAAGGTGCCTGAACAACACTTGCCTGTAGCAATAAGCAAGCGGGCTTCATATGGGAGGAGATCTTGTGCTCATAGAAGAAACACTGAGCAAAAGAAACAGTCAATCCTCTTGAAATGCCAGGTTTGTGATGTTGCTCTTTGCCTCGTTGCATACAGAAACTCCTTTCAGGAACGGCATCAGCAGCAGTAGTCAGGTGGGACTTTTCGCACTTATGGTGCAATTTTGTAAATAAGATAGTTACAGGTTTTCTTTCTTTCCCGTTATCCCCAAGACCCCCAAAACATTTTTATACTGTCTAAAAAGTTGTATACTACTATTTAGGATATTTTTTCAATAAATGTGTGTCAAATTAATTTTACGATTTAGGTTTTTCTTTCTTTTTATGATTCTATAACTTTTATTACATACATAAGACACCAGTAAAATGTGAATATTATGAAATCCTAGACTGTCCTGGAAAAAAGATGTCTATTTCTTGATTTTGCACCACAAGATGATTTTTTTATTGGCAGTTCATACACAAACAGTGCCAGGCGGGCAAATGCCCCAAAAATGTCCTTGGACCTCAGAAAAATCCAGTAAATCACTCTGAGAGATAGATGACAGACTGTGAGGACAGACATGATATATATATTTTAGAATGTAAAGAGTGGCTGCAGCATTTATAAGCACGCACAGGGTAAAAAAAAAAAAAAAAAAATAGTCACAATAACGTGATCAGGCAAACATCTGTGGCGATAACTCGACCAATACATAAATTTGCAGTTCAATTTGAGCTTACAATTCAATAATCAGGCTCACGTTCAATTCCTCACCCATCAACAGTTCATTAAACCAACGCTGGGTATTGGTATGATGGTCCAGAGGCCTTAAAGGCAGGTTAGCAAGCTACATTTAAAAAACAAATACACCCACCCTCCAGTGCACAGGAACATGCACCCCGATTGCTCACAAGCGGCTCATCACAGACAACCAAAAACAGACAAGTGGCTAGCTAGCTAGTAAACAGCTGATTTACCTTGTTTCTAAAAGTACTAATTTGTTCACCTTCAACTCCTTCTACGGTGTAAAACATCCACATCGCTAATGTCAACACTTCCATGACTTGACAACACCTCCACATCCGTTTTTTGTTCTTTTTCTTTTGGGTGGATTTTAAGAGCAAACAGCTGCACAGATAACAGCAGCAAGCAACCATGTTTGTTTATACTGCAAGACGTGTATGGAGCGGTGTGAGCGCGGGGAGGTGGAGAGACAAACAGCAGTTGAGTTTGATAGACATCTCATCATTCAGTCATTAAGAACGGGCGTTCAAGACTATTGGATGGGTTTTTTCAGTACTGTCCATTCCACTGGTGACTATATTTTTATAGTCACCTGTTTTTATAGTGTATTTGTTCAAATAAATCATAAACATCACTGGATCCCACTTCACAGTTCCTTGTATATGTGACAGTATGGGGTCCTGTCGCTATGCCTCTGATAGATCATGCACCCTGGCTACTAGGCCGCAGGAATATCCCTTTGACTGACTGGTAAGCACGTATGACTCTCACTCAGGAGTGTGTGGGATTAAATCCTGCCTGATACCTCCATTGCGAACCTTGCCACATTCTAGTGTTGTCAGCAGGATCCATGTGACGCTGGTAAACAGTCCATGGATTAGAAATTGGTTGCAGCCTGCGTGAAGAACGAGGACATACTTGTGGAAAGAAGGGGAGCGATTTGACAATGTGGGGTCTTGTCACTATGCCTCCAATAGATCATGTGCACTGGCTACTTGGCCACAGGGAATATCCCTTTGGGTGACTGGAAAGGGCATGTGACTCTCATCTGTGAGTCTGTGGGATCGAATCCTGCCTGGGGCCTCCGTTGTGTGCCTTGCCACATATAGAAATTGCAGCATTACCAATGGAATATAAATCATCTTATATAATAAAATAATGTCACTCCTCTTAGACCATATGCATAATCAGATCTTATTTTAAATGAGCACTGCATTGTGAACTTCTCACAACCTAATGCGTAATTGCCATACCGTAAGAGTTACAGCTTTGCTGTAGTTGCCCTTTTCAATGGTTGCATGTTTTCCACATTATTCAACACAAAAATCAATAATCAAACCAAATTAGCTCTCAAACAGAATAACAGATTATACCTGCAAAACTATTATATTTTAGTAACACAAGTAAACACTATTAGGCTACTTAACACATACAAAGCATGCTGGGAAGCTTTGCCCTATCCTCAACATGCTACACGTGTGTGTGTAGGAAATTTTATCTGTCCTCCACCTCTTACTAAAGACTAAGGATGAAACATCCCATGGATTTATTGTTATTTGTATATTTATTAATACGAGGAGAGAAATCGGTCCTAAAGCTGTGCTCAGTTCCAAGTCAGTTGGGATGTGTGCAGGAAAGATGTGCAGGAACCATCATAAAATATTTGTATGTACTGTATGTACTTTCCCCGTTTGGATGGTATACCATCTTTCAGTATGAAAGCTATGCAATCCTGTGTGCACAAGGCCCCATGCCTGTCTCTGGAGACCATCATCTCTATTGGCTGTCCATCCCATCATAAAAGCAAGTTTAGAGTGATCTGGTTAATTGTGTGTATGTGATGGGGCCAAAATGTGGGTTTTTATTGCATGGGATTGTTTTACATTTTAACTACATGTACTTTTTCATCATGCTTATTAGTGGCTGGCCAGCAGGCACACTGCACTGCAGAGAGCCAGGGAGGTGGTTGCCTGTGGTCTGGAGGCCTGGAAGGCAGCCGGCAGGGGCCAAGAGTGGGGGACACAACAGCAACCGAGTGGCGCAGCAGCCGGGACCAAAGAAAAACGCAGTAACCAAGTGAGATGCTTTTAAAAGGAGCCTTTAAGAACTTAAGTTCTTGGATTTTAAATAAACTGTTTTTAACTTTGGTTGGGATTATGTCTTAACCACAACATGTATTTATGAAATTTTAGCTGTCTTAGGTAACATAACAAAAGTCACATGTCTTCTACAGTATTTTATGCTTTAAACTCAACCAAATCCTGATTAAATTAGAAAATCTTCACTTTATGTTTAGAGTATGTTTAGTAGTTTGCAAAAAGTCCAGTTTTAATTTTAATACCTGGACTGTCCCTTTTAGATGTTGCTGTTTGATGGCATCAGCACCATGTCGCTCTTGGCCCACGTTCAGAAGGTATGGCAGCTTTTTCTACTCATAGTTAAATGAGTATGTTGTTATCACCTCTGCCAAGGAGTGGTGGAATGTAATCATGGGCGTTTGTCCGTCTATTAGCAAAATAACTCAAAGAACTTAACAGATTAAAATTTTCAGGGAATGTTTATCAGGGTACAAAGAAGAACTGGTATCTACATGTGATCCTTATGAAAACATTTTGGTTTTTATGAGGATCCCCATTTGGATCCAGGAATTTCTTTTTTCATTGTGAGATAGGATCACATGGGGGAGCAGCTTGCTGGTGATCTCTGTCCACCACTTAAAACTAAAATGGCGATGGTCGAGGTGGGGGGATTAAGTTCCTTGGCCGAGGTCTGCAGTCTCCGAGCGTTTTTGTAGTTGCTCTTTTACATGTTTAACAGTCAATGCTGTTTCCTGGTTCAATTTCCCATCATTTTACCCTACAGTTTAAGTGCCTGTTAGCAAGATACCTTACCCCATCACTGCTCCCTACCTCACTAGCTGCCCCTGTGTTTCTACAGTAGTTGTGTTGGCTGTCAACACATGTGCTTCATCCAGCATGTCCTTATGACATATCAATGATGCCACAGCTGGGTTTCCTATGAATAATCTAATATTATGGGATGTTCACAACCAAATGGACTAGAATTTAGCTTATAGCTCCAGGCAGTGACTGAAATCTTAAATCACAATCACTTAATTTTCTGGGATTAGCACAATCACGTTGCTAATCAAATAATTTTGAATGCAAATTCAATAATGAATCGAATGTATAGGGATTTCATATTTCTTAGTAATACTTTAAACAATTACTGCTTTTTAACTGCAGTGGTTAAAATATGTTATGTAAATATCAAATGAATATGTGAAGAGAGGAAATCGAGAAATAGGGACAGAGGCAGAGATAAGTAAAAGAGTCAAGGTAAGACTCTTTTACTGGCTGGATTAAGCTCAAAGTACAGGTAGGATGCAAGATGGACGCCACATCAGCTGCAGTAGGGGGCACATCATGGGAAAATCTGCAAAAGTTCTGTAGTGCTCCTCTAAACTAAGTTTATGAGATATCATTTAAGGCTGGTAAACATATAGAGCCAGATCTATCAAAGGTTTGTGTGTATAAAAACGTGAGCTATCTCACTGCACACGCAAAAAATGTACAAACTGATCTATTAACAGCATGCTAAAAGGGTTTGGTCTCTAAAACGTGCTAAATAGCGCCTCTTATCCACTAAGTATTTTTTTTTTGCAATGAATATGCAATATAGGGCGTTTTACAGCAATAGTGCGTGGAATGGGAGGAGAAAATGTAAATATAGTCATTTAGCACTCGCAAGGCGATTTATCAACCATGAGATGCATTGTTTTGCTGTTTTTTGCATCTATTTTAGTACGTCTGAAAAGCAGGTGCAAACTTGCAGCTTTGTGCACAAAAGGCTGCAACGTCTGAGAGAGACAATCTTGGGTATGCACACATCTGATTAAAAATAATTTTTCATGAGCAGTGAGGGCAGCGTGTTTAGTTCCCATTGTTGATGCAATAAAAATTGATACAGCAAACACCACTATTTAACACGGGTGTAAAATATTATGGATAAATGAAAGTTTCCAGCCACTCTGCAGCTTAAAGAGAACTACAGCTGCATTAATTGTGTCTTTTTATTTCCCCTTTTTGCCAATGTCATGTTTTAACTTGGATTTTAGCACCTGGACAGGACCACAGGATCACCTGGCAGCGCGAGCTCTGAAGCCGTTGGCATTGTGCCAAAGTGAGCACCTTGTGCGTAATAGAGACCATGTCGGAGCTGTAGACACTTACACTTGTTCAGCAACTCCTGCATGTCCTCATAAATTGGCCTCTTCTGAGGCTTTGCACAGATACTTGTATGATTTTTTTTTATAATTATTATGCTTATTTTGAATTATTTTCATCGATTACATCCTCCTAATATCTCCATCCTCATCTGTTCATATTTCCTTTTTCGTTGTCATCTCTCGCAATTCCCCACACTGCAAACCTCAAAACATGCAAAATCTAATTTGTATAGGGGCATTTCCAACACGTTTCCACCTACTGTCATTTGCACCTTCATTCTCGGTAAATCACTCGCAAACCGTGGTTCAGCTCCTCGCGCAAAATTCCAGATTGCGTGGGCAAATTACGACACGCAAATTTGGATCTTCATACAGTAAATCTGGCCCTTACACTCTAAACCTGATATTGTTATTGAAATTTAAAATACAGCTGTGATTTTTTTAGTTTGCATTTTCCACTGTGCTTCCCATCAGCCTGGTTCCGCCATCTTAACTCATTTCCTGTTTGTTTTTTCTTTGCTTGAGGTTTGACAGATGCCCTCTTTCCACCATCCTGTTGGGTTCTCTTTTAATGCAGATTTGACTCTACTGGTAATAAGATTTTACAATTCATTTGGACAGGAACATGTATACAGGCTGCAGAGAGATTTAAAATTACCCCAAATGACACACAAACTGTACTAAATAAATAATTGGAAACACAACAAACCCATTTGCATGGTTTATCTTTATTTAGCCTCTTTCAGCTCCTGAGTTTCTCGTTCCGCTGTTGGACAAATGAGGGGCTTTGCATGTAATCCGTCCATTTCCTCCTAGTTTGTCATGAATCTGATGCAGTAAAACAGAAGAGAGCAGCCAGTGTCAGCCTGTGTTCGTCTGCAGAGGATTGACAACACGTCAGATCTCAGAAGAAACATCTCAGCGCATTTTGAAATGTGCAGTCCGGACTGACCTACATAAATATGCTGAATAACTTCCCCTCCTTTGCTTCAATCGCCCCCGCCAAGCTTAGAGCCATCAATTATTAATTCACACTGCTTCATCTGCAGACTGTCCAGCGTGATGCACAATCAAAGGGAAAACAACTCCGGCCTCATTTTCACTTCAAAACAGAATTATTTCAGTTGTTGTTACCTTCTTTTGTTTGGTTGTTTTTTTGTTTTGTTCCTTACTAGTTATTAGCAAAGGGGGAAAAAAAGCTACACAACAGATGTTTAAATTATGTAGCAGAACAAAGTGTTCAGCAGCTATCGTGTAATTCATGTTGTTCATCACTGTGATTTAAGTGAAGCTGCTCAGCATCAACTATCATTACATTGAAAGCAGCAGCTCTAAAAACCAACCAGCAAATATCAGACTCATTCATCCCAGTTTGAGCCGTCAGGTTTCATTTAAAGCCACCAAGAGACGCTCTTTCAGAAAAACATCAACAGCATCAGCAAGCCATTTCATCTGATTATTGCTGTGAGAGGGTTGAAAAGTTTCTCAGATAGTTTCGTAGCACAGAGACAAAATATGGAGGTTGCATGTTAAGAGCCACACAAGCGCTTGATAATCATAGTGATCATTTGTGGTGAAAAAATCAATTCCACAAACGGCTCATACATCTAAACTATGTGCGCCTCAAAGACATGATGCAGAAATCATTTAATTTAAAAGCAGTAAAGCAAAAGATGTTTATGGACTTGATACTGCACTGCTAAAAAGAAAATAAGGATATATTGGTCCACTAACAATAACAGCAAACCAATCAATACTAGAAGGTTTTTTCCATCTGCCTTAAAGATGTGATTGTCACTCTTATTTTCAAGTCTGGAGACAAAAGAGACATAAGTAGTTGCTGTCCTATAAGAATCCTTCCAACTAACTAAAGTGCTTGAAAAGGTGGTGGCAGAGCAACTCACCACCTTCTTTGCTTCACAAAGTCTTATAAACATAATGCAATTTGGTTTTAGAAAAAAAACATTCAACAGATTCAACTTTTTTGTTTGTTTGTTTGTTTGTTGTGTTGTTTTAAAGAAACTATCAAGGCAAAGGTTGGGGGCAGTCTTCCTTTTCTTCATGTTATCATGTCATTCTGTCCTCATAAAACATGTCCAGGGGTTACTTTAGCCCCGTTTCCACCCGCGGATCTGGGTTGGGTCGGGCCAGGCCAGAGATCGGGTGGGTTTTGGTACGGATGTGTTGATTTCAGGTTGCGTACCCACAGCAAACTGTCCCCTTACCTTGGAGGCGGAGTATTAACCGGATAGCGCTGCTACGTGATCGCATGACATCATCGCAGTGCAACATCTTTTATCCAAAGCACCACATTTGACAGAAACAAAGGAGTCACCCCTGCTTTGTTCTTATGCCGCTTCACGAGGGAAGTGACAGATTTTTTAAACTAATCAATGAATTGCTATGTATTAGCTCCACCTCTTTGGTCCGGACCGGAAGAAACGACCAAAATAACCGGCCAAGTTCTTCTGCCAGTAGCCGCCTTCTCCAGCAGAGCCTGTTAGTGATCAGATCAGTGGCCAAGAAAAAAGACTTCGGATTGAACAGCCTCTTGCTACGAGTATGTAGCTGCCGCTGCGCTCTGACTGCTAGCAGCCAAGCGAGAGCCTTTGCTAACGGATATAACGTCTTCGTCCCCAAAAATAAACGTCATTTTTGTAGTTACTTTTTTTTTGAGGATGAAATCAACTTCCCTAAAAAAATTCCCACCAATCCACCACATACAATTGGCTGTTTGGCTTGCCAGAATGCAGTGTCTTGATTGGCTGTTAGTGGCACGACTTTGACTTGTCTTCAATCCGTAAAAAGTTGTTGGTGGTTGTAAGTTTCTGTTTTGTAAGCTCGTAGGTGCTGTGTCGCACACGAGCCCTAGGTGTCGCACTCGTACAGATATTTTTGTGTAGGCAAAGATGAAACTTTTACAGGTACCACAAATTCAATTTTCACACACACAGAAAAATAAAACACAACTACGAAACTGAATCTACATGTTTGTTTACTTTATTTTTTAAAAAACACAAATAATATTTCTGCACACAAAGGTTTCTCACACAACACACAAAATGAGCCTTCTGTGGGTTCATAACTTTTTTTTTTACAAGCACGGCTTGTTTTATACAACTTCAAAACATTATTTTACATGAAAAATCTTTTTCACACACAAACTTGTCTCTGGCAGTGATCCCCCTTTGATCCCATACGCCTCTCCCCTACTCACTTCCATTCAAGCTATCCTGTAGGACCATATTTGGACCATGTGACATTTCAGTATTTCATTATAACATATTTGCAAAAAATTCAGCATTTCTGTTTTCTCTGTCAAGATGGAGTGCTGAGTGTACATTAATCACAAATAAAATAAACTTTTTTGATTTTAGCAAATAGCTGCAGTGAAACAAAAAAGTACACAGCAAAATCTGAAGAGTTAATTTAAATTTTAATTTAATTTATAACTTGCATAGAGTTTATTTTAACACTATGCCAATGTTTATATAATTCTCACTGGTTTGGTGTTAAAATGACACTTTTGATAGTTTATTTTAACTCTTTCATAGTGTTACTTTTCTAACACTTAGTGTGTTTTTTTTACATTTTAAAGTGTATTTTTAATGCCAAAAAGTGTTAGAAATTATCCAATTTTGTGGGTTTTTACACTATTGAAAGCATTTTTTAACACCAAATTATGTTCTCCCCTTTCACTAGTTGTGTTTATTTCACACTGTCATTTTATTGACACATAAGGGTGTATTCCTAACACTGGAACTGAGTTGATTATTCTCATTAGCAGCGTCAACTTGATTCTTTAAGAGCTGTATTCTTACACATTTAAGTTTTTTATAAACTACATTTATCTTTTTCACTTCCAGTATCAGCTTTGCCACCATATTATTGACTGCACAGAATTACAACAGAATATTTTGACATCTCATAGCTTAATCTGACTGTAAAATTTATAATGTGATTAACCTTAGACAAGTTTAAGAAATCATTAAAGGTAGAGTCGGAAGTTCCCCCTGTGAAAATAAACGTTAGACTTGAGCAAGTGAAGTCCGTCTCAAACTGCGCCTTTGGTGTCACATGCCGTGGTGCGTTTGAATGCAACTCTCTCCCACTGCCTGTATTTCGCTCTTTCGTATTGTTTTGGTGTGTTCGGACGTTTCTGGGTGGAGATTTTTGTTTATATCAGCAGCCAATGACAGAGCTAAGGACATGACGCTGTGTGGAAATAAGCTCATGATTGGAGCAGACGCCAGTTACTCGAACTCGCGAAGGAAAAAATAGAAAGAAAGAAGAAAGGGCAGATGAACCGAACAAAAGGTGAGAGCTTGAGATAGTGCACTTTGGAAAACCAGGGTTAATATTTGTTTGGCTTTTACCTGCTTCTGAGCTCTGAAGGAGAAGCTTGAAGCTGAATAGGCTGAAGGACGAGGCGGCCATTAGCCTGAGAGGGAGGGGCGCTCAGTTTGAATACTGTTGTTTGCAAACAGAAACGCTGGAGGGACTTCGGACTCTACCTTTAAGACAAACTAGCATTTCAAGTCTTTATTCACATAGAACAATGTTCCAAACACCACTATTGTCAGAACAAAAAGTAACTGCAGCCACATTAAACAGAAAATAAAGGCACAACATACTGTATCGGCTCTCATCCTTACTGTAAGCACTTTCCAAGTCAAAGGGCTTGTAAATGACCAGACTCTCTGCTTTAATAATGTCTTTTTCATCACTTTCAAACACCTCATAGGCATGAAAATGCTCTCTGAAATGGTCAACAACAAATATGTCCACAAGGAAGTAGATGACTGTGTTTATTAAGAGTATCAATTTTTAACTCTAAAACACAGGCATTTATGTTTAATCTCACTGCAAATCATTAGTCCTTGCCTGTACTCTGTGACTTTAACGTAATTAGCAAAGTCTGAATACTTTCCGTACCCATTGTACAGTATTTATATTATATATCAATCCCCTACTACCTGCCTGCACTAAATAAATATCTGCCTGTACCCATTCATTTTCATCTATGTAATTTTCACTCGCAATAGAGCATTTTTTCAGGTACTTGTTGGTACCCGACACGTTGCAGGACTTTGCCTCAGGGTTGTTCCGTCATTCAAATCAGGTATATTGGAGCAGGTAAATATAAACCATGCAAGGCAGAACTGCAGTCTGGGTTGCTGATATAAGACAAAAATAGACTTCATGCTGGTTTCTAAACCTTAGTTTTATGAAGCTCAGAGTCTGATTTAGATAAACTGCACAGCTTGAAAACAGAAACATGAACCGATAAAGGTTACTTGATTTAATTCTGTATCAGTATTATGAATATTTCCGCCATCATGAAATGAAAGGACTTTGCACTTTTATTTTCTACTGTATGGATAATGCCACATGGGAAAAACCTTTGTGAAGCTGACAAACAGCAGATCCTGAAGGGAGCATTTTACTGGATACAGGGCCAGTTTCTGGGTGCTGGTCTTTTTCATCATGCAAGGAGAAAAATCATCTTATAGTTTCTTTTCTTTGGCCTTCTGATAATAGAAGCACCCTGTTGATTGTGCATGCTGTTATCTGACTACATGCACGGCGGTGATGAATGCAGTATGCATAGAACCGCATTTTCCAAGCAGCCTTTGATGTTATCTGTTCTGACAACAATGGAATCAAAGGACAGACACAACTAATAAAGCAGTACACTTACACAGCATGAGACTCTGTAATCCGCTTTGCATCTGGTTTTCAGTCTTAACGATCTCACACAAATCTTTATGCACTCAATGGAAAATGTGCGCGGTGCACAAACAAGCGCTTGTGTGGATTCATGTGTATTTTGTCCACAGACACACTTGTTGGTTTGTGCCTACACACACACAGATCAGCAGATGATCAGCTGGGGAGTGATTTATTTGTGACTTTGTGGTCCAGAGGCCCGCCCACTGAGGGTTGGCATGGTGATAAACATCACGCTGTGACCTCATATCCTGTCTGTGGGTTTGTGTCTCAGTAGGTGTCTCCAGAGGACACGTTACAAGTTGGGAAGTTACTTTGACAGCGTCCTTGAAATTTCTGCAACGTCCTCTGGAACATGTCCCAACTCTAATTTCATTAACTTGGAGGTTAAAAAACACATTAAACATTCAATAAAGTTCATGTAGTCAGGGTTTTCACAAGATTTTGGCAACATTTCTGCACACACCTGAAGTTGGTGTGCTCCTGCAGAGCAACATGGAAAAGTGCAGGGTTCTCTCATGCATTGTAGTGATTGTCTGGTTTGTGTGAATGAATGTGAATCAATCACCTCTAGCCTGTAACTTAGCTTGTAACCTTGTAATCTAAACAACTAAACAAGGTGTTATTAATTAAGGACAATTATGGCTGCCAGCCTACATAAAGACAACAGCCGCTGTGACATGAGGCTCAGAGGAGCTGCAGAAACAAGGGCAAAGAGGACAGCCTGGTTGGTGAACCCAGCAGGTGCAAGTAGCCATTAGCCGGGGCAATGAAGTTTTCAATAAAATTCGTCTGTAGCAGGACAGGTTTGCACACGCGGTGGTGTCCATGTATTTAAATGCTGTGTGTTTTTTACATTTTCGTACTTTCTCACCACCTCGAACAGCTGTTTATTGAAACTATCCGTTAAACCTCCCATCTGTGGAAATGTGGAGGTGACAGCTCTCCGCTTATAGAGGGTGAATTCCAATTCCTGTCTTAACCCTCAATCTCAAAAAGGCGCACTCCTTTGAAGTGCAAGTGCTGTCCCGATTCTCAAAACGTTAAGTTGAGGGGCAAGTTTGAGGGCTGAGTATCCCTCAATATTGAGATTCTCCAACGCCACCCTTGTGAGTAAGGGCTACCCAGAATGCAAGTGGCAAAGAAGGCGAGCTACAAATCTTGAGTATTTTCTTTGTTAATGGAGATATAGATATTATGAAAACCATTGTATTATCTTAGTTTAGGTCCATGTTATGGATCAGTTACCTCATTGTTGCATAATATTTATTTTTATTTTACGATCTTTTGTCAATAGCGGCCGGTGCGGTCAAGCCATGTTGCTATTGTGTAAGTTAGTTAACGTTACAAAATGGTCATTTTTCTCTGCGCTAATGTTGTTGTTTTATCAAGATAACAGCCTGTATAACGTGCTTGTGCTAATAATGGTATAAGACCAGGCTGATGTCATCTCCAGTAGCTGCAGTTATGGAACGGTAGTTCTGTTTCATTCCTTCATGACTCCCATTGGCAGTAAACAAAGTGGATATGTCAATCAGGTGACTTGTAGGCCAGCTGACTGGCAGTCATACAGGAATTCAGAGAACCACAGCTACCTACGTAACTTTCGTTATAGCTGTTGTTTACCTTTCAATAAGCCGTGGTATGCGGTGACAGCTGTATATGTCCATGGTGGCTGTTTGTGGCTTATGATTAGACAGACAGGGTTAACAGTACCAATAAATGTAAATAAAGTAAATTCTTCTTCTTCTTCTTCTTCTTCTGAATTGACAGAGTGAACGCCACTTTGGTGTAATGCTGCCCCCCACAGTTTGAAGACATATCTGCGTTTAAGGGGTGGCACATTTCTAAGTAACAAAATAGCCCTTAACACTTGGTTTTGAGGGCTACTGAGATTGAGGGTTAAGATAGGAATTGGTATTGGCTCAGATTGAATGTCCGATCAATCACACAATACTTCTCAGAGCTCCAGAAAAAGTTCAGAAAAAGTTATTTTCGGCCGAGGGGTCGAGAACAAGCCGTCCTCAATCACTTCCTTGAAAACGAAATGTTGTTTTGTTCTTGTGACACCAAGAACAAGAAGAAAGTTCTCGCTTCTCGCAGATTATGTAACAAGTTTTAGTCCCACTGGCGCTACCAGTTGTTGACTGTGTGGGGTAGTTCCTATATGAAATCAACCAGGCTACTGATGACGCTTCTTTTGATGTTTAAAATTCAGGTTTTTGCATTTATTTTACATTCCACAGTTCATTTTTTGTTTCCATTTCAACAGTAAAACTGTTTACCTCTTCCAATCAACTACACCTAAGTGACAAACAGGTGATGAATAACCTCAGGGACCCATCACCACAGGCAGAACACACACACAAAAAAAAGAAACAAGCCCCTAGTGGTTGGGAGGACAATTAAAAAGAAAACATGGCTCCTACAGTGCTGTTGCATCTTTCACTTTACATGGACTGCTGAAGCAGTACCTGATTCTGTAGAACATTTGGAGGACGCAGAGGTTATATGCACCAGATAATCAGCACACCACTGTCTAAGAAGACATGCAATGCTTTGATTGTTTTTTGTTTGTTTGTTTGTTTGTTTGTTTTTTTACAATTTAATCAGGATGTAACACACATTTGGGTGTGTGGTTCAAAAGTTTCGCTGCCCACTGGAGACCTTGCACTCAGTCTACATTATTTCTGTTCATGTTTGCATTTTCCCCGCACAGAGATAGTTTACATCCTGTGTTGTGTAAATTGGATTGTTTTAAATAGATGCAAAGAAAAGAGCTTTGCTTTTTTTGTGGACAAGCATGTAAACATGGCCTTTGTCACCTGTTGAACAAACAGGACTGAAAAACACTAATCATTTAAACATACCAGTTTAAACGACTGAATGGTGATATGTCTATCTAACTCAACTGCCATTTGTTCCTCCTCATTCTCCCCTTTATGCCTGCATGAATTGTGCCCTGTCAGGGACTTTAAAAGATTGAAAAGGGTTTGGGATAAACTTTGAAACTTATCTACTCCAAAATCCTTTTGTCAGTAATCACTTTAAAGGGACTTAAGGCAAGATTAAGAAACGAAACTTGCGACTGCCGCAACTGGTGCTTTAGGTAACAGCAGCCACGAGCCAAGCCGTCACAGGAGCGTGCACAAACTGAAGCTATAATGTTGTTTACTAACCTTTTTCTTCGTAGTTAAGGCCCTTTAGATAGACGCGGAAGGCGAGGGGGGGGGGGCAAACCCATTCATTTTTGGTATTGCGGGGGGGGCGTCCCGCCATGGGGGGGGGCCGCGGCGGGAAGATGGGCGCTGCCGCCGCGGGGGGCTGGGCGGGTGCGTTGAAATGAACATATTTCAAGCGGGGGCGGGGGGGGGAAGGAATCGGAGCCTAAAAGAAGAGGGGGGAAGAAGAAAAAGAGGGGATATGTCGGTAAAAAAAAGAGAAGGGGAGGGGAGAAGAAGGGGGACGCTGAACCAAGTTCTGAATGTACAGATAGGTGGCCCCACCTTTTTCTGTTTTATTTTCCTCTTCTTCTCAAGAAAAGGAAGATGAGAGGATGAGATACAACGATGGGGAGGATGCGCGCGTGGCGCCGGGGCCGTGGGCGGCGGTCTTCCGGCTCCTCCGCCGCTCTCGGCTCCCCGCCAACATTACACTTTTTAGTGTCTTTCAGTTGATCTGGATCGTTTGCTGACGGCAGGAGAATCCATAACTATCGCTTACGGTGTTTGAATTTACTGCGACCATCTTCTTCCTGTATCAAAACTGCAGATGTAGCGCCATTTGACGTCACGTCCGGAGGGCAGCGCGGGAAATTCGGACACCGAATTGCAGAGCATTTTGCAGCACACAGCCTGTTAAAGGCAATGGAGAGAAACGTGGGTGGAAACATTATTTTTGGTTTTTAGCGCTTCATCACCCCTCTATTAAAAGAAAATGGACATGCATGTTTGTTTGTTTTTAAATTCCTGCCTCTAGTCCCTTTCATTTGAATTACAGAAATACATGAACTTTTTCAGGATATTCTCATTTTTTGGGTAGTTCCTGTTTGGTTTTTTTTCATTCCTGCCATTAGTCCCTTTAATATAGACAATTTTAACAGCATTTCATCAGGATAACCTTGCACATTGCAAGGTACACAAGGAGAATAAGTTTCTCTCATAATACATCATAATACACAATATAAATTGCTTTCAATAAGCCACATTAATTGCTTCATATCTTTTAATCATATCATCTTTTATCATTTGTCAAAATCATTTTTTTAAATAGTCCAATTGTTTGACATGTATTTACTGTATGTCTTTGCTGCAGCTATTCCATAACTGAACCCTTCTAGTAGAGATTCAGTGAAATTTAGCATTTGTTCTCACGGCTGGTTTCATGAACATGTTTAGTCATGGAGATATGGTTAAGATGACTTGCTGAAGTTTATACTGAGCATCAGAATGAGGTAAAAAGGGGATTTAAGTGACTTTAAGCACAGCATGGTTGTTGGTCTGAGTATTTCAGAAACTGCCACACTACAGGAGTTTTCACACCATCTTCTGATGGCTACTTCTAGCAGGATAATGCTCCATGTAGAAAAGCTCAAATCCGCTCCAACTGCTATCTTGAACATGACAATGAGTTCATTGTCCTCCAATGTCCTCCATCACCTTGCTGAATCCATGACACCAAGAATGAAGGCAGTTCTGAAGGAGAAAAAAGAATCCAACTCGGTAGCAAGGCGGACCTGATAAAATTGAAAGTGAAAGTATGTTGGTTCTGAAATGGTGCAACCATCATACACCTTCTAAGATAACAATCTGTATGGTCAGACTGAGCTGATATAAAAGCCTGCTGGGCCTGGATTGAAGCAGATTCAACATGCCCAGGTTATTCTCAGGTTATCTGGTCAAACTGATCAGTGGAGATCTCAGCAAGAGCTGCTACGATTATCAACCTGCAGTTATCTCAAGAAGACACTGATCTTGCTTCATTCACAAACTACTGAACAACAGCAGAATAAAAAGCAAAACAATATTTTTCCATGTCTCCTTGATCCAACACAAGTTAATGAGTCACCATTGTGCAGAGCTTGATTGACTTTTACATCTATTTAATTTGAATCAGATGTGTTGGAGCAGGGGGAGATGGAAAACCTGCTGGATTGTGGCCCTCATAGGACAGAATTGTGAAGCCCTTCTCTAAACTAACATAAGTATCAAGAATACTAAGGGCTTAAAAAAGAGAGATCTAGAAAGCAAATGTAGCTGTGGGGCCAGTGGCAACCAAAGCACTCCAACAGATTTTAGGAGCAAGACGAGAGTTGTCTGTCCAGAAGAGCATAATCCAGGTAATAGATAAAGTAATATATTGCACAGAATCTTCAGGTTTCCAGATCAGTGGTAGATGACCTGAGTTTCAAAGAAGGGAATAATATGAATGGATTAGATTTGTGTTGTGCTTTTCTTGAATACTCGAAGTGCTTACATTTGAACCATGCACTACACATTTACACTTGTAAATGATAAGCTTGTAGCCACAGCTGCCCTGGGGCGCACTGACGGAAATGTGGCAGCCAATGCGCGCTGACAGCCTCTCCACCACCACTGTAACATTCATCCACATAAACACCAGCAACGCCCTCACTGGACGCAAGAAGGGTTAAGTGTCTTGTCCAAGGACACAACGACAAATGACTTGGGGAGTGGGATTTAAACCGCCCATCCTTCAACCATTGGACGACCTGTTGTACCACCTGATGCACTGCCGCCCCCAAAGTCACCCACATCAGTGTGGTTCTATCCTCAGCTAGTTTGGGCATTTAAAGTGGAAATGAAATGGTTAATCTACCTAACTTTATTTACTAGACTGAGTCCTGGTCTTTTAATTATGTACCAAACATGAAAAATATAAGCATATAAAAGAAAAACGTAGCAAAGTTTGATGTTTTTAGGACAAGAGTACCGCCATCTTGCAGTACTCTAAGCTCTGACGTCACCGGGTTGGTTTGCGCTCTGACTCTGCATTAAATCAACAGGAATCAGCAGCTACGCTGCACTATCATTAACAAGCTGGAACACATTTTAGAAGATTAATAAATGGAATGCGAAGCTGAAAAGCCAGTCCAGCGTCCACATCCTGTCGCCGATGCCTTCCAGCCCGTTACACCATGTGACTGAGGAGGGAAGACGTGAAGCCGGTGCTGGTGTTGGGAGGGCAGGTTGGCAGCACCTGTAGGAGTGGCTGCCGTTCAGTGATGCTGGAGGCTGTCTGCTGTCAGGAGGTCGACATGGACCAGGTCATGCGTGGAGGATTTTGCATATCATCTGGGATTACACGCAGTGGTGTAGTCTACGTGATACGCAGGTATATGCTGTATACTCACTAGAAAAAGTCCCAAATTACCGTATAACCACTGAAAAATGCACACAGATACGTATCAGCATGTTTTCGTTGCATAACTTTCCCGTTCAGAAATTCCCCTTTTTCTGTGTGAGGAAGCGGCACGTCTGAACCGAACGGGCTTCTGTCAAGCCTGAAGCTCACGTTAACTGCTGAGTTTGGGCCCTACGGTAAAAACCAGCCTTAACGAAGCAGTGAAGAACAGCAGCACGATCCGCCAACAATGGTCAGCTGAGAAGAAGTGCGTCACATGCACAATGTGTCCACGTGCGTTGTAGATGAGAGCTGGACCTGGCCAGCCTGGAGCAAGAGTCAGGTGGGGGAGTTTAAAAACAGGCGTGGTTTGAGTGGAAAAACGTAAAGTTAGGTCAATAGACAACATTCAAAGCTGTAGAAATAGTTTAAATCTATAAGTTAAAATGTTAATATAGTTCCATCCATAAAACTGTTAACAGTGAAATTATTTCACGTCATCTTAAAAGTCAGTGAAGACACCATGAACACCATTAAATGGCTGGTGCGTTAGATATAGTGAGATAAAACAGCTGAAATAGTATAATTTTTGCTTCCTTTTTTAAATTTTTATACATTTTCTTAGCAGTGGCTGAAGTCTGTAAACAGTTCATTAATGGGTTTCATCCGTGCCGCTGCTCATGATATAGATACAAAAAAGAACACTTGTATCATTAATTATAGTTACTGGAATTTCTATTTACCTCCAGGTCATACACACACACACGCACACACACATGCATATGTATATATACACATACTACTTATAATAGTCAACATTTGTATTTAGATAATAGTTTTTAATTATCTAAATTCAGTTCAGTACTTTTATTTCAGACACAACAGACGGTCTATATGAATTATGTGTTGTTGCATATTTAATATATAGCCTGATAAGTGTGGTGGTTCTTGAGTGGGACCATTTAGAACAGGTATAGTTTTTTTTTTTTTTTTAATTGGGGGGGGGGGGACAGCCACAGTATACCGACTAGAATCAACTGGACTACACCACTGATTACACGTATGGATTGTTGTACCGGTAGATGGACATTTTGGAGACAGAGCTGCCCCTGAAGGACATCCGAGCGAGACGCTGGAGCTGGTAGGTAGTCTAACTAAGCTAACAGTAGTAATGCCGATGGTTTAGGCTAATGTAAAATAAAATGAATGCTATAGCGAGACAGGGACACGATGGGAAAGATGCAAAGCATCCAGGCTGCCGGATGCAGAGGGAGAACGCGGTGTTTGGTAGAACTGGACCCTGCCGTGGAAAACGGGGAGTCCCGGTTAATAAGTTTTTATTACGGTCATTTCAGATCAACTTGCTGCAGAGCTCTTCTGTTCTTCATCAGGCTGTGGGGAGGATTTATGAGTGTTGTTGTTTGACGTGTGTTTAATAAGCGGCTCAAAGAGGAATAGAGGCGGAGAACTACGTACTGATGTTCGGTACAGACTGATGCCACAGACCCGCCAGTTAGTGGATCTCAGTTTATAGACGGTGATATTAAAACTAACCAGCTTACTAGACCCCAAGTCTCCTGATAATTTTCCTAATTTTCTCTAGAAAATTCTCACTTCATGATCTGGAGCCAGGAAGGTTCCCTCTTCAGAGCCGCTAGCAGCAGTAGGACCGGTTTCTGGTTCAGTTGAAGGTTGTGAACTGTTCTGTCTTCAGCCTAAACCTAAACTTCTTCTCCTTTGGCTCACCAGTCTCCGTCATTCACACTGTTATCTTTCTAACTGTGGTGCGGACTCAAGGACTCTCATTAAGGACCGTAGCACTAACCAACCCGGTGACGTCAGAGCTTAGAGAACTGCAACGTGGCGGCGCTCTTGTCCTAAAAACATAAAACTTTGCTACATTTTTCTTTTATATGCTTATATTTTTCATGTTTGGTATATTATTATGTATAAGACCAGGACTCAATCTAGTAAATAAATTTAGGTTGGTTGATTGTTTCATTTCCACCTTAATTAGCCAGAAACACACACAACTCTTACATGACTAACGTTATGAAATATTGTTCATAAATTTTACAAACTGAATTTCAAGGTGCAGCCAGCCAGGGTGTTGAGGGAGTCTAGTCTGATGGATTTAGGATTGGGTCTCTGCTTTTTGCAGATTTTGTTGTCCTGTTTTCTTCATTGGGCCATGATCTTCATTTCACACTGGAACAGTTCACAGCTGAGTGTGAAGCAAGCTGGAATGAGGGGTGGCAACTCCAAATCCGAGATCATGGTCCTGAATTGGAAAAGGGGGGAATCCCCTTTCAGGGTTGAGAATGAGATCATGGCCCGAGTGGAGAAGTTCAAGTATCTTTGGATCTTATTCATGGGTGTGGAAAGATGGAAGCAGTAGATCAACAGGCAACAATACAGTACGCTGCTGTCTCAAATGATCTGGACTCTGCATTAGTCTCTTGTGGTGGAAAAGCTGGGACAGAAGAGGAAGCCCTTGATTTACAGGTTGATTTACAATCCTATGGTCATGAGCTGTGGGTAATGACTCACTGAATGAGATTTTGGATACAAGTGGCTGAAGTAACTTTTTTTCTGGAAATCTCCCTCGTAGAGGAGGAGTCAAGAGGAGCCCGATGATGTAGGCCAGGTATGTGGTTAGGATCCCTCCTGAACTCCTCCCTAGCAAGATGTTCTGGGTCATGTCCTTAGACCCAGACAATATACAGGGAGTGCAGAACTATTAGGCAAATGAGTATTTTGACCACATTATCCTCTTTATGCATGTTGTCTTACTTCAAGCTGTATAGGCCGAAAGCCTACTACCAATTAAGCATATCAGGTGAGGTGCATCTCTCTAATGAGAAGGGGTGTGGTCTAATGACATCAACACCCTATATCAGGTGTATTAGGCAAACAGAATTATTAGGCAACTTAACAAAAAACAAATATATACCCATTTCAATTATTTATTTTCACCAGGGAAACCAATATAACAGCTCAACATTCACAAATATACATTTCTGACATTCAAAAACAAAACAAAACAAATCAGTGACCAATATAGCCACCTTTCTTTGCATGGACACTTAAAAGCTGCCATCCATGGATCCTGTCAGTGTTTTGATCTGTTCACCATCAACATTGTGTGCAGCAGCAACCACAGCCTCCCAGACACTGTTCAGAGAGGTGGACTGTTTTCCCTTCTTGTAAATCTCACATTTGATGAGGGACCACAGGTTCTCTGTGGGGTTCAGATCAGGTGAACAAGGAGGCCATGTCATTAGTTTTTCTTCTTTGACACCCTTTCTTGCCAGCCACGCTGTGGAGTACTTGGATGCGTGTGATGGACGATTGTCCTGCATGAAAATCATGTTTTTCTTGAAGGATGCAGACTTCTTCCTGTACCACTGCTTGAAGAAGGTGTCTTTTAGAAACTGGCAGTAGGACTGGGAGTTGAGCTTGACTCCATCCTCAACCCGAAAAGGCCCCACAAGCTCATCTTTGATGATACCAGCCCACACCAGTACCCCACCTCCACCTTGCTGGCGTCTGAGTCAGACTGGAGCTCTCTGCCCTTTACCGATTCAGCCACGGGCCCATCAAGACTCACTCTCATTTCATCAGTCCATAAAACCTTTAAAAAAATCAGTCTTAAGATATTTCTTGGCCCAGTCTTGATGTTTCAGCTTGTGTGTCTTGTTCATTGGTGGTCGTTTTTCATCCTTTCCTACTATGGCCGTGTCTCTGAGTATTGCACACCTTGCGCTTTTGGGCACTCCAGTGATGTTGCAGCTCTGAAATATGGCAAAACTGCTGGCAAGTGGCATCTTGGCAGCTGCACGCTTGACTTTTCTCAGTTCATGGGCAATTATTTTGTGCCTTGGTCTTTCCACACGTTTCTTGCGACCCCGTTGATTACTTTGAGATGCAAATCACCTGATATGGTTAATTGGTACTAGGCTTTCAGTCTATACAGCTTGGAGTAAGATAACATGCATACAGAGGGTGATATGGTCAAAATACTCATTTGCCTAATAATTCTGCACTCCCTGTACAAGACCCAGAAGACATTGAAGGGACTATGTACTGTATTTTGGCTGGCATGTGAACAACAAAGGAGCAGAAAGAAGAAGCCTAGGAAACACAAATCTGGGCTTCTCTGCTTTATCTGATGCCTCCACAATCCAACCTCGGATAAATGGCAGGATGGATGGATGGATGGATGATCTAACTGTCTATAAAGTCAACCTACAATGTGCCTGTGATCATATGTTTTCTTGTGAATTCTTTAGTAAATACATTCTCGAAGACCTAATTACACTGGGAACACAGATGTTTGGTTATGTTCATCAGCTGTCAGGCATGAAACTGCCCCACAACACAAAAACCACCTCAGTGATAATCCAAAGTGTCTCATAAGATTCTGTTTTCTGCCTCATATATAATGCTGGAAATAGCACAGAAAGAGAAAAATAAATATATAATGAAATCCTCTTCAGACAGCATATGTTGGGATAATTAGTGAACTCAAACAATTAGCATTTTAGACACTTCGCCAATTATTTTCATTTGTGCATTTCAGAGTGGTGAATATGGAGAGAGGGACAATGGTGGAAGTTAAATGAGCTAAAAAAAAAAGGCAGTAAGAGACAGAAAAGAAAGTGAGAGACAGGAAGTCTGACGGGATGAGGAGACTTTAAAGGGGTAGATAGGGAAACATCATTTAGCAGCCACAGACAGGTGTAAAAATATACTAGACAATTAATTAGAGGTGGATATAAGTAGGTGGAAAACTCCCTCAAGGACAATAAACACTTTCCGGCAGAGTTGTTTTGAGCTGGTGGAACAGAAGACCAGCTTTGTCTCTGGTCCTTCCATGCTGGTCTCTAGTAATGGGCAAATGAGACATCATGAACATCCAAGGCTTTCAAGCCCATCGGTTCGGGTAAAGGCTCAGTACTCTGAGTTTCTTCCATATTTCTCTATAGTGACATGTAGTGTCCAAATGGGTCCACAGCAGGCCCAAAAAGGTGTCACTAAATAATCTGCTAGACTTCCCGCCTCTCACTTTCTTTTCTGTCTCTTACTGCCTTTCTGCAGGGTTACTCACCAGTGGGGAGAGTGTTTCCCTGCTCCAACACACCTACTCAAATTATATAAATCCAACAGTCTATGGGGTTCTACACAATGACTTAATCGGATTCAGGTGTTGGAGCAGGGATACATTGAAAACATGCAGCATTGCAGTCTTTGCAGGACTGACTTGAGTAACCCTGCTGTACTGCTTTACACCCAGGAATTAGCTGCATGACCAGAAAAATAAAGGATCTTATAAATGATAAGTATCCAACACATGCTAGGTGCATTTTATCAGCTTCTTAAGTCTGTGACTGAATACTACAACAACAACAACAACAACAACAACTACTACTACTACTACTCAGTGTTGTATAGTAACTAAGTAAAAATACTTAGTTACTTTACTTAAGTAGTATTTTTTTCATATTTGTACTTTACTTTACTACTTCTATTTCTGATAACTTTTACTTCACTACATTTTCAAGAAAAATCAATACTTTTACTCCATTACATTTACCTGAGCATCTTAGTTACTCGTTACAAAATAACAAGGAACGTAATAGCCAATGGACAATCTTTGTTTTGTTGTAGTGGGACGAGTAGCCACTAGCAGCAGCCTTGTGCAGCCGTCTCTGAAGCTAAACACACCTTTACCTGCCTCAGCAGCAGGTGAAAGGCTGTTTAGCATCGCTGGTCTGGTCTTCAGCCCAAGAAGAGTGAGACTGAGTTCTCACCATTTTGAGAAACAACTTCCTTTGAAGTTGAACAAAACGTTTTTCAGGGTTCAGTAATGACTGGATGGACAGTTCTTGTGCTTTCCCCCTGCGATTTTTTTAATTTCAAACCAAAAATTTTTTTTTTTTTTTTTTCCCCCTCCAAGAGCGAAGATTTTTTTTGGATTATTTTATATTTAATGGGGGGGGGGTTGTGGTTTTGTTTTTTTTTTTTTGTGGGGTTGGTTTTTTGTGGGGGTGTTTTTAATTTTTTTTTTTTTTTAAAATTAAAAAAAAAAAAAAAAAAAAAAAAAAAAAAAAAAAAAAAAAAATTTTTTTGGTTGTTTTAATAATACTTTTTTTTTTTGATACTTAAGTACAGTAAATACTAGCTACTTTTTTACTTTTACTCAAGTAATATTCTAGCAGACGACTTTCACTTTTACTTGAGTCATTTTCCAGTAAGGTACTTTTACTTTTACTCAAGTATGGCTTTTGGGTACTTTATACAACACTGCTACTACAACAACAACAACAACAACAACAACAACAACAACAACAACTACTACTACTACTACTACTACTACTACTACTAATTATTATTATTATTATTATTATTATTATTGTTATTATAACAACAACAGCAACAACAACAACAATAATAATAATAATAATAATGATGATGATGATAATAATAATAAAAAATAGAGTATTTAAAAATATAATTATAATATATTTAACATATAAATACCACCTTTTTAATTTTGTTTTTAATTTTTTTTTATTTTTTTAAATTTTTTAATTTATATTATTATATTATATATTTTTTTTTTTTTTTTTTTTTTTTTTTTTTTATTATTATTTTTATATTTTTTTTTTTTTTTTTTTTTATATTTTATTTTTTTTTATTTTTTTTTTTTATTTTATTATATTTTATTATAATTGCCCACACTCCCCGACCACGGGGGAGCCTCGGGGTTTTTCACGTTCTCACCGTCGGCCCCCCCCCCGCTCCGATCTCTCCCTGAACCCCCATTTTACAGTGAAGGAAACAAGTCAGCTTGTGGGGGGTATTTGTCAAAGTATCTGGCAACCCTTAAGCATACAGTCTTTGGGTGGAACACGAGAAAAAGAAGAAGCAGCAGAAGAAGAAGTAGTTGTCATTCAGATGCACACTAGGGAAAAAAGAAAATCACCTGATCTAATGTGCCCTGGTTACAGACAACAACTCACACATGGAAAATGAAAAACTCTCGCCTTTGCCGTTTTGGAAAAAAAAGAGAGAGAGAGATATAAACTATCTCTGTGCAGGAAAATGCAACGGAGAAAGCAGCACAGAAACGGAGTGCATGTCAGGTCTCTAGTTGGCAGTGAAACTTTTCAACCACACATCCAGATGTGGCAACATCCTGATAAAAGCAGAAAAACAACCCAACAGAAGTGCTGCGTGTCCGCTTGTAAATGGGCGCATATGATCTCTGCGTCCTCCAGGGCGGAATAAATGTTCTGCAGAACCAGGTCCTGCTTCAACAGTCCATGCACTCTCAGACCCGACATTTATCCCGGCGTGGAGGATGCAGAGATCATATGCGTCTCTTTACAAGCGGACACACACGGCTTCGGTTGCATGCTCTCAGACCCGTCGGGGTCTGTGGGCGCAAGTACAGGATGACATGAAAGATGTCCAGACTCACCTGGCACCGTCAGAAAATGTCAGTCTGCGGGCTGTTGTCAGATATTTGCCTTTTTACCTCCAAAACTCTGTTACCGTGTAGGAGGAGAGGCCAGAAGGCAACAAGACTCTTACTGCCTCAGCACTGTAATGCAATCAGGCCCTAATGTTGATGTCTGAGAATTTTTTTTCACTTTTTAGTGGTAAAACTGAGAATGAGATCAAAACTAAATCGAATAGAAAACCTAATATTCGTTTAGATTAATCTTCCAGCTTGATCACACGTCAATATACACATGAATACAGGATAAATTATAAATAATATTTTTATAAAAATATATAGCCTAAAAATATGAAAAGTGGTACGGTAACCTCTGTTTACTGTATTTTTACAGTTTTAGAAATCAGATAGATAGATAGATAGATAGATAGATAGATAGATAGATAGATAGATAGATAGATAGATAGATAGATAGATAGATAGATAGATAGATAGAGGTACAGGTACATCTTCAGGTACATCTTGGACTTTTAATTTTCATCATCTGAAAATACTTTGATATGAAAAATAATATGAAAATCCTTGGAGTGCTGGTATACTATACAGGGCTGATACTGGGAGTGCAATATTGGCTCATACCGGCCCCAAATATCGGCAGGTTGTATCGGCTGAGGCTGATGAAAAAGTATCGGTATCAGTTCAAGTTCAGGTGTGGCCATTTTTCTTAATGGGAACAGCAACTTAATCCTTAAGATGAGTGCAGTCAGTGGTACACACTTTTTCATTTGATCTGCAATTCTGCACACTAAATGCAACTACAAGGTCCCTTCATCAAGTTTAAAATACAAGGCAGGAAATGACAAATAATTACGCCTTGGACCGATACACCGATGAAAAAAAATCTCCCTATTTTTCACAACCCAATGTTGGTAAGTATGCTTTTGTTGTTCCTGGGTCCTTAGGTCTCTCCAGTGCTTCCTTCGCGGGGGCCGTCTGTATCCGGGGTGGCTGTGGTGGACTGGATGCGGTGCCGCTGGTGCCTTGGCAGAGGTTGGTGTTCCAGCCACACCTCCCCTGGGCCACTGCGGTTACAGTCGTTGTGGTTACTGAGGTACAGTACACCTGGATTAATCAGCTCGTCCAGTAATGAAAGACAGGAAACAAAGGAGCTACCTTACTCTAAGTTTAGGAAGTGGTGGAGTTGTGCATAGAGCCTGTTGCTCTGTTACAAAGCCTCTAAAATCGAAAGTGATGAGCAGCAGAACACAAGCAGTCAACTTTACTGAAGTTGACGGAGTAAATAACCTACATTTCAGCTCATTTCTGGAGGAAATTTACCACAAATAGGTATAGACACATTGCAAGAGGAAGTATGAGTTAAAAAGGAAAGCAAAAGGAAAAGACAATGCAGCTCTGAGATGGGTGGAAAAAAAGTTAGAAATGAGCGCTCTGTATGCAGCCAACGTGGAGCACTCACCATCAAACTTCCACATAGAGCCAACTGAGCTCCAGTGCAGTGACATACTTGTGCATAAATAGGATTACATTGAGTTAATTGGGCCACCTTTCAGTAAATCACTTGGAGAAACTAAAGAAAATGCAAATTACCTTGAAACTAAATACATTAAAAACCATTAGAAATTAAAGCAAATATGCTGATTTTTTTTTTTTTTTTTTTTAATTGTTTAAAAATTAAACTTCAAATTCAAAGAGTTTAAGGAACATTTAATTAGCCCGGCTCTCGAGGTGTTACAATTTTTCCTTTTTTTTTTTTTTTTTTTTTAAACTTTGGCCAATTGAGTATTTGAGTTTTACACCACTGGTCTAAATAAAGGCTTTCAGTTTGTAATTTACTACTCGGTCACTTCACCCTCCTCACCAATTCAATAAACCATTACTGATCAGTTCAATTTAAACATCCATTATGTTATTTTTTAGAATTTTGAAAATTAGGTTCACATTTTTTATTAACACTGTAGTCTTTGGCGAGTTTCTCTTCAGACTCTCCAAGAAACTCTATGAAGCATCTGATGATCACGTCTCTCCTGCCTTCAACTTGTAGCTATTAGATAGATCAAACAAATATTGAAGCTGTGTATAACATGAAACCTTAAATGCAACTTGAACAGGAACAGAGTTTGTGCCCAGCACATGCTGTAAATATTGAGGAAACTATTTTCTCTCCTCCTTGATTACATTAATGTGATTGTACAAGGCTACAAAAATCATGTCTGTCAATCTGATTGGACTGAATAGTTATTAGGAAAAGGAGTAGAAAAAGTTAAGACATGGAAAAGTAAGAAGTCGGTTCAAACATCATAAATTTGGATTTGGGATACATGTACAAAAAAAGTGTAATTAAAACAGAGTCAGTATATGAGCTTAAAGTGTCCCTGGCATTGAATTTGGATTTTTTGAGGTTTTTGATCATATGTTTTAGTTTTCCCAGACTGCCTATGTCCCCTAAGGGGTTAAATTATAGATTAGTGTTTCCTCTTCGCCTGGGTGTGTCTGCCTACATAGCGAAGTTAGCATTCACATATGGGCTTCCAGCCAATAGGTTGGTTGCGCCATACGTCATCTTCATAAGACGCTAGCGCGCGAAATGCAGACGGAGGGCCAGAAGGAAAGTCGCCTGTAATATCTGTGTGGAAAACACCTCTGTGTCTACAGTTTATGGCTGCTCTAATCACGCTATCAGAGAAAAGGATACGTTTTTTTTTTTTTTTTGAGTACCTAAACTGTCATTAACAAAGTTGAAAAATATCGAAAACTGACAAAACAATGCTGCCAAACGTGGATTTTAAACCTCCGCCTTCGGTTGGGAGGAGCAGAGTCTACCAATGCCAGAGTTTACAGCGACCACTTTCTAAAACAGGTAAGATAGTTTATTATTTTGTTATTTATTGCTAAGGATATTTCCCCACTCTCTCTGGCAGAAAACCAGTTTTTAGGGGGGTTTCTGTGGATCTCTGTGACTGGTAGACCTAGTTTGGAGAAATGCGGTTTGACTTATGCACAGCCTCCAATTCGATTAGGAATTGGGGATAACAGAAGTAAAATAAATTCATAAACAAGATCAAAGCACATAAAAACACTCAGCGTTAGCAAAATTATGAGCTAGGTTATTTATTTAAAATAGCATAACTCACTATTACCCGCAGAAACAAGGTGACAGCCATTCAAAGCTTATTTGGATCCTAGTTGACCCGACATGAAACAGAATAACTGTCGGCTTCTGGCTGCTGAAGGATTCATTCATTGAAAAGACAGAGGTAAAGTCATGAGCAACCACGTTAACTTCTTTATTTTGGACACCTGTCCCCCTCTGCAGTTGTAATTTTTAAGATCGGATGTCCAGAAGTAAAGTTATGAACGTTGCTTTGTCAGCAACGAGATGGTTTGTGATGTAAATCGCCGGACGGCCGATAAATCCACAAGATTATCAGACCAGTCTGGTTTATTTAGACTTCATGGGTCATATCTTATGTATAAATATACATTTTTGGCAATATGGTGTCTGGACCAGCCCAGTCAAAGCCTCAGCGTACTCGCTGTCATTCATTCCGCTGTGTTTTGAACCGGAGGAAAACACTTCTTGCCCTCCATCTGCATTTCGCACCGAGTCCAGGTCATGTGACTGAAAGCCACCTATTACCTCCCTCCCCCAAACTACACTCTCCAAGTCCCTCCCTCCGAGACCTATGACAACAAACCGACAGCATGGCGTCCAGTTCGCATCGGAACTGCTCTCTTCCTGGTGTACAAAGGACAACACCAATCTTTTTGTCCTCCCCACTGAAAAGCTTGTGGATGTATTTCATTTGCAGGAATGTGCTGACCGATATAAATAATTACCAGAAAATCTCCCTGCAGCTCCGTCTCCTCCTCAGGAGCTTCAGGTCTGCCTGGTTAAAACGGTTTCCAGCCACCATAAAGAAACACAAAGTTTCTAATAAACGTTTCTCATCATGTTCAAGTCTTTTATCTCTGAGGGAAATTGATGTTTGTGATGATTACAGTTTATAATTCTTCGCTTTGTGCGCGCGTGTTCAGCTGTGCACATTGGCTCAGGTTTGCAATCAGGCCTTCATCATCATCGAAATCATCATCACTGTTTCTGTACCACTCCAGTCTGACGAAGACAGATCCAACCTGCGGAACTAGTGTAATATATCTTTAGTATTAACTATTAACTGAATTTGGGTCATGGGTGAAAGAAGTAATTCAGGGAAACTTGTTGCTGGAATATGATGCCGTTTTCTTCTTAAACTGTATTCATACTGTACTTGCGCTGCGTCTACGTCTGTGTCAGGCTAGTGACACCGTCACTGCCGTGTGGCCTGTATAGATCTGCTGAGGCTCAATACGAACCTCTTCCAGCCTGACGTGCAACCACGTTCAAAAGAACACAGCAACTCTTTTTTTACTCAAACATGCATGTGTGGAGAGGCGCATGTCTGCAGCCCTGGAGACCGCAAGTTACTGCTGAGTGTATGGGCAAGTGTCTCCAGGTATCTCCGTATCACTCAGCCTCCTCTCCGCTAGAGCACCATGTGTCAGCAGATGCAGCCGCTAGGGACTCACTGAAAACAGAAGCACACGGTGACAAGCGTGCCTTCTGGTCCCGCCCACTGAACCTCGGTCATTGTACACCAGTCCTAACAGTAGTGCTACCTAGTAGCGCCTGCTATTCTACGACAAGGCCGAATTACGTCGAACAATCCTTTCATACAGTATCAAGGTACTTAAGGCCTGATTTACAAAGAATCCAAATTGCGAGTCTAATGTCTTTACCTCGCAAAAAAAAATAGCGTGCGCTGTCATTTTAGAGTTTGCGGGTGATCTACAAAGATTACACGCGCAATCTGTAACAGGCGCAAACAGCAGGATTTAAATGAGGATTTAGCGTGCGCTCTCCCTGCGCCACGGAAAGTTCAGAAGAGCATGTGGTAAACCCAAAATGAAATTCATCCTGATAGAGAGATGTTGGTTTCAGAGATATAATGAGGCTCTCAGCGAGTGCAGACGTGCTTCCCTCTGCTCCCGTCTCCCTGCTCTGTTACCCCTCCTGTAAAGCACTTTGTGTGTCCAATGGGTACTGTAAAGGGCTATATAAATAAACTTGATTTGATTTGATTTGAAATAAAAAACAGAATATAAGATAAATATGAAGAGTTTATTTGCAAAAATAGACAAACGCCATTTAGAAAAAACAGAGTTAACTGCTTTTGCACATAAACTCTTCATTTACTTTTTGAATATTTTCAGCAAATCAAGCTCACACGAAGTAAAGTTTTAATTATGTAAAATGGAGATATGACGTTTGTACCCGACAGCAACAAAAGCAATTACCTGTTTTTCCACAATGATGTTTGTCTGTTTTTGCAAATGAACTCTTCATATAATAACTATAAATAAAAACGATGCAGCAGGTTTCCCTGTGGGTCGTAAGAAGAGGCCAGTTTCAGGACATGGATAACGAGACGCTGGTAAAGATGATCTGATATTACGCACAGACTGCAAGCTCTTTGGCACAATGCCAGGCGCGGGACCTGCGTAATTGCCCCCCACCCCACGCAAAACTCAGTTAAAAGTAGTATCAATAGTTTGTGCGTTACTGGTTATTTTCACTGAGTTTTCTGTGGGGTGGGGGCCAACTTCACGCAGGAAAGCAAACTCAGAACACAGCAGCAGTTGCTGGGGTGTGGCGGAGCAGGAGATGATTTTAATTTAAAAATATGCCATTGGCAAAAAGTAAAAGAAAATAAAAAGACATAAATAATGTCAGCTTTAACTACCATGATGCTGCAGCTGCAGATGTTCTGGTTCATGTCTAGAATAACCCGTGTTTAACAGTGATGTTGATTGTTATTTAATTAAATAATGAAAACTTGACGTGTCGCCTGAACACCTCATGAGAAATGATTCTGACCCGATGTCTGCAGTCCTGTGTGCAGCATTCTTTCAGCCATTATAGTTATAAATGGCAGTTATACCTGCTTTTCAGACGTGCTAAATTACACGCAATTTTTTGCGCCCGCTTTCCGTTGAACGGTTGATAGATCACATTGCGCATGTTAAACTGAGGTTTTGCATAGTCTCTTCCCAATATTTTGCGCCTTCTGGCAGAAACGCCCAGTTTGCATATTCATCTGCAGCAGATGCGCAAAATGGACAGCGGCGCTATTTTGCCCCTTGACAGGCTCAAACCTCATTTTGCCCTGCTTTGTAAATCAGCTCTGGCGGATTATTGCGTGCGTAATGAAGATAGCGCCTGTTTTAACAAGCGCAAACCTTTTCGTAAATCGGGCCCTCAGAGTCTGACTAAAAGGGGACCAAAAGTCGCTGGGAATTTCTTGCCACTGGCTCTTTAAATACATTCCATTCAGCTGAATTTTGTTTTACCTGGTTGAGTGAGTTGAGCATGGGTCTAATCTTTTTTCCTGCAACCCCACCTTTGGTCTCAAATATCCAGTTTTAGGCTTGCTCCAGAGGAACTGTTATATGCTTAAACTCATCTTTGATCTGAGAGAACATAAGAGAAAAAAGTAGGAGTATTTATCGTGCTGCTGCATAATTGATAACTAAAGCAGTCTTATGAAAGCATGTGCAGTATAATAAAAACGTTTCTGAATAGCAGACTAAGTCCACTATGGCATTGAAAAAAATGTTATGCTTTCAAAGTTTTTATGTATGTGTGACAGTGTGGTCCTGTCACTATGCCTCCGACTGATCATGTGCCCTGGCTACTTGGCCACAGGGATGTCCCTTTGGCTGAATGGTCAGCGCTCATGGCTTTCACCCGGGAGTCTGGGGTTCAAAGCCCGCCTGGGCCCTCTGTTGCGTACCTTGCCACATTCTGGCGTTGTCGGGCAGGATCCATGTGCAATGCCGGTAAACGGTCCATGGATTCATAAGTGGTGGCAGCCTGTGCGGAGCACGAGGACGTGCTTGTGAAAAGAGGGGGAGAGATGTGACAGTGTGGTCCTGTCACTATGCCTCCGACTGATCATGTGCCCTGGCTACTTGGCCACAGGGATGTCCCTTTGGCTGAATGGTCAGCGCTCATGGCTTTCACCCGGGAGTCTGGGGTTCAAAGCCCGCCTGGGCCCTCTGTTGCGTACCTTGCCACATATGCAACAATACAAACAATAGTTTCAAGAGAACAAAGAACTGAATAAAGTTCAGAGAAGAAAGCAGACCCTCTCTTCATGAGTTCTTGGAGGACATTGCTTTACAATTTCTATTCGTCGAAGGGAGGAGGTTTTCTCATCAATGATCTTCTCATTGTTTTTCTTCATTTCCGTCAGCAAATCTTCTCTCTCCTTCTCTAAAGTGTTCTCAGTCTCACCAATAGGCAGTGGTGGCAAGTTATTAACTTCAGTCCTCCTTGGCCTTTTGATTCCTTTGGTTACTCCCTCTTGGGAGACTCTTCAGTGAATTAACCTCCAGCTCTGGAAAAGCTTGACAACTTCATAGTTTTGCCCTGTAATTTCCCATCTTAAATTCGATCCTCTGTTGCCAACCATACAATCCATTAAAAGACCCTGGCTCTTTGAGACATGGATACTTTTCTACCAATGTCTCTACTACAGCTAAGACTTGGACACCAGTTGGATATGCTCTATAGCTAAATATGCTCTCAGCAAGCCTCTCAAATATGCTGCTTGTCACTCTGGGACTGCTCAACAGAGTGCCATCCTTTTCAGCTTGTTTTCCTGCTTCCAGTACAATGTTGACATCATAAGAAAATGTAGGAATTGGAAACTTAGCTGACCATGGCTGAGACCTGCGAGATGGTGCACCTTCATAAGAGGAGGAAAGCAAGATCCAGGAACATTTATCCAGCAAATGGTAAGGTTCTGATAATTCAGCATCTGACACTTCCATAGGGCTGAAAGTTGGAACTACAGGCTGAGTCATGACAAACTTCAGAGTTGCCTTGTCTTGTACTTCATTGATGGAGGCCAAATTGCAAAACTGTCCATCAAAATCCATGTTTGATACATCAGAGTGAAGGCCCTGGGAATATGAAATGTTTCTTGAATGATGTCACTGAGATCCTGAAGTTTACTGGGAATGCCTGAAGGTAGAACCAGTTTCATCATCTTCAAAAATAATTCTCAGTTTTGCAGGGGTGCCCATCTCTTCATGGAAAACTACATCAGAAAAAAAGAAAAGAGATAACTACCTTGAAATAAAATGTACATCAATAGCCATAGATCAGTACAAGTTTCATCCTTGTCATACTAAAAGGAGAGGCAAATATGGTGTTTCAAGGATACGAATCATCTTCCAGACAGACTACTGTGCAGTCAAAGGATAAATATCGTGAAGATCACTTTGATTAAGTGAGTGGACATTTCTTGTGTTTTCCAACTCATAGCTCTGAAGGTGTTCATTATGCCATGCACACTGTAATTTAACAAAAAGATCAGCTTTTCATACATGACCAGTAAATGCAATAGCTCAGCAAAGTCAGGCAATCCTGCAGTGGACCGAAAACATAGCAATATGCCAACTGTATAGCTAGTGCCCAAAAAGCAACCATCATTAGCAATGTGCACTGATGTAACAGTTGGGTATCTGGTCTTCACCATGTGCTGCAGGTCATCCTTAAAGGTGCCATGACATCAAATTTCCCTTTTCTGGGGTATAATATGATCTGTTGTGCACTAATGAGGCCATGTGAATGTCCAGAGTGAGAATCAAAGTTCCTGTTTATGGTCTGTCAGCTTTGTCTCTCTGCTCAGAAACAGTTGAATCAGACAGCAGGCTATCATTCTACGTAGTTCTATCATTCTACGTAATTTAATTGCTCCAATAAGAGCACACTATCAAGTAAACAGCGCCCCCCTCCTCTCCTAACGGTCTATGCACCGTCCGCTCCCCTCCCTGTATGATTCAGCTTCGTGGTATGGAGCTAGTAGTAACTTCTGTGCAGTCAGGTCTGGGTTTTCAAACAAATGGATTTAAAAGAAAACTTCTGCAGCAACACTGAGGGAGGGGGCCACAACCTTGTCATTACCTGTAAGTTTATTTATTTTCTAAATGCTGTCTTGTCTGATAAACGTAGCTCACTGTCTGAAGTGCCCATGTTGCTAACAGTTAGCCTTTAGCAAAGTCCAACCGCAGCTTGACCTAGATTCTCCAAATAAGGTCATAGCCAAATAAGGTGTAGCCAATCAAAATGAAGTCAACGTGGTCTCCGGGTAAAGCTCCATATCATCACCGGACCCAACTGTATTACTGAGGAAGTGAGGTCTGGCGTTTCAAAACAATACTCCGCTGTAAAAAATGCTGTTTTTTTCTTTGGAGTATTTACATATGCAGTAATGCCAACAACATAAACTAGTTTTTACTGCTATGTCATCACTCCTTTAAGTATATCTAAAGAGACCGCTGTTCTTTTTGTCACTGAGAAAAGTGTTTTGACATGGCAGGATTCACGATATGAAACCATGTGTCTGTCCCAAACCGTGCACCTGAGCATTTCAAACACTGTTTTTGAGTGTGTAGTGCACACATGGTGTCATTATAGCTACAATTCAGTGCACTGAAAGTACCAGGATGTTGCCCTAATAATGTCCAAAAATGAAGTGCAAAACGAAGCACACAATTCGCACTAAACGGACGCCATATTGCTGACGAAGAGGAAGAGGCGGGACTTTCAAACTGCTTTCAGAGCGGAATAATGGCAGTGAACAAAGCGGTGGTGACCCCTGCTGCATCAGAGGCAGTATTGTACTTGATTTAAGTAACATTTATGAAAGGATTTAGACATAAGTACTCATGTATATTGTGGCATGCTACCAAGCTGTTCACTCCCTGATGACAGTTACAATCTGGTCATGTGTTTAAGGGTGCAGTTATACCGGTTCAGTAGAGTTAGCACACTTTAGCGGGCAATGCTAGTCCGTCACTTCCTGTAAGTGCAGTGGTCTGTTTGGGTCAGCATTTAGCTACAATAGTGTGCACTAGATGAAGTATACAGTGAAAATAAAAGTGAAATTTGATGTCATGGCACCTTTAAAAAAAAAAGAGAGAACAGCTGTTTTTATTTAATTTCATTATAGCTGTTTTCTGTTCATTTACTAGGTCTGCCATTGTGAAAGTATTTAAAGTTGTACTTCCGTGGTCATTTCATTAATATTTCTGTGTTCTCCATTATTATTGAATGCATTCTGCATCGTTTCTGTTTAAATAGGGGGGATAGGGAGGGGGGAAGCTACGAAGGCCTGGAAGAGCTACCGAAGCCCAGGAGGGTCAAACAGAGCAGAGTGCAAAAAGGCATTTCCCACAGGTAAATATATAAAACCGCAAATAAAAACAGCTTAATGAGATAAAATTCACAAATACTAAATTTTGCAAGAATTTGAAATAATAATTAAAGTGCATTTTTAACTCTGTTACACTCACCCCCACTGAATTTTATCAAACATGAGCACAAACTGCACAGTATACATCTTTGGAAATCACACAAGTTCACAGATTACCCGGGGTCAACATCAAGAACACAGACAACTAATGTATCCCATAAGGATGAAGTGGTATGAGGGTAGCGCGTATTCCTCAATCCAGCAACTGTCTACAGGGTGCCTTGTACACCCACACATGACCCCAACACATAGCATTGTGCAGGCCCATCACACAATACAAGATGAAAATGTTTTAACATCACATCTAAACAAAAATGTCAGACCCCCTAAAAACTTATGGGCTACTTGGTTTATAGATTAATCAGTAAAAGTCTGGAACATAGATTTGCAAACGACTTTAACATCACTAATTCTGAACAATATCCTGCCTGGACATAGTTTGTATGAGCCTCTTCACAGGTTTGATTAGGCGGCCAAATCTAGACCTGACTTGTGTCTGTGTAGTACCGCCATCATGTAGCACAGTTGAGGTCTGGTCAACAGTATGCAGAGTGTCAGAAGCACCGTCTGTGTGGGCCACAACACTAATAGCAGGGTCTGATTGTCCCACACCAGTTGGAGCGTCCACAACAGTCACAGGGTAAGAGTCTCCACCCACAGATTTATCAGTTCTGTAGCTCTCAAGTGAAACTGAGCAATGCCTGGGATCAGGAGTCATGCTCAGCAAGTCAGTAACGTCAGCAACTGATGAATTCGGCGCAGACAGTTGTGTTATCCAGTCAATGGTTCTCCTTTCAGAATCCACACACTCCGGATTAGATAAAGGTTTCTCTTCTCCTCCCACAACTTCAGATGAGTTTTCAACACTGCCACCATCAAAGCTTGCACTTGCTTCATAAAATGTCATGTTGTCGTCCTCACACAAGATTACCCCATCTCCTCCAATGTTATCTGTATCAGGGACTGAAGGTGTATTAATAGAGAGTGATAAGGTAGAGTCAAGTACTTCACACGTGGGATCCACAGGGAGGAAACTGACCAACATGAGCAGGTTCCTGTGAACCACCTTCTCCTGTCCAGTGACTGTGTCACAGATCCTGTATGTGTGCGTTGCTGGGTTAATTGCCGACACAGTGTAGATGGTCGATTCCCACCGGTCAGCAAGCTTCTTCTTACCCCTCTCCTTCCTGTTGGCTAAGAGGACTCTGTCACCAACAGCAATGCTAGAACCCTTAACCTTCCGGTTGTACAAGTGAGCGTGTCTTCTCTGCTCCTTTGAAGCATGTTCCTGAGCAATCGTCATCGCCTCCTTCAGGTCGTTGGCGAGACACGCCACATACTTGTCATAGCTCCCCACAGCAGAGTCATCAAGGAGGGCACGAAAGAGGACGTCAACGGGCAGGCGAGGGACCCGACCAAACATGAGGTAAAAAGGGGGATAACCTGTTGTCTCATGGGCTGCACAGTTATACATAAAGGCCAGTGTCTGCAGACGTCGTGGCCAGTCAGCTTTCTCTGCAGGGGACAATGCACGGATCATACCACCCAAGGTTCGATTGAACCTTTCCACACTCCCGTTCCCCATCGGGTGATATGGGGTTGTGTGTGACTTCCTGACGCCTGAGACCCTGAGGAGCTCGCTTATAAGCTCACTTTCAAAGTTAGCTCCTTTGTCGCTGTGAATCCTTTCAGGAAAGCCAAACACACAGAAATATCGGTCCCAGAGAACCCTCGCCACCTGCTTAGCTGTTTGGTCTTTACATGGAAACGCCTGAGCCATTCTCGTAAAATGGTCGGTTATCACTAAGACGTCAACAGATCTGTTTCTGGAATCCTCGGCTGACCAAAAATCAATACATACAAGCTCAAGCGGCCTTGTTGATCTTATAGTCTCCAATGGGGCTCTACCCTCCGGCTCAATGGTCTTACTGACAATGCATCGCTGACAACGTCTAACATAGTCTCTGACATCTCTGTCCAGATTCAGCCAGAAAAACCTCTGCCTTGTCAAGCTGAGGCTCCTGAACTGAGCTTGATGACCTGCTTTGTCGTGAACCCCACGAAGTACCTCGGTCTTGAGTGAGTCAGGTACAATGTACTGGAACCCTCTTCGCCCCGTTCTTCTGATCCTTAGAAATCCTGTAGAGCACACCATTGCGTATAGTTAGCTTATCCCAGTGTTTTAGATACTTTGTTACAGAGGCAGACTCTTTAAACCTCTCTCTTCTCGAGGGCCTCCTACGCCGCTCAACATAGTACAGAACTCGAGAGAGAGTTCTGTCCCCCGACTGTCTGTCACGGAGTTCACATTCAGTGTAGGCAGGCAAGGTGTCTTGTCCAGGTGGAATGAACTGAGGCAGATGTTGCAACATTGCAATGGCGCGGGTTCTTGGACCAGCATCCCACTCAATGTGTGAGTGTAATACAGCAGACACATCTTCCCTCACAACAGACTTAGGGAGCACTTGTAGTGGGCTGCATGTCAACTGGGCGTTAACACTCACTGATGAGGATTCTTTGTGACCGCTGGATGATCGAAAAGCTTTCTGGACAGAAGAGTTTGACATATCCTTAACCTCAGTGAGGAGATTGGCATAGGGTTCATCAAGCAGTCTGAGGCCAACATTCTCTTGAACAAATGGCACACGACTCAGTGCATCGGCCACAATGTTTTGCTGACCAGGGATGTACTTGATATCAAAGTTGTAACTTGCTAATTTGGCCACCCAGCGTTGCTCACAGCAGTCTAGTTTCGGTTTTGTTAGGATATGAGTTAATGGATTGTTATCAGTCCAGACTGTGAAACTGTGGCCTTTCAGCCAGTGGCTGAACTTGTCACAGATGGACCATTTCAAGGCCAGAAATTCCAACCTGTGAGCTGGGTAGTTTTTTTGTGACTGGGACAAAGACTTGCTGGCGAAAGCAATGGGCCTAGCTCGGGTCTCGCCCTCCTGGACCTGAGACAGAACGGCACCTATGCCGTCCAGGGATGCATCGGTGGACAGCAAAAAGGGACGGGTGAAATCCGGATGAGCCAAGACAACACTTTGTGTCAAAGAGGACTTCAGGTGTTCAAACGCTTGTGTTTGTTCCATTGTCCAGTCAGAGGCATGCAACTTCCTGGCTGGCAGTTTATCCTGATGGTGTTTGCCTTTCCTTCCTCTGCCACCCTTTAGCAGGTCAAACAGCGGCTTTGCAATGGCAGAGTACCTGGGCACAAAATGTTGGTAGTAGTTGATCATCCCCAAAAAGGATCTTATCCGCTTCTGAGATGGTGTTACGCCATCGGGTTCCATAAGTTGAGCAGCGGTCATACTTGTGATGATCTCAACCTTACTGGGGTCTGTTGAAACACCATGTTCATCAACAATGTGGCCAAGAAACTTGACAGATCTCCTGAGAAAGAAACACTTTTTGGGGGCCAGCTTCAAATTGTGGCTTTGCAGCCTAGCAAACACCATCTCCAGACGCCGCAAAGCAGTCTCCTCATTAGGTGCAAACACCAACAGATCATCCAAATAACAAAGTAGGCTTAGATAATTCTGGTCTCCAAATATGCTGGTCATCATGCGCATGAAGCTCCCAGGACTGTTGCAGAGACCTTGCGGCAGGCGGTTGTATTCATATAAGCCCATAGGAGTGGTAAAGGCTGAATACTTCCTGTCGTCCTCATGGAGTGGCATATTGTAGAACCCAGAGGTCAAATCCATGGTGCCGAACAGACTGTTTCCTCCCAGTGCTGCCAGACAATCTGCCTGATGAGGAAGGGGATGGGCATCCCTCAGGGTTCTCTTGTTCAACCAGCGAAAGTCTGTACAGATACGGAGATCTCCATTTTTCTTCCACACGAGCACCAGAGGTGATGCATATTCGCTTGTGGATTTTCTGATGATCTCCTTTCCTCCATTTCACTCAGTACTTGGCGCAGTTTCTGGTATTGGCCAGGGGGCACTCGCCTGTATGGGAGCCGGAAAGGTCTGTTGTCAGAGAGGTTTATGCGGTGCACAAAGCCCTTTGCTTCCCCACAGTCAAGATGATGGCGTGAAAATAAACTCTCATATTGCAAAACAAGGTTAGCCATTCTAGTTCTGCAGTCCTCGGAAACTTCACAAGACTCAATATCAACATCACCAAGCCCAACTGAGCTGAGCCTGTCTTTGGCCAGACTAGCATCTGCAGTGGGTGGCATGGCAGATTGAAAACCACACGCAAGTGGAACCTCTGACCTGTTTGCATCACTCATGTCTTCCAGGGCCAGGACAGGGTAGACATCAGCTAATTTTGCATTGCGTCTCAGCAGTACAGGTCTATCAGACATATTGATGAGCTTTAATGGGACCCACCTATCTCCCCACAATGTGGTCACAATCTTTGCTACCAAAACACCCCTGGGTGCTGAGTGTGAGGAGGTGAGCTCTGTCATGATGGTGCTGCCTGGAGAAACGGGAGTGTTTTTGGGCAGTTTCCCCCACACAAGATATTCTCGCCCAGGTTCAAGGCAGGTAGCAGAGTTACACCTTACAGTACCAACCTTATTAGGGAGCATCTCTGCCTTTCCAAGGATTAAGACCAGACAGCATGGACAGGAAATGTTCGGTTTCCGGATTCCCGGAAGGACAGGGGGTAGACACAGTCTTCCAGTAAGACTCACAAAGCTTAGACTGATGCAGAATGTGTTTTATGACATTAGTGCCTAGTATCAAATCATCGTGCTGGCCCGGAACAACAAGTGTTGGGACTACCATTTTACAGCCATACGTTTCCATCTCTATATCAAAAGCGCATTTAGGCTTAACACGGAGTCCACCACATCCAACAAGGACCACATCCACATTAACCAGTTTTTGGTCTGTTATAACTCCAGCTTCTCTAAGCTTCATTTCAGCTGCCTCACTGATGCTACAGGCCATTGAACCGCTGTCGAGCATTCCCCCCATCTGAAATGTCCCACCCATGTTTACAGAAGTGTAGAAAAGACTGTTACTACTGCCAACTCTGTGAACATTCTGATAAACAACAACTCCAGAGTTACTACATGAACTCATCTCTGATGTGTATACAGCCTCAGCATCTGACATGTCGTCAGTTTGGGAGCTTATGGTGTGACCTGCACTGCCTCCCTCCAAATACAGGTCCTCTAGTTTCCCTCAGACTGGGGTTGGGAAGACTTATTTGCAGGGCAGTTCAGTTTGGTGTGGCCAGGGGCAAAACATGCAAAACACAGTCTCTCAGACATGCAGTGTGAAGCAGTGGTGTGACCTGTCTCATTACAGACTTTGCAACCTGTCTCTCTGGAGCGTTGCTCACGAGGTGTACGTTGAAACCTTCCACCCCGAGTTGGATGAAAAGTGTTGCGCTGTTCCATTCTCTCCATCATCTGCTGGAACATATCGACCATTCGAGTGAGAAGTCTCTCCTCTGACTGTTGAAGATGCTGTGTAACAACTGGTACTGAGTCTTGGCTTTGAGCATTCTGTGGACTACCGTGACATGAGGCTGACATTGGAGATGGGCATGGAGGGTGATATCTTTGAGAATGGAGAGAGGAGGGTGAAGGTAATGAGTTGGGAGTATGAAAATGTTCATACGCTGCCAGGCTAGGCGATGCTGGGCTGGGCTGCTCAGGGGCAACGGTCGTGACCTGGCTTCTTAGCTGTGGAGTACTACTGGTTCTTCCAGCCGCCCTCAATTCTCTCTGGTAGTCATCTATTCTCAGCTGAACATCACGTGAAGTCCACTCATGGATTGGCTTGCACTTCAAAATGCAGGATAATTCCGGGTCAGGGCAGTGTTTGACGAACATGAGAGCCACTTCATCATTTATGCTCTCTGTTTGCTTCCCACGTTTACGCTGACCATCAAGAGCAAGGTCTGCTGCCTTGTTTAGTCTTATCCAATAGTCAACAGGGTTCTCCCTGTGTCTGGGCAGAGTGGCATAGAAGTCGGCGAGGGGGAGACATGAGGGAGTTTCACTGAAGTAATGGAGAAGAACATCATATATCAGTTCAGGATTCTTTTTCAACATCTATGAAGGATCACCCATGCAAGGCAATCTGCACCACATCTTTGGCTTTGCCCATTAAGTGGCACATGATCTCTTCTGCTTGACCACAGATAGGTATGGCTTGTTTTCTGAGGTGCATTTTAGTCAGGTCAATCCAGTCTTGGATTGAGTATTTGTCAGTGTTGTCGCCTCTGAATGTCTGGAGTATTCTATCAGGTTTAACATGGACTGTCACACGAGGTAAGTCATGGCTGTTACTGTCACACTGTGAGTTCTGTGTAACAAGGGTAGGCTGGGGTTCACTGTTCATGTGTACAACACCAGCAGACATTAGTTTGGAAACAATTGATTCACCAATTTGTGCACCTAACTGCCCAACCATGTCTGTAAGGTGATGAAGGGCATCGACATCACTGCGGGGTGTGGAAGTAGGGGGATTCTCCTTCATGAATCCATCAATAGAAGTAAAACCCTGGCTCTGACCCAAGCCAGACTCTGCACAACCATCATATGTGAGCTTTGATGGTCCTACAGCCCCACTGTCAGAGGTACTGCTGAACCACACACCCCTACCTCTACCTATAGGTAATTTAGGAGTGGTAAACCGATCCATCATTAACACAACAGCTAACTTTAACTAAATAAAACAAGTGCCACGGTTTTGTTCTCACTTGGAGAGAAAAACAAAACAGAACAATTTAAATGGGAGCAAAAAAAACAAACAACCCCCCCCAAAAAACAAAAAAAACACCATAAACTTTCTTTCCTTTTTTTTTTTTTTCAAGTGTTACAAAAGTATTGTAATTCAAAGTCTTTTATTAACCTGACCACAATAGTATCTTGAAATGTAGATCAGGTCAGCTGCACGGCAACCACGGCGAAGAGCGTCGAGCTGATCTGAAGATCCAAAGGGTCACGGCACCAGTGTAACGGGATTTGTTCGTGATTGTATAGCTCATCCAATGAGACAGCCCGGTCAAGTGGTTTGGAGCATTTATTTTCTGCAGAAGAGATTAAAACACATTAATCCACTTCTGTCCACCTTTTTCTGTGCACTCTGCTCCCTCAACAGCGCAATACAACACTGTGTAACATTAGTTTCCCATTTAGAGTCAATTTTCAACAACAAATCTCAGAAAAATAAAATAAACCAGTAACAAGGAGGAAAACGCCACCTGGTGGCCACATTAACACAGTCATATAACACAGTGGGGTAGAGTTAAATGAACAAAAGTAAAATGTATAAATTAAAATAAAAACATACCTGCAGAAGAGATTAAAACACATTAATCCACTTCTGTCCACCTTTTTCTGTGCACTCTGCTCCTAAACATGCAAATAAAAACCATTTTTAAACAAGCTATGGTGTATGAGTAACCTCTGTGCAGCGAACTGGGGCAGACATATTCGCGCCAAAAAAAATGACGGAAAAATCCTTTATAAAACTTACAAAGATGGTCAAAACAGCCCCAAACTGCTTCACAACATTCAAATAAACAGTGGTAAATAACATGTGCCAGGGACTTCGGTAGACATGGCTACTTTCATGCAGAAAACAACACTAAATCACAGTAGAAAATTTTCCCACGACTTACCCTCAACAGCGCAATACAACACTGTGAGGGGGATAGGGAGGGGGAAGCTACGAAGGCCTGGAAGAGCTACCGAAGCCCAGGAGGGTCAAACAGAGCAGAGTGTAAAAAAGGCATTTCCCACAGGTAAATATATAAAACCGCAAATAAAAACAGCTTAATGAGATAAAATTCACAAATACTAAATTTTGCAAGAATTTGAAATAATAATTAAAGTGCATTTTTAACTCTGTTACACAAGTACAATCAATCAATAAATAAAAAATAAAGATAAAATTACTGCAGTTAATCATTGTACATACTGTACAGAATATTTTTCTTATAATTCTTATACAGAGCGAAAAGGTTCCAGGGGGGAGCCTGTGTGGAGTTTACCTATTCTTCTTTGGGTTTTCGCTTGGATTCCTCCTACAGTCCAAAAATATACACATTGGGTTGATATTTGAGTCTCTAAATGGGGACTGAATGAGAAAGCTTGTCTTTCCATGTTGGGCCTGTGATGGACTAGCAACCTGTTTGTATGTGGATCAGCTGAGAGCCTGCAGCCACTTTGGGGTAAGTTTTCTACAGAAATGTCAACAGATCATTTTTTCTCACCTCAGAATTTTTTTCCCCGTCTGTGCAGAGCACCTTTCCCTTAGGTGTTTAGCACCTCATGCCACTGAAGGAAATATAAATAATTAGAGCTGGTGGAGAACATATTTTGTTTTAAATGAAATCAAAACCTGTCAGAGTCATCTGAGGACGTCCCAAATGTTGATTCAATTAATTCCTTTTCATGTCAGCCTCAGGACTTGGCATTGATCTTTCTGGTTTTCAGAAGGCTGCAGATTCTTTTAATATAAAACAAATAAAACTAAATAAGGCTGACTTAACATCCATGAAAAACTCCAAAGCATTTTCCCAGAGGGAACAGAACAGCTGATCAATAAGTGGTTATGGTGGATAGCTGCTAAAACGCTGCAGCCTTGAGTCTTTATTAATTTTTTGTCAGTCTGAACATTAGGAATCCTTCAGCCTGAACATTGCTGTGAACGGAGTCAATGATCAAAATGACATTCTACATCCTCCTCAATCCTCTGATACGACCAACTGTGCATCTGTCCACATGCTTAGTGTTGCAGATTCATTCACTCAGATGAATTTGGCAGTTTTTTACCTTCATTTCATCACTGGGGCTTTAAATCACAGCTCACAGGATAAGAAATATGAAAGCACTCAAAGGTGTAGATACATTTTAATTATTGGGCTGGTACCAGATTAAATGTGTTTAATGTTCAAATATGCTTAACATTTTTTGTTCACCTGTAGGTTTTTCCTTCAGGACCGTCTTAATTCTTCGTGTCATAGATTCAACAAGGTGTTGAAACATTCCTCAGAGATTTTGCTCCATATTGACATGACACGCAGTTGCTGCAGATCCATGATGAAAATCTCCCGTTCCTTGTTCTACCACATCCCAAAGCTGCTCTGTTGGACTGAGATCTGGTAACTGTGGAGGCCATTGGAGTACAGTGAACTCATAGTCATGTTCAAGAAAGCATTTGGAGATGATCTGGGCTTTGTGACGTGGTGCATTATCCTGCTGGAAGTAGCCATCAGAAGATGCTAAACTGTGGTCATAAAGGGATGAACATGGTCAGCAACAACGCTCAGTTAGGCTGTGCTGGTTAAACCATGTCATGTTGGTACTAAAGGATGCAGAGTTTCCCAGTATCTCCCACACTTGTAGCTACCACCAGCAGCTTGAGCCATTTATACAAGGCAGGATGGATCAAGATGAAATTATAATTTTGTTTTGTTTCCACCAAATTCTGATCCTACCATCTGAATGTGGAGCTGAAATGGAGACTCATCAGACCAGACAACAGTTTTCAATCTTGACCAAATTTGGTAGGTCTGTATGAACTGTTAATTTCCTGTTCTTAGCTGACAGGTAGTAATAATAATAATACATTTTATTTCTAACGCACTTTACATTTGAATTCAAATCTCAGGTGTGACATGGTGTGGTCTTCTGCTGCCGTAGCCCATCGGCTTAAAGGTTGGACGTGTTGTGTGTTCAGAGATGATATTCACCATACCTTGGTTGAAACCATTGTTTACTTTATTTTGGTCCAGACGAGTACTGGTCACTGGAAATTTTCTCTTCTTCAGACCATTCTCTGTAAACCAGGGCTACTCAATTTGATCCTATGAGGGCCGCAAATCTGTAGGTTTTCAATAGCTGGGTTTCACATTTTCAAAAAAATAAAAGCGATTTTTCTTAAATTTCGAAAAAGTACAATAGCAATATGTAGGTGTTTCCATTGAATGGTATAAGCCGCAATTATGGTAAAATCCCGTCCCGCAAGACTCCACTTTGAGGAGGATGGAGATATAGACATGTTGTGTTTCAGAGCTGCTGCTGCTGCTCATCAGGAGATGAAAGCAGCGGATGATAACTCAGAGGTAAAGTCTGTATGTTCGGAGCCCCTGATCACATCAGCAGGGAAAAATGCTCCATTAACTGGAGTTTGGTCTTATTTAACTGTTTTTTAAAGCATAAAATATAAAAATATTACTAACTTTTGTCTTACACCCTTTAGTTTATGTTTCCAACACATCCTCAACAAGCAACTTGACTGTAAACGAAGGATAGCTACAGAGGAAGAAAAAGAGAAGCACAAATTAATGACAACAATGGAGAATAAAGAGAGCAGAGAGGAGCCCAGTGCATCATGGGATGTCCCTCAGCAGACTCTGCCTATAGACAAGTTTCACAGACGTTTTCTTCCGCAGATGATGAATTTCTCTAAAAGGGTATATTCTCATTTATTTCTGATAAAAGGAGGTGTTTTACTTATTCCTCACCGTGCTACGACACTGAATTGGGAGGATAATACAGTACAATGCAATGGCCTAACATTAAAACTAGCAAAATATTTTCGTACTTTGTTGAGTCCATGGTGATAAACAGGAATGCCATAGACTTGCAGAGTGACGCAGTTGGCTGCGACACAAACACGGCAGTTTAGTGTACATGAAGACGGATGTTCAGCCAAGCCAGTGTCTGAATGATTCCTGTCAAAAGACTTGGGTGGCGGTTACAGAGGATGGGGAGGTGGAGACTGTGGGCTGCACCTGTATAGCTGGACCCAGTCGGTCATGCAGCCACACAGCTGCCATCCTGTGGTAAGTCCGCTCACTTCACAGCGTACATATTTATTTGTTTTCACAAGCTGTTCCAGCCACTTACAGCACAATATGCTCCAGAACCCCTTTTGGGTTTTACAAATATCCATTTTTCAATCATTGAGTTCAAGTGCTCATCATATGTGTGTTGTTAATTTGTGCATTTCCTCAATACCCTCTAACCACAGTAACCGGAAGTCCTTAGCAGAAACTAAAGACATGGCGGCTCCCATGGTTCTGGCTGTGAAACTTGTCAACAAAACCAAAGGGATGGATAAGAGTCACCAAGCCAGACTTGACTATAAGAGGAGAATCTGAAGGTAGAGAGGGTGTCTGCTTCCTAAAGCCAAACTGGTAGCTGGTTCCACAGAGAAGGGTCTGAAACTGGAGGCTCTGCTTCCCATTATACAGTGGGTACGGAAAGTATTCAGACCCCTTTAAACTTTTCACACTTTGTTTCATTGCTGCCATTTGCCAAAATCAAAAAGTTAATTTTATTTCTCATTACTGTACACTCAGCACCCCATCTGGACAGAAAAAAAACCCAGAAATGTAGAAATGTTTGCAAATTTATTAAAAAAGAAAAACTGAAATATCACATGGCCATACGTATTCAGACCCTTTGCTCAGTCTTGAGTAGAAGCACCCTTTTGAGACGGTAGAGCCATGAGTCTTCTTGGGAATGATGCAACAAGTTTTTCACATCTAGATTTGGGGATCTTCTGCCATTCTTCCTTGCAGATCCTCTCCAGTTCTGTTAGGTTGGATGGTGAATGGTGCTGGACAGCCACTTTCAGGTCTCTCCAAAGATGCTATTTTGGGTTTAAGTCAGAGCTCTGGCTGGGCCAGTCAAGAATGGTCACAGAGTTGTTCTGAAGCCACTCCTCTGTTATTTTAGCTGTGTGCTGAGGGTCATTGCCTTGTTGGAAGGTGAACCTTTGGCCCAGTCTGAGGTCCTGAGCACTCTGGAAGAGGTTTTCTTGGATCTCTCTGTACTAGGCCGCATTCATCAATTGCAACCAGTCGTCCTGTCCCTGCAGCTGAAAAACACCCCCATAGCATGATGCTGCCACCACCATGTTGTACTGTTGGAATTGTATTGGGCAGATGATGAGGAGTGCCTGGTTTTATCCACACATACAGCTTAGAATTAACTCCCAAAGGTTCAATCTTTATCTCATCAGACCACAGAATCTTCTTTCTCACAGTCTGGGAATCCTTCATGTGTTTTTTGGCAAACTCTATGCGGGCTTTCATATGTCTTGCACTGAGGAGAGGCTTCTGTCAGGCCACTCTGCCATAAAGCCCCGACTGGTGGAGGCTGCAGTGATACGTAGTTGACTTTGTGGAACTTTCTCCCAACTGCATGTCTGGAGCTCAGCCACAGTGATCTTTGGGTTCTTCTTTACCTCTCTCACCAAGGCTCTTCTCCCATGATTGCTCAGTTTGTCTGGACGGCCGGGTCTAGGAAGAGTTCAGGTCATCCCAAACTTCTTCCATTTAAGGACTATGGAGGCCACGGTGCTCTTAGGAACCTTTAGTGCTGCAGAAACTCTTTTGTAACCTTGGCCAGATCTGTGCCTCACCGCAATTCTGTCTCTGAGCTCCTTGAACAGTTCCTTCCACCTCATTTATTCTGACATGCTCTGTGAGCTGTAAGGTCTTATATAGACAGGTGTGTGCCTTTCCTAATCAAAATAGTGGGTAACCTAGTGGTAGCGTTGTGGACTTTGGCGCGGAGGACCCGGGTTCGAGTCCCCGACACGTCTTGAAGGTGAACCACTGTGGACCCCTGAGCAAGGTCCTTAACCCCACTAACTGCTCCCCGGGCGCTTTAAGTACCAGCCCACTGCTCTCTGATACTCACAGTACAGAGATGTGTAAAATGCAGAGCATGCATCTGTTTAATTAAACACAGCTGGACTCCAATGAAGGAGTAGAACCATCTCAAGGGGGATCAGAAAAAATGGACAGCCTATGAGTTAAATATGAGTGTCACTGCAAAGGGTCTGAATACTTCTAACCATGTAATATTTTAGTTTTTCTTTTTTAATAAATTTGCAAAAGTTTCTACATTTCTGTTTTTTCTGACAAGATGGAGTGCTGAGTGTACATTAATGAGAAATAAAATGAACTTTTTTGATTTTAGCAAATGGCTGCAGTGAAACAAAGAGTAAAAAGTGTAAAGGGGTCTGAATACTTCCCTTACCCCCTGTACCTTTCGATCTTCTTGGAACCACAAATAAACCTGCAGTCTGAGAGTGAGATTACATTTCTAGACCATGATTAGCCTCTCAAAGCTCAGTATTGCCTTGGAACTGCAAGCCCCTCCAGCCTGACCAGGACCCTTGAGAGTCCTACAGTTATAATATATGAGCCAAGCCAAGCCATTTAATAGACTGAGGTGTGATTACATCCTGGAGAGCTTAATTTAGATAGCAGTCAGATGATCCTCTACGCCTGTTGGGGGCCCTCTTATTAAATCTATGCAGAAATCGATGCAGAAGAGTCCATTGCACCGACAAAGCAACGCAACATGATTTATAACGTGTTTGGGTAATCTATCGATTTATAATGCAGTGGAAGCCATCAATGTTGTTTTTCCTATTAGATGGAAGTAAACACAGCTAGCTGTGAGTAATGGGTTGTGACCCCCGTCTTTCCCCTCCACGAACACACATTCTGGGAGACACATTTAATCTCTGGGAAATATGTGCACGCCCCTACAGTACACATGAGGAAAAAGGTAAAAAGACAGATTTCAGGCTGAGACCTGAAATGTGTCAGATACTGTCCCACATTACCAAAAAGGCAACAAATCCATACTCAGGCGTTTCAGTTATTAAACCTCTTTACACAAACAGTCCCATAAAATTAGGACACGCACACATTCATTTACATTTGAGACATTTAGACTTTTATGCAGAGTGACTTGATACAAGCAGCAGGAAGTCAACATTCATGAATAAATGTGAGTGTGAGTGGCCAGTGCATAAAGAGATGCAAACACACCTACACATACAACCACACATAAATCGATCGACACGTGCATCAACAAATTTAATTCAACTGTTAAACAACACGCACACACACACACGCAAACAATGCTGGTGTATTTTATCGACCTGACCTCAGGGCTGAGCCCGCTGGGTTCTTCTTCTGGGTTATTTAAGGAAGTTTTTTCTCTTTTTTATTGAACTAAAGGTTCTGTTGATAACGAGCAGCAGATCATATTTTTCCAGTTTTAGCTTCTCTCCACTGGTTCCCTGTTAAATCCAGAATAGAATTTAAAATTCTCTTTCTTGCATATAAAGCTCTTGGTAACCAAAGGATAACTTTCTTTTTTTCAACCTGGACCTCATTTCTAGGAGTTTTTACGTGCATTTACTCACTGGTAAAATTTCTGTATCACTTTGACTCCTGTGGGCAATATATAGATTCATCACACTCCGGCGTACATCCATATAATGGGAGTGGCATTATCTACAGCAAAAAATCCTTCATTTCACCAATACATGAAGTAGAATGAACGGCTACGATTGTCCTGTGAATTCAGAGTTAGCTCTCCGTTTGTTATTGGGGTCTTTCTCTACACTCTATAGGCCGTGCGTGACCCCACAGTATTGCTAAGAAGAGCAGTTACTTACACATCATCATACCGCAATCAGCAAAACTCTGAACCCACAAGATGATACAGTAATATTTGTCCATTCGTTCTCAGAGTAGTGATGCACCATATTAAAAATTTCAAACAATATTGAATTTTCTGCTTCTCATGGACAATACTGACACCGATACCAATATAAAGGTGAAAATGATGTAATATTCATGTCATGTACTGTAATGACTATAGCAGTCACTTAGCTGTGTGAGGGGAGAGATTGTTTATAACGCGCGTCCTTAAAAAAAGTCCAAAAGATTTCAATTCACGTTGGGTGATGTTCCCATTTATTTTTCCATTGCTGATGGTTAGCTGATACCAGCTAACCATCAGCAATGCTAAATCATATATTTTTCTGTCTAATGGCACATCAAGAGTTGTGGGATAACTTGGTAACACTTTACAATAAGGGTCCCTTAATTAATGTTAGTAAATTATTAAGCATTGTTTTACTGCTTAATAATACATTAATTACTTTTATTAAATATTACTTTGCATTAGTTAGCATATTAGTTAACACATTAATTAGCAGTTAATTAATACTTACCTCTCAACCTTACTTGATGCATTATTAAGCCTTAATAAAAGTTGAATTATGTAGTAAGCTACCATTATGTATGCATTACTAAGCATTAATAAACATGTTAATTGGTATGTTAGTAAGCCCTTAATGTTGTCTCCAGTAATGCTTTACTAACGATGTTTATTTGGAGTGAATGAGCATAAAGTAGTAGCTAACGAATGGATCTACAAAGCTTTCGCCCTATTTTGCACATTATCTGGATGGGCATCAATAAGCAGTTTATTAATGCCTTAGGTAATCAATTATTAATGCTGTGCTGTGTATATCATCAGGTACCCCTTACTTGATGTTAAGGTATTAATTCACATTAGTAGCCTGACCTGATAGCCTTTAATAAATGTGAGTGCCTCATAAGCATTACTTAACCATAGTTAACTATTACTGAATGCTTTTTGGACCCTAATTGTAAAACGTGAACATTTATTCCTTTGGTAACACTTTATAAATGCACAACAGCCTAATAAGCATAAAAATGACTGACATCATGAATTACAGCATTCTTTGAATTCATAACAAAAGTAAAACTGGATTTAATCATTGGTGTAGTCTAGTTCTAGTGGTACAACCTGACTTCCTTCCCTCCTGGTCTCCTGAACAGGTCTCCGTCCTGGAGCAACATCTGACCAATGGCACCCTCCTAGCAGCAAAAGTAGATTTTCTCGTGGATATACCAGCATGTCATTTAGACTAAACCACCGAATTTATGGGAGTCGGTGGGCTAGTGGTAGCGTCGTGGGCTTTGGCACGGAGGACCCGGGTTCAAGTCCCCTCAAGCCCCCTCCTCAACCACTGTGGACCCCTGAGCAAGGTCCTTAACCCCCCAACCCCCCTTAACTCCCCGGGCGCTTTAAGTAGCAGCTCACTGCTCTCTGATACTCACAGTACAGAGATGGGTGAAATGCAGAGCCCTAATTTCCCCTCGGGGATCATACAAGTACAACAACAGAATTTTTTTTTTTTTAATGCATATTGTGTATAACAAAAAAGGGCAAAGCTAACTGTTAGCAGACTATGCTGTCCTCATGACACGTGAATGTGAGGCTAGACTGCCAGCAAACCAAAGCAAGAGAAAAAAAATCTCCACCCAAGGCTAGACTTTCTTGATCTCGTTGTAATAGTTTTTTGTAACTTAAACATACACTGCCTGGCCAAAAAAAAAAGTCGCCACCTGGATTTAACTAAGCAAATAGGTACGAGCCTCCTATTGGATAATTACTGCATGGGTGATTATCTTTCAGCTGGCAACAAGTTATTTAACCCCAACTGGTGCAATGACTTGCTTCTCATTTCCTAAACAACCATGTGGAAAGACACATCCGTGGTCTCAGAAAAGATGTTAGTCTGTCTGAGAAGGGTCAAATCATTGGCATCAAGAGGTGAAAACATCTAAGGAGATGCAGAAACTACTAAAACTGGGTTCAGAACAGTCCAACGCATTATGAAAAACTGGAAGGATAGTGGACCATTGTCTTCCAGGAAGAAATGTGGCCGGAAAGGCAGATGAAGTAATGCAGCATCATGCCTAGTGCCTACTGTATGAGCCTGTGGGGGCAGTGTGATGATCTGGGGTTGCTGCAGTTGCTCAGGTCCAGGTTCAGCAACAGTATGAGCTCAGATAATGAGGTCAGCTGATACCTGAATATACTAAATGACCAGGTTATTCCATCAATGGATGTTTCTTTCCTGATGGCACGGCCATATTCCAAGATGACCGTGCCAGAATTTATCGGGCTCAGATTGTGAAAGATGGTTCAGGGATCATCAGACATCATTTTCACACATGGATTGGCCACCACAGAGTCCAGACCTGAACCCCATTGGGGATTATCACGCTTACCGGAAGTTCCCGGTATTTGGGCACTTCCTCTTCCGGGCCATGTTAACGACAGCCGTTCCTGCTCTGTTATACTGTTTAAATCGGATAAACTCCAAACATACTTAAGTTTTCATTCTAGACTGAAATGATACTAAGGAAGAAGTGGATCACAGCGATCGATTCGCCGCGGCGAAGGGCCGAACTTTATAATAAAACACACGTTTGTTTGTCGCCGGTGGGGCACAACACCGGCACTTCACAGCATGCTAGCATTAGTCAGCTAGCGTTTACTGACGTGCTTAACATTGTGCGTCTTAAAACACACAAACATCTGAAAATCGGGTCTGTACCTCCCCGTTTCCAGTGGAACAACTGGGGACTGCCAAGAAATGAGACGCTTTCAGATGCTTGTGTGTTTTCAGCCGCACAAAGTTAGGCACGTTATCGAGCTGGCTAATGCTAACCTGCTAACACGACTGCGCAGTCTGCCGGCCACAAACAAACGTGTGACATTTTATTATAAAGTTCGGTCCTTCACCGCGGCGAATCGGTCGTTTTGATCCACTTCTTCCTTAGCATCACTTCAGTCTGGAATGAAAACTTGGCATTGGCGTTTATCCGATTAACAAAGTTTAACAGAGTAGTAGCTGGCGGACTACTGTTAGCAGGTTAGCATTAGCCAGCTTGATGACGTGCCTAACTTTGTGCGGCTGAAAACACACAAGCATCTGAAAGCGTCTCCTTTCTTGGCAGTCCCCAGTTGTTCCACTGGAAACGGGGAGGTACAGACCCGATTTTCAGATGTTTGTGTGTTTTAAGACGCACAATGTTAAGCACGTCAGTAAACGCTAGCTGGCTAATGCTAGCATGCTGTGAAGTGCCGGTGTTGTGCCCCACCGGTGACAAACAAACGTGTGTTTTATTATAAAGTTCGGCCCTTCACCGCGGCGAATCGATCGCTTTGATCCACTTCTTCCTTAGTATCATTTCAGTCTAGAATGAAAACTTGAGTATGTTTGGAGTTTATCCGATTTAAACAGTATAACAGAGCAGGAACGGCTGTCATTAACATGGCAAATACCGGGAACTTCCGGTAAGCGTGATAATCCCCTATTGAGAATCTTTGGGATGTGCTGTGGTCAGTCTCTACAATCATCATCAAGATCTTGGTGAAAAATTGATGCAAATAAATCTGGTGACATTGCAGAAGCTTCTGAAAACAGAGCGAATGCTGCCGCAATCAAAGCTAAAGGCGGTCCAACGAAATGTTAAATGTTTGACCTTTTTTTGTTGGCGACTGTTTTTGGGGCCGGGCAGTGTATACAAACTAGACAAGAACAAATTACAAGCTAATACATCCCAACATTAGTTGGTTAGCCTAGCTTAACCATGTGCATATTACACTGTGCTCAATATTTCAACCAACCAAACTAATTAACACACATACACATAATGGTAAATTATTACATAATTCAACTTTTATTAAGGCTTAATAATGCATTAAGTACGGTTTAAAAGCAAGCATTAATTAACTGCAAATTAATTCATTAGCTAATATGTTAACTGATCCAAAGTAATAGTTAATAAAAGTTGTTGATGTATTATTAACCAGTTAATTAATGCTTAATAATGCACTTACTAACGTTAATTAAGGGACCCTGATTGTAAAGTGTTACCGATAACTTTTATGTGTGGTCCAGGCAGCTCAGTGTGTGAACGTGAGTGGCAGAGTGTGCATGTGTGACTAAGTAGCAAATGCTAATAACAGTGGTATCTTAAAATAAAGCCCTTCTCTTCTCTTCTCTTCTTGTTTCTTCTCTCTGTAGAGTTAAGTCTGAAAGTTAGCCCCGAAAGAAAAGCTACTTCGTCCATGGGGAAGACGGATGACCATTTTCCTCTCCACTGCCACCTTGCCAAGCTCAGGATGGAGGATTGAATCCAAGGTAAGATTTAATGCAATCCTTAAGTTTTTTTTTTTAGACTATTGTTATTTATTTTTTATATTTTTTAAGGTGTATAGTTAATTTGTATAGCTTTTATTTTCAAGGTAGAGCTTTAGGTGCAGCTTTATCTTTATGTTCAGATGCATAAATAAGACCTCTGAAGAAACAACAGCCATGTTGACTCCCACCACAGCTGTAAAAAGGGTTTACCTAATTAAGGCCAACATTTGCTGTTTTGTTAGGCCCATATTTATCCTGGACTTATGGTGTTGAATCCAACTCGACCACCGCATGCGGCCCACAAGGTCCAGACTGGCTCCATGTTTGGGCCACATCTGGCCAATACAACACTTGCCAGTGCAAAAACTGAGGGGCTCAGGTTAGGCCCAAACATGTGGGCGGGTTTCAGTAAGTCCAGAATAAATGTTAAAACATGTTTCTTATGTGACTATATTTGAATGATTAATAATATAAAATGAGTGTAAGATAGAAACGTCCAAATATTCCTTTACGTGTTTAAAATTCATCTGTGAAGAGGATGATTGTTTAAGTTAAATGTAGATGTACACCTATTTGTATAATTTCAGGGGCAAACAGACACCTTTAGATTTAATCTCCTGTTTAATGTTTTTGTTAAGATGAAAAATTTATAGAAAAGTTGTGTACTAGCTACATCAGAGGGTGTTGTATTAGTTTCATACTTAATGACGTTTTATATTCTTTTTCAACATGTCTCTAAATTTGGACAAAAAAACCCCCAACAAGACAATACTTTAGTAACACTTTGCAGATGCAAAACAACTGCTTTGCATCTGCCATTAGTTCTGACTGTGTTTGTATCCATTGCTGCTCCTCCCACAGAAGTCTCTCAGAATCTCAGAGTTTCTTCATGCAGTCGGATGTCTTAACAGGGAGCTAAAGCTCCCCGAGGTCCAATTGATGTCAAATACCGGTGACATAATTCTACAAGATGAACTTCTGTGTTCACTGTCTGTATGAATGTCATACCATGAAGAATCTTGACAATCGACATCAGTAGGAATATGTTGGTGTTGAAGAGTGTAAATTTTTATGCATTTGTGATCCTGCAGATTCCTTGAACCAAGAATCATAATAAAAACGAGCGCTTCTACTCCTTCATACATGTCATGTATTCATACACAGAACAGCAACAATAACTGAAAACACATTACGCAAAACAACACCAAAGCAACAAGAAATACTTTAAGAGTGCAGGCAGTATAAAGTGTGTATGCTTATGAAAAAATAAATAAATATTAAATAAATAAATAAATAATGGAAGTGACTGTTCATGTGTGTATGCAAGGGGTCCTGGCAGCAATGGGAAATGAACTGTCTGTGAAAGAAACTGTCTCTGAGTCTGGATGTGTGGGTTCTGATCTGTCTGTATCTCCGGTTGGGCATTCCCACTGTCGACTTTTTCACCGCATCGCGTGTGTGTCGTCACTTTCTGAAAATAAAAAACTGGGCAAAGCAAGAGCCTCCTTTAATGTCCGGGTGACAACAGACTCTGGGGTAAGAGCTAACCAAGCTAACCCAGAGCTAACAGAAACTAACGAAGTTATGCGGGGTAAATGTCAGGCACACTCTGAGCTAGCCACTACAACTAATGCCAGCAGGCTGTGTGCCACCTGTTGATCAAAAGGGCCTACCTCTAATTACAGTATATGTAATGTCAAGAAGATTAAATAACATCTAAACACCATTGAGACAAGCTTAAAAAAATATATTATGGTCAACCAGGAAGGTTTGTTGTGGTCAAAAAAGACTTCAGGAAAACTGCTCGATTCTCTTGCAGGGGAGAGAGAATATGGCAAACCGCTCGTAATCAAAGCAATTTCGACAGCAGACATTTGTTTAAAAACTGATCAGTGACAGACAGTGACACGATCGATCAAAGACATAATCAATAGATTGAAGTACAGCGGAAATGTACATCAGCTGAGAGTAGGTCAAGCAGCAAGCCAGGAGACCCATCTATTGGTGGGTGTTTCCCAGGAAGGATAGAAAGACAGACGTTTCTGTCAACATTATGTTGTGAAAGAAATTTGTGGCGTTTATAGCTAGAGAATAATTATTTTGCCACCAAAACTCTTTTCTCTGGGTGGTGTTTAGCTCAACTGGTTGAGTAGCCGCCCCATGTAGGCCTACTGTACAGAGGCTACCGTCCTCAGCACAGCAGGCCTAGGTTTGATTCCCAGCCCGGGACCGTTTGCTGCATGTCTTCCTCCACTACGTGTAGGGTGGCCCCGGGCGGAAGTAAACCGCCGCTGTTTAGGAATATCTTTATTGTTTTTTCTCCGTGGCGGTGTATGAAAGGCCTACAATAAACTTGCCTTGCCTCCACTCTCACTGGCCCCCTTTCCTGTCAAATACTGTTCAAGAAAGGGCACCAGAACCACCTTAAAAATAAAAAAAGAACCTCTTAGCAAAGCAAATCTGTTCAACACAATAAAGCAGCCAGATCGCCATTCTGCATGCTACAATGCTGGACAGGACAAGTTAAAAAAAAAGAAAAAAAAAGTCAAATTATATTAAGCTTTTCAATTCAACTATTTTTCTTCCCTTGTTAGATCAACTAAATTCAAATTTGTCAACAGATTTCACAGAAATTAATTAAGTAGATTCAAAGCAATTTTAGTGTTAGAGAGGATAGGAAAGAGGGATCAACATGCAGTCCATAGATGGATTCCCCTCATTTAAATTCTCATTTTTTCATGTAGGCAAAAAAAAAAAAAAAAGATTTGATTGCTGGCTCCATCAGATAACTGGTTTGTTCCTCTCCTCTGCTCCTCCTGAAGGGATTTTTAATAGTGATGGAGGATAACATGACACCATTCTGCTACATTTATCAATTCAAAGCGTGAACCAACATGGATGATGGGAAGGGGGCACAAAAACTCTTTCCTTCACAGATGGAAAACGGTTTGTGTGTGTTGTTGCTGAGGGATTTGAATGTTTGTTTGTTTGTGTGTATCCTTCTTATTTGTCACTTTGAGTCTGATTGCTGGTTTGATCAGTCAGTTCCCCTGCTGCTGAAATAAAACTACATGCCATTCCATCTCTGTCTCTGACTTCTCCCCGGCTCCCCAGAAGTCTCCTGAGTCTTCCCTCCTCCTCCTCATCCTCCTCCTTAAACCTTTCAGTCTGTCTTTCCCCATTTTTTCTAAAGGTGAGTTTTCAACGCAGGATCTTTTCCCCCGAGAAGGGAACTTTTAGTTAACTCAGGTCCTTCAGCTTGTATACTGCAGGAAACCAGATCTAAATCAGTTGTGTGGCAGTGACTTTAAATTTTATTTAAATTTCATTCCCTACCATCCCGTATGTGTCTGTTTCAATAAAAGGATTGTTTCTTTGAACCTCATAATTCCTATTTTTAAGTATCTCCGCATTCAAATCTGTGAACTCGGGTGTTTAAAGGTAGACTCCGGAGTGTTCCCCCGTTTCTGTTTGTTAACACTACTCAAACTAAGAGCCCCTCCCCTCGGGCTTATGGCTGCATTGCTCCTCAGCCCAATTCTCTCCTTAAAAGCTCCGAAGCGGGTGAAAGCCAAACCAATATTGACCCTGGGTTTTCCCGCATAAGCTCTTTTAGTTGCAGAGTACTTCCTTTTCTTCACTGTTCTTTTGTCGTTGTTTGTTTGCTCGAGTGACTGGCTTCTACTCCAGTCAATGAGTTTATCCCCACGGAGCGCTACAGCCTTTGCTCTGTCATTGGCTGGAGACAAACACGCAAATCTCTGCCCAGAAACATCCTGAATACGCCAAAACAAAGGGAAAAAAATTAAAAACAGTCAGAGAAGGGGAAGTTGCAAACAAAGTCACCGCCACACAAGAGTAGAGACCCAAAGATGCGGATTGAGATGGATTTTCACGGTTTATTTTCAGGGGAAAAACTCCAGATTCTCAGATTCTACCTTTAAGCTGCCGTTCCTGCAAAGTTCATCAGGACTCATGTCACATAAGTCAACTAGTGCAGTGATTCTTACCCTGTTTTTACACCTGGTCCGTGAGTGCAGCGCAGCGGCGCCTTGTACACTGGACCGCACCCGTGTAGTCAATGGTTTGAAATATATCGAGCGCGACGCACCGCATGAGCTGTCCTCCATCGTCGTTCCGGCATGTTGCGCCACTGCGCTAAAGATACACGGCAGCTCTATTTTTGATGGAGCACGCACCGACACCGCGTCAATTTCAGTAGTTCAGATCGAACCAGACAGGAAGTCAGACACAGATTCAGTGTAAAACATCCGGTAACTTCCTAAACAAAAGCCACTGTGCAGCTTTTAAACTGCTGAGCTGCCTGAACATGACAGCATCTGCGTGTCCACAAGGTTTCAGTGAAATAAGAAACCATGACGCACAAACATTTGGACAAAATTAACCATTTGGATGAGAATCACAGGCGATCTTGCAGTCCTCCCGTGATTCCGTGATGTCACGGATCTAACAACAGCTGGTGCACTCGCAGGCGCACAGTGAATGGTGTAAATGCTCGCGCCTTTGCTGCAGGTCACAGCAAAGCCGTTGCGCTGTGCTCACGGACTGGGTGTAAAGTCGGGGTTAGGGACCGCACAGCGCTGAATTGCCGTAAAACTGCAAAGGTTTTTCTTAGAAATCCATACTTTCATCTCTATGAAATCGGGGATTAGCCTCCATGAAACCTATCATGTTTGAAACCAAGTGCAGCCAGACAGTGTAGCTGCACAACTGGGGGATATGACATCAATGTGACGAAGGGCCAATCACAGCAATAATGGCATCGGTGACCACTTCTGTTGTAGTGCTCCTCCAGACAATCTTGGCTTGTTTACAGATTTAGCACCAAATGTGCTGTTTTCACAACAGAGTATTGCTCTTCTCTACCATCAACACTGGGAGCAAGCTGACATGTGTAACCCGGTAGAGCTGTATCTGCACTTTTTATTGTTTGTGTGGTTTGCTGTGATTGTATGGGTGTGGTGAATCAGGTGTGTTCAATCAGCTTAGGGGAGCACCACTCTACTTAAGCAGCTGACACAAATGCTCTGTCTCTCTGTTGCTGGTGAACTGTGTCCAGGAGTGCTCCGAAAGGGACCTGTAGGCCAGGGATCCCAAATTCCGGCCCTCGAGGGCCGGTGCCCTGCAGGTGTTATGAGCTGCCCGGCTGCAACACACCTTGTGACATGTGCAGAGCTTGACATCAAGCTCTGCACAAGTTTGCTGCAAGTTTGCTCCACTGATTGGAGTCAGGTGTGTTGCAGCAAGGGAGCTCCTAATACCTGCAGGACACTGGCCCTCAAGGACCGGAATTGGGGATCCCTGCTGCAGGCATTTCCTTGGAGGAGGAGCTCATGGGTCTGTCAGTTGTTATGGCGGTTTGACTGACATCTGCCCGAGGGTTGCTTGGCCTGCTACACAGCTCTGCCACACAGGCAAAATGACTTAAAGTGCTGATGACACGTTTTTGACATTTATTGCCATGTTTTAGACGAAAATGTCCTTCATGATGATCTATGTAACAGAAACAAGCGCAGCTGCATGGATGAGTTATTAGAAAACATCGCTGCATTTCTGACCAGACTGTGGCGCTGTGAGCCGAAACCAGATATGACGTTTGCAAGAACCTCTTCTTTGCTGCTTCAAAGTGTACCTGTGTGAAGCTGGCCCCCCCAGTTTTTCCAAAACTAAAATAAACATTACCATTCGTTTGTGCTACGTTTGTGCTGGTTTGTGCTGCAAAAATCATCGTTTGTGCTGTTAAGGTTTTTTTTTAATTAATCATCTTATATTTTAGCCTGTGACATCATCCAGCCCCTACTTTCACCAAAACTCACCAAAATGGTCTCAAATGTTTGTGCTACGTTTGTGCTGGTTTGTGCTGCTAAAAGAAACATTCGTGCTGCCACGGTTTTTGAGATATATGGCTTCATTCTTATGACCGTGACATCATCCAGCCCCCCTACTTTCACCAAAACTCACCAAAATGGTCTCAAATGTTTGTGCTACGTTTGTGCTGGTTTGTGCTGCTAATAGAAACATTCGTGCTGCCACGGTTTTTGAGATATATGGCTTCATTCTTATGACCGTGACATCATCCAGCCCCCCTACTTTGTCCAAAACTCACCAAAATGGTCTCAAATGTTTGTGCTACGTTTGTGCTGGTTTGTGCTGCTAATAGAAACATTCGTGCTGCCACGGTTTTTGAGATATATGGCTTCATTTCTTATGACCGTGACATCATCCAGCCCCCCTACTTTGTCCAAAACTCACCAAAATGGTCTCAAATGTTTGTGCTACGTTTGTGCTGGTTTGTGCTGCTAATAGAAACTTTCGTGCTGCCACGGTTTTTGAGATATATGGCTTCATTTCTTATGACTGTGACATCATCCAGGCAAAACTTTGTCTCACAAAATGTCTCACGAAAATACACTCAAATGTTTGTACTACGTTTGTGCTGTTGAAAAACATTTATGCTGCCACAGTTTTTGAGTATATGGCTTTATTTCTAATGATGTGACATTATCCTGGCAAAAGTTTTGCCAGGAATCTCACGTAATGTCACGAAATCTCACGAAAATACACATAAATGTTTGTGCTGTTAAAAGAAACATTTTGCTGCCACAGTTCTTCAGATATACATGTAACAAGTTACACAATTAGGGCTTAGACGGCATTCGAACCCACAGAGTCCTGGGTGAGAGTCATGCACACTTACTAGTCAGCCAAAGGCATATCACTGTGGGCAAGTAGCCAGAGCAGAAATCATTCAGAAACTCAGATTCAGAAATTCAGTCTTATTTCTTATGACCAATTATGATATGATATGATATGACAATTTTATTTTATTTGAATTTAAATATCTGAACTTAATTATTTTGTTGTTTCTTGTTTTGTTTGTTTCTCTATTTGAGTATTCTAAATGTGTTTCATGTGTTATTTATTTTTTATCATTTGAATTTTCATTTTCTTTTTAAGGTTTTGGTACAATATGTAGCACTTTGGTTAATGTTGTTTTTAAATGCGTTATAAGTCAATTTGCTGTTGCAGTATTGTATCATTGCACTTTATTTGTCTCCAGCTCTGAAGGTAATCACTGAAATAAGTGGCATGCATCTTGTTAATCCTATTTGGGCCTATGTAAAACTGTAAATTAGATTTTTCCCTTTCATGATGTTTCAATTCAATTCAACTTTATTTGTATAGCGTCCATTCATGACAAAGTCACCTCAGGGCGCTTAAGCAGAGAAGTTCAGGTCAGATTCATAATAGCTTAGTTAAGGAAACCAACAGATTGGATCGAATCTTGACTTGACCCGGTCCAATCCCCCATCCTGAGCAAGCACGGAGGGGGGGGGGGGGGGGCAACAGTGGGAAGGAAAACACCCTTTTAACAGGGAGGAAAAACCTCCGGCAGAACCCGGCTCAGGTAGGGCGGCCATCTGCCTCGACCGGCTGGGGGGGAGAAGACAGAAAGGGAGACCAACAGACACTGCAACGTTATCCAGCCAGATCTGCTGAGAGAGGAGAACACAGTTAATGATGCAATACTGTCACAGGTTTCTACATGGAGAGCAGAGATGATGGGAGAGGAAAGAGCCCAGTGCATCATGAACGTCCTGCAGCAGTCTAAACCTATAGCAGCTTAAGTAAGGGATGGCTAACCATCCCTAACTGTAAGACTTATCAAAAAGGAAGGTTTAAGCTTAACCTTAAAGGTAGAGAGGGTGTCTGCCTCCCGAACCTGAATTGGTGACTGATTCCACAATAGGGGGGCTTGATAGCCAAACGCTCTTTCCAATCACAAACGGCAATAATGAAATTAATTTTGAAATGAATAATTTTAGGTACAGAATATCTTTAATTATCACAGGATTACAATGTAGCTACTGTGGTTGAGGAACTTACCATCCTTGGATCTGAGTAAAGATTTTCTCCGTCAAACATATAAAAACCTTTCCGTCGCCTGCCGAATACTACAGAGTACCTATTGTACATAGTCGCACATGGTGCCAACTTGAGCTTGAGCGAGTGTCCGAAATTCTAAAATGATATATCTCAAAAACCGTGGCAGCACGAATGTTTCTTTTAGCAGCACAAACAAGCACAAACCAGCACAAACGTAGCACAAACATTTGAGACCATTTTGGTGAGTTTTGGTGAAAGTAGGGGGCTGGATGATGTCACGGTCATAAGAAATGAAGCCATATATCTCAAAAACCGTGGCAGCACGAATGTTTCTTTTAGCAGCACAAACCAGCACAAACGTAGCACAAACATTTGAGACCATTTTGGTGAGTTTTGGACAAAGTAGGGGGGCTGGATGATGTCACGGTCATAAGAATGAAGCCATATATCTCAAAAACCGTGGCAGCACGAATGTTTCTTTTAGCAGCACAAACCAGCACAAACGTAGCACAAACATTTGAGACCATTTTGGTGAGTTTTGGTGAAAGTAGGGGGGCTGGATGATGTCACGGTCATAAGAAATGAAGCCATATATCTCAAAAACCGTGGCAGCACGAATGTTTCTTGTAGCAGCACAAACCAGCACAAACGTAGCACAAACATTTGAGACCATTTTGGTGAGTTTTGGACAAAGTAGGGGGGCTGGATGATGTCACAGGCTAAAATATAAGATGATTAATTAAAAAAAAAACCTTAACAGCACAAACGATGATTTTTGCAGCACAAACCAGCACAAACGTAGCACAAACGAATGGCAATGTTTATTTTAGTTTTGGAAAAACTGGGGGGGCCAGCTTCACACTGCTTCAAAGTGTTGCTCAACAAAATTTTAGTTCAGGAGCCCCATCATGCTTGTATCCTTTTTTTATTTATTGTTTGTTTGTTTTTAATATTTTTGTGGAATCAATTCAAAATCAATGTCATCATTTTTTAATAAAAAAAAATGTAAATATTACTACTTTTGCCAATTTCACCTTATTTCACTGGCAGCTGATTTTTTTCTGTCTTTAATGGGGGGTATGTAAACTTTCAAGCACAACTGTATATAAGGGGTGGGGCTTGATAAAAATAGCTAATTAATTAGAAGCTTTGTACGTAATTAATCTTGAATCACATTTTAATTAAAACAATAATTACCCCCAAAAGTATCTCTTTAAATGTTAATGGATTTTACTGGACAACTGAATCAAATAATAGACACATGCATTGATATTGTAAACTCAAGCTCTATTGTTGCCTGAAAAAATGCCGAGAATATTTTCCATTTTTTTTTTGTACTGCTCTGACTGCAGCTGGGACGGATGCTGGGAGCTCGGACCAGTGCTGCTTTTTGTTGTTTTGGGATGGGGAAAGGGCGTGTGACCGCACCTGCTGATGCTGAGGAGGACTACATTCTTTCATGCCTTTCTCTTTAAGTCAACACTCAAAACATTGAGTTAAACATAGGAGCTACATTTGCTCCTAGTCTGAGTTTTGTTCAGCTCACTAAATATAGCGATGAAAGCGCCACGTTTTGACATGTGTATCTGTGTAACCATACCAGGAAATCGGCACTGACAAACACTGCTTTGCTTCTAATGCAAACTGTGATTAAAATCTGTCATAATTAATGCATTAAAGTCCCATCCCTAATATAAAGGCATGCATGAGGAATCACTAAAAACAGCAAGATCTTTCAATTTGTAAACTTTCTATAAGATGTTGTAAAATGTGGCAAAAGATTGACAAAAGTAAATTCAAATCAGACTACAAGTACAATTCTATTACTTGATGACATTCCTAAAATGTAAAATATGTAAAAATGTGTATTAGATGGATATAATAAGAAAATACATGCATATGAAGTAAATCACAGCATTAAATCAATTTTAATTCTGTAATCTGTTTTTCTTTTTAAGTATGTGAAAAGTCGGTCTTGGATCGTCCTTTTGAGGACTTTTATATTTCCAAAAGGTATTCACATTTTAGAGGTGTGTGTGTGAACAGGAAAAAGGAAATAAAGTGAAAACATGTTTTTCTGCATCTATGTGTGTGTGACTTCATCAAACACTTTTCACTTGCATCCCGTTGGATTTATCATGTCACATTCTGGATCCGTCTGCCAGCATCTGAAAATAGTCCCTGCGTCATCCTCTCCTCATGTTATCAACATATCACCGCTGACACTCCCATCGCTCCCTGACCACCTTCCTCAGACGACAGAATGAGAGGAGAAAATAGATTTATGGAGCGGTGGAGTTTAAATATAAATCAGCTCTTTTTATATGCAGATGTAAGAAGAAAACCTTAACGTGGGATAAGTGAAGTGATGGAGCTGGTGGAGCTTCTTCTCAGCGACTCTCCTCCTGCTCTCACTGAGCAGAACATACAGAGTCAGTTTGAAATGGCCAGCTCTAAACTACAAGAGGCATGAGGCAGTTATATTCCAGAAGCAATTTCCCAGCTGTCTGTTTCCTGTATTGGTTGGAGTCAGAGCGCCTGTCAGCTGTTCACTTAGACCGAACCGGCAAGAAACGACGACAGCATCGCTGAACCTTTTTCATACCAACCCTCAATTCTCTCTTCCTCTGCAATCTAATGTGGACATCCCTCTGCAAGCTCAGAGCAAAGCTGTTTCTCTTCTCAACAAAAAGTTTGCATCAGTTGTCAATTTCTTAAATTATAGTTTACAAGTTTGTCGCAACAATAATTTGCATTTTCAGATCAAAATCTTTACTTTCCTGAAGACCAGACTGAAGTTAATGAAACTCAACCACAGACGGAGCCTCCTAGAATTTTGTACAAGTTCCGCTCAACTCCTTTAAATGACATCAAATTTCACTTTTCTGGGGTTTTGGGTGTAGTGATTCAATATATGATATTAATATTAATATCAATATTTCTATTAATATCAATATTAATACAGCCTCGGGCACCACCCTGAATCACTATATGGGGGTATAATATGATCTGTTGTCCACTGATGAGGCCATGTGAATGTCCAGAGTGAGAATGAAAGTTCCTGTTTATGGTCTGTCAGCTTTGTTTCTTTGTTCAAAAATGGTTGAATCAGACAGCAGCCTATCATTATACGTAGTTCATTTGCTACAATAAGAGCACACTATCAAGTAAACAGCCCCCCCCCCCCCCCCCCCTCCTCCTAACAGTCTATGCACCGTCCGCTTCGTTCCCCCCCTCCCTGTCTGCTTAAACTGCGAGTGGGAGAGTGACTGCTAAGCAGTCAGTTCTGGGTTTTCAAATAAATGGATTTAAAAGAAAGCTAATGCAGCAACACTGAGGGAGGCGACCACAACCTTGTCATTACCTGTAAGTTTATTTATTTTCTAAATGCTGTCTTGTCTAATAAACGTAGCTCACTGTCTGAAGTGCTCATGCTGCTAACAGATAGCCTTTAGCAAACTCCGACTGCTAGGGCAGCTTGACTTACTTTCTCTAAAGAGAAAGTAAGGTGTAGCCAATCAGAATGAAGTCAACTTGGTCTCCAGGTAAAGCTCCATATCATCACCGGACCCAACTGTATTACTGAGGAAGTGAGGTCTGGCGTTTCAAAACAATACTCCGCCGTAAAAAATGCTGTTTTTTTCTTTGGAGTATTTACATATGCAGTAATGCCAACAACATAAACTAGTTTTTACTGCTATGTCATCACTCCTTTAAGGCTATGGTCTACGATGTGAAAGTTTGATCATTATTAATAACCTCATGTAGATGGTGGTAATGTTTCTATAGTACAATCTACACAATGTGAAGAGCAAAGAAAATGAAAAAAATCCATCCACTCTGGTGGCTGCTGGGCTGCAAAAACGTTAGCCAATAGGAGCCATCTGGCCGCATGGCTTACACTGGTCAACGTAGCTGTTTGTCTCGCTTCTCTCTGCTCTCATTCAATCCCCTGCTCAAACCAACACTTCCCCGACAGCTGACTCCCCCTCCTCCGCGTTCCACCTCGGCCCCGCCCTCTTCCGCGTTTAAAAATTGTATTCATATATTCATTTATTTATTTTTCTTTTGCATTTGAAACTTTCTGCAATAAGCAAGTAGCTGAGTAGCAGCTTAACAACAAGAGGAGAATGGAACAGAAAGGCAGCGGCAGCAGGAAGCGCCTCTGCTCACCAGCAGAAGTCGGGAGAGAAAAAAAGGCAGACGGAATGTGAGCAACAGGAGGGAAGGCCGCGGCCGGGTGTTACGTTCGCCGCTGGAGGAAAAGAAAGGTGGATAAAATCTGCTGAAGAAAGGCAGACGAAGAGGAAAACGTAAGCAATGTAGGACGGAAGGCCGGACCCGGTGATGCGGTCCTGGAGCAGGAGGGAAAATGTGCAGCAGCAGAGACCAGCACGGACTGATAGTGAAGTATAAACATCAGGTCACCAGTTGGAGGAAGCTCCGGGGGGATTTGGAAGTGAAACTGATGCTGATACAGCAGACAAATTCAGTATTGGAAGCTAGCGTCGTTGTCGTTAGTGATGTCCTGAATGCGTTCAATGAACTAATGAAGTCGCTGGAACGTGGCGGTCTCTTACTGATGCTGAAACCAGCTAAAACACACCATAAACATCCCAGTGGTTGAGAAAGGCAAATATACATTTGAGCAGATGTTCTTGTTGTTCATTTATGTGGGATAAATATTACACTGTGAGGCTGTTGTGTTAAGGCTGGCTGTGGTTGAGGAGGACACTGTACATACTCAGTGGTAGGGATCAACGAGCAGAGAGGGGAGGGCTGTGTCGGGGACCGGTTGCTTTTTTGCAAAATTTCTCAACTGATTCTGAAATCGTAGACCATAGCTTTAAAGGAGAGCATCCACCTCAGCTAATATATTTTAGCATGAAATAACTAACTTTTAGTAACTATCAACTTATTTATTCCCTTTTAAATGTAAATTATTTACACCATGAACTAATTATCTTTTTCTCTTACCAAAAGGCATAACAGTAGTAGTAGGCACTTTGTGTAATTTTAAAACAAAACAATGTTTATTGCACTGCTTTAACTGTTTGATACAGTTTTGATCAATTTGTTTAGTTATGATTTCACCCTTTTGGCATGAATGTTTAAAATCACCAACTATTAATGAAGTATCAACAGTAATGTTTAATGTAGACACAGAATCATCTTACTGATGTGATTATATGCATCAAAGCATTAATTCAAGGCTAAGGTAAAATATCGAGATATACAGTATATCGTGTATTGTGACATGTCATAAAAATATCGGGATATTACTAAAAGGCAGGCCTACTTCAGAACCAGTTGCTGTAACTGTGTGACATTGTTCAGGTGGTTTGGTCCAAATAAGTAAAGAATGTCAAACCAAACCAAAGGAAGGTGGGAATGTTTTAGCTATTCAAATGTCAGCATAGTTTCCCGGCCCATCCTGGCGAGAAGGCGCCCAAAGACATCAGTAAATAATTTAAATATGTTAAATGAATTGATTAAATCTGTAAAAGGAACTAAGCCAAACAGACTACAGTGGAATGCAGTGTTAGTAAATGAGACCAAACATCCCCAAAAACTGATGAACACAGGATGTGTAAAAAGTTATAGTTTATTTGTAACTTTGGTGGGTTGCTGGCTGGATTAAAAAGCAGCTCATCTTACGTCACTGTGCCAACATCCTGAATTGCTTACTTATACTCTCCTCTCAACCGGAAGCTTGCCTCCTTTCTCAACCATCTCCCCTAACAAAACACCTCTATTTCACATTCCACCGGGACAAAGGACAGAGTGATGGATCTATATAAATGTGACACATTTAATCTGCTGCTGTCTGACCTCCTCTTAACTCAAACAGACAGCAGGAGGAGGAGGAGGAGGAGGTGTGACGCACACTCGTGTGTGAGGACACAGATACCTGCTGCTGATGCAGGCTGCAGCGCTCGATAAAAGGACACAGATTACTTAATGTCGCCATCCTGACAAATCATTTATGTTGGGTTAAATTTAGTTCCAGCTCAGGCAGACAATGCAGATGTTAACTGATATAAATGTTGTCTCGGGCCTTGTAGAAAAACATGCGGCAGCTGGAGAAGAATGTCGCTGTGAAATGATGTCTTCATATTTCTTTCAGAAGAAAAAAAAGGCAGATGTTCATTTTCTGTAAACAGCAGATAAAAAGAACTACAATTTTAGCTGAAGTAAACCAGATTCCTCAAATAAAGCAATATAATATTCAAATTTTTAAGAATAAATTCATAATAAACATGTGGCAATTTCACTGAAACTTACGTTTCATAAATGCATATTATAGTCAAATTAAATTTGGATTTATGCCAGTAAAGTAGTTCTGTTTATTTGGGAAAACGGTCGGTCAGAGAGAATTTGTTAGACAGCCAAATGTCAGGTTACATGTCCAAACGGGCTTTGACTTTTGCTCAGAAATCAAATTCAAAGTTCATCTGTTTTTTCATAACGAAGTTCGAATATATTCAACTTTTATCAACAATTCAATAATTTAATTACCATTAAATTTGTATTTGCATCAACTTAAGAGTTGTACATGTTGTGGCCACCGGAGGGCAGTGTAGCTCTATCAACGCCAATGTACTACGTGCACGAAAGGCTTTTCAAGTTAAAATTGTTATTAATGAGTAAACAACATAATTCAGTGTTATAGTGATGATGTAATGAGCAGAATATAACAGAAGATGCTGTTACAACACACTTAATGCTCTGTCGGTCGCGATTCTCAACTTCACCAGACGGGAGAGATCCCCGACGATCACTTCCAGTTCAGAACTGTCACATTACATCTGGACAAAACGGCATTTTACATGTTTTTGTTTAGACCTCCCGCACATTAATGTGGACGATGTCTACCGGATTTATCAGAAACACAGCAACGTCTGCCAGCGAGTGGGTGAAGCGATTTAAGCTGTATGAGCAACTTCATTCACAGTGAGGTAAGTGTTTAGCTAACAGCGGTAGCTCGGAGGCAGCATCATCAGAAGACAGTGACACAAATAGATTAATGTGTTTGTCTGATTAAGACACCGTGTAGTAAGAACGAATATCAAGCTCACATTTTTAACACAGAAATCTATTTGTACCGTTCTTTTAAATAAATCATTGCTACTTATTTTATTTTCTTAGGTTAGCACTAGCTGGATTTGCTAATAAGCCACAAGGCTACTACTTATATTTCTCATTTACCGACGACACGAGCACGAACTGCTTCTCCAGTTTCCATCTTCTCTGCACCAACTGTACGTTCCCAAACACAGTCTTCTCTCACCAAGAGAATAGTTGTTATAATGAAATAAAACCAGAACAGCGCCGGGTTTCAGCTCCTTCCTCCTCCTTCACTCGGCTCTCTGACGTCCTGGACTGTAAAGTGTAAAGTGTGGAGCTCAGACACGGTGTGACCTGATGTTCACAATCCATCTTCGTAGTTGATCGTCCGAGAGAAATGCGTGAAAACTGATTGTAGGATTATATTATTTAGCAGACGAGGTCTGGTCTTCACGCCGCAGTAACTTGTAAGATGCTTTATGTCATCATACTACTGTTATGTCCACCTGCTCAGTGCTGGATGCTCTTACTTTCTTAACCAGAAGTTCTCTAGAAAGCCCCGTGCATAAACCCTGATGAAAACATTTACGTTCTAACACGTTGGAAAAAAAAGAAGTAATACCCATAACAGGTTTGAAAATAAATATTAGTTCGAACTTCGTTTATTAGACAGGACGGAACAGAGAGGACGCTGGCGTTGGCTGTTCGCCGCTTCTCTGCAAAATCCGTCAAAATCCGTCCTTCTCTGCAAAATCCATCCTACTGTACCGTATTCTGGGAACTCAGTTACTACAGTAAGTGACAGATCATTTTGTAGTACACACCAAGCTTGTGTAGTACCCTGCACTTACCTGTCACTACGCTGGACACTGCTGCCTAAGTGAATCGTCCTTTTCTCTGGGCTTCAAATCCTCCAATCCTGCTGCTACCTCTTCGTTTCTATCAAACTGGATTATTCCTATGGAGATGTCTGGTGCCTCATGCCCTCCCTGGATTATCTCTGCATGTCGGCTTGTCAGCCCGCTGGCAACTTGTTTGGGTTGGCTATGCTAACAGAGTTAGCCGGAGCTACTCTTCTACTACAGAGTACCATCAGCACCATCAGTCTTCATAAATCTTCCAGTGCCTCCGCCTTCCAGCGGAGGTCTGTGAATGGAACACCACCTTTGTTGAAGCTGTGGATCATCCTTCTGGGTATGGCTTTTCTCCACCGCTGCTCACCTGGATCCTGGCTAACTGTTAGCACCGGCACGCCATCACGCCACATGTTGCCCATCGACACCATGACACAACCGCTCCGGATTCTCAACATTAACAGAGCTCCATTGGATCTTCCACGTCGACCCCATTACATCCACCGAGGATCCGGGCGCCGCTTTGTCATGTCCAAATGCGGTGACCACAGCTCCATCGCATCCCTCTGGTCGGCATCGCGTCCTGTCGCGCAACAGGTACGTCATCATCTGCGTCATCTGAGCGCCGCTATGCCTAACTCGGATATGGCTGAGCGTGAACGGCGAACTGGAAGACCTGGAGTGGATCACAGTGTTCTCCGTACTCTACATAAACTGGACTCCAATTCCCACATCACACTGGAACAGCTTAATGTGCAGTCACTGTCAAATAAATCCGGACTCATCCACGATCACATTCTGGAAAAAGAAATAGACATTCTCTGCCTCACAGAGACATGGCAACAGCCAGATGTCTACAGCTCCCTGAATGAGGCCTGCCCACAAGGGTACTCATACCTGGACAAAGCCCGCACAACTGGGCGGGGTGGGGGCCTTGCTGTTTTATATCGCAGCAACTTTGCAGTGTCCCTCCTGTCTGTACCCGGTGCTTCCTCTTTCGAAAGCCTTGTTTTCAAATGCAATAATCCTTTCTTTGCTACAGTAGCTGTCATATATCGTCCCCCCAAACCACAACCAACTTTCATTTCTGACATTCATCAGTTCCTAATCTCTCTCTGCACTGCATACTCAAATATTCTTGTTATTGGCGATCTCAATATACATATGGACTCACACACCTCCCGACTGGCTGCCGAATTCAAACAGGTTTTGGACTGTCTAAATCTCCGACAGCTCACAGATGGCCCCCACCCACAGCAGAGGGCATACACTGGACCTTGTCATAACTGACTCCCTTCCACTCACCAGCCTCAACATATACGATGTTGGTGTATCAGATCACCTGGCAGTTACATTCGGACTCCCCATAACCTTTCTCCCCAAACCAAAACGCCATATCACTTTCAGAAACATCAAAAACATTGATTCCTCATCCTTCAGCTCACATCTTCAGCATCTTTCTCCCTCTCCACTCTCATCAGCCGGTGACTTAATGGACTTTTACAACACAAGCCTCAACTCCATCCTGGATACTCATGCTCCTGTAATAACCCGGACTGTCACATTCACACGTTCCGCTCCTTGGTTTACCAAGGAGCTAAGGCAAATGAAGAGGTCTGGCCGTGTCCTGGAGCGGGCATATAAAACATCTGGCCTGACGGTGCATAAATTGGCCTACCGGGAACATCGCAGAAATTATGCAACAGCCCTCTCCAAGGCCAGGTCCGATCACTACTCCTCGCTCGTCAACAATAACCCAGGTAATTCCAGAAAACTCTTTTCCACAATCAGCCATATTCTCAAACCACAGGTCTCCTCCTTCTACAACCACACAGATATAAACTGCAACCGGTTTCTGGATTTCTTCATATCAAAAATAGACAGCATCCGCTCTTCACTCTCACCTTCAAACACCACCACTATTGATACCCCTCTGACATCTCCCACACAACACCTATCACACTTCTCTCTGCCAACGCAGCAGGAGGTCGAGAACATCATCCGCAAATCTAAACCATCCACCTGCTCTTTAGATCCCCTCCCATCCCCTCTGCTCAAAACTCACCATCAATCCATTAGTCATCTCATAACCAAAATAGTAGCCAGCTCCCTGGAAATGGGTACCGTCCCATCTACCCTCAAAACTGCCCTCATTAAACCCCTCCTCAAAAAACCCACCTTGGACCCTGAACCTCTGTCAAACTACAGACCCATTTCAAACCTCCCATTCATCTCCAAACTCCTAGAAAAAGTTGTTTCCACCCAGCTCCACAACCACCTCAAATGCAATAATCTGTATGAAAAATTCCAATCTGGTTTTCGTCCCTCCCACAGCACAGAAACAGCTCTCATCAGAGTCACCAGCGACCTGCTGATGGCCTCTGATTCCGGTTCTACGTCCCTCCTCATCCTTCTCGACCTCTCTGCTGCGTTTGACACAGTAGATCACCACATCCTCCTCCACCGCCTCCAGCATTTCATTGGTCTCTCTGGCACTGCCCTCCACTGGTTTCACTCCTACCTCACTGACAGGACCGAGTACGTGGCCCTGGGGGAGGCAAAATCCAGACCTCACACTGTCACCTGTGGGGTCCCCCAGGGCTCCGTGCTTGGCCCTACCCTATTCACCATCTACATGCTCCCCCTTAGTTGTGTCGTCAGCAGGCATGGCATCAACTTCCATTGCTATGCTGACGACACACAACTTTACATTAAAATGACTCCCCCAGCTCCCCCGCCACCTCTGTCACCCGCCTCAGCTCCTGCCTGGAGGATATAAAGGCATGGATGAGTCAAAACTTCCTGCAGCTTAATGCCTCAAAAACAGAGGCCATCCAAACTGGTACTCCTCATCAACTTCATTCCTCTCCTCTCACCTCTGTTTCATTCTGTGGTCATACCATTCCCCTGTCTCCCTCTGTTACAAGCCTTGGGGTCAAGCTTGACCCCCACCTCTCCTTTGACAATCATGTCACCTCCATCTGCAAAACTTCCTTCTTTCACCTCCGTAATATTTCCAAACTCCGCCCCTCCCTATCCCTCCCTGCTGCAGAGAAGCTCGTCCATGCCTTCGTCTCCTCCAGGCTGGATTACTGCAACGCTCTCCTCATCGGGATCTCTGGCAGGAGCCTTCAGAAGCTCCAGTATGTACAGAACAGCGCTGCCAGGGTCCTGATGAGGGTGAGGAAACACCAGCACATCACTCCCATCCTTCACACTTTGCACTGGCTCCCCATTCACGCCCGTATAGAGTACAAGATTCTTCTGCACACCCATCACTGTGTGCACGGTGCGGCCCCCACCTATCTCGCTGAACTACTCACACCACACACCTCTTCCCGGACCCGGTCAGGCCAACAGCACCGTCTGGCCCCACCCAGGACACGGCTAAAAACAATGGGCGACAGGGCCTTTGAAGCCGCAGCTCCCCGTCTGTGGAATGCCCTCCCAGACCATCTTAGGGCCCCACAGACGGTGGACTGTTTTAAGAAAGGATTGAAAACTTTCCTTTTTAGAAATGCTTTCAATTGCTGATTTTTAGATTTAATTCTTATAATGGGCTACGTATGCCTTCAAATGTATTGATTTTAATGATTGTCTTTTACTCTGTTTTAATGTTATGGTCTTTTAACTTTTGAACTGTAGCACTTTGAGATTTGAATTCAAATGTAAAGTGCGTTACAAATAAAATTCATTATTATTATTATTATTATTTTAATGTTCGGATTATATTCGAATAACAAAGTTCGGTCAAAACCCTTGTCCAAACACACACACACACGCGCACACTTTTGAGAAATGAAAAATGGATCAGTGTTAATATTCGTTGTTGTTTTGTTTTTTTCACTTCCGCCAAATATGTAATGGAATTCATTTCACCTTTATTTATACAGGTTGGCTCATTGAGATCCAAGATCTCATTTGCAAGAATGATGGGTGTTTGTCTGTCCTTCTGTCTATTAGCAAAATAAATGAAAAACTACTGAACACACTTGGATGAAATTTGATGAAATAATGGTACAGGGAAGAACTGATTACATTTAGGTTTTGATCTGAATCACTGTTTTAATCCAGGAACTTTTTAAAGGATTCTTTGTGAGGGTTGACATGAGGGAACAGCCTGTCGGAGATCTCCGCTCACCATTTGAACCTAAAATGGTGTGATGGTTTTAAGCTGAACTGGTTGAGCAGCTGTTCCACATGCAGAGACTACAGGTCCTCAGCGCAGCCAGCCCAGGTTGGATTCACAGCCTTGGGCCATTTGCTGTATGTCGTCCCCCACTCTCTCTGACCCCCTTTCCTGTTTGTCACTGTCAAATACTGTAAAGCCACTAAATTTAAAAAATCCTTTAAAAAATTTTTAAATTTGGAAGTAGAGTGAAAGAACAACTGAATGTTTTAAAAATAACTTGAAAGGATGTTACATTTAATGATATAATGTCATATATGTACAGTCGTCATCAAAATCATTCACATCCTCACATTGCATAAGGCAAAAAATCAGCCGTCAGTTTAAGAGTTGAAATTGAACAAAGTAATAATACATGACACTGATTTTGAATCGTGGTTCAACATAAATATTAAAACAAAAAACAAACAAACAAAAAGAATAAAACGAGCAAACAAACATGATGGGGCTCCTGAACTAAAATTTTATTGAGCAACACTTTGAGACAATCACTACAGTCAAGTTTTTTTCTGTAACGTCTAATCAAACTTCTGTACCTGTTGATGTCAGGTATTTTGGTACGCTGTTCATGAGGTGCTCTAATTTGTCAGGAACAGTTTTTTTATATATATATATATATATATATATGTTATTCTTTTCAACTACAATTCAAAAGCAATATCTTATTTCACTAAATTATAATTTTGTAAATTTTTCATCCATTATTACTTTTTTAGTTTCTTGTTATTTGAATTACTATTGTGAATTCAGCATTTTCTTTAACTGGAGGGTGTGAATAACCCTGAGGACGACTGTACATAATGATTTTAAATGGAGGATATCTCAGCAAAGTGGGACCTGTTAAAGGTTGAATATGGAATACGGACAGAACAGCGACATCACGTGTGTCTAGGTTGTAGTTGCAACGGCAGAAAAACAACTCCAGCCGCTGGGATGCCAGGCTCACTGCCGATACGCATGTGACCAACAGTCTGCAGCATGTCCAACAAGTAACACAGAGGAGTTTATCACTGACAGCTAACGTTAGCCATGTTAGCAAACAAGCTAGCTTACCGATCCAGGAGAAAAGTCGCCATTTCCGTGTTTTATTCCGTGGAAAACGTTTTTGTGGGTCCATTTAGTGAAGTCTTCACCTAAATTTACTCCAGGTTTTGCTCTTCTCAGGTCACTCCTCCTCAGAAACAGATAACAATATCTCCAGGGCTCTGAAGCAGCTGCTTCACTCGTCGTCTCAACGGTTTTCCCCTGTACAAGCCTGACTATGACCGAAATATTGTGTCCACACAGAGATTGTATTTGGCAACCTGCAATGGCGGTGTGTATTGGCTTATAGACATGAATAAAATGGCATTATCGAACCCATCAAAATTTATTTTATAATTATTTTTAGGCTAAATATAATTTTTCTGGGAAACGTCGTACTTTCATTCTGTACACCCCCAAACGACCTGTGGAGGTATTATTTCTGAAAAAATATAGCTTTTAATAAAAATGTTCCATATTCAACCTTTAACCTAAGCCTCTTTATGCTCTATGTTGAAGATTGTTATAAAATATTGTGGTGCAATTTTAGGAACATGAACAACAAAAAATTGTGAAGACTACACCATCTACAATGAATAATATCATCCACATATTCATAAGTATATGTGGATTCATAAGCTCTCAGGCAGCACTGCATCAAAACAGGATATGATTCTCTTCTGGAAATCAGTGCATGGACTCAGGGAAAGTTCTACCCGAAATCACTGTCTGCGAACACAGTTCACCCTGAAATCCACAAATAAAGCCTCATCGTGCATAGAAAAAGGCATGAAATGAACATGATCCACAAACATTGCTGTCTTCTCTGGATCAAAGCTCATTTAAAATAGTCTGAGACAAAGTGGAAACTGTTCTGTGGACAGATCAAAATGTGAAATTCTTTCTGGAAAAAATAGATGCTGTGTCCTGCAGACTAAAGAGGAGCTCACATCTGGGAAGTAGAGGTACATGGATCTTTTAGAGTAGGGGCAACTTAGTTTGGCCAGGGGCCAATAAAGGTCAGCTGACATTGTGGTGGGCCAAATATTATTAGCGGTGGGCTAATTATGGCCCGCGGGCTGGCAGTTGTCCACAACTGTTTTAGAACAACCAGCTTCCAACCAGACAACATCTCTTTCAGGAAGGCCTTGCACATTTCAGCAAGACATTGTTGAACCACCTACTGTACTGCATCCATCACAACAGCGTGGCTGAAAAAAGGAGAAAAGTGCGGGTGCTGAACTGTCTGCCTGCAGACCAAATTTTCACCATTACAGCTTTGCAACCTGCATCACTGCGCAATGCATTCTGGAAGGTAAATAATACGCTGAAAACATTTTCTTAGGCCACATAGACCATCGTGACCTGACTGGAGCAAATGCATAAACCAATACATTTCCAGAATGTTGGCAGGTCAGAATGGGAAAAAAACAAAAACAACAAACAATACAGGGACAAACTTCTTCCTGAGGCAAGGAATGCTACATGGAAAAGATCATCAAATTATATAATTTATATTTATTCTTAAGATCAGTAGCCTTTTTAAAACTTGAATCAAAGTTGACTATAACTTTAAACATTTTGTATGAAACACAACATGAAACTCATACAGTTTGTGCTATCTTTTTTTTTTTTCTTGTAACAATGAAATTGCCATCCATTTCATCTTTAACTCACTGGCTGCCATTCACGTGTAAACACGTTAATTCAAATCCGAACGTTAACTGCCAATCACGTGTTTAAATGTTAATTACGGGTTTTAATCGGGGGAGCTGTTTTAATCTCTGGCAGTTAATGTCTTTGTTTGTTTTTTTAATTATTACTTTCAACCTCTATTCAAAATCAATATTTTTTTCACTAACTAATGATTTTTAAAATTTTTAATTTATTATTAGTTTCTTTAGTTTCTTGTTATTTGAATTACTATTGTAAATGTATCCTTTTCTTTAATTGGAGGATATGAATAATTTTGAGGACGACTCTACATGTATCCTCAGATGTGCTATAGCATGCATTTTCCACATCCTTTGCATCGAGCTGACATCCGCTTTAGTGAATCCTTTGCACTTCAGTCCTACAATTTCCTTGATATCAAAACCTTGATCTGCTAAAATTAAATCAAACAGGCAACAATTGACTAAGAGGCCCACAGTTCTCTGTTATATGCCTGTCAGAGACTCGACACCCCCCCCCCCCCCCCAACTCTTTGAAATGAACCAGATTTAGCCTTGGGGTATGATTGCTATCAGGTATTTCATTGTTTGGGTACTTTTGTAGTGGAACAGTATTGTGCACGTGCTTTTAAATTTGATGGCCATCTCAGAGCATGTTTCAAAACAGTCAACAATGATCACAATTTCAAAAGCTCCCAAAAGTTGATGTGGCATCAATGCCTGTAAACAGTATCTCTCAGGTCAGTACAATATGGTAGTTTGATTTTATTGATGTGACACAGGCAATCTCTAACTTTCCAACACACGGCCACATCAACCAGCAAGACATAGCTGAATGTGCTTAAAAATAAAATACAAAAACCTACCTGCAGAGAATAAAAGTGGTTATTTTCTGACGGAATGAAGGTTTTGTACCTTCGTCATTAAATAAATTGAGAGAAGTAATTTGAGCATGAAGGACCTTCAATAGGAGGAATATATTTGCTGCTGAAGAGGCCTCTGGCTGATTAAAATGAGATGTTCTTTAACTTCGATAAGCAGGCTCGATAGAGCGTTGATTACCGAAGTGCACCTCTGAGTTGGCTGCAGATTTCAGATGAGAACAACGTGCTCCATTAGTCAAAAGACAAAGTGGGTCTAAGTGCACACAGTGGACTTTGCAGGGTTTTATCTGAGTGGAGCGAGTGGTGTATTCTAACTAAGGTGAGTCATTTTTAAGTAGCCTGGAGCAAAGAGCCATGCCAAGCCCGAGGGCAATATGACATTTAGTAGAGGGGTCAGACCTCGTACTGCGTCAAAATCCCAACACATGTAGCCACGCAGTGACAGGTTTCTGTGTGTGTGTTAAACAGCTGTTTCCTGTGATAGCGTAGGACACGCTAAACACCGCTGAGACGGAACAAAAGAGCAACAAGAAAAGGTCGACAAACGGAAAGAGCATTGATCTGCACGTCTAACAAGACCGTGCAGCTGGTTGTTAACATGGTCGCAGAAAAACTGCTGCATGAGAAGAAGTTCACTGAGCAAGAAGGGACGACACCTGCAGTAGGGAGTCAATTTCAAATCATTTGAAATTAAATTCTGAATAAAGGAATCCTTGAAACTTGAGTGATGCCTCATTCTCAGCAGATTTATATGGATAGTGGAATTTACTGAAATAACGCTTTTCCAGTGGTACTGACTACTCAAAGCACACTACATCACACAATCACCCATTCACACACACAGTCACACCCTGATAGGCACATCAGGAGGTAACCTAGGCATCAATGTCTTGCCCAAGGACACTTCAGCATTCTGTAGTGTAGTCTGGAGAAGCCTGGAATCAATCCCCCGACCATCTAGTTGAAAGATGACTGTGCTTCGACCTGAGCGACAGCAGCCCCTGTGCTGCTTTAAGGGCACTATAGAAGATGTTTTGGTATTTCAAAAAGCAGAGACTTTTATCGAGTTTTTGGATAAAAAGCATGTGCAAGACTAAAGCCTGGCATACACTGTGCAATTTTGGGCCGTTTTTGAGCCAATTTTCCAGTCGTGCGACAAGTTTGGCGATCGGGCCGACTCTTGGCCAAGTCATGCGTCGTGCAGTATACTAGAGGGTCACCAGAGAGTGGTTTTGGTCCGGTTCTGGTACGTTATACGAGACGCGGTTGGCATAATGTTATGATGCAGCATTCAGCGTCATCATTTAAATTCGCAGTTCAACCAATCGGAGCCGCTGAACGCGATTTGAACCCGCTCTGTTTGCGGAGTCGTTTCATGCAGGTCAGTGAGTCTTTCCCACTGCCACTAAAATCTGATTGTTCCCGGGTTTAAGCTGCTTTTTGGCCTGTGGGAAAGAGGTGCTATTGATGCATTTGCATCCGCTACATCTTTTCCCTCCCTGTTGCACCGTTTGTAACATGAACTTTATTTTTAGGGTCTAGGGCTGGGCGATATAACCAAAATCTCATATCATATAGCTATTTTTATATCACAATAACAATATAAAGTACATGTTCCATTTTTCTTTTTTTAGGGGGGCGGGGACATGTTTTAATTCTATTACTGTACATACTATACATCTTGTTAAGAATGAATTACCCTGCTGCACTGAAACGATTTGCCACGCCTCTATCGATGTTTGCTTGCAGCATGCGTGGGCATGTGGCGCATCTTGATGTAAAATACTGCAATAAAGTGCCTTAAACGTTAGAGCTTCATCCGAAACAATGGAGATTTTCTATAATCCAGACAATATATATCGTTATATCACCCATCCTTGTTAGGTACTGAACCAACATTTTAAACTTATTTTCCACAATTAGATTTATTTCTATTATTTGGCATTGCATGGGATAAGTGATGATTGTTTTATAATAACTGTGTTACTTAAAAAGAACTGTCAAGATCATCTTACATCTTTTTAGAATGAACATAGTCATGTGATGGTTATAGTGGTGTAATCCTGAAACAACCACCAGTACAAAGACAAAGTGATGCTCGGCCATCCAAGAACTGACGCAACTCCTGATGTAATTTCAGTCTCAGTGAGCAGTTAAAATGATCAGGTGTTTATTTCTGTGTTTTCCAACATGTTGCACTTGTACTCATTGGTGTTTGCACAAACTTTTCTTTTTTCTAAATTTCCTTCCTGTTGTATGATGTTTAAATATTTTAAATGATACTGAATATATATATTCTTCCCAAATTAGTTATTAGTGGAGGGTGCTTCAGACATGTCCCACTGGGAGGGGGCTTCAGGGCAAAACAGGAAGTTCCTGGAAAGTCTGCAAAGACCTCAGTGTCTCACAGGAAGGAGCCAGGGGAAGGGGTGAGAAAATATAAAGACAGAATAAGGAGAAAAATTAAATGGAAAAAAAAACTTTAATCCCCAAAGGAAAAATATGATCAAAAGGAAAATTACGATAGAAATGTTTTTTAAAAATATTTTTAACCCTAAATTTATTAGAAATTATAGTGAAAATAACATATTGAAAGATATCAAAATACTAACAAATATCACATGATATAAGAAATTTATGAGAAAAATCACAAAAAAGTTACTGAAATACAATATTTTAATTATTTTAAAACAAAAAACAGAGAGAAAAAATAATACAAGCCGAAGCTTTAACCAATGAATCTCTTGCTGTGAGGCAGCAGTGCTGACCACCACATCACTGGGCATATTCTCTCCTGCTGAGGAGGTTTGACTACCTGCACACCCAGTTCTCATCCCTTTGATTCCCCAGCAGCTGCTGTTTAACTATTTGGCTGCCAGCCATACTTACAGTACAGAGCTCCTACTGTTTTGGAGCATTTTGGCTCATTTTCCAGACCCACAGAATATTGAGTTTCAGGACTACAGGAACATGGAAACTACCCAAAGAAAGTGAAGACTCTCTTCTTTCATCAGGTAAATGATGAAATTTCATTTCAAGCCTTTTTTGTTCTTTAGTAATCTGCAGTAGAGCGTAGAGTAGATGACAGCTTTTGTGCAATGAGACACCACAAGCAGAAAAAATGTCTTAACAGCTGCTTACTTCTACAAAAACAAAATAAAAACAACTCTGAGAAAAAGGGTTTTGGTTTTGGCAAAAAGTCCAATTTATTCACTTATAGCAACAGCAATTTTGTTTCGCAGTGTAACGTTTGACCAAAAGTTCTATCCATCCATCTATCCCTCCCTTCATCCATCCATCCATCCATCCATCATCCATCCACCACAAAGAGTCTTGGGTCAGGTTTACCTTCAGATCCAGACTCGATCCAGAATCCAGACTTGAGTCGAGCTGCTCTGCTGCTCAGAATGAAAGTACCTGACTATGTGATGCACCGTGATGCTAACAGCTCGTCACTTTCATTTATAAATGCTGCTGTTGCACATTGCCGTCAAAGTTGTCCGTTGATTGTGCCTTGGATCAATCGTAACAGTCTTTATTCCCGAGCTCCCACAACACATACTTTGCTCGAACATGAGCTTCGTGAATTGCTTTTATTTATATCGCTACGTATCTTCTCCATATCTCTCGCCAAACACTAAACCCTCGACTTCCTGCATCATCCCACCATATATGATTTATAGGCTTCTCTGACCCTGCTATTGACCGGATCAGGTAATAATTATACTAAACAATATAATTAACGCTTGATTTTTATCAACAAGCTCCACCAGTGTGTCCAGGCCCCAGGCTAAGTTATGTTATCCTGTGTCTGTTTAACCAAGCGGAGTAACAAATCTGTATTTCCCCACAGTCGACGGTCTCCTTATATTCATATAAACCTCCCAGATTACCTGGACCTTTGCCTGCCTGCCTGATTCAGGATTGCTGGGATCCTTTACTCCTGTCTGACTGACCTAGAAATCTCTCTGTAATATTCTGTGTCTTTAGCTGCTCAGTTTCAGAGTGTATACGTATATATTTATATAAATCAGTGTGTATATTTGAAATATTCATGAATCCAAAATATAATAAAAAAGAAAAAATGACTATATAAAAAACACAAGTACAGATAATAAAATACAATAAAATATCATAAAAAGAAAAAAAAAGCCTCAGTGTGGCCTTAGTAATGAGAATAACGAGGACATGAGTGAAATACAGCAGTGATATTACTTCCAATGCCAGCAGAGGCAGGAGAACGAGGCGAGCTGATGACTGATGAACGGTAAGATGAAAAAATGCAGGCTGGACAGACAGATGCAAAGATGACAAAAAGATGAATGGGCGTCACAGGAAGTGATGGATTAATGGATACGGGGAAGCGAGGGAGGACAGGTAGACAAGGACGCTGGAGAGGATGGAGCTGCAGACCAGCGAGCGCCCACACAAACTCTGACACTTGAATGCACCACTTTCACTTGCAAACAAAAAGAGGGCCAAGAGTCGCTGACCTTTTAACTTGATTTTCTCTGAAATCCAAATACTCAGCGAGCCACTGAGAGAAAGAACGCCTTTTCAGAGCAGCAGCTTGAGACATCGGTGGGACGTCTGTGTTCAATATGAGCCTGCACTGCTGACCTTTCTCTAATGGCCGAGCTGCTAATGCAGTGATGGCGCGCTGTTGATGCCGATGGGATGTTTGAAGCTCAGCATCACAAAAAGAAGGCTGGGAGGCTGCAATGAAGACTTGAAAAAAAATTCCACCTCTTTCTTTCTTGATGCCATCTTTAAAAAATAAAATCCTTTCACCTGTTTTTGTTCTTTTTTCCCTGAATAATTTAGACAGAGATCAGACTCAGCACCAGCTGATTAAAACAAATTAAATACACACTTATCCACGTCTGCAGAATACACTCATGCTGTACCTAACTGCATGTTTAATGCAGACCATGTTCAAACTTCAGTTGTTGATCTAATATTTTACACAGAATAATCTTGATAATCGTAAGGTTAAGATGGTGACATCCCCAAACAGAACGGTTCAGACATTTACAGATCTGGGCATGAAAAAGTTCCCTGTTTCTCCTTTTTTTTTCATTTCTCTATGCATTTCTGCCTCATTATGTAAATGAGGGGGCGGTCTGCCAAGGCTTGCTTGTCCCTCACTTGGGGACAGATCCTCTATTGGTCAAAAAACCCTGAGCAGACTCTGAGTGCAGGAGGACGATGCAGCTGAGGTCTGCTCAGGTGGGAAATGTATTGGCCCTTCCAGCCGTGTGCTTGATGAACTCATTGGCGATTATAATCGGGTTCAGAGTTCATGGTAAAATCAAGATAGAGAAGTGGACTCATTTGACTTTGGGGGTCATCTGATGACATATTTGTCCGTGTTTGTAACTTAAATTTTCTCAAGGCATCCATCTGTGAGCATCACCTGGGCAGAAGTCTAAATCTGACATTACTTTTCTGATAACAATGCTTAGATGATAATCTACGCCCGTTTCTTCCAAAACTGGGGGTCCCAAGTTAATTTTAAGGGGTTGTCAGATCATTGTAAAACCAATAAAATAATGGATAATAATGATAAATTTAGGGCCGCACGGTGATGTGGTGGTTAGCACCTCAGCCTCATGGTGCATTCAGACCGTCTGCGGCAGGCGTGTCAGGTTTACATGCAAAGTCTACGTAAACGCGCGTCAAGGAGCGTCAAACCTTCTTGCGGCGCGTTTTGGCATTCGTACGGCAATGCTGGAGTTGGAAAGTCTGAACTTTTGCCGCAGGGCGTCAACCAATCAGAAAGACTCAACATGTCTTAGTGCTGTGATGCACACACACATTTTCTGACAGGACGGGAAATACTGAGGAGACGGTGGGGAATCTCTTTACTCCATGGAGACAGTGGAGGATAAACTGTGATCTAAATCCGGTCCCGGGCTTTTGAACGGCGAGTTGATGACCTGGTGTCCCAATTGTATTAATGAGCTTACAATGCCGTCCCGATGCGGGACTGTAGGTGATTAAACTGGGGGAGGATAGGATGAAGGCTGAAAGCACCCACCGTCGGCGTGCAATTCCTAGAGTAAACGGTGAATCTAACTAAACTCAGAACATCTCAGAACATTCAACAGTCTGTTGAATCTCCACATGGCGCAGAAATGCCTGACAACATTGTTCTCTGGCCTTGTGGAGTCAATAAAGCCAAGCAGCAGCTCAGTTTCATCCGCCATAGTACAAACACACGGACAAGGAAAACAGCCGGATCCACCACCACACTCTAGACGCTCTTCCCGTGCATCATGTGCGTCAACAGCTTTTTAGTCTCTGAATGTCAGCGTCTGATTTTATGTGAACCAGCGTCAAGCCAGGGGCGGAGCTAGACATTGTCATCATCAGGGGCTTAGCCCACAAAAATATTAATCGTTACAAGGGTGATCCAGTACACCAAAAACGTAATAAAGAATTTAATCTACTGGTGTGGTTCCAAAAATTATTCAATATTTGCCTTTATCTATCTAACGTTTAACACGTCCTGCCCATGTTCTTTAATAATCATAACACTACATTATGTTTTCATTGTAATGTATTAATAGATAACCATTAAAGTTAAAACTCAGTCTTGGTGTCACACATCTTACTCAAAGAACAACACCAATACATGACTCAGGACCAAACAAGGACTCACTGAGCAGAATTCACAGAACCAGTTCTAAACCAGGACTCATCAGGACAGAATTTACAAAACCAGGTATAGGCTAAACCAGGACTAAACCAGGACTCAGTCAGGGATATTTTCATAAATTTAACCAAAAATATATTTTTTAAAAAACTGTTTTTAAAAATGTTACCTCACCCAAAGTAAATATGTCCTGAAATATAATCCCATCTTCTTCTTTTTTAAACCTGGTTCTTGTTCCACCTCTGTGTTGTTCTCATTCTTGCTTTTATCTTCTCCTCTTTATACGAACGCACAAAGATCAACCAGAGCCACAAACATATTATTGTGAAAGTTGACACACCACTATATTCCACACAATTATAAGGTTATTTGTACCTTTGTTTTGGAGTTAAAACAGGTTAAAGGTCATATCTGCATATAGTGGTGGACTGAAACCACAATATCACCAGGTAAAATGTTTTGCTGTTGCTATTAGTCCAACATTAAACATGACATCATTTAATCTAAACTTCAAAAGAAAGTACACAAACTAGGGTACGTGTGTTCTAAAATGCTCATGCTGGCATTTTTCTCTCCTTCTACCATCTCTCTTTTTGTCCTTCATTCATACATCAACCAGAGAAAAGTATTATTATCCAAAGATTTATGACATATATCATTGAGAAATTGATTTTAGTTGTTTTCTCTCACCTGAGCTGTTCTCTCTCTCTCTCTCTCTCTCTCTTTTTTCTAAAAGGACCTGATGTCCACAGTTGGCAAATCAATAAAAATAGTATATATAACCTAATGTATACGTTTATATGTATTCAAAAGTTATTTCAAATTAATTAATAATTGAAGGAAATTTATTGGGCTTACCCCATAACTGTACTTGTTTCATAAACCAATGCTAAACGCACCATATTACTATTTCAATAATTACTTTCATCTTGTTGAAACAGTGAGCACCTGTGCTCACTGCATAGTGACATAATGCCATCTGACTGTTATAAAGTTACCAGGGAAAAGTAACGGACACACCATCGTCATTCATGACAGGTTTGTTTACATATAACGCGTGACCACCACCTACCAGATGAACGTTAGATTAACGTCCTCTGATGCTCTGACTCAATGAGCACGCGGGGGCTGCTGCAGGTTGCGCTGCGCCGTGCAACGGTGAGCTCCTGAGAGGTGAAGTGCCAACACAAGGCGCACGCGGCACACATATGCCGCAGGTTTGGAACATACCAAGTTTGGAGAGGGGGGAGCCTCGTAACGACATGCAGCCTCCCCTTTTTATTACGTTTTACACATATTGTAGTTGATGAGAATTATTTAATCAAATCTAGAATAATAAAAAACCTAAAAAAGAAACGTCAAAACAGATCCGGGGGCTTTTGAAGAACCATTCCAGGCTTAAGCCCCCTAAGCCGCCCCCCCCCGCTCCGCCAATGCGTCAAGCGCTTTTTTTCCACCGACAACGCGGACGGTCTGAGCACACCATCACAGTAAGAAGGTTGTCAGTTTGAGTCCCCGCTGGGGAGGGGGTTCGAACAATTCCTTCCTGTGAGAAGCTTGCATGTTCTACCCGTGTATGTGTGAGTACTCCGGCTTCCTCCCGCCATCCAAAGACATGGGTGTTAGGTTAACTTGTCACTGAATTGTCCCTACGCATGAATGTGAGTGTGAATGGTTGTCTGTCTGTGTTGCAAACGATCTAGATCAACTGAAAGACACTAAAAAGTGTCACTACGAAGAAAAAAGACTTTATCAGCGTAGTAAACATTATAGCTTCAGTTTGTGCACACTCCTGTGACGGCCTTGCTCATGGCTGCAGTTACCCACAGTCTCATTTCTTGATCTTGCCTCAAGTCCCTTTAAATTTACTAAATCATTACTCATGCAATATGAAAATCCCAATTTGGCATTATCTTATTTAGAGAAGCTGATTTTGGGCATGAAGGTGGTTTGATTCAGTTGTGAACCAAATCCACTAAAAAACACATTATCCTACTTTATGAATTTATGTCTTTATGAATACACCTTTATGCATTCTGACCGATGCACATCGAGCCCATGTGCATTGTGCTCTGGCTGTACTAAGATTTAATTCTGACCTCCGCAGGTCAACTCACGCCGGGGGCATTTCAGATGTTTAATTGGGTTCAATGGGCTTCATGCACAAGTCTACTACTTCCTAACTTAAGCCAGCTTCTTTGTCTCCTGTCTTTCATTACTGGACAAACTGATTAAGGTGTGTCTGGCCATTGTGTTTGTGGTTACTGGGTCAGGCACACCTGGATTGTTTAGGCTACTTTCCTGTGGCTCGCTTTGCTAATTGCTATCAGTCTGCGTGACAGGTTTTGTTTTTGTCACTTCCTTTCATTTAAATGGTTAAGTTAACCATACTAGGCTCTTTACCCGTCGGCCTGGGATTTATATGTCCCTCCTTACCTGGCTTAATAAATGTGCGAATAAGGATCCCTTACATGCTGGGAATTGGGGTTATCGGCTGAATATATGCATGTTAAAGTACTTACACAGCCTAGTAGCAAAAGCAAATTAGGAATTAGTTCATTTTCCCAGAAGGACCAAAATGTCCATAATGATGCTGAAATAAAATAACAAAGCTACTCTTTGATCAACAATGTCACCATACATTACAGGAATGAATTAAATTATCAAAATGAAAAAAAACAAACAAACAAACAAACAAAAAAAGCAGCACCACCAGCATGATAAACCAGATCCACATGTCAGAAGATCAGAATTTTTACAAGCCTGTCAATCAAAGTGACAGGTTTACTTAATCCGGCTTATAGAGGATGTTAAGTGGAAAAGATTCTCTTTAACTACTTCCTTTCCTGTGGATATCTTGTGTGTGTGTTCCTTTTGCTAAATTGTGACTGCTTTGGGGTTTTTAATGTTGAATATGGAATAGGGACAGAATAGCGACATCATGTGCGTCTAGGTTTTAGTCACAACAGCAGGAAAACAACTCCAGTTGTTTGGTTGCCAGGGTTTGTTGAGAGACCAGAAAGAATGTCCATCAAAAAAAAAAAAAAAACTATGGATTGTACTTGTAAACATAAACTGAATGGATAATGTAAAAATAAAGTGTATATTTTTTGCTAGAAAGATGATCAAAACAATGGTAGAGTGTATCTTAAAATTCAGCAGTTTCCACCCAAAACTGAAGGGTTATCCGCCATGTTCTCTTGGGAGAAACTCAGCAGTCATGTGACCTACATGAATGGGAAGATCAAACTTAGTGAGAGTCCTATGTTTGTCCACAGCGCGAAATGTAAATCTACCTATACAATTTGGCCACTGAAATTGTAGAATGGCTGAGACTGGGTTGGCCTGCACCATGTCCAACAAGTAATCCAGAGGAGTTTCATCTCTGACAGCAAGTTAAAGCTTACTGATCCAGGAGAAAAGTCGCCATTTCCGCATTTTGATGACATGGAAAATGTTTATATGGGTCCAATTAGGTAGGCTTCACCTAAATTCACTCTGGTTTTTGCTCTTCTCAAGTAACTCTTCTGAGACAGATAACAATATCTCCAGGGCCCTGCAGCTGCTTGACTTGAGGAGGCCACCATTTTTTCCAGTACCAGCCTAACTGTGCCGAACATACTTGCACACACAGAGACTGTATTTGGCAACCCGCAGTGGTGGGCTGTATTTGCTTGATGTAAACATAACGGCGTTGTCGAACCCGTTAAAATTAGTTTGATATTCATTTTCAGGCTAAACATAATTTTGAAAGGAGATGCTGTACTTTTATTTTGCAACCCTCCAAACACCTCATGTTTTTTTTTGTTTTTTTTTAAATATAACTTTTAATAAAAATGTTCCATATTCAACCTTTAACTGAGAAAGTGAGGTGATTTTTGAAAAGTGAGGTGCTTTTGACCAGTTCTCACCCTTTTTGAGGGTCAAAATTTGGTTTTAAAGTTTAGGTTAGAATTAAGTTTTGGTTGAGGTTGGGGCAAGGGTTAAGTTTGTAATGCAATCAGTTGTAATGGTCATGGTTAGAGGCTGGGGAATGTATTATGTCAATGACTGTCCTCGCTAAAATAGAAGTACAAGGAAGCGTGTGTGTCATCCTAACATCAGCACTTTCTATGGAAAGTTGTTCCTGATGATTTTTTAGATCCACAGAGCGCTCATAAAACAACATTAGGTGGGAAATCAAATATCAGCTGGGATTCCTGTTCTTTTTTAAAAAACAGTGATGTCTTCATCCACCTCATTTACCAGAGTTCCATCCAACCCCGCAGGTCTGCAATGCTGTCACAAACATGTTAACACCAACTCCTAAATTCACTCAGACCCACAGCGGAGGAGCAGGTGAGGTAATTGAAATGGCCGGAGGAGCCAGATTTTAAATTATGTGAGAATCCACCCACACATCACAGCGTCTGTCAAGGACCCCTGGAACACCTTGAATGTTAAAAGTGAATGAAAAGTGGCTGACTGTGTTTCTGAGGTGGAGCTGAAGTTTCTGTTTCAGACATTTCATTTTTATCTGAAAGCAGACTCTGTTATTTCCTCTTGATGGAAGGCATCAGAGAATATTTGATTTGGAAAATGAACCTTTGTGAATATCCACAAAACTTATAATCACCATCCACTTTATCAGGTCCTGTTCAACTGCTTGTTAACACCAATTTGTATTCATCCAATCATATGACAGCAATTCAATGCATTTAGTCATGTAGACATGGTCAAAGGGATTTTCTGAAGTTCAAACTGAGCATTAAAATGAGGATGAATGGGGAGAAAACTGGACTTTGAACATGGCATGGTTGTTGGTCTGAGTGTTTTCAGAAGCTGCTGATCTACTGGGATTCCCACACACAACCATCTCTAGGGTTTACAGAGAATGGTCTGAAGAAGAAAATATCCAGTGAGCAGCAGTTGTCTGGACTAGAATGTCTTGTTGATGTCAGAGGAGAATGGACAGACTGGATTCTTGGAACTGTGGGGTCCAGGACCCTGTGCTTTACTCATCCCTTGCATTACTCCTTGCATTTCTTTGCCTAATCTGCCATGGTGCTCATTCAAAACACCCGCCGTGTTGCATAGTATGATTTCAGCCTTAGGACGCCGCTGGGCAGTGACGGCTTGAGAAATGTGCGCAGTGAATGTTGTGTGCCATCAAAAAAGTCAGAAACTCATGTTTTTAAGGTCAAAGAGTTACGTTCTGGGTCACTTCCATATTTTTTCCCTTTACTCTAAAAAGTAACGGCAACCATCAACAGCAAACTGTGGAGAAGAAATTGGAGTATTTTCTTCTGCCTTGGGAATAAATAAATCATATTTCTGTTCAAATTCAATATACACTGATTAAGAACGAGTAAAAAAAATGTACTGTTACTTTTCCTTTCCTCTCTCCTGACTTCACCCTCCCTGCGTTGTCTCTCATCCCTTCTGCTAATCTCAGCTCTCTTTCTCCCTCTTCTCACCTCACATCACCTCTCCTCCTCCCTCAACTCATTCGTTCGCTGCTCCATTCGTCTATCCATCAAAGTGTCCCACCCCTCACCTCGGCTATCCTTTCCACCGCACGCAGCATAAAGAACGTCCGTATTTCACCCCCCCATCTTTATTTCCTCTTCCTCATGTCTGTGCATTTCATCTCCTCCCATCACCAACGGCCTCGGCTAAACAAAACAATATTCAGCTTATAGATGGAACGAGGCTGTCTCTGCCTCATGTAGAGAGTTTTATACCCCTTTTTCTAGACGTGTGAAAAACGTATGTTCATGACTGCGCAGTAATTGGAACTTTATAATTACATTCCTGTTATTTTCTATTATCATTTGCATATTATTCAGTTTCTCTGAGCATGAAGTGGAAGAGCACCGGGCCGGGGACTCGGGAGAAGTACCTGCATGTTGATGGTAATGTGCCTGAAATTAAAGTGAAGGTGTGAAATGAATTTCAGATTTGTTGCTGTTCGCTGTAATTTTCAAGAGGCGCAGCGTTTTGTCTCATTTGTCCATCCACCACCTTGTTAAAGGCAATTCAAGGAGACAAGGGAAGAGATTGACTCAAGCCTGAAGCAAGGCCCTGCTCTGAAATCTGCATTCACCCTGCAAACCCAAAACACTTTCTGTTTCCTTTTTCTTTCCCTCAGCCCCTTTTTTTCCTCTTCACCCCTTCATCTATAACGATCACACTTTTCTATAGAGGTCCCTTGTAAATGTAAATTTCTCTGATTCGTGCTCCATCTCTTCGCTCTCTGTCTCCTCACCTCTCATTTGTACCAATCATCCACATCCATCCAAGAAAAACCCTTGTTCTCTCAAACCATTTTCACGCTATTTGATGTAAGATTTATTTGAAATCGATTCCCCCCACACACGCTGCTGTATTGCTGATGAGTTAGTCTGTGATCTGATGTTATGATTTTACCTGATATCACAATGGTCTGACAAGTATGCAGTCTGAGGGACATGGCTGATCGATAGAAATTCCTTTTGTCACTTCAGAGAAGGCTCAACTTTTGTCTTCTTTGGTGAAGAAAAAATCCATCCAACCAGCTGCAAACAACGACTCAACCAACAACTTTTCCTGAATGTCGGTAAAAACTCTTGAACAATTTGTCATTTTGTCTATATTTACAGGGAAAGAAGAAACACAGTAATTAATCAAAACCTTTGCATCCATAAATGTAAATATAGTGTGTCTGTGTCAGAGGCACTGGAGCCAAGTGTAAAGGGGCGGACAGTGAATATCTGGTCTGAGCAGCTTTATTCTTAAATCCAGTTTGAACCCTCTTTGACAAGCTTTTTTTCATTTCTTTAAAGACCCACAACGGAACTTTTAGCAGTTTTCTCAGTAATGCGCCCCCTATTGACGGCTAAACTACCATCCATCTTGCATCGTACCTGTACTGTGAGCTCACGACAGGGGTCTGGATGGTGGGAGGGTAGGGTATGGTCCCTGGTCCCGAGGTGCCTGGCTGGGGCTTCAGGCCGGTCTTACCCACACTGGGTCAGGCCCCCCAAGGGTTGGAGGCCCTCGGGTCTCCTGGGGCCCTGATCCCTGGGTACTGCCTGCCTCTGGGGGCCGACAACTGCTATCCCTGGTCCCCGGGTGCCTGTTCCTCATGACCGCTTGGCGCCCTGGCTCGGGCCTCCCTTTGACACTATCTGGGTGGATGTGTGGTGGTCTGCGGTGGACTGACTGGGGTCTGTGCTCCTGGATGGCTGCTGGTCTCTTGGGTCCTGGTGTCCCCCGGCCTGCCTCTGATTTTTGTGGGGACTTGGTCGCATTCACACAATCACTCGTCACCGATTCACTCCTCATTCTTCCATCTAACATCTTGTTCCCACACTTACTAACCTGCATGATGATGATATCACTGTGATGTCATGTGGTGACATCACCACTAACTACAGCTGTTCCTTCCTCTGTGCGATAAGTGTCTGGTTTTGTGATTATTATTGTCTGTTCCAGTAGTCTGTCTATCAGAGGTCTTAATGATTGTCAGCTTTGTTTCTGTTGAAGATGTTGCAGGTGGCACTTTGTTTTCTTACATGTGCAGCAGCTCTCTCTTTTTCTATCAGCTCTCTTTTCTCTCTTTCTTTTTCCTCTCTTTTCTCTGTCCCCTTTTCTTTTCCCTCTTGTCAGGTCCAGCAATAATATGTAGGTTTAATAATATAACAATAACAAAGAAAAATAAATAAGTAAATAAAAAAAGCAATATTTGTACGTCAGGAGGAGCCTTATACCCATAATGCTCCTCTTGGCAAAGCAAATCTGCCTGGCACAACACAGCAGTCAGATCCCCATTCTGCTGCTATGATGCTGAGGAAAAAACAAACAAAACAAAAAACAAACAAACAAAAAAAACAACAACATATTTTTAAGGTCCTAAAAGTTAGGTTGTGTGTCTTTCTCATCCTTCCGGAACGTGTCTCCAGGCTTCTGGGAACTTTTCCAAAGCTCTTCCTTGGAAAGTAAAACCTCAAGAGCAAGATCAAATTGATGTAGCAGCCTAAGAAGGCCTTTACAAATTCAAATACTTTCAATATAATTTTGTGATATATAGTTATGCATAATAAAATAGCTTTCCCAGTCCCATACAGTACATATCCACAGAACTTTGAGGCTGATACCAGTGTTATAATCAATGATGATTATTGATTTCTACCTTATTAATCCCAAAGAAGAAATTCATTTACTGCATTTAACCCATATCAAGTGTAACCTGAAAGCAGTGGGATACCAATTAAAGGACCCAGGGAGCAGTAGGGATGTAAATAACAACTAACTAATAAAAAGAAAAATTTGGGATATAATTACCCTAGAATTAGTATTACCACTTCAGATTTTAAGTATAGCATTTTATTCAGCACTTAGAAAAACCTACAGTGATGCTGCTCATTGCCAGGAAAAGCAGCAGCAGTCCCTCAGATGCAAATTACAGTGGTTGGCCTTTTTTTTTCCCTTCTAAAAGGACAAAGTCTGAAGTCTGGATGTATTTTGGGTTCTTTTAAGGACGCTGGGAGTAAACTTATTTATTTATTTATTTATGTGGCATCATTTTAATGTTTCTGCCACATTACCTT